>CM056049.1:269351265-269951265 GCA_029574335.1 Rana kukunoris | reverse complement strand
ACTGGTTGTTTCAGTCCAATTCAGAGGCTACAGTGTGGCAGCATATTGTCAACCCTACGATGAATAATTGCAGAGGCTGAGAAAGAAGCATGACTGGATTAATTGAAAACGGTACTGAAATTTTCTAGTAACAGCTGAAAATGTATCTTGAAACATCTTAAAGTGGAGATGCACAGACCTATGCATGTCCAAATAGTAGGAGATTTTTTGCAGGAGACTATTCCATCTAATGGAAAGTTTTCCCCAAATAATTCAAACTAATTCAAACTGTTTCAAGAGACTCATCAGAACTGAGAATCCCTGGAGTAAAGAGCAGAAGACTGAACCTGTAGTGATAGGTTGGTTGTTGGTGCAATGGCCAGGTTGAAGGCAGGTACAGGCACATCCTTTGCCAGCGGCTTAAAAGAAGGTGTGGTGGCCAGAAGCCTACTAAGTTACAGGATCTGATTCAACTTTGCCTCACTTTTCTGAACCTTCGCAAAAACATTTTTTGCTGAAGATTGGAGTCCATGCCCTGGGCAAACTGTAACAAAAGCAGTGGACCCTCTGTGACCTATTGGCCCTAAAGTGGGCTGAGGCTCAGGGTCTAAGAATTGATTTTCACTAGAGCAGCTTCCAATTGATGATGGGCTTTGCTGCAGACAGTTGTCTGGTTGCGGCCCTTGGTTACACTTGGAGTGGCAACAGCTGGCAATAGACAGAAATGAAGCATGGTACAAATCAGACACAGCAAACTGCAACAATCTAGTCATCTGGTCTTCTATTGAAAGGTTGGGTTGGATTTATTAAAGGTTCCTCAAAGAATTTTTCACCAAAGCCAAAGTTTAAAGGCACCAATTATTTTTCTTTCTTCTTCATTGTCCAGTTTTCACACACATAGACAAGCGACAGAAAACACAACAGCATGCACAGTTCTAATATTACCTTATAGACACATAAGTACTATTAAAGTTCTTTCCTAGGTCTTTCATCCTTGTGCTTCTAAGTGGCAGTCTTGACTGCTGGATGCTTTTTTTGTTAATAATTGATCCAAGGAAGCAGAGGCTGTCTATTATTTCCATGTATTCAGTGTCAGCTTTGAAGTTAGCTGTCTTTCATGTTAGCATAACCTTAGTTTTTATTTTTTTTAGATTTAGCTGAAGTCCCATCTTTTTCAGCTATGAGCGTGGTGTCATGATCATATCGATGATTGCTGATGTTTCTTTCACCAACATTCTAACCTCTATTATCCTTCTCCAGCCTTGCTTCTCACATCATGTTCAGGATAGGGGTTGAATAAGTATGGTGAGTATGCAGCCTTAACTCTTTTTCTGTCTGAGACCAGTCTGTGTTTCCAATTTTTATTATGAATGTGGTTTCTTGATCAGTGTAGAGGTTCTTCATGAGAACAATGAGATGTTCAGTTACACCATTGTTCTCAAGGACATTACAGAATTTCACATGATTAATGCAAGGGCTTTGCTATAATCAGTGAAGCATATGTTGACTTCTATCTTGTACTCCTTGGCTTTTTCAATTATCCCGCATACATCTGCAAACATGTCTCTATTTAATCTACCTTTTATAAAAATCCAATTTATACATCTGGTAATTCTTTTTCCAATGTAAGATTCTAGTCTGTGTTGAATAATCTTTAGCATAAAAATGCTGGAGTGTGATATAAGCCAAATTCTTTGGTAGCTTATGCATTCTAGCCCAGAAAAAGTGTGTTTCCATGATGGATTTTGTGGTTAATGCTGTCATGTTATCTGATCTGCAGAGATTCTAATGACTCTTAGTTGCCCTTGTATCCCTCCACCTTGCTTCAGCACTGCTAACTGATTTTACCCCAAATGTCTATGGCAGACAAGGAAAGAGGTTATTGGTAAAAGAGGCCCTGCACTATAAAGTATATTCTAGGCAAATTCTATAGGTATCCATAATGTCTGAGCTGTTGAGCGGCTAATGAACAGGTTTGGACCTCATATAGTGTTCTTGCCAAAAAAAGGTAATACGCCCAAGGCTGCATATCTGTAATTACCCCCCCAAGAGGTAATTTAATATCGTCATAGAGAAATCAAATCTTAATAAGCCTAAGAAATATTATAGTGAATCAAAACATATGGCAGAGACACTTGTTTACTTTTGTTACAGATACATTTTACTGAAGTCCCAATAGTTGCACTAAAGAGGTAATACTTTTTCCTCTCTACCATTAACAAGAACATGTTCAAAGTATAAGTTTACCTTTCAGGAAGATTTTCAGAAAATCTTTCTATACAGTTCTATATCCAATGAATAGTACATGCCATAATGCCTTTTGTTGGAAATTGTGAAGATCTTCCCATTACAGATGCAGCTGTTTTGTATCCTCTCCAGAAAAAGCGCTGACCCCCAATTGCTCTCCATCTTTCTGCTTGCAAGACGCAATGACGTTCACAATAATGTATCCTCTGGTGGCTGCCCCAAGTCAAACTTGCACAAAACAATGTCACAGGGCCCTTGTGTTGGTCCCACTATATAAACAAAAAAGTCAGTGCTGCTACCCATACATCACATAGAAAGCAAGGTTCCCGGGTGCTCGATCCACAGTCACGGGCTGGGTAGAGTAATGAAGAAAAGATGATTCGCACTCCAGTCGTTGCTCTTAAAAATTTGTAGTGTTTATTAACATTCCACAGTGGACAAACGCAAATAGGAATGGTTGACACATTTCAGCTTATAAGGTTATGACTAAGGCCTTATAGGCTAAAACACATCAACCATTCCTATTTGCGTTTGTCCACTGTGGCTTGTTAATAAACACTGCTAATTTTTAGGAGCAACGACCGGAGTGCGGATCATCTTTTCTTCATTGGTCCCACTATACCAGTGTGTGCAAAATGTATGCAAATTATCCATGCCAGTTATGGATGCGAATAATAGATTTGTATCCAGTTAGGTTTATAATCCAGTTATGTTTAGTGCTGTTACCTTTCACTTCAAGTGTATCAAGACCTTTGTTGTTAGCCTTGTAGAGTTAGGAGGAGTTAGAATGCCTATGAAGTTTTTGTTGCTGACTGTGCTCCCACTGAGAAGATTTACCCTTAATGACCATTGCCACCAGGATAGAAAATAAGGGTAAAATCCAAACATTTGCATTAACAATCTTCCAATAGAGACACTTGTTTGGCTAACAACTGTCTAATTGGGAAATTCTCTTACTGTGTGTTGTCTCTACAGGACACAAACTTAAGGCAAATCTCCATTCTTAAATTGGCAAAAAAAACAAAAACTAGCAGGGATTTATCCATTTGCCACTCCATCCAAAATGAAAACTGGCTTTAGATACATTATTTTCCTTGAACAAAATACAAAGGAATAAGGATCTTTAAGTCCTATCTAGTTGCAGCTGTCAAAGTAGTGGGGCAAGGGCTAGTCTACATGGGCATTTCAGATACACTTGAGATGCGTTTACTGTGCAATTTTATATATGCAAATTGACTTGTATGAAAAAATAAAAGAAAAAAAATGTATGATCCCAAATGCCTTTGCACATTTGTAGGCAAGTGCCTACAAATGTTGAGCTTTTGTTTAGTTATTTTTTGACTGCCCAGATTGGGAGAGGGTTAATTTGGGATCTGCGTTTTCCTGGGCTTTTTGGGTTCTGCTATCCGGGAGGTTGGGATCAGGGGCTGCCAGCTGGACTGAATGGGAAACGAGAAGGTCCGGATGAAAGAGAAGATGTAGCATGGGACAACGTTCGACTACCACCCTAAGGGACTTCACCCGCAAGTACATTACTAAGTATGGATATCTACCTGCAAAGGTATGCCTAGGCAGCCCAATATAGTTAGTTAGAAGGAACTGTGAATGTTATTTATGTGACTGGATTGTTTGCATTATAAGACCTTCCATAAAGGCCTGGTTTGAAGTTATTCAAAGGGATGCGTGGTGGTACATGCATGAAGCACACACAAAGCGTGGTAGCTAATTTTGTTTTTAGATTTAAGCTGGCCATACATCATTTTTTTTTCTTTCCAAAAGCTGTGTGAATGAAAAAAAAAGACCCAATTCCCCCATCCACACACTTCCAATCACTCCTGCTAGGCTATTGTGTTCTGATTGCGAGGTGCCTTCTCAACTGTCAGAACACACTGATCAGTGTTGCCGGCTATAGCCAGTGGTACTGATGATTTGGGAAAAACCCAGGCTGGAAGTCAATCAATAGATCAACTTCTGTATAAGCAGCTTGCCCATACATGGATCAATATTCAGCCAGCCCCTGCTGAACCGGGCAAATTTTTATCGTTGTATGGGCTGCCTTTAGATATGCTTTAATAACTATTTCATGTCACATTTATTTCTGAGACAAGGAACTTTAATGCATATTTAGGTAGCGCACTATACTGAGATCCCCCACCCTGCACAGCCAGGCACACCAAATCTTCATAGGCACCTCAGAGACAGAGAATAGTGTATGACTTTCTTCTTGTTTTTTTATTACAGGGTAATAACTTGGTAAAAACTTTAGTAAAACTACAGGTAAATTCTTCTTATATACAGTCTCTTCCTCCAGCACACAATTGTTTGCAGAACCCAGCCGGACCACTATGTAAAGATCTGACAGTCATTACAGGCAGGAACCTGAGGCCCATTGGTTCTGTAGCAACATTACAGTGTCCAGCTTGTACTTTTCCTCCTGTGGCTACTGATTCCAGCACCCCCTCTTCAGGCACTGCCAACCCACCTGGCTGCAGTTGCCCCTTTACTAGCCCTCCCGGATAACTTCTCCACCACAGTCCTCCAGGCTGACACTTCCCAGCCCACCCGGCTGACTTTTAGGAGATCTCCCAGTAGTGCTGACCTGCTCCTGCTGTCCTCTCTTTGCTCCCATGCCTTCAAGATGGGTTCCTCCATGTGTTGTGGCAGGATTCTTCCAGAACCCAAGCCCCAGCCCAAGGTCACCCCCCCAGGGCCACTGATAGCCACCTTGGCACTCCATCTCCATCTTCCACCTGACTCCCCTCCTGGCATGACTATTATGAGGTGGCCTGCCCCCTGCCAGCCCTTTACTGGGGATTGGCTGAGGCCCTCATAAATATTCCAAGCAGCTCTCACTAACCTCCACCCACTATGTCTAGAACATTCTCCAATGTCTCAGAAAACAGGGGAAGACACCAGAGCAGCTGTTAGGACGAGTCATACAGCACTGAGTCACTAAACCCTGACCCAGATTCACAGCTCAAGCTATAATTTTGGTTTATGAAACATTTTATTAGCCATTCAGGATTACAAATGTTATATTAAGCACACATACGATTTAACACTAATAATGTTTGTGTAATTTAAAGAGATAGGACACGTTATTAGACAGTTTATTTTATTTTTCCAACTTTTTTAACACAACTACTTATTAGATTTAGGCAGTGCCATTTTACCTCCCCTTTCCTTATGGGATGAGGGAAAAAATCCTGGATCGCCGCACTCCTCGGAAAACGATGTCTTTATTTAAGCATAAGCAAACAAAATTTCAATAATAAAAAAAAAAAAAACTTTTTGACTGCATGCATTTTGGCTGTTTTTTTTTTTTTTTTTTTAATTTTGTTTGCTTATGCTTAAATAAAGACATCGGGCCAGATTCTCATAGAAATTCGCTTGCGTATCGTAAGCCATTTACACTACGCCGCTGCATCTTCCTAGAGCAAGTGCCGTATTCTCTAACCATTTGCTCCGTAGTTTGCGTTGGCGTAGCGAAAATGGCCCAGCGTAAGCCCGCGTAATTCAAATGAGGCAGCATGTATTTATATGCAAATGAGAAAACAACGTAAAGGCCACCTAGTGGTTTTACACTTGTCGGATGTTGAAGCGTATCTATGCCAAAGTGATGCTAAGCATCACGCGCATAGATACAAGGCAAAAAAAACGGCGATACGACGGGGTATCTGAGATACTCCGTCGTATCGCCGCTGAGATTCTGGCCCATCGTTTTCCGAGGAGTGAGGCGTTCCAGGATTTTTTCCTTCATCCCATGCTAATTGTGCACAGCCAGCACCCTCTTGGTTTGATTGGGACGGAAGCAACGGGGATCATTTGTTTTATGGAGCGGTACACTTCTCCCCTTACCAACTCTACTCTGTAGCGCTTTGGTGGTAGGCAGCAGCTGCACCTGTTTTGCCATAGTGTGAAAAATAACAACTTATTTCAGCTAAAATACATTTGCCTATACTAATACCTAGCACAACTAGAGAGTGCTACATTTAAGAACTCGGTCTGATTACCTTTGGTATCTGGTATGTTATTAGGTGCTGTTTACATCAAGATGGAATGAAGAATGGAAGAGGAATCCTCAAGCACATCACAGAGAAGTCAACTGAAAGTCCCACAGTCACCCAGCAATGGTGAGTTAACATGTGGTCTGAACATTACATAATTTTGTTAGAGGTGATTGCGGTCATATCAGGGGTCTGCATATATTAGAAAATGGCATAAATACTCACAAACAGTCTATATTTATTGCGTAAAAAGATCAAAAGAGTTTGAGCAAACACTTTAAAGCTAGGAGTAGCTTTCTTTCAAATGGCTCTATACCACCTGTGATGCTACATATATTGCACATAATGTTCCACATCTCACATTTCTGCATGGATACCAGCAGTGCCTCCCACGTAAAGGAAATAACAGATAGTAAGATGAAAACCACTAACACTAGGTGACAGCATATTTTACAAGCAGACAGTATGTAGTTTAGCATACTAGATATATGTAAGGCTTCCCATATACACGAGATGGCCGAAGAGATAGAGGCATGGTTTGATCACAGAAATACCTTACTATAAATATTTCAGTGTATCAGGCCTGTAGATGGGACAATGACCGGACATCCCTGGAAGTAACGTATGCGGTTCTGGGGGGGGGGGGGTTGACAATAACCATTTGAGAAAAATGTCATTCCAGTGAAGTTGTAGAGAGTGCACAAAATATCATCAACCGTAACTGGTCACATTAGGCTAACATCCACTTATTTGTGTAGGAATTTAAATGATTTCTTCTATTTTTACTTTAAGATGCGAAGAAAGCCAAATATCTGATAAATATAGCCAAAGGAAATTGTGATGCTTCATACACCCGTTGGAAAAACTGCAATGAGAGCTTTTTGTCGGGAATCCCGTGTATGCTCCATTGGACTTTTTCCCACAGGAAAACTGCCGGGGAAAAAAATAGCAGGGTCTCTTTTCTCCCCATCAGGAAAAAATCCTAGCAGGGAAACCATTCGTCTGTATGCTTTTCTGACTGGAAAAAACAGGCATACTCGGAAACAATTTGACGCATGCTTTGACCAATGCTGCTGATGTCAGGGTCCTGCTCCAAACTGGAGAGTTTCTGGAAATAGGTCTGGAAGATTGCCCAAAAAAGTACAGACTATAAGGTTCCCAAGGACCCGGCCTTCTTCTTGTTGCACGTTTCCAAAATCCCTGCCAAAATATACAATAAATCTATACTTCGCCATCTTTTGAACGCGGCCAAATCTTGCATTCCCCTCACCTGGAAACAGACACAGCCTCTGTCAGTTGGGTTGTGGTTTAGGGAGGTAAAGGAGCTGAACCAGGTGGAAGATCTGGTTTGAACAGCCCGGCAGAAATTAGAGACTTATACGAAAACCTGGTCCTTGTGTTTATCTATTCAGAGGAAAGAATGTTTCTTATTGATACAGGTCTTAATAGTGGATCGTGTTAACGTATCCCATCCTCTGCAACTGACTGGCTCTTCATAAAACCCCCTCCCCACCTCTTTTTTTTTCTTTTCCCCTCTCCCTCCTCGCACCTGCTTTTTCTTTTCCAACTCTACTTTTCTTCAATTTCCTGTCTTTTACTTACATCTTCCTTGTAAAATTTGGCAGTTTTCTGCTACATAAGGGGTTCCTCCAGGGGTTGCCCCACTTTGGCATTCCTAACCGGGGCCTCTCCATGACATGCCAGGTCATTGCCCTCTGGTGTCTTCCTCTTCAGCTTCCTTTGTTGGGACAGAGTAACATTATTGTTGTTTATTGATATATTTCTGTTAACTGAAAGGACCGCATAGGTCTATTCTTTGTATCTTTTAGTACCTGTCCATTGTATTCATAATTAGTTGCTAATGGTATTCTATTTGGTATATGTATGTCTACTTAGAAACTGCCTTCTTTTCCTAAATAGAAAAAAAAAAATCTTTATGCATATAGTATTTTACATACATAGAAATACACGCACGCACACACACACACAAAATATATATATATATATACAGTATACATATATATATATATATATATATCGTATTTAGCAGTGTATAACACGCACAGGCGTATAACACGCACCCTAACTTTAAGGCCGCGTACACACGATCAGACATGTCCGATGAAACAGGTCCGACGGACCGTTTTTATCGGACATGTCTGAAGTGGTATTTTGGTCTGATGTGCGTACACACCATCGGACCAAAATCCCCTCGGACCAGAATGCGGTGATGTAGAACACACCGACGTGCTGAAAAAAGGAAGTTCAATGCTTCCAAGCATGCGTCGAATCAATTCGACGCATGCACGGGATTTTGGTCCGATGGTTGGGCGTACTTCAGCGGACAAGTTTCTAAGCATGTTTAGAAACTTTTGCCTGCTGGAAAACTGTCCGATAGGCCGTACACACAATCAAACATGTCCGCTGAAACTGGTCTGCGGACCGGTTTCAGCGGACATGTTCGATCATGTGTACCCGGCCTAAGAGGGAAGTTTCAGGAAAAAAAAAATTCCACAGCCCCCTGCATATAACACGCAGGCACAGTTTACCCTCTATTTTCAGGGTACAAAAGTGAGTGTTATATGCCAATAAATACAGTATATACAATATTTTAGTCTGTGTTGTTAAAGGGTTTTCATTTTTCAGATAGTGCTGGCTTCTTTCCTATTTAGCTGCAATTACCTTTTTGAATAAGAAGACCTAACCAAGCATAACCATTGTTTCCTAGGGCTCATAAGCACTATCTATCTAAAGATTAAGGCATTACTAGTGATTAGTAAATAAGCATTTGCTTTCAGAAATATAGACATTGCAATCTGCTGTTCCTTAAAGCGTATCTAAAGCCAAAATTATATATTGAAGGTACCAATCCTTAAATGCAGTGATTGCCTTTTTTTTCTGCTTAATTTTCACCTGGTGACTGAGGCAAGTCTGTTATTTTTCATGCTGTCCAGTAAAAGTGTCAGTAAGGCCCTGTTTACACCTGCTTTGCTGTTCAAAGCATGATCCCCGTTCAAATCACTCTTCAGAGAGCAATAGACAAGTGTTGAGGAAGCGTTGGATCACTTCCTCATCACCTGTTTTAACCCCCTAAATACCAGACAACCACAAGCACGACAGCAGGTATAATTCCTGCCAGGAAGCAAAACATTGTGGGTGCAGTATATGTACACCGCTGGCTGCTGCCCAAGCAAGCAAAATAAGGGGGCACAGTTAAGGGGGCAGTAAAAATGTGGCACAACCTTGGGGTTTTACTGCTGTTGGTTAAAAGCATTCTTACTTTACCGCATACCTTCACACTTTTGCACAGTACTGGCACAAAAAGTCTGCGCTATAGGAGTAGCAATCTTACTGGCAGTCCAATGGTCAGGGGGCCAAAATGTACTATCTTCCACCTTGAACCCAAAATTAAACACTGTAAGCATAAACCCTCTTTAACCACCCATGTATGCACTTGAGCTTTACTGCCCTCCTCAATTTGGGAGTAAACCGGGGCTATAAACAAACATAAGAAGAAAGCATACCAGCCACGTGAATTATTGTATAATGATGCAAATAATCAATAAACAGTGCTGCCCTATAAAAAAAAAACACATAAATATTGATAAAAGTGTAACTAAAAATGGTAATGGTAATATATTACTGCAAGTCCATATATGGTATCTGTGAATGATTGAAGTGAATAAAAAAAAATCAATACATCAGCGGTGCAAAAATCCAAAGTGCTTGTGCTTTCCTCCACCAGTCTCACAGGCTGCTCACCTCACATCTGAATAAAATTAGCCGTGTTATCCTCTGGGGATAATAGAGAAGGCTGGCATGGTACTGGTAGTCACTTTGCTCCTTCAAATCGTTTATTCCCATGGGATAAATATTCTGATCATCTCACCAGATATGATATGCAAAAGAAGGAAAGCAAAATCTAGTGCTCTTTGTTTAAAATGTTTAATTATATATAAAAAAAGGTAAGCTATACAACTCACAAAATAGCACTATAAGCCGTGCAAGCTGAAAACACATTTCAGACACAATAGGTCTCAAGATGGTCGCGATGTAACGTCAATAATGCAGGCTCTGTTCCCTAGACGTGTATCATCAAAGCATTGACTTCATCAGTAGGGACCCAATTTTTGTACTCCTTACCTGGTTGCTGCCACACACGCTTGACCCCATCTGAACCAAATAAGTTCATCTTGGTCTTCAGACCACAGGACATGGTTCCAGTAATCCATGTCCTTAGTCTGCTTGTCTTCAGAAAACTGTTTACAGGCTTTCATCCTTAGAAGAAGCTTCCTTCTGGGACAGCAGCCATGCAGACCAATTTGATGCAGTGTGCAGCGTATAGTCTGAGCACTGATAGGATGACCCCCCCACCCCTTTAACCTATGCAGCAATGCTGGCAGCACTTATACTTCTATTTACCAAAGGCAACCTCTGGATATGACGCTGAGCATGTGTTCAACTTTTTTGGTCAACTATGGCAAGGCCTGTTCTGAGTGGAACCTGTCCTGTAAAACCGCTGTATGGTCTTGGCCACCGTGCTGCAGCTCAGTTTCAGGGTCTTTACAATCTTCTTATAGCCTAGGCCATCTTTATGTAGAGCAACAATTTTTTTTTTCAGATCCTCAAGGAGTTCTTTGTCATGAGGTGCCACGTTGAACTTCCAGTGACCAGTATGAGAGAGTGAGAGCGATAACACCAAATTTAACACACCTTCTCCCTATTCACACCTAATGCCGCGTACACACGGACGTTTTTTGTGATGAAATAAAACAACGTGGGAGCTGTGGTGGCTCAACGTGATTGGCACTGCGCTGACAAGCCGTTCACCTCTGCAGCCAAGGGTTCGGATCCCGGTCTCGGCTACATGTGAATTGAGTTTGGTGGTCTCAGCCCAGCTCCCGGTGGGTGTGCTATGCAAGGTACGCCTGTGCTTAGTATGCCCACCCCTCCCCCCAAAAACCACCACACTTGCACACACACGAAATTGGTTTAACACACACGCACTTTGGCCATGAGGTCTCCTAAAATAAAAGAGAGGCGAAGGACCTACGGGGCTGGCTGGGTGGGCTAGACCCCCTCACTCCCTCATAGGGGGAGTCCCTCTGCCCCGTTGGGGTCCCCTCACACCCGCCATTGCCACCGGGGGCATGGAGAAGGATGGCGATTGCCTCCGGGGGGAGGGTCTGCCTACTCCCAACTCCTGCAGTCCGGCTCCTCTCTCTCTCTTAAAAAAAAAAAAAAGAAATAAAACAACGTTTTTCATCATGAAAAAAAAACAACGTTTTTATAACTTCATCATAAAAAGCGACGTTGCCTACACACTATCGTTTTCTGAAAATGCTCTAGCAAAGCGCAGTTACGTACAGCACGTACGACGGCACTCTGTTCCATTCAAGCTCCCGTCTCATAACTTGCTTCTGAGCATGCGCGGGTTTAAAACGTTGTTTAAAACGTCGTTTTAGCCCACACACAATCATTTTTTATGACACAAAAAACAACATTTTGAAAAACGACATAAAAATTGAAGCATGTTCAAATTTTTTTTTGTCGTTTTTCAGAAGACGGAAAACAACTTCTTAGCCCACACATGATCATTTTAAATGACGTGTTTTAAAACGACCATGTGTAAGCGGCATGAGACCTTGTAACACTAATGAGTCACATGAAACCTGGGAGGGAAAATGGGTAATTGGGCCCAATTTGGACATTTTCACTTAGGCGTGTACTCACTTTTGTTTCCGGTGGTTTAGACATTAATGGCTGCATGTTGAGTTATTTTGAGGGGGACAGCAAATTTACACTGTTATACAAGCTGTACAAGCTGTACACTCACTACTTTACATTGTAGGAAAGTGTAATTTCTTGTTGTCACATAATATAATATTAATACAGTGATTGGAAAAAAGTATTTGATCCCCTGCTGATTTTGTACATTTTCCCACTGACAAAGAAATTATCAGTCTATAATTTTAATAGTAGGTTTATTTTAACAGTAAGAGACAGAATAACAACAAAAATATCCAGAAAAACGTATTTCAAAAAAGTTATAAATGAATTTGAATTATAATAAGTTAAAAAAAGTATTTCAGCCCTCCGCAAAACATTACTTAGTAGTTGGCAATCACAGAGGTCAGATGTTTCTTGTAGTTGGCCACCAGGTTTGCACACATCTCAGGAGAGATTTTGTCCCATTCTTCTCAGATCCTCAAGTCATTAAGGTTTAGAGGCTGACGTTTGATAACTCGAACCTTCAGCTCCCTCCCCATATTTTCTAAGGGATTAAGGTCTGGAGACTGACTAGGCCACTCCATGACATTAATGTGCTTTTTCTTGAGTCACTCCTTTGTTGCCTTGACTGTGTGTTTTGGGTCATTGTAATGCTGGAATACCCATCCACTAACTATTTTCAATGCCCTAGCTGAGGGAAGGAGGTTTTCACCAAGGATTTGACGGTACATGGGCCCTGTCCATCGTCCCTTTGATGCTGTGAAGTTGTCCTGTCCCCTTCGCAGAAAAACACCCCCAATACAGAATGTTTCCACCTCCATGTTTCACAGTGGGGATGGTGTTCTTGGGGTCATAGGCAGCATTCTTCCTCCTCCAAACACGCAAGTTGAGTTGATGCCAAAGAGCTCGATTTTGGTCACATTTGACCACAGCACTTTCACCCAGTTCTCCCCTGAATCATTCAGATGTTCATTAGCAAACTTCAGACGGGTCTGTACATGTGATTTCTTGAGTAGGAGGACCTTGTAGGCACTTTAAGATTTCAGTCATTCATGGCATAGTGTTGCCAATTATTTTTGGTGATTATGGTCCCAGCTGCCTTGAGATCAGTGACAAAATTATCCCATGTAGTTCTGGGCTGATTCCTCACCATTCTCATTATCATTGAAAGTCCACAAGGTGAGATGTTGCATGGAGCCCCAGATTGAGAGAGAATCACAGTTATGTTGTGTTTCTTCCATTTGTAAATAATCACATCTATTGTTACCCTCTCACCAAGCTGCTTGGCGATGGTCTTGTAGCCCATTGGAGCCTTGTGTAGGTTTACAATCTTGTCCCTGAAATCTTTGGACAGCTTTTTGGTCTTGGCCATGGTGGAGAGATTAGAATCTGATTAATTGCTTCGGTGGACAGGTGTCTTTTATACAGGTAACAACCTGAGGTTAGGAGCACTCCCTTTAAGAGAGTGCTCCTAATCTCAGTTTGTTGACTGTACAGAAGACCCTTGGGAGCCAGAAATCTTGCTGAACACTGGTGGTATTGCTGGCCATTAACTTGATGATATGGTGATGGGCACTGGATGGGCCTATAATAGACAAACAATAGCAATATAATCTGCAATCATACCCAGGAGAAAAAGTATAGAAGTGTAGAATATTCCTTTATTTTGATCCTCTGTTTTGTCACCATATTCTCCATTCCCATTAGGTTATCCCCTCAACCTGTTCATTTCTTAAGATTCATTAATAATCTCAGCACCACCAGACGCTAAGTGAAATGCCGAACTTGTTGCAGCACCTCATCACCTGGTCCTCAAGCCATTTATCAGTGCCTTACTTTTCTAAATAAACACAGCACACACACTCACTCACTGTGTTCATTCATGACTGAAGAATAGTAAATTGTGGTTACTATGCTTCAGTTTGTGAATGAACAGGAAACCGCTCAGCACAGACACTTTCTATTCATTCACTACATGCAGCTGAGGCTTCAGAGAGAGGCATGTATGTTTGGGCCTTGAGGTGAACCCCACATTTTTTGTATCACTTTTGCTACAGTATTCTGACTGATAAGTAAAGCTTTGGTGATCTTCTTGTAGCCTTCACCTTTCTTGTGTAAGGAAATACATTTGTTTCTCAGGCCTTGTGACATTTCTCTTCCACGCAGTGCCATTGCTGACCGTATGAAATGAGAAGGGGTTTTATTTGTTAATTTTTTATATTCAACTGTCTGCCGGACATCTGTTTAATTAATAATTACACTCACTTGTAGTTGAATTGGGATTTTGTTTTCTAAAATTAGCTTTCAGTGGGGTGTATTTATTTTTGCAACATGAATTTGTTAGAAAAAATACTTTTATAGCGCTACAAATGCGAACTGAATTGTATAGCGCTACAAATACGAACTGAATTGGCTCAAGGCACTTATTTCTATCCGGTGTCACCCTGATCCTTCAAAAGAGATGAGTCTTAAGCTTCTTCCTGAAGGCCCGATGGTTTTCTTCCATGCGGATGTTTGTGTGTAGAACGTTCCATAGCCGTGGTCCTTGGACTGCAAAACTTTGTTCTCCCTTTGATTTGTAGCGGGACTTGGGGATGTGGAGAAGGTTTTGGTTGGTTGATCGGAGAATGTGATTAGGGGTTTAATGCTTTATTTTCTCGCACAGGTATTGAGGAGAGTTTCCTTGTGTGCACTTGTGGGTAAGACAGAGGGTCTTGAATGTGACCCTATCCTTTACGGTTAGCCAATGAAGGTGCGAATTTCCAGGGTTTTTTCCCCGTTACCAATCTGGCCGTCGTGTTCTGGACGATTTGTAGACACAAAATCTGATATTTAGGTAGTCCGCTATAGAGGGAGTTTGCATAGTCGAGTCGGGCAATGATGATAGTTCCAACTACTACTGCTATGTCCTCTTCTGGGATTAAGGGGATGAGTCTACGCAGCAGCCAGAGGAGATGGTAAGATCCGCTGACTACTGATCCTATTTGTGCATCCATCGACATTTCAGAGTCAAAGATGACTCCGGGACTTTTGACTTTGGTGCTTGGGGTGATCATCTGTCCAAAGGATGGTGGGTGGTGTCCATGAAGTCTCAGCTTTCGTCTTTCGGTTCACGTGGAGGAGAAGAATTTCTGTCTTTGAGCCATTGAGTTTGAGGGAGCTTGTGTGCAAATTAACAAATCTTGTTTGAACTCAATGGACCGCATTTGTGGGTACATTTTGTGGTATAATGTCCCATAGAAAATGTTGATTCTGAAAGGAAAGCAAAAGTTTTCGGATGTCAATTCAAAGTTAAAGACGCCCCCAGATCTTTGCGAACTGTGGATTTCGGACAGCAATCAGATCGCATAGGAGTGAACACCTGTGCGATCCGATTCCTGTGCGGGAAAATAAGGTCCCTGCGCGAATTCAATGCGAGTTCAGCCATACGACTGTATTGCTGAATTCTCATTGCACAGACTTCGGATGCAATCGGCACAGCAATGCTGTGCGAATCTGTGTTCGCATATGTGTGAACCCAGGCTAAAGCTTCAGAAATATGTGAAATAAGAATATTTGTGATATATACTTTACTGCACCTTGTGTAAGAGAAATAACATTGTCCTATGTGCAACAAATGCAATAAAGTAGCTCACACACCTTTTTTTACCATTAAGCTTGTTGTGCGTTTGCTTTCTGGGTTTGGGGTGCCATAAGCAATGAATGGCACTACACGTGCACCATAAGGAGGAGGAAACAAAGATATCTATCTCTTACTTGCTTAGAGCAACGCATTCACTTTTAATCTTTTAGGCTGCATTCACACCTGAGCGTAGGTGGGAGGCGGCGTATTGCAGCAACATGGATTCGGCGTTTTGTCCCCGCGATCAAGTCGCTCCTTGTTTTTTGCTGGAGGGGTGATTTTAGCATTGTTGGCTATGCCCGAACGCCCAAGACGCCAGAAAAAAGGGTCCGGGACTTGTTTCAAGCTTCAGGCGTACGGCGTTCGGCGTAGAGATGTTAACCATTTCCATAGGCGATAATGTAAATTCGCCCCTCCAGCGTATTTCAGGCGGCTCGGGCGTAGGGCGAAAAAATGCCTAGGTGTGAATGCAGCCTAATCTTCTGTGATTCTTACACATGTATCCCATCGTTTGTCCTATATATATTGTAAACGTACGTGTTTTCATATGACTTTTTTTTTTCACAACTTCTAAATATATTGTTTTATTCATAGAAAGGGTCCTGCAAACCCTAGTGTAACAAATGGCCAAAAATATGTTATATCAGCTGTTCCCGTTTGCTTTTCCATTACTGTGGATATTTAATCAATGCTTCCATTCGCAGCAATTATTAATGGCTCTTCCACAGGCTAGCACCGAACTGCTCCATAAAAACTGTTTGCAAGAGTGGAACCGCTGAACTTCTCACAACCTCTTGCTTGCGGAATTGTAGTGTTATTGAGGAGTTATACCCGTTGATTACTCAATGGTGCTGGCAGAATATTGCAACATTAAAGGCGAAGCTTAATTCTGGGTCAGCGCAGAGACATACTGTTATCACCACAGCAGTGACACACGGAGGAGAAAGAAGGAACTGCTACAATCACCGGCCAAATGGAAAAATACTGCTTGGAAATACTTATTTTTTGATCAACTAGTTTATCATATATTTATTATGAATATGTTCTTGTGCTTTAGAACAGAATTAGACTCTAAACTATAAATCAAAAATTATACTATATCTAATATCATAATATATTGTCTGCAGAATAATTTCTAAACTAGGTGCAGCATAGGTTCAATTTGGACATTCATAGGAATGTACTGGGAGACACATAAATGCTGCAATTTCTTTGAATTAAACTTTCTTTAAAGCCCAACTCCGCGGAAATCTAAAGTTTTTACCTTACAGTAACTACAAGCGTTTGCTGCTCATTTATTCTAGGAGTGAGTAAAAGCACTTTTACTTACTCAATCTTCTGCTCCCATAGCAGGCGGCACTCCCCTATGCTCTGGATGTGGACTGTATCCTAAGCATCACATACCTCCCAACCGACCCGGATTTTCCGGGACCGTCCCGGAAATGGATCTATGTTCCAGGGTCTGGGCCAATCATAGTAATGTCCCGGAGCAGGGTCAAGAGCTGAAACATGTTTCAGCACTTGGCTCCATTGAAATTATTGTCAGGGGCACGCTGAGGCTTTTTTTGTCTTCCTGCATGGTGATCTTGATGTAAGCGCTGCTGACTTCACCTCCCCCTTCTGGTACTCTGTAGACCCAGGGGCAGCCTGACTAATTTGGTGCTGATCTGGATGAACATGAAGACTCAGAGTGGCAGCAGGGTCGGGGAATGGCGACAGGGATGAAGAGCCCTCAGGGTGGCCAGAACCGAATGCCTGGCCCCTGGATCAGGTAGAAGAGCAACGAAGACCTCCCAGCCCAGGACTGATCTGGACAGGCTGACCAGAGATTAGTATGGGTGGGCAGGAGGTGCAGGCAGCCAGAGACGGCAGGAGATACACTGGATGAAGCATCTCTGTGACCACCACGCTATGAGAACAGGCTCTGTACACTGCATGGAAGGTACTGTGTCACACACATACACCTTCCCGCTGGAGGGATTGTAGACAGGGCTAGGATCTCTCTCACTGCCTCCTTCCTCCTCCCCCTTCCTTCTCTTCCCTCCTCCTTCTCCTCCCCCTCCTTTTCTCTTCCCTTACTTCTTCTCCCTCTCCCTCTATCCCACTTTCCCCCCACCTCCCAACCCTGCACTCAGTACGTAGCGCAATTTTGCACTCTTTATGTAGCGCATCCCGCAACCCTGCACTCTTTATGTAGCGCATCCCGCAACCCTGCACTCTTATGTAGAGCATCCCGCAACCCTGCACTCTTTATGTAGCGCTACGGCACTGCGTTACTTTAACTGACAATTGCGCAATCCTGCGACGCTGTACCCAAATAAAATGTATGTCCTTTTTTTCCCACAAATAAAGCTTTCTTTTGGCGATATCTGATCATCTCTGCGCTTTTGTTTTTTTTTTGCTCGCTAAAAAAAAAAAACTGTATTTTTTACTTTCTGCTATAAAACAGCGTCATCTTTTTCCGTCGGCTACGTCGTTTTACTAAGTTGTTCGCGAACAGGGCATTGCGTAAGTGACGATCACATAGTTTTGACGTCGGTTTCAACAACGCTTTCCGACGTGAACTGGAGCATGGGCTTTTTTCCCAGCCAGCGCATGCACAGTTCGATCGACGCGGGGGCGCGCTTAATTTAAATACAAGCCGCCCCCTTTGAATTACGCGGGGATAAGCAGGGCCATTTACACTACGCCGCCGCAAACTACGGAGCAAGTGCTTTGGGAATACAGCACTTGCTCCATTAAGTTGCCGCGGTGTAGTGTAAATGGCTTACGCTACGCCGCCGCAGATTCTATGTGAATCTGGCCCATAGTGTTTACAAAATAGGGGACAGATTTATACATTATTTTTTTACTAGTAATGGTGGTGATCAGTGATTTTTAGTGGGACTGCAACATTGCAGTGAACAGATAGGGCATTTTTGCCACTTCTTTGGGACCAGTGACATTCTAAGAGTGATCAGTGCTAAAGATATGCAGTGATCACTGTATAAATGACACAGGCAAGGAAGGGGTTAGCATCAGGGGTGATCAAGGGGTTAAGTATCTTCTGGGTGTGTTTACTAACTGTGGGGCCGCGTACACACGATCGAATATATCTGCTGAAACCGGTCCGATGGACCGTTTCAGCAGACAAATTAGATCGTGTGTACGGGCGAGCAGACAGGTTTTTACAGCAGACAAGTTTTAAAACTTGTCTGCTGGAAACCTGTCCGTCCGACATGTCCGCTGGTTAGTACACTAACCAGCGGACATATCTGTCCGCACATGCGTCGAATGGATTTGACGCATTCGTGGAAGTATTTTACTTCCTGGTTTGGTGACGTGGCGGCGTCAACGTCACCCCCACGTCACCGCGCTGTCTGCCGGCAGGGATTTTTGTTTGATGGTGTGTACAACCATCAGACCAAAATAGCCCAGCAGACATATCCGATGAAAACAGTCAGGCGGACCGTTTTCACCGGATAAGTTTGAGCGTGTGTACGCGGCCTATGGGAGATGGTCTGACTTGGACAACACAGAAATCTATCTTCCTGCACAGCAGGAAGACAAGCCTACTGATTGGCCAACGGGGGAGCCAATCGGTGCGCGCCCACAGAGGCTAGTGCATGAAACGACATACCGGTATGACGATTCGTACAGCCGAGTCACCTTGCCACAGTTTAAAGCGGGGGTTCACCCTCAAAAAAAATTCTAGCATGACATGGAGCCAACCCATCCGACCGACAGTGTTTTATTTATTTTTTTCAGTACATACCTTTTTATGGCCTCTTTTTACCTCCGGCTATCCCACGGGACTGGCCATTTCCAATCACAGGCTGTGATTGACGTTCCTTAGACCGGCGCATACTGCGCGTCACGAGATGCTAAAAGAACCCGAACGTCGGTGTGGCGGTATACGGCGCCTGCGCACCGACGTTCGGGTTCTGTCGGCAACTCGTGACGCGCAGTATGCGCCGGTCGGAAGCGTGTCAATCACAGCCAGTGATTGGGAACGCCCACTCCACGCGGGAAAACGGGGGGTGAAAATCGGGCTAACGAGGTATGTGCTGAAGAAAAAAAAAAAAAACACCAGAATACTGTCAGTCGGATGGGTCGGCTCCATGTCATGCTAGAAATTTTTTGGAGGGTGAACCCCCGCTTTAACTGCGGTGGGTGGTTGCCAAGTGGTTAAAGGGGCATGGCAGGGGGTGTGTCCTGTGCCTACATTCTTTTGCTAATAGGTGCCCCTTGTTCCCATCTCAAAAAGTTGGGAGGTATGTCTGCATGCAGCTTCTGTGAGCGTGGCACACACACCGAGCACGAGAGGGACACACATAACAAAAACAACTCCTGTCCTTCTCCACAATGGTGAAACACAGCGGCTTTTGCTGTGTGTGTTCCTCTCATGTTCCCCCATGTGTGCAGCGTTCACAATGACTGCACGTAGTACAGGGAAGGAGCATACGCATATAGGACTCATATGTGACTGGTGCACAGTGGACAGACATAAAACATGGAGTGTGTCAAAGCATCTGAGGGATAACTTAATAAGTAAACATTTATTGAAAAAAGTGCTGCAAAATTACTTTTATGTAATATTATTTGTATCTGTTTAATAAAACTTTGATGTCACTTTAACTGAACAAGCTGAAGATTTTAAATTGATTGGTTTCTATTCACAGCTGCTCTAGATTCTGCTAAAATGATACATGTAAAATAAGTCTTCTATTTGGGGGGGGGGGGCGACGACATTGTACATGCACTAATAAAAAGTAGAAAAAATCCATAAAACAACAAACGTTCACAAAGAAAGTGACATACCCTGCTATTCAATCGTTTTTAACTATTCCATTAGAACATATATTTTCTCTCTTGGCTAATGTTTGACATTCCCTGAATAATAATTCCCCCATTTTAACATACAGATAAAAGCATTCTAGAATGCATCCAGAATTACCACTCAGATAGAAGCACAAAACAGACAAGCCCAGATTGGTGTTCCTCTGCAAACAGATGTTCTCCGCTACTTTATTCAGAAGAGGACTGTGAGTACGATCTCCTGGATGAGACTGAGACCACATCCTATTGTGAGAGATTATCTGATCAGCAAGTAAGAAGTCGATTTTGGCTGTACAGAACAAACTTTATCTATCTATCTATCTATCTATGTATCTTACAGTGCTTTGAAAAAGTATCTGAACCCCTTGAAATTTTCCAAATTTTGTCATGTTATGACCAAAAACGTAAATGTATTTTTATTGGGATATTATGTGATAGAACAAACACAAAGTGGCACATAATTGTTGTGAAATGGAAGGAAAATGATAAATGCTTTTCAAAGTTTTTTTTACAAATTAATATTTGTAAATATGTACCTATGTAATATGTGAAAAGTATGGTGTTTATTTGTATTTAGCCCCCTTTACTTTGATACCCTTAACTAAAATCTAGTGGAACCAACCAATTGCCTTCAGAAGTCACCTAATTAGTAAATTGAGTCCATCTGTGTGTAATTAAATTTCATTATAACAGCTGTTCTGTGAAGCCCTCAAAGGTTTTTTAGAGAACCTTAGTGAACAAACAGTATCATAAAGACCAAGGAACACACCAGACATGTCAGGGATTAAGTTGTGGAGAATATTAAAGCAGGGTTATGTTATAAAAAATAGCCAAAGCTTTGAGCAATGTTTAATCCATCATCGCGAGAAGCCACGTGGAAGAAGGTGCTCTAGTTAAAGGAGACCAAAATTTAGCTTTTTGACCTAAAAGCAAAATGCTATGTGTGGTGGAAAACTAGCACTGCACATCACCCTGAACACACCATCCACACCGTGAAACATGGTGGTGGCATTATCATATTGTGGGAATGCTTTTCTTCAGCAGGGACAGGGAAGCTGGTCAGAGTTGATGGGAAGATGGATGGAGCCAAATACAAGGCAATCTTGGAAGGAAACCTGAGACTGGGGTGGAGGTTCACCTTCCCACACAGCAGGACAACAACCCTAAACATAGAGCCAGAGCTACAATGTTTAGGTCAAAGCATATTCATGTGTTAGAAATTGGACAGAAGTTGCAAACAAGGATTAATTTGCACAGATGTACCATCAAGGCGCAGTGTCGGTACATGATATTAGGGGCGATTTCATATCTTTATACCAACAGTTCAGTGTAAAATTATTATTATTAATTAAACTAACTTTACTGTTGTCTTATTTTTTTTATTCAAAAAGTAAATTTTTTCCAAAAAAGTGCACTTCTAAGACCGCTGCGCAAATACAGTGTGACAAAATGTATTTTAATGACCGCCATTTTATTCTCTAGGGTGTTACAAAAATATATATATAGGGCCAGATTCTCACAAGAGATACGACGGTGTATCGCAGGAAACACCGTCGTATCTCTGTTTTTTTTACTGGGTATCTATGCGTGTGATTCATAGAATCACTTACGCATAGTACAGTGAAGATCCGACAGGTGTAAAACACTTACACCGTCGGATCGTAGATGTAATGACTTCGCTGGTCGCTAGGTGGCCTTTACGTTGATTTCTCATTTGCCTATGCAAATTAGCCTAATACGACGATTCCCGAACGTTTTTACGCCGCCCCGTTGTCGTTTACGTCATTTCCGTAGGCGTAAAAACCTACCCCTGCTATATGAGGGGTAGGTTTACAAAGTTTTCCGTCGGTTACGTTGTTTTACTAAGTCGTTCGCGAATAGGGATTTATGTAAACGACGCTCACGTCGGTTTCATTCACATTTGCCGACGTGAGCTGGAGCATGCGCACTGGGCTATTTTTGCGGCCAGCGCATGCGCAGTTTGATCGACGCGGGGGCACGCTTAATTTAAACACAAGCCGCCCCTTTTGAATTACGCGGCCTTACACCGGGCCATTTACACTACGCCGCCGCAAACTACGGAGCAAGTGCTTTGGGAATACGGCACTTGCTCTGTTAAGTTGCGGCGGCGTAGTGTAAATGGCTTACGTTACGCCGCCGCACAATGTACAAGAATCTGGCCCATAATGTTTAGGGGTTCTAAGTAATTTTCTAGCAAAAAATGTGTTTTTAACTTGTAAACACGAGTCTGAAAAACAGGCTCGGGGCTGAAGTGGTTAAGCTTTTTGTTTTGGTAAGTGGAGACAGGGACTGCTTGGGCAGTGGAAGGGCACAGATGCCTAAAAGCTGTAGAAGTAAGTTGTAGCTTGGAGACACAAGAGTCCTTCTAGTGGTGGTGTGGAGTCCGGTCACAAGTCTTGTTCAGTGGAAGCCAGGCAGACAGGTGCAGAATCAGGATCAGGTTCAAGGTCAGAAACAGGCAGAAGTCAGTAACATGCTGGTGGTGGGATACCAAATCAGGCAGCGGAGACGTAGTCATAAATTTAAGCCGGGGTCGATAGCATAAGCAAGAACAGAAACAGCAGGCAGGGGTGATCCCAGAGAGGTGTCAGATGTAGCCGGGTCAGGAACAAGGTTAGCAGACATGACTTAGAATCAGGAATGCAGGAATCCAAGCTGAAGACAATCCAGCACTGAAGTCAGGCAGACTCTCAGTTTAAATAGGCTGCTGGGCGCCAGAATCTGTGGATGCATGTGCACGCCTACGTGTATGCGCATGTGCCCAAATGAGCACCTGCTGAACGGGAATGAGCACCTGCTGCACAACATCCCTGACAGAACTATTCATTATTATAATTGTATTTATTTACAATACTTTATGTCTTTCTTAATTCTATGTAACTTTGTAGCAGTTTGGACATGAATACAGAAGCTGATGGTGTGCTAGGCTGGACAAGCATTTTCTAGTATAATATGCTCTGCTATGCTGGAGTCAAAACGCTTATCTTATCATCCAGCCAACTCTCACAGTGATGATGCACGGAATCTAATTCATCCAGGCGCTCTGCAGCAATGGCCTTCACACATATGCTAGTGGAGACTAAATCACTGTCAGCCCTCTGAACTTATGTCACATAGTTGCTACTACTAGAAATATAGTCATGTCTCATATGCCTGCTTGGGATGTTGATCATTTACCCCAGAGAAAGTTTTACTCGGAAAAAGGAACATGAGCAATCTCTCCTCAAAAACAGAAATTCAGCTGGGATAATATGATACACAGCTTGATCAATTTCAGCTTAAACTTTAGATCCCGGTTACCACAGAGGAACAATTTCCTGCATTTACTTTATTTATAAAATGCTAACAATATATGCAGTATTTTAGGAACTACAGTAAAACCTTGTATTGTAAGCATAATGCGTTACGGAAATATGCTTGTAATCCAAAGCACTTGTATATCAAAGCAAATTTCCTCTTAAGAAATAATAAAAACTCACATGATTCGTTCTACAACCATTTATTTATAGGTCTTTCAGTTTATAGTCCATATAAAAAGAGTATAGCAATATGATAGGTAAAATGTTCATTCACAAATGGAAGCCTTCACAAATGGATTAGAAGCAAAATACAGCAAGAGCTACAGAGTATAAAAGAGAAGAGAGGCGCCTCTAAAGCCCTGTACACACGATCGGTTTGTCCTTTGAAAACAGACCGATGGACTGTTTTTATCGGACAAACCGATCATGTGTGGGCCCCATCGGTCTTTTTTCCATCAGTGAAACAAATTAGGACATGTTTTACATTTTTCCTATAAATAAAAAAAAAAAAACGATAGAAAAAAAAGATCGTCTGTGTGGAAGTCCTTTGGACAAAAATCCACGCATGCTCACAATCAAGTCGACGCATGCTCGGAAGTATTGAACTTAATTTTCCTCAGCACGTCGTAGTGTTTTACGTCACTGTGTTTTGGCACGGTCGGATTTTTGACTGATGGTGTATAGGCAAGACTGATGAAAGTCAGGTTCATTGGTTAGATTCCATCAGATATCCGATCGTGTGTATGCGGCTTAGGTGTAGCAGTATGGTTACATTTAATGAAGGTACAACATTTAGTAACTCACGTGGTTGATTATTAAAATAGGTACATCTAAGTATGCAGGCATCCGGGGTAAAGCTGTCTACATAGACCATCCTCCGCACCGCCAGCTCTTACCGATGTCAGTCTGCAATCGCGACCGGGAAGACTACCCTGCAGTGGAACAATCTGAAAGTGAGGTTTGAAGGGCTCGTGGAGCGCAGTGTAGAAGGGATGACATTGATGGTGGTGCGTAGGACGGTCTATGTGGATTGCTTTACTTAGACGTGCCTCTTTTAATCATCAACCATATGAGTTGCTAAATTGACCATTAAATGTAACCATTTTTCTACACTTAGAGGCTCCTCTCTTCTATACTTAGTTATGATGTGACACTACTTGTATATCAAGACATCGCTTGTTTATCAAGTCAAAATGTATTAAGCGATTTTGTTTGTCATGCAAACCGCTCTCAAACCAAGTTACTCTCAGACCAAAGTTTTACTGTACTTAAAACCTTGCACATCAGTCCTTGCCCCACACAGGCCTCGTACACACGATCGGACATATCCGATGAAAACGGTCCGCGGACCATTTCCATCGGATATGTCCGATCGGGAGTTTGATCCGATGGCGTGTACACACCATCGGATCAAATTCCCCGTCGCCGGACGGCGCGGTGACGTGGCGGTGACGCGGCGGTGACGTTGACGCCGCCACGTCACCGCACCAGGAAGTTAAACACTTCCGCGCATGCGCCGAATCCATTCGGCGGCGGCGCGGCGGCGGTGGGGGACGACATGTCTGCTGGTAAGTGTACTAACCAGCAGACATGTCGGGCGGACAGATTCCCACCGGATAGATTTCAAAGCATGCTTTGAAATCTGTCGGGTGGAGAAATCTGTCCGCTAGCCCATACACACGAGCGGAGATGTCTGCTGAAACGGTCCATCGGACCGTTTTCAGCGGACATATCCCCTCGTGTGTACGAGGCCTAACAGTCACTTTCTCTGCCAAACATATACAGGTACCATAGGCGTGCGCACAGGGTGTGCCAGGTGTGCCCAGGCACACCCTAATCACCCTGTGCTGAACAGATTCCCCCATACTGACCTGGCTCCCCCTCCTTTCCCCCACAGCACTGCCGGCTTCCCTCCTATCCCACCGGTTGTTGCTGTGGATGTCTTGGGATGAGTGGGGGAAGGGGCCAGTAAATATGCCATTTCCCGACCCCTTCCCTTTCTGAATGAACATCGTGAGTGATCAGTAGAGTGGGTTCGAGCTTTGGGGTGCACACCCTAATGCCAAAGGCTGCGCACACCTTTGACAGGTACACACACTTACACAAGGGCCAGCTAGGACAAACAACAGGTATAAAAGAAACCCATACAAACAGAAGGAGAATGCATAATTACATGCAGATATCATGAATTCACGACCCAAAACAAGAGTGCTAACACTTAGTATAGAACTATACCTTTAAAAACCTTGACATGTTTGTACACTATTTACAGTGTTATGAAATGCAATCTGTTCTTCCACATCATCAAACATTGCAGGCAATATCCCTCCTAAGGTCTGTTGACAGGAAATGTGCCGTATGTGAAAAATATTTTCCCTCATAACTGTGAATGTGTGTAATATATTCAGTTCTGATAAGCTCTGGAAATAGTTACATATTTCGTGGATGTTTTATATCTTGTTTCTAAAAGATGGGCAATATTTTCAGTTTTATGGGTAATTTAAATTGCTTTTCTTTGAAAGAGTATAGTTGATTGATTTGTACATTAAACCAATGGTTCAACAGACATCAGCTGGGGGTACTTGCACATGTTCAACATATGAGATTCACATTATATTTTTTGGGACAGTTGTGATTAATGTAAATACAGTGACCTTGTAGATGTGTAGGATGACCATGAATGATTTCTGAAAAACAGGATGTCAGTATGTTATTCCTCAGGAGCACCTGAGAAAAGTCATTCAGATGAAACTCATATGAGTAGGGTGGGTTTCCATAGATGTCATTGTTTTTACATGCTTTTAAGGCTTTGGGAGTGCCTGGTTTGTGGCACCAGAGTGTGAATCTGTAGCATTTTGTGGGATTTATGACATAATCACCCATGCCTTTGTATTTGTAACCTTTTATATTTTTATATTTATAAAATTGTACTTTTGATGTACGATTGTTGGCCTATTTTTCCATGCATCTGAGATTTCCATCTTGATGTATCCATCTATGATCCATATTCATATATAACGACAGTAGACCAGGTTGGATTATTTGAAAACACTTTCAGACCTTACAGTAATCTTAAGGCTGGGTTAATACTGCCTCGACTTTGAATCCAACATCCCTGCACGACTTCATTGAAATCTCAAGTCGCATGACAAGTAGCAGCAGTGTGAACCAGGGATGAGGGTCGATTGTGATGTTGAGCTGCTCTCCTATGGGATAATTCACTGAGTGTTTCTGATTTCCACTTTTTAAGCACAACAGTGGCAGGATGATTTTCATGTGCATCTTGGGTGTCTAATTATGGATTTATAGATGTTTTATGGACTATACTTTATTTATAATGGATGTTTTGTATGTTTTCTAGTTTGACATTACATGTTTATATTATATTGTCAAGAGTTTAAAGGGGTTGTAAAGTCAGAAAGTTTTTTATCTGAATTAATTCAGCTAAAAAGCCTACTGTGTGCAGCAACCCCCCTTAGGCCCCGTACACACGAGCAAATAGATTTGTTCAAATCGGTCGGACAGAGAACTATCTCTTTTGATTATGATCATTGATCATTAACTCCCGCTTCTGTCATTCAAACCCAGTTTATATTTATACATTAATCAGTGGCTATGTTTAGCTCTGATCACTGTAATAATGTCACTGGTCCCAAAAGAGTGTCAAAAGTGTCCGATCTGTTCGCCACAATGTTGCAGTCACAATGTTGTAGACGCTATAACTTTTGCGCAAACCAATCAATATACGCTTATTGGAAAAAATATAGTTTTACCAAAAATATGTAGAAGAATACATATTGGCCTAAACTGATGCAGACATATTTTTTTGGGGGTAGGGGGGGGGGGGTTATTTATTATAGCAAAATGTAAAAAATATAGTTTCTTTATCGTACACCACGGGACACAGAGCCTCTATTCATTACATCGTGGGTTGTATGGTCACCAGAGGTGATTGGACACTGGAACAACAAAAGAAGACAAGTTCCCCTCCATATAACCCCTTCCCTAAGGGAAGTACCTTTTTTTTCCCCAGTGTCTAAGATGTTGGACGCGATAAGGATGTTCTAAAGGAAGCTCTGCCAAAGAAACCCTTGGGGGATAAAAGAGCTACACTTTCGGGTCCATTCAAGACGCCTACATTTTTATGCCAAAACTGGATGGTATCCGGACCTCGTGGATGAGGTGTTGTCTCTCTTCTGAGGACTGGGCTCTAGGGTCCAGCACTTTTGCTACTATACGCTGAAAGACCTGAAATAGTGTTTTACAAGGCCCAGAGAAGACACCTCCTTTAAGTAGGAACCCATATCCCTGAAGGTTGGCACACATACCCCTCCGTGATCGGGGAAGATTGGTTCTGCTTGGCATAAGGTAAGCCAGGAAAGAGTCCTAAGTTCTAAACTTAAGGACCTTTCCTATTTTAGAGTAGGTGTCTTTTTTCAGGCCACCACTGGAGATAGTAAAGAGCTAATTTCCACTCACCATGCTCCTGAGCAGTGTCAGTTCCTTCAGACAGCACACTCCTTCCGCTGCAGAGCTCTGCCATGAATGGCTGCCTTCCCTCCTCTTAGGCAGGTGTCAGGAGGATCATCCTCACATCTGATCACCGCCATTACCCCCTAGGTCGCGCTCGTGCATGGGGGCGCTCTTTATGCTATTAGCAATGGGAGGGGGTGGGCCCGTGAGCGTGCATTTATGAAGAGGCACCCCCGCTCGGCCGAGTGGGGGGCGGCTTCGGCAGTTTTCAGCGGCATGGCAGAAAGAGATCCAGGACAAGTGGGTAGTTTCTGCAGTATCCCTAGGGTACAAGCTGGAATTTCAAGAGATCCCACCTTACGGGTTCCAAAGATCAATGCTCTCCAAAGATCCATTAAAAAGAAAATCCTTCTTCAAAGGATTGGATTACTTAAAGCGGATCTCCCACGCCAAAAACATGTTTTTCTTAATGGCTATTTAAAAGGTTAATGCCCCTAATTAGCTGAACTCACGTTTTTTGTCTCCCGCGGCCGCTCCGCTGCCATCCTGTGCGAAATAACAACTTATATTCCTCCTTTCGTTTAGGTTCCATTTTAACTGTGGGCATAAGCCCACAGATCGGCACTTCCTTCTTCTGGTGGATGCTGATGTCCCAGCATCCATCGCTCGATGCGCACGAGCAACGCAGAGCAGCTGCTTGAGCGTCTGTGTTGCCATGACAACGGCAACCTCCTTCCTTTGTTTATGCCGCGCGTCACTTCCTGCCTAGGAAATAGCGCGATATTTGATCACACGGCTGCGCAGTTTACACAGGGAGCTATGGAGAGAAGCTCCCAGAGCGCACTGCATGGAGCAGGAAGCGACGCAATGCCCGGAGAATTCCCGCAGTGAGCCAGACCGGAAAGGCAGTCTACTGTACAGGTACTGTACAGATTTACTTTAAAAAAAACATCCGTTTTGATAATGTCATACAGCGGCAGTGTAATTAAAGAAATGTTAGAATTAGGGTGGAGATCCGCTTTAATGTCTCAATGAGTAATAATGGAACTACCCCTAAAAGAGCAAGGTTTAGGTTTTTACTCAAACCTCTTTGTGGTTCCAAAACAAAATGGAGACATCAGACCCATCCTGGATCTAAGATCTCTGAATCAGTTTCTGAACATTCGCCATTTCCGAATGGAGACTATTTGATCTGTGGTCGACACCCTACAAGGCGGAGAATTCTTGGCGTCCATAGACATCAAGGACGCATATTTACATGTGCCTCTCCATCCCACTCACCAAAAGTTCCTACAGTTCGCAGTAGAACATCGCCACTTCCAATTTGTGGCTCTGCCCTTTGGTTTGGCAACTGCGCCCCGAGTATTTACAAAGGTTCTGGCCCATCTGTTGGCAAAACGTTGACGATCTACTTGTGATAGATCAGTCAGTGGCAGGATTAGATCACGTAGTGCTCAATACAGTAAAATACTTGGAGCATTTAGGATGGCTCATAAACCTACAGAAATCCTCTCTACAAGCCCTAAGAAGGGTAGAGTATATGGGTATGATCATAGATACATACCAATGCAGGGTATTCCTGCCAGAGCAAAAGATCAAGTCTCTCAGGCCTTGTACACACGATCGGACATATCCGATGAAAACGGTCCGCGGACCGTTTCCATCGGATATGTCCGATCTGGAGTTTGGTCCGATGGCGTGTACACACCATCGGATCAAATTCCCCGCCGGCGGACTGCGCGGTGACGTGGCGGTGACGTTGACGCAGCCACGTCACCGCACCAGGAAGTAAAACACTTCCGCGCATGCGCCGAATCCATTCGGCGGCGGCGGTGCGGGACGACATGTTTGCTGGTAAGTGTACTAACCAGCAGACATGTGGGGCGGACACATTCCCACCCGATAGATTTCAAAGCATGCTTTGAAATCTGTCGGGTGGATAAATCTGTCCGCTAGCCCATACACACGATCGGAGATGTCTGCTAAAACGGTCCATCGGACCGTTTTCAGCGGACATATCCGCTCGTGTGTACGAGGCCTAAGAGAATTGATCCACAATTTCAGGGCAAAGAAGGGACTATTGATTCGCCTCTGCATGAGGCTAATAGGGAAGATGGTGGCCTCCTTCGAGGCTTGTACTTACGCCCAGTTTCATTCGAGACTACTGCAAGGTAGTATTCTAGCTGCTTGGAACAGGAAAAGCCAAACTCTGGATTTACCCATGCGCCTGTCTCCACAGGTGCACCAAAGCTTCAGTTGGTGTTTAAAGACTGAGAACATGCGGAAAGGAAGGTCCTTTCTCCCATTCACCTGGAAGGTGGTGTCTATGGATGCCAGCCTGTTACTTAGCCCTCAGAACCTGGACAGACAGGTTACAGGGTCCAGTGTTCCACCATTCCTTACAGAAGCTAAATTTGACGGTCTTGCTACTGAGACCTACATTTTGAAGGTACGAGGGGTCTCAGGTCCAGTTGTTTCTACACTCATTAATGCTAGAAAGCCAGCGTCTAGGCTAATCTACTACAGAGTCTGGAAAGCGTTTGTTTCCTGGTGTGAATCCAGAGGGTGGAATCCTCAAAAGTATGCTATAAGTAGGATTCTCGCCTTTTGCCAATTAGGAGTTGAAATGAAATTAGCCCTAAGTACCATCAAGGGTCAAATATCCACTCTATCTTTCTTTTTTCAGAGACCGCTGGCATCTCATTCCCTAGTCTGAGCATTCATTCAGGGGGTGCTGCGGATAAACCCACCGATCAAGTCTCCCTTATGTCCCTGGGATTTTAACTTAATATTGTCAGTCTTGCAAAAGCAACCTTTTGAACCTATCCGCCATATTCCTTTGATTCTTTTGAGCAGGAAATTGGCCTTTTTGATTGCTTTCTCTTCTGCTAGAAGAGTATGAGAGTTAGCAGCTCTTTATTACAAAGAGCCTTATTTAGTTTGTCACAAGGACAAAATTGTACTACGCCCCCATCCTACCTTTTTTCTAAAGGTGGTATCAGCATTTCATTTAAATCAAGACATTGTTTTGTCTTCCTTTTTTCCTGAGCCACGTTCAGCTGGGGGAAACGTTATTGCACTCTCTAGTGAGAGCAGTAAAAGTTTATCTTCAGGCAACTGCCCAGATACGCAAAACAGATGTTTTGTTTATTGTGCCAGATGGTCCCAGGAAGGGCCAAGTGGCATCAAAATCCACCATTTCAAGGTGGATTAGACAATTATTCAAGCTTATGGTTTAAGAAACAAGTTTCCTCCTTTTTTCTGTTAAGGCGCACCCTACCAGGGCAATAAGTGCTTCATGGGCAGTGCATCACCAGGCTTCGATGGCTCAGATCTGTAAGGCCGCGTACACACGATCGGTCAAAACCGATGAAAACGGACTGAAGGTCTGTTTCATCGGTCCAAACCGATCGTGTGTATGTGTCATCGGTCAGTTATCCTTCAGTCCAAAAAAATAGAACTTGCTTTAAAATTTGACCGATGGACGCCTGACCGATGGTTCAAAAATGATCGTTAGTATGCAAAAGGTTAAAAGGCCACGCATGCTCAGAATCAAGTCGATGCATGCTTGGAAGCATTGAACTTCATTTTTGTTCAGCACGTCGTTGTGTTAAAACACGTAAACGTCACCGCGGTCTAACACGATCGTTTTTTTAACCGATGGTGTGTAGGCACATCAGACCATCAGTCAGCTTCATCGGTTAACCGATGAAAACGGTCCTTTGTACTGTTCTCATCGGTTGTACTGATCGTGTGTACGCGGCCTCAAGCTGCAACTTGATCTTCAGTCTATACTTTTACCAAATTCTTTCAAATAGATGTAAGAGGACATATGGATTCTGCCTTCGGGCGTAGTGTGCTGCAGGCAGCAGTCTAAGGTTACTTGTCCGTTAACGGCCTGCTTCGATCTGTGTCTCCCACCCTTCATTGAGCATTGCTCTGGAACGTCCCACTATGTAATGAATAGAGTCTCTGTGTCCCGTGGTGTACTCCAAGAAAAGGATTTTACAGGTAAGCTGTTTTTAAAAATCCAATTTTTTTTTCAAAATTGTCTGTCTTTTTTTGTTTATATCGCAAAATAAACCCCTGCAGAGGTGATAAAATACCACTAAAAAAAAATCTGAATTTGGAAGAATAAAAGGACTTACATTTTTTTTTGTTACAGCATAAATTGAGCAACAAATGTAATCTTCAAATGACTCATCATTCCTTTAAAAGATACCTTAGGGTGTTCGTGTACCAAAATGTGGTAATTTTGTTGGTGTCTTCACTGTCCTGGTGCTCCTGTGCCTCCAAAAATGTGATGGGTCATTAAATATTAATTTATGCCCCTAGAACGCCTGGGCTCCTCTATGCATTTAGAAGTTGAAAAAGTCTCACTCATGGGGTATCCCTATACTCAGAAGTTGCAGAGCGTGTTCTCGGGTGTAATTCTAAGTATGCATATGCTGTATATGAGAAATAACTTGTTAAAAATAAAAAGTTTGTGAAAATAAAAATATCTTAATTTTCCAAAAAATTATAGATAGATAGATACAGAGCCATTACGCCGGCGTTACAGGAGATGCGTGGCGTAAGTCTAAATCTGCGCATGCGTATCGATGCGCCGCATCCCCAAAACTATATACGCATGAAATCTACTTTTTTTGGACCGGCGTAATTTCGATAGACCAGCGTATCCGTCCGCGCAAAACTGCGCTAGACACACCATTGATTTGCTTTTCAAATATGCAAAGGAGGGAGTTACAGGGATCCACAAAAGTAAGTTGGTGCAGCGCAGGCTACGCGTTGTGCGCATCAGCTGCACATCCTGTCTAAAATTAGACCATATAAAAGGTGGAATAAAATTAGACAATCCGTCTACATGTCAGCTAAAGCAACACTGTTAGTGAGGAGCTGAGCAGTCACACTTGCTGGACAACATGCCAGGGGCATCCTTGCTCATAGCTATACTAATGACTTTAGAGGTGCAAAGAAGGAGTGGAGCACGAAGGAGGGCACGGAGGAGGGCCTGGGAGAGGATATACCGCACATGCATAGACCTCTTTGGCATGAGTGATTCTGAGGTGTATCGCATCTTCCGATTCACCCCTCATGCCATCCTGGAATTAACCCCAACCCTGCAGAAGGACATCACCAGCCCAACACACCGCTCACATGCAGTGCAGCCACTGGTCAAGGTCCTGGCAACACTCCATTTCCTTGCCAGTGGCTCTTTTCAAAGAACAAGTGGAGTGGTGGCTGGGATGTCACAATCCTCCATGAGCAGATGTGTGCACCAGGTTGTCCCCGCAATCCTCAGACGCATGGCCAACCAAATCATCAAACCAACCACTGAGGACCTGCGGCTGAAGGCAATGACAGATTTCTACAGAATTGCCAGATTCCCACGCACCATGGGGGCCATTGATTGCACACATGTGGCATTTCAGCCCCCCGTGAGACAGAGCACATATACCGCAATCGGAAGCATTGGCACTCCATCAACGTACAGGTGATAGTCGATGCCCAAGGCCTCATATGGCACGTCCGTGCCAAACACCCCGGATCCAGCCATGACAGCTACATATACAATCAGAGCCCCATCCCAATGGAATTCGAACAGAACGTGTATGGGGACACCTGGCTGGTTGGTGAGTGACATGGGTGGCAGGCATGACTGTCCCCCCCATGATGCACACATCACAAGGGGCACATGCATGACTAACATCCTCCTGTCTTTTCCCTTACAGGTGACTCTGCATATGCACTGGGACCCCATCTCATGACTCCTATCCGGAACCCCCAAACCCCAGGAGAGGAAAGATACAATAAAGCCCACGCCCAAACACGTGCAGTGCACCTTTGGCCTCCTGAAGTCACGTTTCCGATGCCTGGATAAGTCTGGGGGGACCCTGTTGTATTCCCCAAACTTTGTGTGCCAGATCATCGGTGTATGTTGCATGCTGCACAACTTCGCAGTGAGAAAGGGCCTGCAGATTGACATACGTGATGACCTGACCCCTGAACCAGACAATCCCCCCCTAACAGAGGATACCCCGTCTTCTGAGGGCAGAGCAGCCAGGAGACAGCTCACATTAGGCATCTTTGCACATTAAACACACACATTAATCATGGCACAATGACATCCTCATCAAAGTGGATTAGCACAAGCCCACCATGCAGGACTTGTGAGCAGCAACGCCACACCACGGCTCCAATTATGTCACTGTACATTCATACACCATTCACACGGACCTGGGGATCACTTCTCCCTGGTCCTGGGGAACCCTTCTCCACCACAAATGAGGATGACACCCCTTTTCCGGCAGGAATGTCACCCCCACATTCCAAATTCATTCACAACCCAAAAAAAAAATTGTCCAGCAAAAAGCAAAAAATTTCCATCAAAAAAAAAAAAGTCCAGCACAAAAAAAAAGAGGGGGAAACCAAATTAATGCCGCTGGCGTGACCCACGCCTGGGGCGCCCACGGCCACGGCCCCGGCTCCTCAGGGAAGACTCATGGGGAGGGGGGGGTAATCCGGGGAAGGAGGAGCAGCCCCTGGTCTCTGCCCACCTGGCGGCCTGCCCTCCAAGGCCACGGCAATTCTGGTCAGGCCAGCACTTAGTGTTGCCGTATTGGCCAGGATAGCCTAGGTGAGGGCCCTCACATCCTGCCCAACGTCTGCTGTAGTAGTCTGCAGTTTGTTTAGGCAGTTTGTAAGAGCCCGGGATTGGCAGTCCAGGTCCCCAAGCGTATCCTTTATGGAGGACAGGCTCTCCTCCATCCGCACCAAAGTGTGGGGAGAAGGGGAGGCCCTTGGGAGGGGAGCCCTGTTGGGTGAGGAGTGGGAGGGGCTACCCCTTATGGAGGGCTGGCTGCTGCCAGCCAGAGGGGAAGAGTCCTCCAAAAACAACAAGCCACTGCCTTACATGACCTCCTCCTCCAACTCAAACTCCTCCTCCTCTAACTCCTCCGAGGACTCCGGCCTTGTCTGGGGGTCCTCATCAGGCTGGTGTCCCGGGGATGGTGCAGTCAGGCCAGATGGCCCAGCACCCTCCTGCACATCTGTGGAGGACACAAAACATTCACAGGTTGGAGGATCCACACACTTGCCACATATTCCCTCCCCCACCCCCACACATGCTACACACCAGATAGGAAAAAAAAACCTTACCTGTCATCACGGGCTCCTGACTGGAGTCATAGCCAGGCAGGCCTTCCATTTGTTGCCTATTAAAGGTCTGGGCCACCACACGCTCCTCCGCTGTCAGCCTAACAGGGCATGGTGGGCCCCCTCCAGTGCCACTGGCATGGGCTGCCATTTTAGCCAGCTTCTTTCGGACCAGACGCCGGAGATCATTGATCTTCTTGACGATCCCCTTGCGTGTCCGGGTCTCCCCCCCCCCCCCCCAATGAATTTACCTGGTCGGTAATGTTCTGCAAAATCTCCTTCTTCCTGGCCGGGGTGGTGTTGGCACTCTCTGGGCCGTGCAGGAAATGCCCATATTGGATAAGGGCCCGGGCAATAATTTGTTTCTCTCCCAAAGAAAAATTTCTCTTGCGCTTCCTCTCAGTCATATTCATACAACAACTCTCTCCCAAACAATCACCAAAAATCACTCACAAAAACAAGCAGGAAAAATCAAGCAACAAAACAAACAAACCAAAATCTATCAACCAAAAAGTCTCACAACCAGTCACCAAAAAGCACTATCAAATAGATTCTACAAAACACTAGATCAAACAGTCAACAAATATCACAAAGACAAGTCACAACGCAACAAATGCAAACACACAACAGAACAAAAGCACCTTGCTGTATAGGAAGGGATACAAAGGGATGTACTTTTGCAAAGGAATGGCGTTTGTGTCTGTCTATTTAAGCTCTCTGCGTAGTTCACTAAGTTGCCCGGGTCCACTTCCAATTTCACTGATTGCGCCGTTCCCGAGTTGTGAGCATGCGCAGAGAGGTGCTGACCATGGTCTGCTTCATGTGCACATGCGCGATCCGGCCGGCCCTTCATTTGCATGGGGTCACAGCTCATTTCAATGAAACACACCCACGTCCTTCCCAATTTGAATTACTCCGCCTTACACCTCGGAATTTACGTTACACCGGCGCAAATTTCTGCGCAAATACTACGAGGATACGGTCATTGCGCCTCTACATTGCGCCGGTCTAACGTAAAGGAGATGCGCTACGCCGGTCAAAATATGCGCCAATGTACGTGAATCTGGCCCAATATCTCACAAAAGTGAGTACACCCTCACATTTTTTTTTAAATATTTTATTATATCTTTTCATGTGACAACACTGAAGAAATGACACTTTACTACAATGTAAAGTAGTGAGTGTAGAGCTTATATAACAGTGTAAGTTTGCTGTCCCCTCAAAATAACTCAACACAGCCATTAATGTGTTAAGTTATGGCAACAAAAATGAGTACACTCCTAAGTGAAAATGTCCAAATTGGGCCCAATTAGCCATTTTCCTTCCCCAATGTCATGTGACTCATTAGATGTTACAAGGTCTCAGGTGTGAATGGGCAGCAGGTATGTTAAATTTTGTGTTATAGCTCTCACTCTCTCATACTGGTCGCTGGAAGTTAAACATGGCACCTCAAGGCATATACAGAGGTTGTCTTTGGGAAATAGACATATAAGTGCTGCCAGCATTGCTGCAGAGGTTGAAGAGGTGGGGGGACAGCCTGTCAATACTCAGACCATACGCCACACACTGCATCAAATTGGTCTGCATGGTTTTTCTTCCCAGAAGAAAGCCTCTTCTCAAGATGATGCACAAGAATGCCCGCAAACAGTTTGCTGAAGACAAGCAGACTAAGAACATGGATTACTGGAACCATGTCTTGTGGTCTAATGAGACCAAGATAAACTTATTTGGTTCAGATGGTGTCAAGCGTGTGTGGCAGCAACCAGGTGGGATTACAAAGACAAGTGTGTCTTGCCTACAGTCAAGCATGGTGGTGGTAGTGTCATGGTCTGGGGCTGTATAGGTGCTAACATGTACTGTGACATGCTGAAGCAGAGCATGATCCCCTCCCTTCGGAGACTGGGCCACAGGGCAGTATTCCAGCATAACGACCCCAAACATACCTCCAAGACAACCACTGCCTTGCCAGACCTAAACCCTATTGAGCATCTGTGGAGCATCCTCAAACGGAAGGTGAAGGAACGCAAGGTCTCTAACATCCACCAGCTCTGTGATGTCATCATGGAGAAGTGGAAGAGGACTGCAGTGGCAACCTGTGAAGCTCTGGTGAACTCAATGCCTAAGAGGGTTAAGGCAGTGCTGGAAAATAATGGTGGTCACACAAAATATTGACACTTTGGGCCCAATTTGGATTTTTTTGGGATGTACCCACTTTTGTTGCCAGTGTTTTAGACATTAATGGCTGTGTGTTGAGTTATTTTGAGAGCGCAGCAAATTTACACTGTTATACAAGCTGTACACTTTACATTGTAGAAATGTTTAATTTCTTTAGTGTTGTCACATGAAAATATATAATAATATTAATAAATGTACTTACTTTTGTGAGATGCTTTATACTGTATATATCTATACCTGTATATACAGTATATACTGTATATACACACACCATTGATTGTAATTGTAATCTATATATCTTCTTTACCACAGACTAAATAATATACATTGATTTGTTTGTTTGTTTTCAGAAAAGGAATGTAGCAGACTACATTTTGGACCAAATTTATTTATAAAGATAGTTAGTTTGCAAAGTTTTATAAAAAAAAATAAGAAGAAGAAATGGCTTTTTTCTTTATATATTAAAAAGTAAATAAACACAGTAATGATTAAATACCACATAAAGAAAGATTTATCTGTATAAAAAAAAATATACAAAATCAATTTGGGTACTTTGTCATTCAAAGTGTGACAGCGCTGAAAAATGAAAAATTGCCTGGATTGGAGGGGGTGAAATAGTCCAGTCCGCAAGTGGTTAAGTTAACTGTATGCTAGAAAGGGCTATATGATATTTTCTGTTTCTAGTTTAGTTTTAATGTGCATGAAAATAATGCTAAGGAGAGTGCACAATTGGATATGTAAATAATTTTGTGTTTACTACAGTCATTGAGGGCCATTTTAAACTCCTTTTTTCTAATTCCAGATGATGCTTTTAGATTCATCTTCTTCCCCTAATAGAAGTTACCAAGTACTGGTGAACTGTCTAACATCTACGCCTGGTAAGGGGTTCAAAGAAAATCAAGATTGTGGAAATCAATATAGGCTGTAGTGCAGAACACCAAGATTTTAGCAAGAGGCAGACTACCCCAATTTCACAATTTTTACATGTATGCCAAAAAGAAATAAATAAAAGGAGTAAAGGGAAAAGGGGGAAAAAAACACTTTGTAGAGCGTGTTCCTTAAAAGAGAATTCCTGGTTTACTAGTACTTTAAATTATTTGAGAAACAAAATGTTACCCCAGCTCCACTGCCTGTGATCCGGTGCTCTAGCCAGGAAGTTCAGGCCCCACAAATACAATACTTGAATCAAAAAGGGCTGGCAACTCGGATGTTCTTGAATAAAAGTCCTTTATTGGTTACATGGGTACACGTGTACAGGCTATACGTTGATGCGTTTCGGCTAAGAACCCTTCATCAAAGTTTTAGACCAAATTAATTATTTGCATGTTGACATCCTGTTGCTTAGGTTGTAATTTATACTCTAGCTTGTGCTACGCACAGTAAGTGATGCTGTGTTCCAGTAGCAGTAGCAGCAACCTCCCCTCTACTTCTGGATGTAGAAAGTATCGCCCATACCGCATCTCCAACATTTAGGGGAAGCCTTGTACTTGAATCAATAAATACAAAGCTTCCTCTGATTGGCTGTGGTGGAGATACAGACGTGTGATATCACAATCTACATGAATCATTTAGAAGAAAAAAATACAAGGCTTCTCCTAAATTTTGGAGATACGGTACAGGCAACTCTTTCTATATCCATGCTGGGTCCAAACAAAATATGTCAAAATTTGAGGCTAATTTTTTCAAAGACATAATTAGCAATAATTTGCTGAAATCACTTTACTTATTTCTAGTTGGGATATCTATATTTCAGTATTGGTTTAAGAGACTTCTATATCATTGGGATATCTATATTTCAGTATTGGTTTAAGAGACTTCTATATGATTAGAGGTGCATTGAACTTGATGAGCTGTGTGGTCACAGAGAGCTGCAAATAAAAAACGGGAACCATTTGCAGCCCAGTTGGGCTTCCATATAATGCTGGGAATACAAGCTTGTTGGTGGCAATAAATTAGTTTGTGTTCGTTTTATTTAGACAAATGCTTTTTTCGTCCACACATTCAGAATCTGAAGAAAGTGAAATAGCCTACACCTCCCACACTGTGCTGCGGCAGATCAGTAGGAGCTCCTCATCAAGCAGTGCCAGTGAGTAAAGCCTTCACTCTATTCCACGATCAGCTAAAAGAAATCTTGCTAAAAGCACTTCACTTATTTCTACTTGGGAAATCAATATATCAGCTTTTTGTAAATAGACTTCTCTAGAACATTAAAGGGGCATTGAACTCAATGAGCTGTGTGGTCACAGAGTTCTTCAAACAAAATGAGAAAACATTTGTAGCCCAGTTGGATGTCCATAAAATGCTGGGACTGCAAGCTTGTTGGTGGCAATAAAGTAGTTTGTGTGTTTTTTTTAATGCAGACAAATACCATTTTTCATCCTGTTTCATCATGTTCAGAATCTGAAGAGAGTGAATTAGCCTACACCTCCCAGACCGTGCTACTGCAGATCAGTAGCAGCTCCTCTTCAAACAGTTCCGGTGAGTAAAATCTTCACTCTATTCTATTATCTTTTCAGCTGGAAAAGGCAGAAGATTATTATAAAATTGTGACACATTTGTGTGCAACAGTGGGCATCATTTTTCTAAAATAGAGCACACCTGCATTTCCCTCTAGCAGTAGGCTTCCAACTGACACTATTGCAGGTTCAAAAACAAAGAAAAAATAAGAATTTTAGAGTTTTTTTAAGTGCAAAGCAGATCTTATGACCAGATTTGTGGATAATTAGTGCTACGCTAATATATATAAAAGGTGCACACTGAAATGCAATCATGAATAATAAACATATATGTGAACATATAACTCCTTGTGAAAATAGTTCAGAGAAGTGCAAAGGCTTCAAGATAAGAAAATAGTCTATGTGAAGACTAAACTAACTGAAGAAATTCTTCCCATAGGACAACTCAGGTGAGAAAACCACTTGTCTGCAGTTAATCTCCAAACTCTTCAAACATAAATAGGTAAAATACCCTTACCAAATGGGGTGGACTCATCTGTTGTACAACAGTGGGTCATATAGGCTTGTGATCCCAATGGGTCTGGATCAGGGTCTGGAATGGGTCTGGATCAGGGTGAGGATGGTGGACATCAGCAGATGGATAACAGGTGTTTCCGTACAGGCTCCAATGGAGGGGAAAAATAGAAAGAGAGGCTCCAAATGGTGCAGATCAAACCAGGTAGGGTTTATTTAAAAAGGGGGCACACAAAAATAGAAAATTTGTAATTTGTTGACTAAATGGCTCAATCCATTAAAAAGTGATATTTCAATTCAAGCTGCTAAAACTTATTCAGTCTCTGTTTTTTATATGTGTTGGATATAACCGTTTTGGCAAGGAGTTATATTCATTTTATATTCATTAATCATAAAAGAACATTTAAGTTATACATTTTTCTATACGTGTCATCTTGGCCTGGGTGTCGCAGTCCTCAGCAGTTTGTATTATATAAGTTTGGTTAAGCTTTGGAGCAATTACACTGCACTATTTTCTCATAGGTTATATGATGCAAAATTGAAAGACAAGCACCCAGTGTCTGGCACCAAGCAGCACCAAGTGTAGTGTCCTTAAACAAAGGTCAGACGTAAAGGATACAGATTCTGACATTACTAAAATAATGCAAAGAACAACATACTTTCTAGCCCTTTGAAATAAACAAGGCGTATTGCCAAATGAATGGATGATTGCCAGAGAGTTGCTATGATCACTCTGAATAAATGATTATTAAAGTAAGTTTATGTACTAAATGATGTTAGAATTCAATTAAATGGGTTCTAAACACTCTACGCATATAGAGCAAACTTCCTAAAAGAATCAAGCACTGGAGACAGCACATTCATCTAATTAACTGCACAAACTAGATACAAAAAAGGATGAAACGGAGGATTTTAAGTGCAGCTATTTATGACAGCCCATGCAGCCAGGACTTAAAGGGCAGGGGGTGCTTTATTTTAATTTTTTTTATATAAAAAAGGACTTTTTATGCAGTGTAAAATATTCAGCAGGACTGTGAAGAAATTGTTCACCAAAAGTGATGCAAAAAATTGAATTTATCAAAACAGACAAAATCTGAAGCAGCTGTGCATGGCAACTAATCAGCTTCTAGCTTTCATTTTCAAAGCTTAACTGAACAAGCTGAAAATAGATGGCTGGTTTTCATGTACAGCTGTTCCAGTTTCTTTCTGCTGCAGTTTTGATAAAATTCCCCCTCTATGTCAAAGAAGATGGGGTAGTATGGGGTAAAAAAAAAAAAATCTCTCTACTTACCTCCATGCTGCATGCTCTAAGCCTGAGAACGGTGTGATTATATCAGCCCTCAAAATTTCCACTCGCCTACTAGCATTTGGTGAGTGGATTTGAGCTGGGGGCGAGTGATGACAGGGCTGCATGACCAATCCCCCTCCAATCTGTGCCTACACTTAGAGTCCCGATGAGATTGGCGGCCGAAGAGGAAAGGTGCATGCTCGGGAAAAGTAGTCTGGTGAGCCGCGCACAGGCAGAGCAGTACACAGGAGCTCTCCTTACAATTCTCATTAAGCCATGGGACATAACAGTATGACCTCTCTGAGCCTGCCCCCCTCCCCCGACCAATGTAGCTCACTTAAAGTTGCCCTGACATGAGAGCGGCAGCCTTCCAGTTTGTGCAGTTTTCTTCTCCTTGTGCTCTATGTAAGTGTCCAACAGGTCAGCCAGAGCACTGTGAACAAACTGGTCTCAATGTGTGCTGTGCTGTGTCAGTGTGTGCTGTGCTATCGTGTCAATGGCTGTGCAGTTGTGTGAAGCTCAGCGCTGGATTGTACTCCCTCCCGATGTGCTGCAGCTCCTCTCCTCACTGCCAGCCTAAATAAAAAGGGGAAGTGGGGACATGCAAGCGTGGAGCCGCACACACAGGCTCCTGATGATGAGATGAATAGGAGAGGGAGAGAGAGGATGGATGGGAGTTGCAGAGGAGACAGCAAGAGAATGGGGAAGAGACACAGTTCTAGTGCCCTGTCCCTCTGGTCTGCCCCCAGTGCCCTGTCCCTCTGGTCTGCCCCCAGTGCCCTGTTCCTCTGGTCTGCCCCCAGTGCCCTGTCCCATTTTGTTAAAGTTGTTGTTGATAATATTTAATTGTGTAACTTGATTCTGCATAAAACATTTAACAGTGTCATTCCATGAGATAATCTACGAGGGCGTGTTTACGGGCGCAATTAGGCGCAGGGCAGTGTATGAATTAGGTGGGGCAACTGGTGGCGTGTAACTTGAGGCCTGGCTAGTAGCTCATGACTTGAAATTTTGAGCCCTGAACATATGATCTGTCTTCTCGGAGCGTAGTTCGGAGACTGTCAGTCTTGGCTCTCTGCTCTGCCCCTCCAGCGCTCACTGGAGGGCCAGGTTGAAGAAGGGGCGAGTGCAGCTGGCTTTACCTCTCAAGCTCCTTCTAGAACCTGGAGTGGCTCTGTGACGTCAGTTGACAGAGGGCTTTAGTCTGCTGTCATCTGATTCTGAGTCACAGGAGAGCACAAGTAAACACACTATTGTGACCCAGAAGAGAGGTATAACCAAAAGAAAAAAGCTCTCTTCTACATCTCTTTTGATTAAAATAATCAATAACACATGGAGGTTATTTACAAAAGGCAAATCCACTTTGCACTACGAGTGCAAACTACAAGTACAAAGTGCACTTGAAATTGCACTGAAAGTGCACTTGGAAGTGCAGTCACTGTAGATCCGAGGGGGAAATGCAAGTGTAGCGCTACCCCATTCAGGAGCCGCTGGTTGTTTTAAGTTACCCTCGGTGGCTTCTCTAGGGGTGATGGTAGTGAGTACATGTAGTGAGCTAATGTCCAGTCAGCATTGGAATTTTCAAATGCTTTATTTCCAAGGCCCAACACGGCCAACATCAACACGAAGTGGGATAGAAAAGGTTGATGAAGCAGAAGAAGAACATTTGCAGTATCAGGCCCAGGATGGATAGGGAAAGCAAGCCTGCTTTCATCAATAGCACAGTTCGTCGCCACTCTAGCCAGAGTGGGTGAAGCACCTCCGGACAGACTCCTGTCACGAGCCTGGCACCTGAAGTGTCACTTAGGTTTCTGGGAAGAACAGACCTCTGCCACAGGCCTGGCTCTGGCCTCTGCCACAGGCCTAGTCAGGGCTGTCTTTAATATTGATTGGACCCTGGACCCTGTAGCAGATCAGACAGTGATTGCGATTGGTTACCAGAGGCTACAGGATATCAGTACTGCTCACTGACTGGCTGCTAGAGGTAACAGCACACATTACGACTCACTGATTAGTTGCTAGGTTACAGCACATAATTTCTGCTCGCTGATTGGTTGCTAGAAGATACTGCACATCATTACTGCTAACCGATTGGTTGCTAGAGGTTATATGCTTACTGCTCACTCATTGGTTGCCAGAGGTTACTGCACATTATCCCTGCTCACTCATTGGTTGCTAGAAGTTACTGTGCATGATTACCACTTATTGGTTGCTTGAGGTTACAGCACATCAATATAGCTCATTGATTGGTTGCTAAAAGTTACAGCACATCATCTCCCCACACCATGGACTGGGGAGGTGAGCAGAGCAGAGTCCACAAAACTATGAAGGTTAACTGAGTGCAGGTAGGCGCAGAGTCCAATATGAGCAGTATCCCTAAAGACAGGATCCCAGAAATAAATGACTAGTCATGCTGCCCACAGTAGAGCAGTGTTGAGGGGTGAGCTATGTATAGAGTTAAGGATTCAGGAGTGTGCTTTGTATGGAGTGCAAGGCTGTCACTAAATAGGGAAGCAGCGCTTCTTTATTAACAATTGACAGTAGTAATCAGCTGAGCTAGCAAGTGACAAATGCCGGAGCGGAACTCCAGCTGAAAATAAACCCAGCAGGCAGCTCAGGCTTTTGGGGCAGCTCAGCTGCTTTGGGGCCCCCCTACAATGGCTGGACCCTGGGCAGATGCCCCGCGTTAAAGACGGCCTTGTATGAGTGACCACCCTTCCAATGTGTGTTTTTTTAGAAGTACAATTTTGCAGATGGCAATTCTTTACAGCTAATTTGTGATCTTACTGCACTTAAAATTATGGCTGCAGAGATAAAAAAAAATTTAGCAGTGAGTGAAAAATGTATGGTAAGAGGGAGGTGCAGAAAGGGTTCAAGTACTTCTCTCCTTTAGTATTAACCTTTATATCTATATAGCCAGTAACTGGGAAAGAGTGATTGACAATCTGATTTGCAGCACTTCTTGCCGTTTATAATATGTTGCCACAACCCCTCACTACACAGATCTAAAGCCGATATGTACCCACACCAGAAAAGTGAGATCCACAAAAGTGCAAATGAAAGGAGGGCCTGCATGGAGGAACATGTCAGAAAGGGGTTAACATGTGAGTTTAATTAATTTGAAAGAGACTGAAGGTCAAATGGGCAGGGTGGAGCCACAAGGATTGTTCATGTGAAGGATGCTGCGTATTCATTCTGGAAATTTCACTTAAAGGGTCACTAAAGGAAACATTTTTTTTTTGCTGAAATGACTGTTTACAGGGTATAGAGACATAAAAGTTAACTGATTCCTTTTCAAAATGATTAAAAATAGATACAAATCAATCACATAATGTGCCTGCAGGTTAGTTTCACTTTTGAACTGGCTTCATGTTTCTGTGAAGTAGAAATAGACACATAGAACAAAAACAAACAAATCCAGGGCAGTGTTTTGTTTTTAAAATGAATCTGATTGGTTCTGGGAAGTTTTAGACACACAGTAATGACAGCTTAGACCACCGTGAGAAAGCTCCCAGCTCTGTGGTTATAAGGAAACAGACAAGCAGGAAGTGTGGAGATCACAGCAGAATTCCAGCAACTTCAAAGCAAAAACGAACAATAAGGACATGAAACCAGTACTGCAGTAAGGTAAAGGAAGCTATTTAGCTAAAAAAAAAAAAAAATCCTTTAGTGATCCTTTAATAAGGAGGGTTTCCTGTGGTTCTGCAGATAGAAAACAAACACAGTGAGTGCCTTAGAGGCCTGATTGGAACAGGACAGAGCAATGGCTGAAGCAGCAGCTGACTGACATGATGGGGGTTCTGGGGTCAGTCCTGCTTCTCCTTCCCCAGTTTGTAAGCCCACTAGGGGGGTCTTGAGCGCTTAAATCCTTCACACACTCTTTAGGTTCATTATCAAAAAGGGAGCCTGAGAGGAATCCCCACCACCAGTGGGACTCACAGGAAGATAGGACACACATAACTCACCCTCCTTCTTGCTGATCTTCATCCTCCCAGGAGCTTTAGACTAGCACTGCTGCTGAAAACTGAAACAGAGGGGTGAGTCAGCGTAAGAAAAGTTCAGCAGCGGGCAGCAGTAGGAGGTTTAGTCTCCATGGGCAAAAGATCCAGGGGCCACCATGATCATAAAAAAAAACACACATGTACCCATCCTGCAAACCCAGGCTACAGGTACTCCTCCTGCCAAAGATCAGAGAGAAGCTCAGTATTGTAATAGAGAAGCTACAGGCAGCAGGAGGGAACTGGCACCCTCTGCTGTTTCTCCAGTGCAAATGGCAAGCAAAAAAATACAGCAGTAGATTGAAGGTTACAAAGGGGAGTGGCCAGAGTCACTCTTCAGCAGCTGGGGGTGCCTGTTTCTCCCACAGCTCTTTAATGATCAGCAACACAGCTAGGGTGTAGAAGGAGGTTTCAGAGAGCCTAGTACTTGGATGAGCTAAATGGATTCTTGAGCGAATCCTCCCAGTAAATTCAATCAGGGTCACCGGTTGACAGTTTGAAGTGTAACTGTCAATCCCCCTGGTCACCAGATCCCCGGTTGTTCGTTCAAGCCCTTTTGGATCACCTGCCTCCGGGTTCTCCTCAAGCCGATCCCCCACCGAACGGCACACAGCCTGGGATCCCTTTTAGTGTAGCTGGGGACCCAGTAAGTCACTGGGGCCCCTTTCAGCATCCGCATGGAACTCCCCGTAGCGTATGACCCCGGCCAGGTAGGCCATGTTGCCGGGGTCCGTTGGATGCGCACACCAAGAAGGTGGGTGCCGCACCTGGAACCTAGAACCTGCGAATAACCAATGAAAGTGGCATCCACCACGGATATACCCTCCCCCCAGCATGCACCGCGAGGAAAAACTCCTCTAATTGGCTGCTGGGGAAAAGTGGCTCCGTCAGAACCCCTCTAGCGCCACCTGCCGCCCAGGGGTGTGAACATCACTGAAAGTAGGGGGGCGCTACACAAGGAAGATAAAAAAAAAACAGCAGTTTGGTTTGCACATGATTGGATGATAAAATCAGTAGAGCTTCCCCTCATTTCAGATCTACCCCTCAGATTTACAGCGACTGCACTTCCAAGGGAATTTTCAGTGCAATTTCAAGTCCCTTTCCTAAATAACCCCCAATACGTTTTTAAGTAGATTAAATAGATTATCGGCATCTTGACAAAAAGAAATGTATTTTCAACAAACAGGCCTATAGTAGTTCTGAAAGAAAAATAATTCACTGTTCTGAGTGTAGTGCACCCCACTCAGAAGCCGCAGGTGAATAGGGAATAGGCATTAGCAACACTAAACTATTATATCAATACCAAATGCCCAATAGTAGAAAAGTTTTAGTTAAAAAGCAACACAGTGTCCTCACTATAGGTAAAATTGTAAAGTATGTGTAGAGTAATCAGCTGTAACAAAATCACCTACAGTATGTGGGCGAATTTTGGAAAATTATAATTCATTCCTGAGAATCGTCACTCCTTCATCACACCACGTGAGACATCGCTCTCCTAGGATGTTACACTCACCAGAAAACAGGTGAAAATCAGCCCTAAACTCCACAAATGAGCAGACCTCCTCCTCTGGTCATTGGATCCTGGTACAGACTACCTATTTAGTCTCTAATGCAAAATCACAAGTGATAGGTCTGTATAAGTTCACACAGTGTTGGATCCTGGAATGCCTGACTCCAATAGATTGATAATGGGTCCCAAGCTTGGTTGGGGTGTAACTGTACGTCCCCAGGTCGCGGTCACCGAGCTGTGCGGAGTGGGGGTGGCAGTAGTGACAACACACCTAGTGTATGAGGGAGAGAGAGCCGGAGGGGAGGGGGGATGACAGGGGAAATGGAGGAGATACACACAGAGACTGTGTCAGAGAGAGGGAGGGACTAGTCTGCCTTCCCGTCTGGGGAATGGGAGCTCACATGGAGGAGGAACACACACCACATGTACTAGACTAGGGGGCTCCCTCAAAGGCCTCCGACAGCCTCCTCAGCACTCCATCTCCAATATTCCACCTCTCTGCCCCCCTGTTGTTGACTCTGAGTATTTAAAAGGTGCCCACCCCCTGCCAGCCCATTTGCTGTGGATTGGCTGGGGCCCTCCTCAATACTCTAGGCAGCTCTTCCTAACCTCCCACCCATTCTTCTGGAAGCTTCTCCAAGGTTCCTGCAAGTAGGGGGAAGTACAAGAGCTGCTGCCTTATGAGTCAGTCAGCCTCCCTGAGTCACTCACCCTGACCCTGATTCAACCCAGCCTGGCTCTTAGCCAGGCTAACAATTTACCTACACTGACAAAACCTATTTACACTATTCTAGCACTAGAGGGTGCTATATAGGTTTGGAAAATTATTGTCAGTTCCTAGGACTAAAACAGTTGAGGAAATGTCTTGTTACAGGCTACCAATTTTCCCCAAAAATGGCATGTTTTAAAACACTCTGGAAATCATCCACTCCTGTGTCTTAAACAGCTATGTATTTTGTGAAAAATAAACAATTAAATAGGTGCAGCTTTTACTATATTACGAGCTTCACCAGGAGATTGTCAGATCCTGGGACAGTAATTGGTACATATATATATATATATATATATATATATTTTAAGAAACCTCTATTTTTTTTCCATATACAGTAGTTTTTAGTGCACTGAGCTTGGAAACCAGATGTCATCTCTTGATTTATATTGCAAAGTATTCAAACTAAATAATTACCTTTTTTTTCTCCTATTAGTACAGCTTTTCATACACTGATTTTGGAATTTAATTGTCAGCTTTCAGGACAAAAGTCATTAGTGTATGTACTTGTGATCTACCAAATACACACGTATTGCTAGCCACTGAATACATAAAATTGCAGTCTTTGCCTGTGTGCTTAAAGTGACTCTTTTATGAAAATAATATAGTAAAGCCTCTTACCTTTGCTGTTATGAATGCTGTTCAATTCACAAGGAACCATACCCCGCAGTCTTTTTTTTTTTAAAGAACACATTTTTATTGAACATTATTAGAGGCTTGCACAAAGTGAGTGCAATCATAATAAAACAGAACATCCCTTAATAAATGAAAATGTTCCTTGAAGGTGGTAATTTTGTGCATGTCTTCATACAATTCTGTTATAAAAAAAATCATGGACAAGCCGTAAACACTCAGATTACTGAAGTGTATTGATCCGATGCAAACCAAGTCCCCCAAAGTCTTCTTCTGAAACTGAAACTCTGACCTCCATACAGGACACATTAGTAGAGACCAGCAGGAGAAACCAGCGGTGAACACAGGAGTATAATACAATTGAAAGTGTCAGTTTGAGAAGACTCGAGGGGTGACTGCTTTTGAACTCTTGAGCTTTCTTCAGCACTATGGGTAGCAGGATCGTGATTATTTTTTTTCTCTTCTTATATAGGTAACAGCAGGGCTTTTTTTCTCAGAGAATAGGTTCAGGAACTCACCCCCAGCCAACTCTCCGCTCCCAACCCCATCGTTCTGCGGGAAGAGAAGTAAAGCAGCGCCAAATCTGCGTATTGCTCAAGGCCCAAAAAGGCACAGAGTTACCGTACCTAGTAGTGCATAACACAGAGCTTAGGAAAGTGTGCTTTGCAGTGATGAGGTGTGTGTATCACATAGGGCACAGAAAAAAAGATCAGCACAAGGGACAGTACTTACTTATCTCCCCCAATGTAACCATCTATTGCTCACCTCTATGACCTCCACCCACAGCTCACCTATGCCCCCCATGCCCCCCATTCACAGTTCATCTCCTTCTTCCCCTGTCCACAGCTCCCCTCTTCTTTCCACCAACACAACCCCCACCCCCCCCCCCCCCCTCCCGTCCGCACATTACCACTCACTCTTTCCCCCATCCCTCTTCTATCCCCCATCCCCAGCACATCACTTCTATCCCCCATCCCCAGCACACCTTCTATCCCCCATCCCCAGCACATCACTTCTATCCCCCATCCCAGCCCCTTCTATCCCCCATCCCCAGCACATCACTTATATCCCCCATCCCCAGCACATCCCTATCCCCCATCCCCAGCACATCACTTCTTACCCCATCCCCCATCACTCTATCCCCCATCCCCACACATCACTTATATCTCCCCAGCACATCCCTATCCCCCATCCCCAGCACATCACTTCTATCCCCCATCCCCAGCACATCACTTCTATCCCCCATCCCCAGCACATCACTTCTATCCCCCATCCCAGCACATCACTTCTATCCCCCATCCCAGCACATCACTTCTATCCCCCATCCCCACATCACTTCTATCCCCCATCCCCAGCACATCACTTATCCCCATCCCCCATCCCTATCCCCCATCTCCAGCACATCACTTCTATCCCCCTCCAGCACATCCCTATCCCCCATCCCCAGCACATCACTTATATCCCCCATCCCCAGCACATCCCTATCCATCCCCAGCACATCACTTATATCCCCATCCCCAGCACATCCCAATCCATCCCCAACACACAGCTGGACACAAAAATTTGGCCCTGGACTTCTAGACTCCCCTTTGACATCTCCAGCGGTCGGACATCCTGCACCCCCCCCCCCGGCCACCCAAGCCCCCTTCCCCCTATCCACTCCGTTCATTTATTAAAGTAGAACGGCTTGTACTGGTACTCTTAGCAGTACATGGGGAAGCACTTATTTCACCCGAGGCAAAGAATATTTGGTGCCCCCCTTATGAGACAAGATTAGGCAGAAGTGAGAAACTCCCAGCATAGCTGTTGATCGGCTGTCTGTCCCCTCCCCACTTCTTTCCCCCTCTGTTCCCCCCATGAGTGATGCGGGAGGGAGAGGAGGTGAGCGATGCTGGGAGGGAGAGGAGGTGAGCGCTGCGGGGAGGGAGAGGAGGTGAGTGCTGCGGGAGGGAGAGACATCACTTATATCCCCCATCCCCAGCACATCACTTCTATCCCCCATCCCCAGCACATCACTTCTATCCCCCCCCAGCACATCTCTATCCCCCATCCCCACACATCACTTCTATCCCCCATCCCCTTTTGAACTCTTGCTTTCTTCACATGGGTAGCAGGATCTTTATTTTTTTTCTTTCCCCTCAGAGAATAGGTTCAGGAACCCCCCAGCACTCTCCGCTCACAACCCCATCGTCTGCGGGAAGAGAAGTAAAGCAGCGCCAAATTGCGTATTGCTCAAGGCCCAAAAAGGCACAGAGTTACCGTACCTAGTAGTGCATAACCAGAGCTTAGGAAAGTGTGCTTTGCAGTGATGAGGTGTGTGTATCACATAGGGCACAGAAAAAAAGATCAGCACAAGGGACAGTCTATTATCCCCCCATGTAACCCTATTGCTCACCTCTATGCCTCCACCCACAGCTCACTTGCCCCCCATGCCCCCCATCCAGTTCATCCCTTCTTCCCCTGTCCACAGCTCCCCTTCTTTCCACCAACACAACCCCCACCCCCCCCCCCTCCCGCCGCACATCACTTCTTTCCTCCCTCTGCAGCACACCTATTTTTGCCCCATCCCTAGCACATCACTTCTATCCCCCATCCCCAGCACATCACTTCTTTCCCCCATCCCAACACATCCTTCATCCCCCATCCCCAGCACATCACTTCTATCCCCCATCCCAGCACATCACTCTATCCCCCATCCCCAGCACATCACTTCTATCCCCCACCCCAGCACATCCTTCTATCCCCATCCCCAGCACATCACTTATATCCCCCATCCCCAGCACATCACTCTATCCCCATCCCCAGCACATCACTTCTATCCCCCATCCCCAGCACATCCTTCTATCCCCCATCTCCAGCACATCACTTCTATCCCCCATCCCCAACACATCACCCCCATTATATCCCCCATCCCCAGCACATCACTTCTATCCCCCATCCCCAGCACATCCTTCTATCCCCCATCTCCAGCACATCACTTCTTCCCCATCATCCCCATCCCCAGCACATCACTTCTTTCCCCACCCCAGCACATCACTTATATCCCCCATCCCCAGCACATCACTTCTTCCCCCATCCCCAGCACATCCTTCTATCCCCCATCTCCAACACATCACTTCTATCCCCCATCCCCAGCACATCACTTCTTTCCCCCATCCCCCATCACTTATATCCCCCATCCCCAGCACATCACTTCTTCCCCCATCCCCACATATTATATCCCCATCCCCAGCACATCACTTCTTCCCCCATCCCAGCCATCACTCTATCCCCATCTCCAGCACATCACTTCTATCTCCCATCTCCAGCACATCACTTCTATCCCACATCCCCAGCACATCACTTCTTTCCCCCATCCCCAGCACATCACTTCTATCCCCCATCCCCACATCACTTCTATCCCCCATCCCCAACACATCACTTATATCCCCATCCCCAGCACATCACTTATCCCCATCCCCCATCCCTTTCCCCCATCCCCAGCACATCACTACCCCCATCTCCAGCATCCCTTTCCCCCATCCCCAGCACATCCCTATCCCCCATCTCTCCAGCACATCACTTCTTTCCCCTATCCCCAGCACATCACTTCTTTCCCCCATTCCCAGGACATCACTTCTATCCCCCATCCCCAGCACATCACTTATATCCCCCATCCCCAGCACATCACTTCAATCCCCCATCCCCAACACACAGGGCTGGACTGGGACAAAAATTTGGCCCTGGACTTCATCCAGACTGGCCCACTTTGACAGATCTCTCCCATGGCGGTCGGACAACTCCTGCACCCCCCCCCCCCCGGCCACCCAAGCCCCCTCTCCCCCTTCACTAGCCACTAGCCGTTCTACTTTATTAAAGTAGAACGGCTTGTACTGGTACTCTTATAGGCAGTACCAGTGGGGAAGCTAGACATTATTTCACCCGAGGCAAAGAATCAGTTTGGTGCCCCCCCTTATGAGACAAGATTAGGCAGAAGTGAGAAACTCCCAGGCCATAGCTGTTGAGTCGGCTGTCTGTCCCCTCCCCCATGCTCCTCTGGTCCTCCCCCTGCTTCTCTGTTCCCCCCAGGTGAGTGATGCGGGAGGGAGAGGAGGTGAGCGATGCTGGGAGGGAGAGGAGGTGAGCGCTGCGGGGAGGGAGAGGAGGTGAGTGCTGCGGGGAGGGAGAGACAGAGGAGCGGAGGGAGGCGGCAGTCCACTCTCACTGAAGCCGGCCCACTGAGCCATCAGCCCACCGGGAAACTCCCTGTAGTCCCAATGGCCAGTCCATCCCTGCCAACACATCACTTCTATCCCCCATCCCCAGCACATCACTTCTATCCCCCATCCCCAGCACATCACTTCTATCCCCCATCCCCAGCACATCACTTCTATCCCCCATCTCCAGCACATCACTTCTTTCCCCCATCCCCAGCACATCACTTATATCCCCCATCCCCAGCACATCACTTCTATCCCCCATCCCCAGCACATCACTTATATCCCCCATCCCCAGCACATCACTTCTATCCCCCATCTCCAGCACATCACTTCTATCCCCCATCTCCATCCCCAGCACATCACTTCTATCCCCCATCTCCCAGCACATCACTTATATCCCCCATCCCCAGCACATCACTTCTATCCCCCATCTCCAGCACATCACTTCTATCCCCCATCCCCAGCACATCACTTCAATCCCCCATCCCCAGCACATCACTTCTATCCCCCATCCCCAGCACATCACTTATCCCCCATCCCCCATCCCCATCCCCAGCACATCACTTCTATCCCCCATCCCCACATCACTTATATCCCCCATCCCCAGCACATCACTTCTATCCCCCATCCCCAGCACATCACTTCTTTCCAGCACATCCCTTCCCCCATCCCCAGCACATCACTTCTTTCCCCCATCCCCAGCACATCACTTCTATCCCCCATCCCCAGCACATCACTTCTATCCCCCATCCCCAACACATCACTTCTATCCCCCATCCCCAGCACATCACTTCTATCCCCCATCCCCAGCACATCACTTCTATCCCCCATCCCCAGCACATCACTTCTATCCCCCATCTCCAGCACATCACTTCTTTCCCCCATCCCCAGCACATCACTTCTACCCCCCATCCCCAGCACATCACTTCTATCCCCCATCTCCAGCACATCACTTCTTTCCCCCATCCCCAGCACATCACTTCTTTCCCCCATCCCCAGGATATCACTTATATCCCCCATCCCCAGCACATCACTTCTATCCCCCATGCCCAGCACATCACTTCTTTCCCCCATCCCCAGGACATCACTTATATCCCCCATCCCCAGGACATCACTTATATCCCCCATCCCCAGCACATCACTTCTATCCCCCATCCCCAGCACATCACTTCTATCCCCCATCCATGGCACATCACTTCTTTCCCCCATCCCCAGCACATCACTTCTATCCCCCATCCATGGCACATCACTTCTTTCCCCCATCCCCAGCACATCACTTCTATCCCCCATCCCCAGCACATCACTTCTATCCCCCATCCCCAGGACATCACTTATATCCCCCATCCCCAGCACATCACTTCTATCCCCCATCCCCAGCACATCACTTCTTTCCCCCATCCATGGCACATCACTTGTTTCCCCGCCCCCAGCACTCCACTGTACCCCCCCCCCAGATCCACAGCTTACACCCCCAGTCCACAGTTACAGCTTGTCTCTACCCCCCTTCCACATTTCACTTCTGCACCCAACTCCACAGCTCTCATCTCTTCAACCCTCCAACTTTTGCCTCTTCACCCCCTGCTACCTCTAAACAACCTGCCAACTCTTGCCACTGATCGTAGGCACTGTTTTGTCACACATATCACAGAGCCTGCCTTCTGAACTACAGAGATAATGGAAGGAGAAGTTTCAGGAGGCACTATAGGGATATGTAGTCTGTAGAAATCAAATGTAAACTAAACGTAAACATGCAGGGAGTCTAAAGAAGTTGTGGAAATAAATAGGCAGCAGACAGGCATAATGCAGAACATGAAAAGAGAAGTAAGCTTATATTGGATTGTCAAAAATGTATATTGTTTGTATTGCTATTACAATGCTGATATTATAAATTGGAAGTGTATGGTTTGCTTATGGGGCTCCTTTAAATATGTATACAGGTGAGTGTCCATGCACTTCTGCTAAAGGCAGAACTTCAGTCATTTTTTTTCATCTTTCCATCTAAATCTTCTTTCCTTATCATTTTAACTTTGAAAGTAAAACTTTTTTTTTCTGCCTGTAAATACCTTATACGGCCCACTTCCTGTTTCTTGTCCGGTCATTAGCCTAGGCTTATTACATCATGCACAGCTCTCTCTCTCTCTCTCACTCTAGTAAGAGTTTGCCAGGAAGGGAGGGGGGATGCGTCATAAGAGGGCTAATGAGAGCTGCAGAGCTGGAGGTGTGCCTCTGTGTGTGTTTGTAAATCCAGGAAGTGAACAGGCAGCAGCTTCAGCTGCCCACAGTTAAAATGGTTGCAGCCAGACTCAGTCTAGGGAGATTTCTGTAGCATATTTGGCAAGTACAAAATAACAGTATATATAAAATAATATGCAAAGTGGTTGGAGGGAAGCTTCAGAATGGCAAAGATGGTTTTATTACAAATTATGTGAGGACTACTACAGCAGGGCTCAAAATTTCAAGTCCTGAGCCACTAGCCAGACCATAAGAGTTACTTGCCACCAGTTGCCCCACCCAACCTCTCCCCTGCCCCACCCGTAAGTCCGCCCCTAAATACGCCCCTTGTAAATGATCTCATGAAATTTCACTGTTAAATGTTTTCAGCAGAATTGAGTTCCAAAAATAAATAACAACAACTTTAACAATATTAACATAAAGCATATCAGTACCCATGAAATGCAGCCACACGGTGCCCATCAAATGCACACTCACTGTGTCCATCAATGCGGCCTCCCTGTGCCCATAAAATGCAGCTTTATGGTGCCCATCAATGCGGCCTCACTGTGCCCATCAATGCACCCTCACTGTGCCCATCAATGCAGCCTCACTGTGCCCATCAATGCAGCCTCACGGTGCCCATCAATTGCACTCTCACGGTGCACATCAATGCACTCTCACGGTTCCCATCAATACACTCTCATGGTGCCCATCAATGCACTCTCACTTCAGAGGACCCATGTGTCACCCCTGTACACCTGGATAGGAAGAGGGCTGGGGGCAGCATACAGAGGAACCGATCCCCTCTATTTTCCCATCCCCGATCCCATTCCCCCATCATTGCTACCACCTCTCACTGTCACTCATCCTAGCCCCATGCTTCAGGGGGCCCATGTCTCACCCCTGTACACCGGGATAGGAGAAGCAGCGGGCGGCATATAGAGAAACAAATACCCTCCATTTTCCTCCTGCATTCATGGCTATTGGTTCCTCTATATGCTGCCCGCTGCCCCTACTATCCGGGTGTACAGGGGTGAGACATGGGCCCCCGAAGCATGGGGCTGGGATTAGTGACAGTGAGCGGTGGTAGCAGTGATGGGGGAATGGGATGGGATCAGTGGTGGTGGGTTGGATGGAGTGAGTGGCAGCAGTGGTGGGGGGTGGGATCAGTGGTGGCTGTGAGGGGGTTAGATCACTGGCAGTGGTGACGGTGAGGGGTGATGGAATCAGTGGTGGTGGTAGAATCAGTGGCATGCATGGTGGGATTGTGGTGTTGGTGGTGGTGGGATCAGTGGCATGCATGGTGGGATTGTGGTGTTGGTGGTGGTGGGATCAGTGGCGGGGGTGGTGGGATCAGTGGTGGTGGTGGGGGGATGGGATCAGTGGTGGCTGTGAAGGAGGTAAGATCACTAGCAGTGGTGACAGTGGGGGGTGGGATCAGTGGTTTTGGTGGGATCGGTAGTGGTGGTGGTATCAGTGGCAGGGGTGGTGACATCAGTGGTGGTGGGTGGGATCGGTGGTGGTGGTAGTATCAGTGGCAGAGGTGGTAACATCGGTGGTGGTGGGTGGGATCAGTGGCAGGGGTGGTGACATTGGTGGTGGTGGGTGGGATCGGTGGTGACATCGGTGGTGGTGGGTGGGATCGGTGGTGGTGGTATCAGTGGCGGGATTGGTGGTGGTGGGGTTGGTAGTAAGAGGCAGAGGTGGTGGTGGTGGGGGAGGATGGCACCGGGGATAGGGATAAGATCTGTGGTGGTGAGGGGGGTCAGTAAGAGGCAGAGGTTGGGATCAGCTGCACTGACTATTATGTCACTTACTTTCTCAGTTGATTTTTTCCTCTTCATCATTACTACCATGCCACCAGGAATGCTCCTGTGTCATGGGATCTCCTGCAGAGGGGAGAGCTTCTCCCCCTTCACTGCATTGTTGTCAGCTAGTCCAGCGTCTTACATGGCTTTCCTTTCCTGAGGCTTTGCCTTTCCCCAGCGAGCAGTGGGCAAACAAACCCCCCCCCCCCGGCACGCAGTGTAACAAGGTCCCACACCTCTAGATGGCTAGTTTCATAGACGGAACACTGATACTTTCACAAACGCTGGTCTAGTGGGGCGGGACTTTGTTACACAGGGCGCCAAACACAGACACAGCCATTTCCATTACACACAGCGGGACATCCCCGCTGTGTGTGTGATAAAACATAACAAGAGGAGAGAGAGAGGGAGGGGAGCACTTCAGCTTCCTCGCCCCAGCTCAAAGCCGCACCAGGGAAGTCCAGTCCCGCCGCTGTGTGTCCAGGGGCGGACTGACCATTGAGTCACTCGGGCACTGCCCGAGGGCCCCGTGCCGCTAGGGGGCCCCATCAGGGTTGCCAGGCCCAGTAAAACCAGGGACAGCATGTAAATCTATGTTTTTATTACATCTGTCCCTGATATGTTCAAAATCAACATGCTTTTGATGTGAAAATCCTGATATTTTAGCTGCCCCGCCTCTGCACTGCCTCCTGGCTTGATGGCCATCTGTAAGCCCAGGGGCCCCATAATCTTTTATTGCCCGGGGCCCCATGAGTTGTCAGTCCGCCCCTGTGTGTGTCCTCTGGCTGACAGTTTTCTGGCTGATCGTTTCAGCCAGGAAACGATCAGCCTGGTCCACCCCCCGCTCCTCACTCGCCCTGAATGAAATTCCACTCGCAAATTGCGAGCAGGCGAGTGGAATTTTTGAGGGCTGTACTACAGGATTTGTTTCCTGAGTTAGAAGAGACGCTAAGGATAAGGAAAAGCTCACAAGCTCACAACAAATGCACAAGTGTTTTAAAGTGGAAATAAACCCTTAAATTTAACTGTTTCCCATAATAGTTACATTCAAGGCATGTCGTGAATGATAACTGTCACAGTTGCTTGTACTTTCAGCCAAACTGTCAAGCCATGAAGTGGCTGTTGTCATAAGTGATCACATGGGCAGCACCAAGGCAACTGCAGATCAACAAAGGTTAAGATGGCAGCTTCCTTGGCTGTAAAGTATTGGAGGGTTTAGTTCTCTTTTAAGTGAAACTGAATGTGAGAGGGGCCTATCCGGGTGAGTAATACCCACTCGAAGGAAAGTGGTGAGTGTGACTTTTGAAGCTTAAAAGCTCCCCAGTGATCTGCATTGAGTGCCTGAACCTTCCCTTGACCCTTCATCCCTCTACCTGTACAAGTTTGTGTGAATAAAGCTTAACAAAAATGATTTGCAACTTGTGTGGGCATTGAGGTTTCTACAAACTTGCGTTCCCCTAAACAACGAATGGTAGGGTAACGAGCAGGCCCAAATCTAAACCAGCAGCTCCTTCGGGGGTAGTGCTACATATAGCTTTTGTTCCTCTTTTTTAATCAACCAAAACCCTGCAATAAAAACCAATGTACCACAGAAGGATTCAGCAAAGTGAAAGATCATGAAAACCAGCAAACAATGGTAATTAGTAAAAGAAAATGAAGGATACAAAACAAATGTGTTACAGCCATGAAATGTGAAAGTGGGATTTAAGTACACTAATTACTTCACTGATGACTATATGAAAAGTCCTGGACATGCACCGTGGGCAGCCCCTAAGGTTAGCATTAGTTTAGTCAAGGGGTTAGGTAAATAAAATCAAAGTGTAAAACAGCCTAATGAATGGGCAGTCATGATTCTACGGGGCTCACAAGCCTCTTGTGTTTACAAGGCAGTAATTAACCTACAAGTTCTAATTATATAGAAAACTGACAAAAACCTAGTAAGATTTTTTCATAGGTAGGATATTAATACAAGTTGCCACCTGCAGTACCGCATTAATTCTAATTCTCATTGGCCCTGACAACGTATTAGGAGTCGAGCAATTTAGAGAGATTACAGTGCGTATTTTGGAAGAACAAATAAATCTGCTGACATTGATCACAAAACTCTTTGAAGAGTATGGAATATCATGAGTGAGAAGAGTATATACAATTTTTATTTAATATAAAACACATAAATATACATACCTCAATCCTGATTATATCTGGATTGTCACAAGTTATGCCAAAAGAGATAAGGAATCTATTAAAATTCATAGTGATCTTGAAAAATATTTTCAAGTTCAGGGTGGAATTATTTTAGAAGTTAACAAATCCCTTAAGTTTGGTTGGATGGGAGATATGTTGTTAATGCTTAATGCACATAGGCATGTTTAATATTAGTTTGCTAGTATTTAGAGAATCATATTTCAAGTGGACATTCCCCCCCCCCCCCCCTCAAAAAAATGAATCCACTGTTGCATGCTAATAAGTAAGCTTTTCGACAATCATCCACCTTTTTTCTACTTTTTTCTCTTAAAGACTACCTGGTACTTCTAGGCAGTGGTGAAATGTCCCTGGCTGCAACGATGTCCCCTGGAAAGGCCATGTCACTGCTGCCCTCCCCAGGAGATCTCATTGTAAAGCTGCTTAATTTTGTAACATCTTGCAGGTAGACTTTTCTTTCATACTTTGCTTTCGCTACAATTAAAATGTATACACACAGGGGGGGGCGGGGGGAACAGGATTCTTGGGCACGTGCAAGATGCATGCATGTCATCGGTGAGCTGGCAAAGGGAACCCAGAAGAGATGCCGGCCTAAGAAGATATATTTTCTATTTAAATGCCAGTGGGGAGCAGGAGGATAAGGCAAGGGGAGAAATAATGCAAAGCATACTATACTGAAAAAGTGAACAAGGCACAGGTACGTTAGGTATTTGGACTGAGTAGACTTTAAATGTGTATTCAGAATCTCGAGAAGGGGGGGACATGCTGGTTGTACCCAAGTCTGATACCTCGTCGGGAAAACTGCTGTGACAGCTTTTGGCTGGGAAAACTGGCCGTGTGTATGCTCCATGGCAATTTTCCCCACACTTTTCCGGCGGGAAAAATGAGAACATATTTCCTTTTTTCCCGCCGGGTTTCCCGGTGGTTTTTAACCCAGCAGTTTTCCTATGGGGAAAGCCTGCGGAGGAGCATACACACGGTCAGGTTTACAGGCCAAAACTCTCATGGCAGTTTTCCCGCCAGGAAAACCAGTCGTGTGTAGGGGGAAAAAGCTGCCAAGATGGTTCTCGGATTTTCCCTCGGTTTCCTGTCGGTAAAAAGTCTTTACCGCCAGGAAACCCGATCGTGTGTACGAGGCATATCAGTTGATTGACAATCAGCCTGCCCATAGATGAATCGAGTCTCGGCCGGTCCCTGCTGAACCAACCAAGATTTGATCCATCTATGGCGAGCTTAAATGTTACATGTTACACCCTTGTAGTTCAATGACACTTCCTCCAGCTTTTAAACATAAAGGGCCAGATTCTCTAAGAAATTCGCCGGCGTAGCGTAAGCCATTTACACTACGCCGCCGCATCGTACTAGAGCAAGTGCCGTATTCCCTAAGCATTTGCTCCGTCGTTTGCGTTGGCGTAGCGAAAATGGCCCAGCGTAAGCCCGCGTAATTCAAATGAGGCGGCTTGTATTTAAATGAAGCGCGCCCCCGCGTCAAACGAACTGCGCATGCGCCAGCCGGGGAAAAAGCCCAGTGCGCATGCTCCAGCTCACGTCGGAAAGCGTCGTTGAAACCGACGTCAAAACTACGTGAGCGTCATTTACGCAATTCCCTATTCGCGAACGAGTTAGTAAAACGACGTAAGCGACGGAAAAAGCCGACGCTGACCCGACGCCATACTTAACATGTCATCCGACGGCACCCGACGGCATCCGACGGAACTTCGTAAGGTTACTCCACATAGAAGCTGGGGTAACCTTACTCGGACGAAAACGACGTACGCGACGACGGGGCGGCGTAAAAGCGATCGGGAATCGGCGTACTAGCCTCATTTGCATAGGCAAATGGGAAAACAACGTAAAGGCCACCTAGTGGCCGGAGTTGTCATTACACCTACGATCCGCAAGTGTAATGGTTTTACACTTGTCGGATGTTGCAGCGTATCTATGCAAAAGTGATGCTAAGCATCACGCGCATAGATACGAGGCAAAAAAAAAGGCGATACGACGGGGTATCTGAGATACTCCGGCGTATCGCCGCTGAGAATCTGGTCCAAAGCCCGTACAGAGGTATGGGCAAGAAAGCTGGAGGAAACGTCTACGGGCCTGACATTGCACCTGTGATTCACTGATTGAGGGTGCAATGCTTTGCAGGCTCCTGTAAAAAAAAATTATGATTGCATATTTTTTTTCTGCAAAAATATGTGCAGGTTGAACAAAAAAAAATTACCTCATCCCCCATCCACACACTCAATGTGGATGGGGAATCCTTCCCGCTGAGTTATTGTATTCTGACAGTGGGGAGACTTCCCTGCTATGAGAATACACTGATCTGTGGTGCTGGCTAAAGCCGGCAAGACTGATCGATAGAGAAAAACCTAACATGCTGGTTGCACAGAAGTAGATTGGTAGACCGAATTTTGTACAACCAGCATGCCCATACATGGCTCGGAATTCAGTCGGTCCCTGCTGAACCGGCTAAATTTCGATTCATGTTTGGTCAGCACTAGTGCTACAGGGGACCAGTCGATCAATACTCTCAAAATTTGGTGCAGGAATCAGGAGAGATAGGTATTTACTTATTGATTCTGAAAGTACAGCTTTTTATGTAGTTTAGTTATAGCTACAGAGTGACTTAGTTTAAAAGGAATATGAAAGGGAAGAAACACCCTGCTTTATTCGGCACAGACAGTAGTACAGAGCTAGTAAACAAGAACATTTATGGATTTGGGGGGAGGAACATTTATGGATTTGGAGGTAGCTATGTACTATGAATACCCTGTAGTTACAAGAAAGCAGGCAATGCATATTGTAATGCTAGGGTGAAAATTCCACTCACTATTACACTATATGTACCTGATAAACTGGGTCACCAGATAATCTTACTGGCAGCAAGCATAAAAGTTGTCACAAATGTTCCCACTAAGGATTTACTTACATACATAAATTTAGATTCATGTACTTTACATCAGTCTGTAATGTATGTAATGTATGTAGATGGTTATATAATCTTCTCTACTGTTATGCTTAATAGATTAGAATATTCATAAATAACCAACATTATACAGATGATCAGAAAATATTATTAAAGCCAGTAGGCAGATCATATCATTGAGCATGTAGTTTAGAATGGGAATCATGAATATGCATTGTACATCTGAATCCATAATCACTGGCTTGGAAGGAGTGTAAAGTGCAGTGCACATATATTGTCTCTTTGTGCAAGTGATTTTAAATATACTTTATTTAATCTTGTTTCATGTTACCTGATTTATGTATAAATGATGAAAAAAAGTTGTATGAATGGCCAAAGTACAGGAGTATGAGTTTTTAAAGTAGATATAAAACCACACGCAGCCTCTTAGTAACCACTTCTTGTCTACATGCCCTTTTCAGGGCAGGTTTCCTGATTGCAAAAACAGTGGAACATTTCTAAATAATGTGTGGTAACATGGCCATTGAAAGTCCCCATCAGAAGCCAATGTGACAGGATGACAATGCAGGACATAACTGGAAGACTGGCACAGAGAATTTTCACCCTATAAGGGGCCTTTCACACAGACGTGTCCATGTAAGGGCTCCACTTTGCTTCTCAGGGATCGCTCCGTCGATCCCCACTGATCAGGCAGATGACAGGTCGGTCTCTGCACACTGTGCAGGGACCGACCTGTCAGAGCGCCGCTCTCCCCTATGGGGGATCGGATGGAGACTGACTGTAGATAGGGTTTCCATCCATCACACTTTAGGGTGACTGATTTAATGGCTGGAGTGTTCAGTTTCAAATTCCGCATACAATATGGTCACCTGCTGATTTGGCACCTTGGCTCATCCACAGGCAGTTTAACTCTTTAATAGGACACTTAAAGCAGAGGTCCCACTTAAAAAAAAAATTTAAAGCCAGTAGCTACAAATACAGCAGCTTCTGACTTTTAATATATGGAAACGTACCTGTCCATGGTGCCCGTGATGTCAGCAGCCGAGGCCAGCAATCGTCTGGCTCTCGGCTGCCTCCACCGCCATCCTCGGTGAGGGAATCAGGAAATTAAGCGTTGCGACTTCACTTTCCAGTTCCCTACTGCATGTCTTCACTGGTCCCTGTTGTGTTCTGGGAGCTGTGTGTCTCCCAGAATTCAGCGGGGGCACAGAGTAGGCACCGGAAGTGGCGTAGATCACCAAAGTGATTTATGCCAGGAAGTGGGAGCAAATACCTGTATTAGACAGGTATCTTCTCCCCTCTCCCCTCTCCCTTCCAAAAAGTGAAAGTTCCATTTTTGGGTGGAACTCCACTTTAAGTTGAATCCAGTGTAATTTGACCTTAGACAATTGCAGTACAAATGGTGTTTTTCCAGTCTTTTGGAGTGTAGGAAGACCGGGAGGTGGATTTCCTAAAACTGGAGTCCAAAACCTGGTGCAGCTGTACACGGTAGACAATCAGCTTCTAACTTAAGCTTGTTCAGTTAAGCTTTGACAAAAAAAATGGAAGCTGGTTGGTTTCTGTGCAGAGCTGCACCAGATTTTGCACTCTCCAGTTTTAGTAAATAAACCCCAATGACATTCCCAAGCCTTGTCTCTACAGAACATTAACATTGCTTGAGACGACATGGAGGGAATCAGAGGGGTCTGGCTAGGACTGAACTAACTAGCACTGAACAGGAGAGGAGGACGAATGGAGATATCACATTGCATAGTAATTAAGATGTAGTTACTCTAAACCGCTACTGAGTATCAGCATACCACAGAACAATGGTAACCAAATACAACAATTCTTTTTCAGCTGAAAACCCAACTGATTATAGCCCTGCAGATGACCTAGAGAAGCAAGAAATGGGCTGTGGTGCCTGGACAGAGATTACCTCCAATTCCAGCACTGAATGGAAAAGTAGCTGTAGTGATTCTCAGTCTGCTGAAAATGCCGGGAAAATGCAATGTACACTTATACCACCATATCACCAGGTATAGAACTGCCAGGAGCAAATGTTATCTTCAGTTAAAAAATATATGTCCAAATAATCAATAGATTCAGATTCATAGGAACTATAGTATGTGAAAATCTCAATTTTTTTTTACATTTAGCATGGCTTGTCTGTGTAATATAGACATCTAGTTCTGCCAACAAAATCTATATAGGTATACAACAATAATCTAAATGCTCACTATGTTCCCGTTGCTTCTTATAAACTGCAGAGCTAGTGAGTCAGTCTACAGTAAGTGAATTCAATCATGCTTTGAACAAACATAGACCTATACTTAAAGTGGAGGTCCACCCTAAAAAAATAAAAAAAAATTGCCAAAAAGGCTCACAAAACAAAAAAAAAATAACTATTTTATATATGCCAGAAAAGGCTGTTACTAGGCACATTGTCCTAATCTGCCTCTTCCTTATCTGCGGTATGCCCAATTACAAAAAGCCACGTGACTCGTGTGAAACTTTTTTTTAGCGCCGGACCTCGGCTTTAAGCAAAAAAGTAAAATAAAAATATAAAAGTACATTTCTATGATAGACATTTAGGGCCAGATCCACAGACATCAGCGGATCGTTGTGAGGGCGTAGCGCAGGGCCGATCCTAGGGTCACAGGCGCCTGGGTGCAGAAATATTTCTGGCGCCCCCACAAAGGGGCGTGGTCATCTTACCAACTCCTCCCCTTTACAAATGTTTCTGTGGCAATGACTCAAACACAGAGATGCTCCTCTAAGAAGTCTTTGTTGCCTAAGGATCCTCCCATGATCTTTTAACAATAAAGAAAATACTGGAAGAGCGTACACTAATGAGACCTGGAGGGGAACCTCTCTGATACTGTTAGAAAGTGCCCCAAAACATAGTACAGGCGATGGTCAGACTGTAGACATGATACAAGAGATGGTCAGAGACTGCAATCATAGTACAGGAGATGGTCAGAGAGTGTAGACATATTAAAGGAGACAGTCAGTGACTGGAGATATAATACAAGAGATGGTCATAGACTGCAATCATAGTACAGGAGATGGTCAGAGACTGCAGACATGATACAAGAGATGGTCAGAGACTGCAATCATAGTACAGGAGCTGGTCAGAGAGTGTAGACCTATTACAGGAGACAGTCAGTGACTGGAGATATAATACAGGAGATGGTCAGAGACTGCAGACATACTACAGGAGATGGTCAGAGACTGCAGACATACTACAGGAGATGGTCAGAGACTGCAGACATACTACAGGAGACGGTCAGGGACTGGAGAAATAATACAGGAGACGGTCAGGGACTGGAGAAATAATACAGGAGACGGTCAGGGACTGGAGAAATAATACAGGAGACAGTCAGAGACTGCAGATATAATACAGGAGATGGTCAGAGACTGCAGTTCCTATTAACATAAGTAGATAATGGCCGATCGGCTCTCACCTGACCCAGCGATACAGCAACAACGGTTCCTCTGATCAGGAGTCAGCTCACTCTGAATTGCTCATGGATACTCCACTGGGTAGAGCCCAGATCTGTATTCTGGCAAGGACTCCAATCTTTTCTCCGCCAGGGATGGCACTAGGCTGTGCGGCTTTCCCTCTGGTGGCGCGCACGGCAGCGGGGTTCTTTCTCTGATGGTGTTCTCTCAGCACTGTCCTCTCCCTCTGGAGTCCTGGGTGCACTTCCCTGAAAGCTTTCCTGGGGTCCTGGCTCTCTCTCTCTCCCCCATTCAGCTGAACATGCCGTGTGGGCTGCAGTTTCTTTTTTACAGTGGGGCTGCCAGTCCTCGAACTACAAGTCCCACAATCCTCTTCTCTGCTCCTTTTTCTATTCTATTTCTTCCCTGGCAAGCATCGCTAGTACAGCATTGCACGTGAAGAGAAGGAGGGGAGAGAGTGGGAGGAGGAATGAAGAGCCCGCAGCTGCACTAGGGTTGTTGTCACCAGTTGAGGTAAAACATGGTGTTGCCCCCCTTCCTCCACCTATAGTCGCCCCTCAGTACAGACCCCCTCCACTAAGTATAAACCCCCTCCCTCAGTACAGACCCCCCCAGGACAAACCACCCCCCATGAGTACAGACACCCCCAGGACAAACCCCCCATTAGTACAGACCCCCCCAGCACAACCCCCCATTAGTACAGACCCCCCCAGGACAACCCCCCTTTAGTACAGACCCACCCAGGACAAACCCCCCATTAGTACAGACTCCCCCAGGACAATCCCCGCATTAGTACAGACTCCCCCAGGACAATCCCCGCATTAGTACAGACTCCCCCAGCATAACCCCCCATTAGTACAGACTCCCCCAGGACAATCCCCGCATTAGTACAGACTCCCCCAGCATAACCCCCCCATTAGTACAGACTCCCCCAGGACAACCCCCCATTAGTACAGACCCCCCCAGGACAACCCCCCATTAGTACAGACCCCCCAGGATAACCCCCCATTAGTACAGACCCCCCAGGACAAACCCCCCATTAGTACATACTCCCCTAGGACAAACCCCCCATTAGTACAGACTCCCCCAGGACAACCCCCCATTAGTACAGACCCACCCAGGACAACCCCCCAGTAGTACAGACCCCCCCAAGACAAACCCCCCAGTAGTACAGACTCCCCCAGGACAACCCCCCATTAGTACAGACTCCCCTAGGACAACCCCCCATTAGTACAGACTCCCCCAGGACAACCCCCCATTAGTACAGACCGACCCAGGACAACCCCCAGTAGTACAGACCCCCCCAAGACAAACCCCCCATTAGTACAGACTCCCCCAGGACAACCCCCCATTAGTACAGACCCCCCCAGGACAACCCCCCCATTAGTACAGACCCCCCCAGGACAACCCCCCCATTAGTACAGACCCCCCAGGACAACCCCCCATTAGTACAGACTCCCCCCCAGGACAAACCCCCCATTAGTACAGACCCCCCCCAGGACAAACCCCCCATTAGTACATACTCCCCTAGGACAACCCCCCATTAGTACATACTCCCCCAGGACAACCCCCCATTAGTACAGACCCCCCCCATTAGTACATACTCCCCCAGGACAACCCCCCATTAGTACAGACCCCCCAGGACAAACCCCCCATTAGTACATACTCCCCTAGGACAAACCCCCATTAGTACAGACTCCCCCAGGACAACCCCCCATTAGTACAGACCCACCCAGGACAACCCCCCAGTAGTACAGACCCCCCCAAGACAAACCCCCCATTAGTACAGACTCCCCCAGGACAACCCCCCATTAGGCAGGCTGAGGCGCTCAATCTCAGCTGAATCAGGCGGCAGCTCCGCTCGGCGCTCGCTCCCGCACGCTGTCTGAACTTAGATGGCAGTGGCAGAGGTCACGGTGGGTGGAGCCGAGCGGCCGTGTGACGTCACGTCGTCACATCCCGCTCGGGTCTGGGATTGCTTCGGCGAATCGGCGGCTCGGCGGCTCGGATTAAAAAAAAAAAAAAAAAAAAAAAAACCTCCTCGGCGGCTCGCTCGGCGCCTCGCGCATGACAGCGCTGGGTGCGGGGCACCCACTGCACCCTGGGTAGGATCGGCCCTGGCGTAGCGTATCTTCTTTACGCTACGCTACGCCACCGCAACTTAGAGAGGCAAGTGCCGTATTCACAGACCACTTGCGCCCTAAGTTACAGCGGCGTAGCGTAAATGGGCCGGCGTAAGCCCACATATTTCGAAGTAGGCAGGTCGAAAGCGTGTAGTATTATAATGAGGCTTGACCCCATGTAGATGCATGTCCATATGAACGGCACATGCATCATCCGTGGACGTAACCCAGTGCGCATGCTCCGACTCATGTCCGATCGAATTCCTAAGATACGTCGAAAAATGCCTCCGACATGAGCCTAAACGACGTAAAATACGACACTGTTCCAACGTCCATACGTTAACATGAGTTACCCTTGCACACAATTATACGCCGGCGTAGGGAAGTTACGTCGGCGGAGGAAGCCTATTTTTTAGACGTATCTGCCTTTGAGAATCGGCGTAAAGATACGCCAGCGCAGATTTGAAATTACGGCGGCGTATCTGGAGATATGTCGCCGTAAAAGTTTTGTGGATCTGGCTCATAGGGTTGATATTTGTAAACTGACTCTTATTGTGTCTGCAGGATAGACATTCACATGCAAACATCAGTACATTATTAGGAAACGTTTTTTTTTTCAATAAGGAATTTTCATGCAAATCCAATGCAAGTATGGCTGAATTCACATTGCACAGACATTGCATGTGATCGGCACACCATTGAGGTGCAAATCATGTGCAATGTCTGTGTTTGCAATAGAGTGAACCCAGGTTAAGTGCTGACTGCTTTCTCACCATTTCTTTCCACAATTTACTAGATTCCTTGCATACCCTGCAGCTTCTCTTTTGTTTACTTTCAATTTCTAAGGACTACATATCCCATGGTACCCTGCAAACAGAAATCCCTGTACTGGCTTTGTAGATTATCTGTATGCTTTGCAGCTTCTCCTCTGCCGATTCCTTTGATTTACATACAATTTCTATTTTCCTGAAACTTCTCCCCTCAGCACCTCTGTAGTTCAGATGGCAGGATCTGTGAAATGTGTGACACAGCAGTATCTACTCACAGGACATAGTGATTGTGTCACAAAATTCAAGGAAATAAATGTGTGGGGATCTTCACAAATTAAAGTGTAAGTCCAGCTTAGGGTTGCCACCTCATCCCTTTAAAACCACACATAGCTCCCAACTGTCCCTGATTTCGATGGACTGTCCTGATTTGAAACAATGTCCCTCTGTCCCTATTTCCCCCTTATTTGTCCCTGATTTTGGTCTGATCTATATAGTTGTTTATAAAATGCACTTTTTATCTTTCAAAAAGTGTTTCCCAGTGCTAAACCTTTCATCTGATTCCTAAATTTCTGCATTTGTACATTTTAATAGCCAATATACAGGAATAGTAGTGGTAAAAAAAAAAAAAAGCACTTGTTAATTTAATTAACGTTTTTTTTGTTAATTCTCCTTTAAGGGGGTGTGGCAGGGGGCATGTGCTATGCCTACATACATTTGATAGTAGGTGTCCCTCATTCCCATCTCAAAATGTTGGGAGGTATGCAAACACATATGAATTACACGGGTTCTGTGGCTGAATAAGGTGGTAATTAAACTTACTTTGTGCCTTATCTGCATTAAATTAGCCTCAGAACCTGTATAATAAATATGTGTTTGGGTTTAAAGGGATGAGGTGGCAGCCCTAGTCCACCCTAACACTAAAATTGCTACATCTATAGACATCCACGATCTATCACTAATCTATCTAACCCTGTAAAGAAGAAATCAGTACACATACCTTTTTTGAAGCTGATCCGGCCTCCAGCGGCGGAAGCTCTGCAGAGGACACAGCCATCAAAGGCTGTGAAATGAATGGGGAGTGACTATGACTATTAGAATTACTAAGGGGTCTTTCGTTTTAAGGACGTATCCTCTACACACTCCTCCACAGCGAAGCTGTAGCTGACAGCTCAGCATGAGATTGGGTCTGATCGGCTTCAGAAAAGGTATGTATACTGATTTATTCTTTACAGGGCTAGATAGGTTAGTGTTAGATCGTGGATGTCTGTAGATGCAGTGATTTTAGTGTTAGGATGGACTTTTAATTTAAGTTTACAAATCTCAAGATTGTTCAGAGTAATATGAGTAGGCTAGAAATTATTGAAATACAACATGGAAATTAATATATGCAGTGGCGTATCTAGGGTATGGCAGCCATGGCAAGTGCCATGGGCGCCATATGAAGGAGGTGCTGTTGAGTGGCTGGGCAGCAAGGCACTTACCAGGGTTTGAGGGTTTCTTCTTCCCTCCTCCCGAGCATAGGCAGGATCTCCTTTTCAGCACCTTTGCTAATAGACAATGGCGGGGCTATCCCTGCTGCATTCAGCCACATCCCTCCCCTGTTCTCCCATACCATCTGGTCGGATTGGCAGCACACAAAGAAGAATGAGGAATATCAGTTTCTCCCTCTCCTCTGTGAAAACTGAGGCCTTAAGTGATGATTTCCTCACTTCCAGTATTGGTTCTGCATTTACCTGACCTTGGAGGGCAGAGGAGGGATCAGGGGTCTAATAAACCCCAGATTTTTACAAAAAGAGGATATGTCACTATCCAAGGTATCACAAGGGATGATAAATATCACTAGTTTGGTTAGTTGTTTTTTTTTTAAGGTTATCCGAAAGATGGGTCAGGGGCGCAGTTTCAGTGTTTGCCATAGGCGCTATTTTCACTAGATACGCCTCTGAATATATGGTTTTACATTTTTGGCCAGCGATTTGATTTAACTCTTTTCTTCCACATTTCTGATCTACGTACTAATTCCGGGTACGTGACTCACATTTTTGAAGGCTGTAAGTGAAATCAGTCAGCTCCAATTGCTATTTTGAACAAACTGCAATTAGGCTGATGTAAGAGTGTTTATTCTTGTTTACTTTATTCTGAATTCTAAGTATTCCACTGCAGCTATTTTCTACAGAGCTTCTGACATGTGAGGTTACTGGGTCTGCTTCGTGAACTTTGTTATGTCTAACATTCTGTCTCCACTTGATCTATTACAAATCCCATTCAAATGTGTAAATCTGACTGCTGGCTGATAGGAACTTCTTAGTAATGATATTCTGATCCTCACATATAAAAAACCTGGTGTGACTGCAAGAAGCCCACAGCGGGTATGTTCAGAATTTTACTTTATGTCTGAATCACACTACTTGTTCTTAATGGGGCAATAATCAGACTATCAATGTGGTTTCAGGTTTATGCGGATGGTCCCAGCTTGACTTATGAATATGCAAATAGCAGCCAGGATGTGATACAAGCTGTGCAAAACATCAGGTAGGCAGGTATTTTGCTGATATTAACCAATTTTGACATGAATATCTGCATTTGATTAGACTCTCATGCAAATAGGAATATATTATTTCATAATCTGACCACCAGGTGAAAAGGATTCCCACGCTGTTTTATATTGTCAAAATCTAAATATTTATCTGACACGATAATGTACAAGCTGCAAGGAAAAAATGTTTTTTTTGTAGATTTCGTTTAGTACAAAATCTATTCTTTCATGAGCTTGATATTTTATTATTTCACAAACAAGCATTTGCTTGAAAAGCACAAAATGATTCTATTGCTTGGCAACACTATGCTCTGTGTAGATTGCAGTTTTAGGAATTTTTAGGGTTTTTCCATGAATGGCTTCTAAAAACGTGATTCAATCTTCAAGTGAAAATCAAAAAGTTCTATTTAACCAGCAAATGTAACTCTACAAGGCCTCATGCACACCTAAAAACACTGCATTTACAGGCATTTGGCATTTAGTTTAGCATGTAAATGCACCTCTATGTTAGTCTATGTGTCCATGCACACATAGGGCCAGATTCTCAGCGGCGCTACGACGGAGTATCTCAGATACCCCGTCGTATCGCCGTTTTTTTTGCCTCGTATCTATGCGCGTGATGCTTAGCATCAATTTGGCATAGATACGCTTCAACATCCGATGAGTGTAATACCACTACACTTGCGGATCGTAGTTGTAATGGCAACTCCGGCCACTAGGTGGCCTTTACGTTGTTTTTTCATTTGCATATGCAAATGAGGCTAGTACGGCGATTCCCGATCGCTTTTACGCCGCCCCGTCGTCGCGTACGTCGTTTTCGTCCACGTAAGGTTACCACTGCTTCTATGAGGAGTAACCTTACGAAGTTCCGTCGGATGCCGTCGGATGCCATGTTAAGTATGGCATCGGGTCAGCGTCGGCTTTTTCCGTCGCTTATGTAGTTTTACTAACTCGTTCGCGAATAGGGCATTGCGTAGTGACGATCACGTCGTTTTGACGTCGGTTTCAATGACGCTTTCCGACGTGAGCTGGAGCATGCGCACTGGGCTTTTTCCCCGGCGCATGCGCAGTTCGTTCGACGCGGGGGCGCGCTTAATTTAAATACAAGCCGCCCCATTTGAATTACGCGGGCTTACGGACCAAATGGTTAGAGAATACGGCACTTGCTCTAGTACGATGCGGCGGCGTAGTGTAAATGGCTTATGATACGCAAGCAAATTTCTATGAGAATTTGGCCCATAGACGTTTACAGGCATATTAACCACTACACTATAGGCCTCTGTCAATTGACGGCGGCACGATAGTTCTATTGTTCTGACAGCATGTCATATGACGTCCTCGTCTTTCACAGCCACTAGAGGGCGTGTGCACCCGCCGTGTTACTGGGAACACGATGCGCGTGCCCGGCGGCCGTGATGGCTGCCGGGCACCCGCGATTGCCCAGTAACTGAGCAGGGACGTGGAGCTCTGTGTAAACACAGAGCTCCATGTCCCGTCAGGGAGAGGAGACCAATGCTGTGTCCCTTATACATAGGGACACAGATCGGTCACCTCCCCCAGTCAGTCCCCCTCCACACACAGTAAGAATCACTCCCAGGTTACACATTTAACCCCTTCCTGGACCCCTAGAGTTAACCCCTTCACTGCCAGTCACATTTATACAGTAATCAGTGCATATGTATAGCACTGTTCGCTGTATAAATGTGAATGGTCCGAAAAATGTGTCAAAAGTGTCTGATGCGTCCGCCATAATGCAGGAGTCCAAATAAAAATCGCAGATCGCCGCCATTACTAGTAAAAAAGAAAGGAAAAAAAAGAAAAAAAAATCATAATTATGTTCCCTATTTTGTAGATGCTGTAACTTTAGCGCAAATCGCTTATTGTGATTTTTTTTTTTTTTTTTTTAACAAAAATAGGTAAAATAATACGTATTGGCTTAAACTGAGAATTTTTTTATTTTTTAAATGGGGATATTTATTATAGCAAAAAGTAAAAGATATTGGGCCGGATTCAGATACATCGGCTTATCTTTAGAGCCGCGTAGCGCATCTGATATGCGCTACGCCAACGTAACATAGAGAGGCAAGAACAGTATTCAGAAAGCACTTGCTCCTTTTGTTGCGCCGGCGTAACGTAAATGGGCCGGCGTAAGCCCGCCTAATTTAAAGTAGCAAGGATGTGGGCGTGATGTGTTAAAATGAAGCGTGAACCCATGTAAATGAAGGGCCGCACGAACAGCGCATGCGTCAGCTCTTGGACACATCCCAGTACGCATGCGCAGAATCAGTGTGGAGCGGAATACGCCATATTCGATTTTGCGATATTTCACGAATATATAGAAGAATATTCGTGAAATATTCGTGATATTTTTAAAATTTTTAAAATATAGCAAAATTTCGCTAATGCGAATGCGAAATTTAGCTAATGCGAATGTGAAATTTCGCTAATGCGAATGTGAAATTTCGCTAATGCGAATGCGAAATTGATTGCGAAATTCTCGTCCGCGCATGCGCATGCGTGCGAACAACACGCGAATACGGAGATCATTTCCTGGATTACTAAACTAATATGCACTAAACACTAACTCTACTTACACAAACTTATATGACTAAACTAAAGCTAGTTTTTTTTATACACAAAACACAGAAGGGCAGAGAAAGTATTCGCGAATATTCGTAATACGAATATTCGCATTGCGAATATTCGGCAACATAAAAGGATCGCCTCAGCTACTCGGCCCAGGGTCTCTAATCATACCAGCAATGCTTTTAGACGTCGATGGAGATCACTAGGATGTGATCTGTTTTAAAAATACATTTGAAAAAATATGAATATTCGCAATAGCGAATATTCACCGCGATATTTGATTTATTCGCGAATACTCAAATATGCAATATTCGTAACGAATATTCGCAATGCGAATATTCGTGAGCAACACTACGCAGAATCACATCGGGACAAACGCCTAAGATACTTCGAATCACTGAACGTAACCTACGCACAGCCCTATTTACGTAGTACTACGTAAACGACGTACAATACGACGGCTGTTCCCTCGTCCATACCTTTGCATGACTTACCCCTGCTTTATGAGGGGTAACTTTACGCTGGACTTAAGCCTTACGCAAACCGCGTTTCTTTTTTGCCTGGCGCATTTACGTTCATGAATTGGCGTATCTTACTCATTTGCATATTTAACATGGGTACGCCGATTGCGTCCAGTGTAAATATGCGCCCAAGATACGACGGCGTAGGACACTTACGTCGGTCATATGAATCCAAATTTCAGGCGTATCTTGCTAACAGAATCAAGCGCAGAGATACGACGGCGCATCCATGCACTTACGCGGCATATCTGTAGATACGTCGGCGTGAGTGTTTTCTGAATCTAGGCCATTGTGATTTTTTTCAAAATTGTCGCTCTTTTTTTGTTTATAGCGCAACAAATAAAATACCACCAAAAAAAAAGCTCTATCTGTGGGAAAAAAAGGACGCCAATTTTGTTTGGTAGCCACGTCGCACAACCGCGCAATTGTCAGTTAAAGCGACGCAGTGCTGGAAGCTGAAATTTCGCCTGGGCAGGAAGGGGGTATATGTGTCCAGTAAGCAAGTGGTTAAAAGAGGAGCTTTTATAGTCTAAAAAATAAATAAAAAAAACACCAAAGGCACATTTAGGAGAGGTGCTGAAGAGCAGAAAAAACACTGAAAGAGCCCAAGCGAGTGTATGCGTATTTAGAAGTTTTTGAAAAATCAATATTCTGGCCAATGGAATGCATTAACACTCAGATGCTTGACATGCCTAAACGTGTGTGCAATACTATATTGGAGTAGTTTTTAAGGAGCTTTTTTCCTGCCAGGAGTTCTGGTGTTCAGAGGAGCAAAACAGATGTCCTGTGTGCATAAGGCTTAATAGGCTTTTAAAAATGATAGTGAGTAATAAATATTTTTATATATAATTTATTTATTTATTCTTTAGATATACATTTGAAAGAATTTTACTTTACTTCCATAAATATATTCACATTGATATATACATATGGTAATTGTTTTTAACCTATGGGATGTCAGCGATCCCAAGTGGTTCAATGTGTCTCCCAGAAGCAGGTAATTGCACTGGAAAAAAAAATAGAAAAACTTTAATATCTGTGCTTAGTGCCTACCTGATCAAAAAGAAAAACAAGGAAAAAGAGCCTGCTGCAACTCAACATTGGAATACTCAGTACCTGGAAAATAGTCCGAAAGCGAGTGTGTTGTCTCTTTAAAGGGGTTGTAAAGGAAAACATTTTTTTTCATGAGCATCCTTTACCTGCAGACATTCCTCTTTTTACTTCCTCATTGTTTGTTTTTGCTCAGAAGTTGCTCTATTTCTTCTCTGTTCTGTTCACTTCCTGCTTGTCTGATTGTTACTCACCACCGTGAAGGGAGACTTTACTGCAGTGGTCAGTGACGTGCTCGCCCCTTCCTGGGATCTGAGCGGCAGGACGCTCTCTACGTATTAGAGACTTCAAGGAGGTGTGAATTACTGGGCGTGCCGCAATGTATACTGGGAAATGTAGTTCTTCTATGAATGACCCCCGCAAACCAGGAAGTGAATGAGAGAACAGAAACTAGAATGCCGGTGGTGATATAGATGAAGGAATTTAATAGGTATTTACTTGTTTTTTAAAAGAATCATTACACTATTCTGTCTGTCTACCTTGCAGACATTGGGGCAGATTCACGTAGATCGGCGCATTATCATTCCGGCGTAGCGCACCACTTTTCCGTTAGACTTGCGCAATCTAGCCGCGTAATCCGGCGATTCACGTAGCTTTTACGCAAGAGCTTGCGCAAACGTAAGGTTTTTTCCGGAGGCGTAAGGAGGAGTAATACAAATTGGGAGGGACGTGGGCGTGTTACATTGAAATGAGCCGTGACCCCATGCAAATGAAGGGCCGGCCGACTCGCGCATGCGCGCGTGAAGGAAACCATGTCAGCTCCGTTGTGCGCATGCTCACAACTCGGGAGCGGCGCAATCAGTGAAATTGGAAATGGACTAGGGCAACTTTATGAACTACGCAGACAGCATAAATAGACACACACAAATGCACTTCCTTTGCAAAAATACATCCCTTTGTATCCCTCCCTATACAGCAAGGTGCTTTTGTTTGTTTGTGTCTTTGAGATATTTGGGGACTGTTTTGCAGAGTGATTTTTGTCTTTTATGTGTTTTCTTTGTTGTTATTTTGTTTAAATTATATTTTTGCTGGGCATTTTTTATTTACATTATATTTTTGCTGGGCATTTTTTATTTACATTATATTTTTGCTGGGCATTTTTTTTTTTTGCTCGTCATTTATTTAATTTTTTTGGTTCTGTTTGTGTATGATTTTGGAATGTGGGGGTGATATTCCTGCGGGAAAAGGGGTGTCACCCTCATTTGTGGTGGAGAAGTGATCCCCAGGTCTGTGTGAATGGTGTATGAATGTACAGTGACATAATTGGAGCCGTGGCGTGGCGTTGCAGCTCACAAGTCCTGCATGGTGGACTGGTGCCAATCCAATGTGATGAGGATGTGGGGTGTGTGTGCTAGGGACCACAGTGGTGTGCATGCATGCATTCTCATTGTGCCATGATTAATGTGTGTGTTTAACGTGCAAAGATGCATAATGTGAGCTGGCATGAGATGGGGTCATGAGATGGGGTACCAGTGCATATGCAGAGTCACCTTGAAGGGAAAAGACAGGAGGATGTTAGTCATGCATGTGCCACTTGTGAGGTGTGCATCACGGGAGGGGATAGTCATGCCTGACTCCCATGTCACTCACCAACCAGCCAGCTGTCCCCATACATGTTCTGTTCGAAATCTGTGGGGATGGGGCTCTGATTGTATATGTAGCTGTCATGGGTGTCATGGGTGGTGCCATGTGTTGGGCTGCTGATGTCCTCCTGCAGGGTTGTGGTAATTCCATGATGGCATGAGGGGGGAATCTGAAGATGCGAGACACCTCAGAATCACTCATGCCAAAGATGTCTATGCGTGTGTGATATATCAAGTGAAGAGTGAGGGGCTTGTATCAGATAAGAATATTGTATTAGATTAATTTAAATTGTAAATTTTATGTAAGCAAATAAAAAAAAAAAAAAAAACATCTCCCGTGCCCTCCTTAGTGCCATCCTCCGTGCCCTCATCCTTCTTTGTTCATCTAAAGTCAGTAGTATAGCTATGCGCGACGATGCCCCTGGCATGTTGGCATACAGATTGTTGGGCAACACGTGTGACTGCTGAACTCCTCACTAACAGTGTTGCTTTATCTGACAATTAGACTTTTTTTCAAAATTTAGACCAGCTTTTAGGTCCTCTAACTTTAGACAGGACATTTTGCAGTTGCGCACATCGCGTAGCCTGCGCAGCAACTGCGTTTTTTTGTGAATCCCCGTAACTCCCTCATTAGCATATTTGACTAGCAAATCAATGGTGTGTCTAGCGCAGTTTTGCGCGAAGGGAAGCGAATGTCTAATTCAATTACGCCGGACCAAAAAACGTAGATTTCTGGCGTATATTGTTTTGTGAATCGCGTCCAACTATACGCACGCGCACATTTAGACTTACGCACGCGCAACAGCAGTTGCGCAGGCGTAATCGCTCTGTGAATCTGGCCCATTAATTTTAGGCAAAAAAACATTTCCTTTACAACTCCTTTAACCACTTCCATACAGGGCATGTTTACCCCCTTCCTGCCCAGACCAATTTTTAGTTTTCAGCGCTGTTGCACTTTGAATGGCAATTGCGCGGTCATGCAACACTGTACCCAAAATAAATCTTTGGGCCAGATTCAGGTAGATGGGCGAATCTTTAATTTGGAGTAACGTTTCTCATTTACGTTACTCCGCCGAAACTTTAGGAGCAAGTACTGTTATTCACAAAGCACTTGCTCCTAAAGTTGCGACGGCGTAGCGAAAATGAGCCGGCGGAATTCAAATTGGGCGGGTAGGGGGCATGTATTATTATAACTAGGCGCGATCCCGCGGCGAACGTACTGCGCATGCGTCGACTGTCAGTGCGCATGCTCCAAATTCTGTCAGTGAACGTCAATGACGTCAATCCCCATTCACAGACGTTTTACGCAAACGACTCAAATTTTTTTTTTTCGACGCGATGACGACGGCCATACTTAACATAGGATACTCCACTAGCCAGAGCAGATCGCTGGTGGGGATGGCGTGCACGTAAGGACGTGACGCTTCTGTAGGTGGGAGTAGCCGCGGGAACGCCGCGTCGAGGGAGGGCCGGGCGGAGAGGAGAGGGAAGCCGCGAGCAATGCCCTTAGAGCGCGTCGGATGGAAACCTCCCCGCCTGGAGCCCCTCGAGTAGCCCAGCTGTGTGCCGACATCGGCTAGCAGTCCGGTCCGCTGGACACTCGGCGTGCTGGGTTACATGCCGCGGTAACGGACGCTGGCGTCCCCCCCCCCCCTCTCACCCCCCTACCTCCGGGGAACGTGGATGTGGACCAGGGAACCCCACAGAAGATATTGGCTCCTCGCGGAGGAAAAAAAAAAAACATTGACACCTCAGCAAACAAGCGAGAACCAACGCTGCCGGTCATAGGGAGAACTGAATAGGATCACTCCTTAACCCCTTCCTCCTCCTCATCGTATGTACCTCAACAAGGTAAAAAAGGCTGAAGACACCATAGATAAGGTGAAAAGGTAAGCGTCCCTGGGATTATTCCCAGAGAACAATCGACATGGACTACTAAAAAAAACTGAAGATACAGAAGGTACGTTTCCCTTTTCTGAGTTTTCTTTAACATGTCTTTACCATGTGTTCACAAAATGTGTCTTCAAAAGGTGTAAAAATAAAAAGTGGGGACTTTAGAAATGAAAAAACGCTGTCTCAGAAACATCTGCGATCACTGTTTTCCTGATACCATATTGATGAATAAATTATCACCTGCAAGAATTATGCGTCGGGCGGCCTTAAAGGGGCAGTAAAATTAGTCTGCTCGCTCCGATTTATGCATCCCCCTCTTTGGGCCCCTCCTCCTTTTTCATCTATATGCTGTCTACTTGTTTCTTGCTTCTTTTTCCTGTCATTAGTGCCTCTCTCAGTGCCTCTCTCAGCCCAGTCCTGATATAAAAGGTCAGAAAAGAGGGGATAGAGGGGAAAATTTGTAATGACCATCGCATGAACAACATCTACCTTGCCTATCGGCTATGCAGGGAAAGTAACAGGACTGCGGGGAGGGGAGGGCAGGCGAGACGGGTTGTGGAACTGCCTGGAAAGGTATAGGGACTGCCTAAATAACAAACGAATAAGGGGGGAGAGAGGGGTGAGGATCCAACACTACTAGGGGGTAACAAGAAGTGCGCCCCCAGACCCATCCCTACCCAGAATTTGCACTTGGGACGAGTAGAGGGATTCGCTACCTGAAGAATTATAGAGGACCCATAGTGAATAAAGCGCAAAAAAAGAGCCAAAAGACCACCTGAAGCGCTTTAGGATCGAGTGGCAGGACATAGGAAGGAAAAAACCAAGAGAGCAAACTGGGGAAGAGAATTCGAAGAAGTGCATTTACTATGCAAAGGATGACGAGTAGATCTACAAGGGGAGGCCCCCCAAAAACACCCCCAAGTGTGGCAAACAACTCATTGACAACAAGTTCTATCAGACAGTACATGACAAAAGAGGACAGTCCACGAACCCAAGAAACACAAAAACAACAACAACAACATCAAATAAATAAAGATAAAAAGACAGACAACAAGATCCCCCAAAATAAGGTGTCGAAGGACAAACCTACTGATCCAAAAGGAGAAGGACTATCAGGTAAAGAGGCAGAGCAAAGATGGACAGAGGAGCAGAGGCTGGAAGAACTAGGACCATCTAAGAGAGAAATGGCAGAAATGTTGCAGAGCCTGGAAAACATCATTAAGGGAGAAATACAATCACTACGGGCCGATCTTGGGCATCTGCTATCTAGAATAGAGGCCGTCGAAGAAAAAACGGAAAAACAAGAACAAGACTCAACACACCTATACGATCAAATAGAGCAGATAAAATTACAGCAGAGGCAGATTCTGTACAAATTGGAAGACCAGGAAAATAGGAATCGCAGGAAAAACTTAAGAATTAAACTTATACCGGAGGAGCAAGGGGAGGAGTTAAGGAAGAAGATGCAGGATATATTCAATCCATTACTGGAAAAATCCCCAGAGGATCCAATTAGGATAGAAAGAGTACATCGCATTGGAAATCCCAGAAGAACAGACACCGAGAGGCCAAGAGACATCATAGTCCGATTCAGGGGGTTTGAAGAAAAGGATAAGATCTGGAGAAATTTAAAAGGAAAACCACCACTGGTGTTCAAAGGAGCAGAATTACAGGTCTTCTCAGACCTGGCGCCAGAGACATTGGCAAGACGTCGACTTCTAAAACCACTGCTGAACCAATTAACAACTCAGAAAATAAAATATAATTGGGGTTTCCCAGCCTGCCTAGTAGGAATCAAAGAAGGAAAATCCGCGATTCTGAGATTCCCGGAGGACCTTAAAATGTTCTGCACTAGATTGGACATCCAAATCCCAGACCTACCGGGATGGGAGTAGGGAAGGGGAGGTAGAGAGGGGGAGGGGCAAGGGGGAGCACCAACTGGAGGCGACGACTGGCTTCCCCCCCCCCGACCCTGAGAACACGGGGAGGGGGGAGACAAATCCCAAGGCACCACCTAGAGGAAACTAAGCCACACTCAAGTTGGAGTTGGCCCAGAGGCCGCTAGAAGGCCAAGGAGGGGAGGGGAGGGGGGGGGAGGGAGGGAGGGAGGGAGGAGGGGAGGGGAGGGTGGGGAGGGGATGGGGGAAGGTAGGGTGGAGGGAGGGAAGGGGAGGGGATATGAGGGAGAGAGGAGAGGGAGGGAGGGAGGGTAGAGGTAGTATCTCGCCAAATATGCCAAGGGGTAAGAACAACCCAAGAAGGATAGAAGTGTCCCCTGAGAAAAGAGAAAGGGAAAGGGGTAACCGGGAGAGATGCCGATAACCAAATTTATATCATACAATGTGAAAGGCCTGAATAGTCCAACAAAAAGACACAAGGTCCTAAAGGAATTGAAAAGCCTTAGAACAAATGTGGCCTTCCTGCAAGAAACACACCTCTCAATAGAATCCAATATTAAGTTATATTCAACAGAATTCCCTGTTTGGTTTTATGGAGATACCATATCCAAACGGGCAAGGGGGGTGGCAATAGGCCTGGCTAAAGGAGTGCGGTTCACTTTAGCAGATAGGCTGACAGACCCAGAGGGGAGATTTCTCTTTCTTAAAGGGGAACTAGAAGGGATTGACTGCACATTAGTGAATATCTACGCCCCTAACACGCAGCAGATAAACTACCTTGGGGACGTACTAGTGAAATTGAACGACTTCAAACGAGGGAAGGTCATCATGGCAGGAGACTTAAACTTCTGCCTTGACCCGAGGATAGATAAGACCACGCCACAAGGAGATAATAAGACGCTTTTAAAAAAAATAAAAAATAGCCTGTTTAGAAGTCAACTGGTAGATGTCTGGAGAGTCCTAAACCCGGAACAGCGGGATTTTACGTTTTATTCCCCGGTGCATGGAAGCTATTCCCGGATCGACCACATCTTTGTGGACCATAGCTGCTTGGAAATGGTCGAGGGAGCGGAGATAGGGGCTATGACACTCTCAGACCATGCCCCAATTAGTGTATCCCTAAAAATACAAGGAAACCAGAAAATATTCCAAAGGTGGAGGCTCAACGAGGAATTAATGATGGACGAGAACAGCTTAGAGAGAATTAAAAAAGAGCTAGAGGAATATTTTAAGATAAATGATACAAATGAAACTTCGGGAGCAACACTTTGGGACGCTCACAAAACGGTAATAAGAGGGATCCTGATATCAGAAGGGACAAGGAAAAAAAAAGAAAAAAGCCGTAAACGAGAAAAAATAATAGAAGAGATATTAAAGTTGGAGCAAAAACATAAAAAAGCGGTAAAACAACGAGAAGTATATCAGGCCCTTGTGAATAAAAGAAATGAACTAAAAGAGCTGATAGACCAAGAAACAAAAAGGGAATTTAATTCAATAGCAAAAGAAAGATATATGTGGGGGAATAAAACAAACAAACACTTGGCTAGGATGGTCCGGAAAAAAAAAAACAAGAAATAGAAAAAATTAAAAACGAGAAAGGGGAGATGGTGCACACAACAACAGAAATAGCAGAAACATTTAGAGCGTTCTACGAGAAACTGTATGCAGTGGAACAGAGAAATTGGAAGCAGGGAGAGAAAGAGGAAAAAATAATAGATTTCTTAAAAGGAGCAGGGATCCCAAAATGTAGTCAAGAGGATAGATCAAAGATGGATAGGCCTATCACAGAAAATGAAATCACGAAGGCCCTAGCAGACACAGCGCTAGGAAAGAGCCCAGGACCGGACGGTTTCACTGTTCTATACTACAAAAAATGCAAGGAGATACTTATCCCCAGACTCTGCCAGTATTTCAATGGGTTAGGGAAAGACTTTCCGTTAAGTGGAGAAGCAGCAGAGGCGACTATAACACTCATTCCCAAGGAAGGGAATGACGGTAAAACCTGTGCAGGATACAGACCAATATCCTTGCTGAATATAGACACGAAACTCTTCGCAAAAGTGTTAGCTGGGAGAGTGAAACAGGAGATGACAAAACGTGTCCATCCTGACCAGACAGGTTTTGTCCAGGGGAGAGAGGGAAGAGACAATGGAGTAAGAGCGCTCCTTGTGCTTAAAAAAATGAAGGAAAGCGGCTGCCCCAGTCTACTCCTGTCGATAGATGCCGAAAAAGCATTCGACAGGGTAGACTGGGGACTCATGTTAAGTACACTAGAAGAAATGGGCTTTGGTCAGACAACAATGGGGAGGATTAGAACCTTATACCAAGCCCCGACAGCAAGGATAAAAATAAATGGAAGTCTCTCACAAAGGTTTGAAATGAAAAACGGAACAAGACAGGGATGCCCCCTGTCCCCCATGCTGTTCGTGCTATCAATTGAACCCCTGCTGGCCAGGATACGTAGGTGCACAGAAATTGAAGGAGTGAGAATAAAAGAGGAGGAACATAAACTTTCGGCCTTTGCGGACGATGTCCTCTTTTATGTAGTAAATCCAAAGAAATCAATCCCCAAATTACTGGAAATATGTAGCCAATATGGAGAAATATCAAATTTTAAATTAAATATGACAAAAACAGAAGTCCTGAATGTAAATACGTCTAGATCCGAAGAACAAGAACTTAGAATTAAGTATCAATTCCCATGGGTAGAAAAACTTAAGTACCTAGGGGTTAAGTTAACAAACTCAATTAAAAAAATATATGAGAAAAATTATATCCCCCTCCTGGACGAAATAAAAGCAGAAATAACAAGGGTAAAAAACAGGCCATTATCATGGATCGGCAGAATTAATTTCTGTAAAATGGTCCTTATGCCAAAAGTCCTATATAAATTCCAGATGCTCCCTATCATACTACCAAGCGCATGGCTACAAACTATGAAAAATATGATAATGAAATACATCTGGAGGAACAAAAAGCATAGAATATCGCTCCAGGTCCTAAAACAACCAAAAGAGAAGGGGGGGCTGGCGGTCCCCGACATCAAAAAGTACTATGACGCGGTAGTATTATCAAGAGTGGTGGAATGGGCCAGAGGAAATAAAGAAAAACGATGGATCAGTATAGAAAATGCACTATCAGAGGTTGAATTAGGAAAAATAATATGGAACCCCTCGCAAACAAGGCGTTTGGGTGAAAACACACACGAGATCACTAGGAATGCACTTAAGATTTGGGACACTGTTTATAAAAGAATTGACAAAGAATACAACTCACCTTTTATAGCCTTAAAAGATAATGATTATTTTGAACCAGGCAAAGTTTCAGTAGGAGGAAACTGGATTAAAAAGGACACAGCACAATTAAGAGAAGTTATAAAGGATGGGCACTTACTCTCACTGCACGAAATAGAAAAAAATATTTCTTTTTTGAAGATAAATGACTGGAGGTACCAACAGCTCAGACACTTTATAGTAAAACTGCCACAACCTTTAAGGACAGGAGATCAGCTAACAGATCTGGAAAAGTTATGCTCTCCAGAAAATACCAAAGGAACGATCTCAAAATTATATAAAATTCTCCTAAAGGTGGAAGAGCTGGAGGTACCCCCTTATATTAAAAAATGGGAGAGGGAATTAGGGTCACATAGGGACATGGGCACAATAAAGAAAATATTGAAACTGACACATGTCTCGGCTACTGACATTAGGACGGCAGAAATGAATTTTAAGTGCCTCTCCGGGTGGTACATCACCCCGGACAAATTAAGCAAATACAAAGAAGGACAATCAGCAGAGTGCTGGAGGGGATGCGGATCCATAGGATCAATGGCCCACTTATGGTGGGAATGCCCCAAAATAAGAAAATACTGGGAGACGATTATAGGCTTCATTGAGGAAATCACAGAGATAAAAATTAAGATGGACCCATGGACAGTTCTTTTCCATGGAGGGGAAGAAGGTATAAAAAGGTATAAAAACTCCTTAACTCCGCACCTACTAAATGCGGCCAAAAGGCTTATCCCCTGTAAATGGCAAGAGAATGAAGCCCCCCAGACATGGGAATGGATGGATATGGTGGAAGGGACGTACATTATGGAAGATGTTAAAAGTAGTATGGAGGATAGTGAAAGGAACCAAAACCAGAAATGGGACAAATGGAGGAGTTTTAAGAGATCCTGGAGCTATGCGGAGAACCTTAGGGACGAAACATAAGGAAATGTGGGAAAGATAGGAGAAAGAATACATGAGGGGGAAAATTTGGCGAGATCAAGGGGAGGGGGAGGGGGGGGAAGGAGGGGAAAAAAAAAAAAAAAAACTTCATGTTTATTCTTTTTCACTGATGATGCGAAACCTAAAGAGAGATGCTCAAGACGGCTTCAAAGGGATAAAATGAGTGTCTTTCGTAAAACACAAAACATACGAAAACTCTATGAGGCGGAGTCTGAAGTGAATATAAAAAAAAAAAAAAAAGGATACTCCACTAGGGGGCTGCTTTATCTTTACGCCGCGTATCTCTTACGGAAACGTCGGAAAGTCACTGCGTCGGGCCCGAATACGATCGTGAATTGCCGATTCTCGCTGATTAACATATTCTCGGCGTTAATCAGCGGGAACGCCCCCGGCGCCATTTTTAAAATTGCAGTTCCGATACGACGGCGAAATACAATTACGCCGCTCGTATAGTAACTCCAACCCGGCGTTTCTTGTTTTCTGCTTACAGAAAACAGAAACGCCGGCTCAAAGTGAGAGTTAGGCTGGAGTATCACTGATACTCCAGAGTAACTCTACCTGAATCTGGCCCTTTATGTTTTTCCTCCCACAAATAGAGCATTCGTTTGGTGGTATTTGATTATCTCTGCGGTTTTTATTTTTTGCGATATAAACAAAAGAAGAGCAACAATTTTGAAAAAGAAACATATGTTTTAGTTTTTGATTTAATAAATCTAAAAAAAAAAATGTATAACAATTTTTTCCTCAGTTTAGACCGATACGTAGTCTACATTTTTTTGTTAAAAAAAATCGCAATAAGCATATATTGATTGGTTTGCGCAAAAGTTATAGCATCTACTAAATAGGGGATAGATTTATGATATTTTTTTTCTTTTTTACTAGTAATGGCGGCGATCTGTGATTTTCATTGTGACCGTGACATTGCGGCAAACATATCAGACACTTTTGACACGTTTTTGGGACCATTCACATTTATACAGCGATAAGTGCTATAAAACTGCACTGATTGCTGTGTAAATGTGATTGGCAGGGAAGGGGTGCTGAAGGGGTTAATATGTTCCCTGGGAGTGATTCTAACTGTAGGGGAGGGGGACTCACAAGGGGAGGAGCCCGATCTGTGTTCCTCTGTACTGGGAACACACATCGGTCTCGTCACCTCTGACAGGAGGTGGATCTGTGTGGACATCGCTGCCACCGGGCACGCGCGCAGTGTTGCGAGCGATGCCGCGCGCACCCCCTAGCAGGTGCGATGCAAAGGACGTCATATGACGTCCACTCTGAGGGAGAGACAGTTCCTGCCGACGTCATATTACTATGGCTCGGTAGGCAACTGGTTAAATTATGAAGTGCTTAAAAAAAAGTACATTAATAAATCAATAAATATATGATTAGTTCCTCAAATAGGAGCAATTTCCAAGATGAAAAAGTGGTAAGTGCAAACAGTGTACTGTCTCTTTAAATGCAAAAATACATACAATATTTGCCTAATTCATCACTAAAAATCATATGCAATAATGTGCTCATATCATGCAATAAATAAACATGCAAAGTAATGCTTAAAGTGCAATGTGCAATTAATACACACAAAGTAGGATTAAAAACTAAAATAAAAAAGTCAAATGTTAATTAACTTATTCAACAAGTTCTGTGATTATAAATTCCACCAGAAAAAATGTTGTGAAATATCCCACCACCTATAGAGGCACTCTTTACCAGAATGATCAGACCTCTAAATTATAGGGGGTCAATCTAGCATGAAGAAATCCAAATGCAAACAGCAATAACCTAGGAGCAATCCCACATTATAGTAGAACTACAGGCAACTTTTTTTTTTCATTTTGGATAGAGTAAGAGAGGGTTAAGACCCCTATTAGAGTTTTTTTTCACCATCTATGTCCTATTGCAATCCCTTCACTTCCTGTCCCACAGCCAAATAGGAACTGAGTGGAAATCCCTGCAAATTAAGGGAATTCCTTGGGCCCTAGGGGGACTTTTCTTCCTACTGATACGAGACACTGGGGGTTATTTACAAAAGGCAAATAAATCTTGCACTACAAGTGCACTTGTAAGTGCACTGAAAGTGTACTTGGAAGTGCAGTCGCTGTAGATCTGAGGGGAAGCTCTGAAATGAGGAGAAGCTTTGCTGATTTTATCATCCAATCATGTGCAAGCTAAAATGTTGTTTCTTGTTTTCCTTGCATGTCCCCCTCAGATCTACAGTGACTGCACTTCCAAATGCACTTTCAGTGCACTTGAAGTGCAAAGTGGATTTGCCTTTCGTAAATAGGAAGCAGGTGGAGCAGAAATGGAGAATGGTGAGGAGGAGAGTGAGCAACCCACCCTGACAGAAATCTTATGAGCAGTCCATAAATGTCTCTGTGGATACTCTGAAAGATTAATTTGGGGGGGTTGAAGGAGACGGTGGCGCTGATTAGACAGAACCTGCATAAGGTCAGGGAGAGAATCACAGCGGCTGAAAGCAGAATCAGCAAAATTAAAGACCAGTCGCCTCTTATTGGGGAGTCCCAGTCTACTGCTCAGCTGGCTAAAGCCACTGATGTGCATGCTGAAGAGATCAAAAATCCTATGAGGCACAATAATATTCTTATTGTGGGGCTACCTGAGAAATTGCAAGGCAGAAACCCCACAGACTTTGTGGAATGGTGGGTATTGGACATTTTTGGCAAAGAGACATTCACATCCTTGTATGCGGTGGAGAGGGAACATAGAGTTCACCCAAGGCCTTTGCAACCCATCTGTCCACCGCGCACTATGCTAGCATGCCTACTAAACTACAGAGATAAGGAAATTATGCTGCAACTTGCACGGGAACATCAAAACAGTTTAACGGGGTATGGATCTCGTTCTATCCAGACTTCTCTGTGGAGGTCCAGAAGAGGAGAGCAAGAGAGCCAGAGGCTACTGATTAATGATGCATGGACTGTCCTGTTACCATTTGAGGAGACCATAAGGATGGTGAGCAGTGACAATGCATGCATCAGTGACTTTGTCCCCCTAGTCTTCCTGCTGGAGCACATGCTTCGTGGAATCATGGGAAGGGAACTTGAGCCAGAACAGTGGGAGGAAGAGGAGGACTTCCTTTCCTCTCAAGGCCCCTTCATGCAGATAGCATTCCTGCAGGGCCACCAAACACACAGGAAGAGGAGAAGGATAGTGTCAGCATGGATGTAGAGGATAGCACACAGCAGTCTTCAAGGGATGGTTTTCAGTCCCTAGAAAGCCAAGGAGTTGTACGTGGCTGGAAGGAGGTAGTTCTTGACAATGTCATCCGTAGTGACTCAGAGGACTCAAAATGCCTCTTCAAACTTACGCTGCATGGGCTCCCTGATTATGCAATGTCTGCTAAAGGTCCCTAGGATTTGTGGTATTAAGGAGAGGGATTATTACTGCCTGGCAACCCTTCTTGATCCACGTTACAAGGGGTGGAGAAGGTGGACAGCTGACTGATGACTTTAAACAAGTCCTCAGCGCCCAGGGCTGATAGGTTCGAACAACCATCGGCAGCATCTGCATTATATGGTGCAGGAATATCTAGGGGCGAGAGCAGACTTGGAGACCTTTCTAACTGAGCATCCACTGAGTTACTGGATCTTGAGGATGGACCACTGGCTAGAACTTGCTCAATATGAAATCGAGCTAATGGCCTGTCCTGCATCCAGCATGCTTTCTGAACAGACATTCAGTGCTGCTGGAGGGTTTGTAACAGATCAAAGAGTGCCCCTGTCCACAGACTACGTTGATAGGCTCACATTTATAAAAATGAATCAGTCTTAGATTAGCAGCTATCAAGCACCTGATGCTGATTGAATTTGCTAGGACCCTGGGATCCATTGAAGACTGCCTGCGAGGGGTTACAGTGTTGTGGCACCACCAATACCCAAGGCCCAATTTGTCTGCACCTGTTTGACTGGGGTATGTCATTTTAATTATTAAACACATTTTTGACAGCAGGGCCGTTTTTGTGCCCAAAAAGAGTAACCGTGAGGTGTTACAGTGTTCTGGCACCACCAACACCTAAGGCCCAATTTTTCTGCAGAGTATATAGTGCAGTCCGTATAGTGTATATATAATGCAGTTCAGAGTATATAGTGCATTTAGTGTAGTATATATAATACAGTGCAGGGTATATAGTACAGTGTAGATGTTAGGATTAAGTTCACCTGCTGGTGGCACTATCCTGCTCTGCGTTTGCTGCAGTTCCAGTGTCCACCAGCAGGTGTCTCCCAGATACCAGCAGGATATGATCAGCCACACCTGGCTCCAGCTGCCGGGATATTTAAGGCTGCTCCTCCCTTCCCCCAGTGCGTCAAGATTCTGGTCCCTTCCTGTCTGCTACCAGCTTGTGCTGCCCACCTGTCCTTGTCCTGCTCACCTGTCCTTGTCCTGATCCTTCTTGCCTTGTTCTATGCTCTTGTCCCCAGCCGTGTCCTTTTCCTTGCATCCCTGTTGCCTTTTCCCTTGTTGTAGATATTGTATATAGTTAGCTATTAGGTTTATTAGTTATTCTTGTTTGCTGGAGTGGTTTATGTTTTCATTGGTTGCTGTGTGTTTGTTGGTGTATTCTCACTGTAAATAAATATCACTTAATATATATATCCTTTGTTTGGTCTCAGTTCCCTTGTGTAGCTACGTGTCTGGTCACCTTAGCCACTGATCCTGACATAATTTTGAGGCCCACTAACGACCAGATCTGCTACACTTGGGGACTGAGAGCCAGTTGATTTGGATTTTTGCTTTTCCTTTCACAATGTTGAGAGTGCAGGTTATTTGCCGTGTGCAACTTGCATTAGGGGATAAGGATTTGTGTCATTCCCTGTGGCAGGATCTAACTGAGGAGGAGCTGCTTGGAAGCATTCTAACTGCACATGCCTTAGCCGTGGAGGGAAGATATTCATTTGGTCATGTACAACCTTTCATTCAGGTCTTTTCTGAGCTACTATTTCAGGTTACCTCTCAGGGCCATGATGTTTTCACTCCTCCATTTACTTTGTACCAGGCTGGATTTTTGGGATGGTTGCTGAAAAATTGTGCAGGTTTGTTTCTCCAGCAGTATGCAGCCTATTCACAACAGGTGGTGTTGGAATGTATTGCTTCTGTGCACTGTTTAATTGAGTGTTGTGAGCAAGGGAGAGACAGACTGACTTTAGTTCAACCTCTATTACAAGCTTGGTCAGAGATCATATCCCCAGTGCTAGATGAGTCACATAAGTACCCTGCCACCAGAGGGCACACTTCCCCTGTATGCAATCAATTGAAAGCTCCCCCAGCAGTGCCGTTACCCATGGCAACATCTCAGGCCTCTTCCTGTATTTCTGATACTCTTCCCTCTATCCCCCCTAGTACTGTTCCTACCTTCCCACCATCAGCAGTACAGTCTGGTCAGCACAAGGCAACCACATGCAGTAATCCAATATCTAAGCTTAAGAAGAAGAAACAAAGTTCATTTCCTGCTCTTATATCTGTGCCGCTATCCATGTTGCCTGTTGATTCTGTTCCCACCGATCCGGTGCCTGACGCGATCCAGTCCTCCTCCATGCAGACTGCTGACGCAATCCAGTCCTCCTCCATGCAGACTGCTGACGCGATCCAGTCCTCCTCCATGCAGACTGCTGACGCGATCCAGTCCTCCTCCATGCAGACGACTGCTGACGCGATCCAGTCCTCCTCCATGCAGACGACTGCTGACGCGATCCAGTCCTCCTCCATGCAGACGACTGCTGACGCGATCCAGTCCTCCTCCATGTTGCCGACTGCTGACGCGATCCAGTCCTCCTCCATGTTGCCGACTGCTGACGCGATCCAGTCCTCCTCCATGTTGCCGCCTGCTGACGCGATCCAGTCCTCCTCCATGTTGCCGCCTGCTGACGCGATCCAGTCCTCCTCCATGTTGCCGCCTGCTGACGCGGTCCAGTCCTCCTCCATGTTTCCGCCTGCTGACGCGATCCAGTCCTCCTCCATGTTGCCGCCTGCTGATGCGATCCAGTCCTCCTCCATGCTGCCGTCTGTTGCAAAGCCTGCTGCGGGTGATCTGCAATCTGTTGCCAAGCTTGCCACAGCGCGTTTCTGGGCTGCCGCTGACCAGCTTGACTATGCTGGTTCCCGGGCTGCTGCCCAGTCTGATGTGCCCGCTGCACAGCCTGTTGGTCTGGTATCTGCCGCCCCTCTAGACTATGCCGATTCCGGGGCTGCCGCCCCTCTGGACTATGCCGATTCCGGGGCTGCCGCCTCTCTGGACTATGCCGATTCCGGGGCTGCCGCCCCTCTGGACTATGCCGATTCCGGGGCTGCCGCCCCTCTGGACTATGCCGAATATTTACTTGCTGTTAAGCTGGTCTCTGATTGGGGTAAACTCCTAACTACTGATGTTTCTGAGGCTTCTAAAAATCCAGTGCTATGTGGCCTAAAGGGGTTGTCTGGGTGGGTCAAGATCCCTACATTTGCTCATCCCGAGTTCTTTTTGCAGCCTGTTGTGCCAAGGCCAGATGGTCCAGATCTCCCCGTTAAACTCGAGAGCCAAATCTGGTGTTACAGCCCCGGTAGTGGAGATCCCATGGGAAATGACAGTGTTCCATTTGAGCTTTGTCCTGACCCAGGGGTCCTCTCTGAGATCCCTGGTGCATTTGGGGACCCTGGTGGGGTAACATATGCGCTAGGTAGACCTGAGGGACAGGTACAGTACAGAGTGGCCTCTAGTAACAGAGGGAGAGAAGGTCCAGTTGTGAAGGAATGCCCTGGCATTGGGGCACCTGCACGGACCAGGGACTCTGGCATTGGGCAGTCAGGTGTCCTTTGGTGTCCCAGCATTGGGACACAGGCTGCTTTTAAGAATATACCTTTGGTGTTGCGCCTCCTTAGGGATCTGACCAGCAGAGAACCCAGACAGTTTTGGGACCCCGGCGGCGGGGTTCTCACCAGGCCTTCAGACAGTGGAGTGCTCAGTTAGCTTGCAGATCCTGGTGGTGGGGCCCCATGGAGCGTCCAGAGGCCGCTCCTTAAGGTGGGGAATCTGTCTGTGTTTGCTGCGTTTGCTGCAGTTCCAGTGTCCACCAGCAGGTGTCTCCTAGATACCAGCAGGATATGATCAGCCACACCTGGCTCCAGCTGCCGGGATATTTAAGGCTGCTCCTCCCTTCCCCCAGTGCGTCAAGATTCTGGTCCCTTCCTGTCTTCTACCAGCTTGTGCTGCCCACCTGTCCTTGTCCTGATCCTTCTTGCCTTGTTCTATGCTCTTGTCCCCAGCCGTGTCCTTTTCCTTGCATCCCTGTTGCCTTTCCCTTGTTGTCGATATTGTATATAGTTAGCTATTAGGTTTATTAGTTATTCTTGTTTGCTGGAGTGGTTTATGTTTTCATTGGTTGCTGTGTGTTTGTTGGTGTATTCTCACTGTAAATAAATATCACTTAATATATATATATCCTTTGTTTGGTCTCAGTTCTCTTGTGTAGCTACGTGTCTGGTCACCTTAGCCACTGATCCTGACAGTAGAGTATATAATACAGTGCATTAAAGTGGCTAAACCCTATATCAGAATTAAGAAAAAAATGGCATGGCCCCCCCAATCCATATCAGGCCCTTTGGGTCTGGTATAGACTTTAAGGGGAACTCCACACCAAAATTTTTAAAAGAATTGACATGAGGTCGCCCACAAAATCCATACCAGACCCTTATCCAAGCAAGCAGCCTGGTAGGCCAAGAAAGTGGGGGGGGGCGAGCGAGCCCTCCTGAACCATACCTGGTCACTTGTCCTCAAAATGGGAAGCACCTCCCCCCCCCCCCAAAGCACCTTATCATGTTAATGGTCTTACTCTGGTTGAGAAATGGGAATAGAAGAGATGCGATATTTTTGAGCCCTGGACAAAGATGGTTGCAAAAAAAAAGCTGTAGTGTGTCCTAGAATTTGGGATATAAATAATTCTGTTTTTGTCAAATGCTGTAGATGGTGTTATGGCCCTATGAGGCGGCCTTCATGGATGATATGAGCGTCAAGGCATTCCTGAACGAAGGACCAGAAGTGATGCAAGCACGTTAACTTGGTAGTGACGTTGAGGTAGTGAGCTGTACCGCAAGGTGGTATGATGCCAATCATCTGGCTCATGCAGGGAAAGTGGTCACACTGATGGCTGGTTTTACTATTGAAATCATCTCATATTGTGTTTGTGAGTATTTTAAATAGTTTTAATAACATTTGAAGGTGTAGAAATACAGCATTATTGCTGGCCTTTCTTTTTAATGGGTGACTGTTGGAGGGAGTGTCTTAGAAGAACCTGGAGCAAGACTATCATAGGATACATCTGGAGTCGTTATCAACCATTTGAACTTTGCATGTCAATCATCTGTGGGAATGGTGGTCACGAGCACTGCATGAAAGGGATATTATTGATCATATATAGACACGATTGGTGATCTATCACATACACTGATGTGAAGGACTTGCTTTGGGACTGCTTTTCATTTCATAATATATATATATATGTGTGTCATTGTGGTTATTTAGAACTTATTACACATTTATTCACTTTGAATCACTACAGGTATTAGTATGTGAAGCGCTACCTAATGTATGTGTAGTTTGGTTATAGTTTCAGACATTGGTTTGGTAAGGTGTTAAGATCGGTTCCTGCTTTGGGACAAGGAACACATTGGGGATGATTTACTAAAACCGGAGTGCAGAAATTTGATGCAGCTCTGCATACAGTCAGATCCATAAATATTGGGACATCGTCACAATTCTAATCTTTTTGTCTCTATACACCACCACAATTGATTTGAAATGAAACAAACAGAATGTGCTTTAACTGCAGACTTTCAGCTTTAATTTGAGGGTATTTACATCTAAATCAGGTGAACGGTGTAGGATTAACAATCATAAATCAAAGTAAAAAGGGAGAGGTACGGCGCAAAAACATAAATATGAAAATTCAGATAGTGAAACACTGAATATAAATGTACATGTACAAGAATGTGTGAGCAGTGAGCTAACGTCTAGGCAATGAACATAAAATCATTTATAAGTAAAACTAAAAATGGATATTGATAATCCCAAAGTCCACAATATAATAAGTGAAAAGAAAGGGAACAGACATTGGCTGAAATATAAGTCCAAAGAGAGTTGATTTCCAAAGTGAAAACACTGATGATAATTAGTGCAGTAGTAGAGAAATCCAAGTAATCTGTCCACCAGATGAAACACCTAAGTGATTTAGTGTTGTAGTCTTCTTACCAGACAGATATGACTACATCAGCAGTCAAAATAAGCCCTGGATTTGTTTACAGTCTCCCAGCAAGACTATGGATACATCCACCTCTGAAGTCCTGGATATGGCTCTCACATGTGTCACAGAAGGGAGAGAAAATAAAGAATCCTCATAGTAACTTTGTTAAAAGAATGGTTTTAATAAAAAGTAATGCACTTACATAAAGAACGGCATCGCATGCATGGAATATGGCATCCGCCTATGTGAACGAGCGATCTCATCGTCTTCTCATGTCCTCCCGCTGTCTCTGTTTGCTGTATGGGTGACGTGATGGGCGTCGGGACGCAGGCCACACTTACGCGTTTCGTCACAGATTGACGTCGTCGGGGATTGGCTGCTGCGTTTCCATCATCACATCCGCCCTTAAATACCGCTCTTCCACCATTTTGAAAGTAGGAAAACGAGCAGAAGGGCTACACTACAATGGGCAAGCTCAAAGTAAACAGATACTTAGCCTAAAGCCCAGAGAAAGAATGCTGCCATCTTGTGGCAGAATGGGAGAAGGCGGAGAGAAGTAAAAAATATATAAACACAATCAAACAGACAGCGCAGGGAGAACAGGAAGAAAACGCCAAGATGTACAATAATAATTGTCAATAATATACAGATATTTGGAGGCACTGTAAATACATTAATGATTAATATTTATTTATAAAAATGCTTAAAAAGTACCTTGAAATAAAAAACTCTAAAAAAGAATAGAAATAAGGAAAACAATTTATTTTTTTTGATGATGAATCAAAAACCTATTCATATTCCTATGAATCAAAACCCTATTCCAGTTTCATTATTAATGAAACTGTTTACATCCCAATCAACATTGAGGCCATGCGGTGTATAACATTTCATGTTATAGATCCACTGGGTCTCAATTCTAGAGATGGAGCGAACTTTATTGACACCTCTCCAGTGTGGTTGTAATTTCACGATAGGGATAAACAGGGTCCCCTCCAAGTTTTTGTTATGGTGCTGAGCAAAATGCTTGGATAGGTTATGTTTGGGAAACCCTCGTCCAATATTGCCTACGTGTTCCTCTAATCGCATATGTACTTCCCTCTTAGTATGTCCGATGTACTGTTTAGCACAGGGACATTGGACAAGATAGATAACATGGTCGCTAGAGCATGTAATAAAGGAGTCGATAGGGTAAGATTTTAATGTCTGCGTCGAATAAAAGGATTCTATTTTCCGTCCTTGGAACTGGTTGACCTTGCAGATGTTGCATTTCCTGCAAGGAAAATAGCCCTTCATAGTTTGAAAAAAGGATACGGTATGGGGGGGGGGGGGGGGTCAATAACATTAGGTGCCAGCTTATGGCGTAATGATGGTGCTCCCCTAAATATGACCACAGGTATCATAAATCATAGATCAAACTTTCACTTTTTAATACTTGGTTGCAAATCCTTTGCAGTCAATTACAGCCTGAAGTCTGGAATGCATAGACATCACCAGACGCTGGGCTTCATTCCTGGTGATGCTCTGCCAGGCCTCTACTGCAACTGTCTTCAGTTCCTGCTTGTTCTTGGGGCATTTTTTCTTCAGTTTTGTCTTCAGCAAGTGAAATGCATGCTCAATCGGATTCAGGTCAGGTGATTGGTTGCTTTCGCAGTATGCTTCGGGTCATTGTCCATCTGCACTGTGAAGCGCCGTGCAATGAGTTCTGAAGCATTTGGCTGAATATAAGCAGATAATATTGCCCAAAACACTTCAGAATTCATCCTGCTGACACAGCAGTCACATCATTATTAAATACAAGAGAACCAGTTCCATTGGCAGCCATACATGCCCACGCCATGACACAACCACCACCATTCTTCACTGATGAGGTGGTATGCTTTGGATCATGAGCAGTTGCTTTTCTTCTCCATACTCTTATCTTCCCATCACTCTGGTACAAGTTAATCTTGGTCTCATCTGTCTATAGGATGGTGTTCCAGAACTGTAAAGGCTCTTTTAGATTTTTGGCAAACTCTAATCTGGCCTTCCTGTTTTTGAGACTCAGCAACGGTTTACATCTTGTGGTGAACCCTCTGTATTCACTCTGGTGAAGTCTTCTCTTGATTGTTTACTTTGACACATATACACCTACCTCCTGGAGCGTGTTCTTAATCTGGCCAACTGTTGTGAAGGATGTTTTCTTCACCAGGGAAAGAATTCATTGGTCATCCACCACAGCTGTTTTCCGTGATCTTCTGGGTCTTTTGGTGTTGCTGAGCTCACCGTTCCAAACAGTTGATTTTGCCACACCTTTTTTTTTATTATTTAATATTTATTTTATTGAATTATATAAAAAAGCGATACAAAAATTATTTCCATACATAAGACATATTCATACTAGACAATACTTTACATAACATCCATAATAATTTATCCCACCCCACTCTCCCTAGATCTGACATTTCTGCCTTCTTATGTTGTCTCGACCCTAGTCCGTTTCTTTCATAGCTACTACGTAGTGCTCTGTTTGTTTGAAAGCTGTCCATTTCTTCCAGGTTAGTCTATATCGTTCCTCTGTTCCCTGATCTCCGCTGCATAAGTACTCCATTTTGGAGAAATAGTCTACTCTCTGTATCCATTCTTTTACAGTTGGCTTCTCTACTTGGAGCCACTTTTTTGGAATCAAAGCTTTTGCAGCGTTGAGCAGTAAAGGGACCAAAGATTCTTTATATTGTTTTCTTGTTTTATTGGTCCCGTGAAACAGCACATTCCAAGCATTTTGTGGGATCCTTCCCCCTGTTATCTCCTCCACGTAGTCTAATACACTGTGCCAATACTCTTTTATTTTCGGACACTCCCAGCAAATGTGTATTGTTGTTCCCCTCTGTTTACATTATCTCCAACACAGTGATGAACTATTTGGCTGAAATTGATTCATTCTCTTGGGGGTCAGATGCCATCATACCATACATTTATAATTGGCTTCTATCGTAGTAATATCAGTTGCATAGCTATGAACTGCTTCTATCATTTGTTTTTCCTCTAACTTTCTCTCTAGTTCTTGTTCCCATTTTTCTATGAAGGGTAGCGTCCCCTTTCCTTCTAATTCTGTTAATATATCGTACATTTGAAATGTTCCATGCCTCAAAGGCGTTTTAAGATTACAAAGTTTTTCAATTGTGTTCAGTGTTTTCTCATCCCTAATTGGTTGGGGTATTGTGTCAACTATGGCCCCGTACACACGAGCAAATTAATCTGTTCAAATCGGTCTGACAGACCGATTTGATCAGATTTGTCTGCTGGCTGTTTTGGTTTGATCGCTGTACACACGATCAAACCAAAATCCCCGCCAGCAGACAGCGCGGTGACGTTGACGCCGCCACGTCACCGCACCAGGAAGTAAAACACTTCCGCTTCCAGACCATTTGCAGCAGATAGATTTGATCGTGTGTACGAGGCCTAAGGCCTCTTACACACACATCAGTTTTTCTTCAGGTTTTTCTTTTCAGTTTACCAAATCCATCTAATATGAGGTCAAACCTCAAGAGTCTCAATTTGTATGCAATCAGGCAGGCCCTTGTACTACATAGTTTTGGTAAACTGAAAAGAAATACCTGAAGAAAAACTGATGTGTGTGTAAGAGGCCTTAGTGTTTTAAGTTGTAAAAATTCCAATTCGTTTACTTGCTGCCACCCGTGTGCTGATATTAAATCTACTCTAGTCCTTATTTTTCCTTGTTTTACTATATCTTTTAATTGTGCATCCCCCATTTGCCTTCCCATCCGTGTCCCATTTCCTGGAACAAAGAAACTCATTCCTGTCAACGGGATAAGGGGAGAATTATATCTCCACTTCTCCTGTCGATATTATTTATTCCAAATACAGTTCTAGTTAAATTGTGCATATTTGTGCCTAATGTTCTATTTTTTGGTGGGATCCATATGTTTTTTCCCTAAGGCTGCGTACACACGACAAAATAAATCTGACCGATTTGATCAGATTTGTCTGCTGGGCTGTTTTGGTTTGATCGCTGTACACACGATCAAACCAAAATCCCTGCGGTGACGTGGCGATGGCGATGACGTTGACGCCGCCACGTCACCGCACCGTACTAATCAGCAGACATGTCGGGCGGACGGATTCCCAGCAGACAGATTTTAAAATCTGTCTGCTGGAAAAATCTGTCTGTCCGTCCGTACACACGATCGAATCTGTCTGCTGAAACGGTCTGTCAGACCGTTTCCAGCAGATAGATTTGATCGTGTGTACGCGGCCTAACGGTGTTGTGCAATATGTGTTTTCAATTTTTACCCATCTCTTCTTTGTATTTATATTAGCCCATTCTAATAACCTTGCCATTATAATCGCTGTATGATATCTTTTAATATCGGGGACTGCCTGCTGTCCTTTCTTTTTTTTCATAGAGCATATTACTTATTCTGGCTTTTTTATTCTGCCAAATATATTTCAAAATAATAGTTTTTATAACTTTAAAAAAAGATTGGGGTATCTCTATTGGGAGCATATGTCATTTATATAGAATTTTTGGTACAATCACCATTTTTAATAAGTTTATCCTTCTAATCCAAGAGATCTGTCTCCTCGATAGATTTTTTTTATTTTTTATATCTGCTTTCACTTCATTCAGTAGTGGGATAAAATTGGCACAGTATATTTTTTCCAACGTGGGGGTTTTATTTTCAAATAGGTTAATGCCTCTGTCTCCCAAGAGAACGGGAATTCCTGTTGTAATGCTATTGCCTCATTCTTCTCTATTCCTAAATTTAATATTACAGTTTTAGTAGGGTTTATCTTAAAGTTTGTGAGCTCACCGTAGTCTTTAATTTCTTTTATGATATTTGGTAATGACACCCTAGGCTTGGTCATATATTGAAGTATGTCGTCCGCGTACGCGTCCACTTTGTGTACCTCGTCTCCCACTCTTACCCCTCCTATGTCCACATTTTTCCTTATTTTTTCCAACAACGGCTTCAATGCGATTATATACAGGAGGGGCAAGAGCAGGCAGCCTTGTCCTGTACCGGTAAACATCTCAAACGCGGACTACATACCTCCATTCACCTTAACCCTAGCCATAGGGTACTTATAAAGATTTCCAATCTATCTCATAAATCTTGTACCCATCCCCATGCTTCCTAGTGTGTCCATCAGAAACCCCCAGTCTACCCTGTCAAATGCTTTCTCTGCCTCAATTGACATGAGTAAGACTGAGGGTTTCTTCTTTTGGCCTCCACATATTAATAACATAGTTCTAATGCTATTGTCTTTTCCCTCCCTACCAGGGACAAACCCTACTGGGTCTTTGTTTATTAAGTCCAGCATCAGGTTTTTTAACCTTGTTGCCAGCACTTTTGCGTATAGTATTATATGTGGCCACATCTAATGTTTTTGCTATCTCTCTGATGGGTTTGTTTTGATTTTTCAGCCTAATGATGGCTTGCTTCACTGATAGTGACAGCTCTTTGGATCTCATATTGAGAGTTGACAGCAACATATTCTAAATGCAAATAGCACACTTGAAATAAACTCTGGACCTTTTATCTGCTCCTTGTAAATGGCATAATGAGGGAATAACACAAACCTGGCCTTGGAACAACAGAGCAGCCAATTGTCCCATTACTTTTGGTCCCTTAAAAAGTGTGAGGCACATATACAAACTATTATAATTCCTACACTGTTTACCTGATTTGGATGTAAATACCCTCAAATTAAAGCTGAAAGTCTGCAGTTAAAGCACATCTTCGTCCGTTTCATTTCAAATCTATTGTGTATAGTGTATAGAGTCAAAAAGATTAGAATTGTGTCAATGTCCCAATATTTATGGACCTGACTGTAGAAACCAATCAGCTTCCAGTTTTATTTGTCAAAGCTTAAAGGGGTTGTAAAGGAAAACATTTTTCCCTAAATAGCTTCCTTTACCTTAGTGCAGTCTTCCTTCACTTAACTCATCCTTCGATTTTGCTTTTAAATGTCCTTATTTCTTCTGAGAATTGCTCACTTCCGGTTCTTCTGTCTGTAACTCAACACCGTAATGCGAGGCTTTCTCCCTGGGGTGGAGAAAGCCTCTTGAGGGGGGAGGGGGTGAGCAGGCAAGTCAGGACACTCTCTACTTTGCAGATAGAGAAAGGAGCTTTGTGTTAGTGGGCGTCCTGACACTTCTGCTCGCCCCCTCCCTCCACACCAGGGAGAAAACCTCACATTACGGTGTTGAGTTAAAGACAGAAGAACATAGTACATTTAAAAGCAAAATCGAAGGATGAGGTAAGTGAAGGAGGACTACACTAAGGTAAAGGAAGCCATTTAGGGAAAAAAATGAAATCCTTTACAACCCCTTTAATTGAACAAGCTGAAGTTAGAAGCTGGTTGGCTACCATATACAGCTGCACCAGATTTTGCACTCTATGGTTTTTGTACATCAACCCCAATGTGTCCCTTGCATCAGAGCAGGAACTGGTCTTAAAGTGGCTGTAAGTTCCTGTGTCCCCCAGTCTAAACCAACCACAGTAATCAGGGCTGCTGAGCCCTGATTACGTGGTCAGTTTACGTGCCTGTCACTCCGCTCTGAGCCTCTTCTCTCTCCTCTCTCCCCTCCCCGTCAGTATGAGAGCCAATCTTGTATGCTCCCCTCCAGCTGTTATCCTGCAGCAATTTGTATCAAAAATAGTTGTATCCCCTCAGTCTGATGTCACTGTTGTGCAGAGCGGCTCACAGCAGGGGTCTGGTGCATCCCTGTTCTCCGTTTCGGTGACGTACAACACGTACGACAGTACTATAAAGGGGAAGTTCCATTCAAATGCCGCTACCCTTTGAGCTGATAATGCAAATTTCCCTTCTCATAACTTGCTTCTGAGCATGCGCGTTTTTTCCCCTAACGTTAAAGCGTACACATGACCGTTTTTCACGACGAGAAAAAATAGAGCATGTTCTAAATTTTTAATGCCCATTTTTCTCGTTGAGAAAAATGTTCTGAAGCCTACACATGACCGCTTTTAACGCCCAATTTAAAAAATTGAAATTTTCTCGTCATGAAAAACGGTCGTGTGTGCGCAGCATTAGAGTCCAACAGGTTAACTTTCGTGTTTCTTTAACAACAGAAAACAATACAGTCTATTTCATAGTGCAGTAAGAGATGGGTCTATGAGACATTGTGGGTAAACAGTTTTTAATTTGGACCTATGCGGTCCACTGTAGTCAGTGAGATAATCCTAATGTATTCCCTGATGTGGGGGGGAGAAGGAAGAAGAAAAGGGGGGGGTGATATACAAGCTAAGCAGCTATCAGTTTTTCATCCAGGCTCCTTACATTTTTGTTAAACTTCTTGGGACAGTTATGGCTCATGTATGTAAGTTTTCATAGAGGGAGGACAGAATCTATCAGTGCCCTCCATTGTGCCACTGTAGTTTCCACTTAGAGTGCTTTCACACTGGAGCGTTTTTCAGGTGGTACAGCGCTAAAAATAGCGCTGCTATACTGCCTGAAAAAATCGTGCCCTATAGTCTTCAATGTGAGAGCCCGAAGGCTTTCACACTGAAGCGGGGCGCTAGCAGGACTGCTCCAAAAGTCCTGCTAGCCGCATCTTTGGAGCGGTATAGGAGCGGGGTGTTTACCGATCCTATACCGCTCCTTCCCATTGAAATCAATTGGAAACCGGGGTATTAACCCCTTTTACCGTCGCTAGCAGGGGTTAATACCGCACCGCTAGTGGCCGAATATCGCGGTAAATATGACGGTATATCGGCGCTAAAAATCGCGCTGCTATACTGCTACCACACCTCCACTGCCCCATGTGAAAGGGGCCTTAGTCATTATAGCTTTCCTGGCATAGAAGATGAACAACCTTTTATGTGTGTTAGGGGTAACAGTGTCGCAAACGCCCAGGAGGAGAATGAGAGGATCAACCCCTATGTTCAAGTCACCCACAGAGTTCACAGTTCAAACTACATCTCCCCAGAACTGCTGCAGATAGGGACAAGACCACACCACATGCCAGAACATTCCCAGCTCCAGGGTGCACTTTGGGTATCTATCAGATTGAGCTGGGTAAATTCTCGACAGTCTCTGAGGGGGATTAGTATGCCCTATGGAGAAACTTTAGCTGGATATATCTATCCCTAGCTGAGATCATCAGGGGGATATATTGCTGGATCCCCTCCTCCCAGTCATCATCTGCCAGGTTGGGTATATCCTCCTTCCACTTCTGGAAGAGTCTACTCCCTCTGCCCTCATCTGCACAAGACAGACAAAGGTAAACAGATGACAAGAGGCGGTCAGCGCCAGTAGAGATCAGGAAACGCTCCACCACATGTGATTGCAATTGTATGACCATTGGAAACTGTGCCCGAACCGCATGCCGCAGCTGTAGATAAAAATTGGGTCTTAGGCAGTGGTGGTGGTACCACAACACTGTAACCCCTCAGATTCTGTTGTTGAGCGCAGGAACAAGCCCTGCTGTGAAATATTGGATCAAAAATTGTAATTACGCACCCCTTTTAAACAGGGGTAGAAAAATTGGGCCTTAGGCCGCGGTGACACAACACTGTAAAGCCTCGCAGATACTCTTGTTGAGCGCAGGAACGTGCCCTGCTGTGAAATATTACAACAAAAATTATAATTACACGCCCCTGTTAAACAGGGGCAGAAAAATTGGGCCTTAGCCAGTGGTGGTGGTGCAACAACATTGCAACCCCTCACAGATACTCTAGTTGAGCGCAGGAACAAGCCCTTCAGCAAAATATTACAGCAAACATTGTAATTACACGCCCCCTGTTGAACAGGGGCAGAAAAATTGGCACTGGTGCTGGTGCCCAGAACCAAAAATGTTCTTAGAAGCTATCAACATGAACATTGAGGAGGAATAGGATCGTCACTCAGTATAACAGGATAGTCACTCAGCATCAGCATAGGCATCAGCATCAGGTGCTTGGTAGCTGGTAATCCAAGACGGATTCATTTTAATGAAGGTGAGCCGATCAACCGACTCTGTGGACAGGCGCACTCTGTGATCGGTTACAAAGCCTCCAGCAGCACTGAATGTGCGTCCTGAAAGAATGCTGGATGCAGAACAGGCCAGTAGCTCAATTGTATACTGTGCAAGCTCTGGCCAGTGATCCATTCTTAAGACCCAGTAAGCCAGTGGATTTTCGGTTGAAAAGGTCTCCAAGTCTGATCTTGCCACTAGGTATTCCTGTACCATGTAAAACAGACGCTGGCGATGGATGCTGGAACTGATCAGACCTTGGGGAGGACTAAAAAATTGTCTCAATGCATCGGTCAGACGGCCACCTTCTCCACCGCTCCTTCTGTGACTGACCAAAGCCTCAGCAACACGTTGTCCAGGAGGACCAGGAAATTGTAACCTCCCGGGCTCTGGAAACGCATTGCACAAACCTTTCTGTAAGGCCTCCCGAAAATGTTTCATCCTCTGCTCCCTCTGCAAAGGCTGGATAATTTCCGCAACCTTACCCTTGTAACGTGGATCAAGAAGGGTTGCCAGCCAGTAGTGATCCCTCTCCTTGATCACACACATCTGAGGGTCCTTTTGCAGGCTTTGCAGGATCAGGGAGGCCATGCACTGTAGGTTTGCTGAGGCATTCGATCCGGAGTCCTCTAGGTCACTAAGGGTGATATGATCCTAAGCCACCTCCTCCCAGCCACGTACAAGTCCTTGGGTTTCTGGGGACTATAACGATCCCTTGAAGACTGCTGCTGATGCTCAGTGCTAGGTTCCAAATTCATGCGGACACAATCCTGGGCCTGCAGGAATACTGTCTAGATAAAGGGGGCCTTGAGACGTAAGGAAGTCCTCCTCTTCCTCCCTCTGTTCTGCCTCAAGTACCCTGTCCATTATTCCATGCAGTGTGTGCTCCAACAGGAAGACAATAGGTACAGTATCATTGATGCATGCACTGTCACTGCTCACCATTCTCGTGGCCTACTCAAATGGTGACAGGACAGTCCATGCATCCTTGATCATGACCTACTGGCGTGGCGAAAAAAAGCCAAGCTCCCCTGACCCTGGTTCCATACTCGCACAGGTACTCATCAATGGCCCTCTGCTGTTCGCAGCAGCATTGCCAACGTTGAGTTCCACCTGGTGGGCATGTCACAGATGAGGCAGTTCTTGGGCAGGTTGCATTCCTTTTGAAGGTCAGCCAGCCGAGCACTGGCATTAAATGACTGGCGGAAATGCCCACAGACTTTCCTGGCCTGCCTCAGGACAGCCTGTAAGCACGGGTACCTGCATAAGAACCGCTGCACCACCAGATTAAGGACATGAGCCAAACAGGGAACGTGGGTTAAAGCGGAGCTCCACCCGCATTTTTTTTTTTCAAAGTCGGCAGCTACTAACAGTGTAGCTGCTGACTTTGAATAAGGACACTTACCTGTCCTAGGCGCCCGCGCTGACGGCCCTCGCCGATGCCGATCCTCGATCCCGGCACCGCCATCCACAGTCAGGGAAACAGGCAGTGAAGCCGTGCGGCTTTACTGCCCGTTTCCTACTGCGCATGTGCGAGCGACGCGGCGCTTTGTGAATGGTCCGGCTGCTTTCTGGGATACACACAGTTCCCAGAATGCAGTGCGGCCCATTCACAAGAAGACACCCAGAAGAGGAGGAGGAAGAAAACAGCACCGCGGATCGTGAGGGCAGATTCGGGACTTCCGCATTGCAACAGCCTATTTAGGGTGAGTATTTTTTTTATTTTTTTTCAGATTTTTAAAAAAAAACTATATATCAGGGTGGAGCTCCGCTTTAAGTGTCCCTGTCGGAGGGCGGAGAGGAGGTTGGTGCCATTGTCACAAACCACCATTTCTGGCTGAAGCTGGCGTGGCATCAACCACCTTTGAGCCTACCCCTGCAGAGCTGACAGAATCTCTGCCCCAGTGTGGCTCCTGTGCCCTATGCATGTTTTTCCCCGAGTGCTTGCGTAGCCCTTAGAATGCCTACGGAGCACCGCTGGTTCAGAGGACAAATCATGTAGAGGACTGTATGTATATATTTTATGTACCATAGCTCACTGAGTCGCCTGCCTGCCTGAAACTGTCTTTGAACACGCACTCCAGGAATGGCCTACAGTCAGGTATAGGCTTGGCTGGAATAGAATGCAGTGGATATATATTTTATACACTGCAGCTCACTGAGTCGCCTGCCTGAAAGTGTCTTTGAACACGTACTCCAGGAATGGTCTACAGTCAGGTATAGGCTTAGCTAGACTATATATATTATATATATATATTGCACTGCAGCTAGCTGAATCAACTGCCTGCCTGAAGTATATTAGAAACAGTACACCAGGAACTATCTGCAGTGAGATCAAGCTAAAGTGTGTGTGTGTGTGTATATATATATATATATATATATATACACACACACTACAATACACTGCAGCTAACTGAATTGCCCGCCTGCTCATGCCAGCAACACACTACACACGGCCGACGTGCAGGCAGCCTTTTATATTGTGGGGTGTGGACTTAACCCCTTGAGCCATAATTAGCCAAAGGCACCTTGCCTTTGGCCAATTATGTCTCTCTTCGCTGACGGCACTGTTATTGGCCAAAGCATGCGGGTCCTAGTGCATGCTTGGCCAATCGTAAGCCAGCAAGGTACTGTCACACACCGCTCGAACTTGCCACGAATGGCCCATAATGTTCGATCTTTGAACGATCGAACAGCCGATGTTCGAGTCAAACTCATGTTCGACTTGAATATCGGGCCCATTCCTAGTCTAGGATCAGTCACAAGTATTCCAGGAGAGGGGAAGCCTGGAGAGCAGTATGATTGAAATGTATCAACCATCCAAAGGCCTGCAGCAACTGAAGAGTCTTGTGGTAATTTTCTGAGAGCTGCAATATGTATCCTTTAGGAAAAGCCAATTTAAACCATTGTGAACATCCTGGGAGAAGAGGATAGGCCTAAGAGTGGTGCGACAAATTGGAAAATAGTTGCCTGGCACTGCTAGCCATAGAAATTGCTGATGAGGTGGATAAATAGGAATATGTAGACATGCATCTGGGATGTTCACGGATTCCATGTAGTCTCCTTGTCTGAGAGACACAGTTACCGACCTTCCTGATTCCATGTGACATTTTGAAATTCAAAGGAATTTGTTGAGGAATTTTAAGTCCAGTATAGGATGAATCCTGCTGGAATTTCGTACCGTAAACAGGTTTGAGGCAAAACCCTTGAACTTGTCTTGTGACGGTACTGGCTCCCACTGCATGTCCCAAGGCATCTACAAAAAAAGAGACGAGCAGAGAAAAGTTGTAATTGCTCTTCAACCACACAATCGAGCTCCCAACAACAATGTCTCAACTGCCTCTAGAACCAGAGAAGTAGGAGTGGGAGAAGGAGCAGTAGTGTTTTTTGAGCTCTAGATATACATGGCTGCATTAACCACTTCAAGGGGTTAAGTGTGTCCTAGGGAGTGATTCTAACTGTGGGGGCGGGGGGCTTACCACTGACATGACAATCACTGCTCCCGATGACAGGGAGCAGTAGATCCCTGTCATGTCACTAGGTAGAACAGAGAAATGCCTAGTTTACATAGGCATCTCCCTGTTCTGCCTCTCTTTGCCGCAATCGCAGTCCGTCGGCTAACATCGCGTTTGCGGCGCCCGCAGGCATGGTCATGGAGGATGCTGCAGGCACGCGCCTGCTGCGTGGAAAATTTAAGGGGACATACGTGTACGCCCATTTGCTTGTCTGTGCCATTCTGCCGAAGTATATCGGCGTGCGGCGGTCGGCAACTGGTTGTCATAATCTGACTGAGGAATTGTGGCATAGATGCAGATAATTCTGCATTTGTCAAGCTGCTTGTAAGTAGAACTAGAATTGGATGAGGAAACCGGTGTTATGACCGGTTCCTGTGAGCTTTTGGCAGAGCTGCAAGTGAGGGTATTCTTATGTGGGTGAAATAAGAGTCTGGTCTCATGGACTCTGGACTCATGAAGTAAGAGTCTGGTAGGAGTACGTAGTAACCCAGGTGTAGACCGCTCTGCAATGAATCCTTATGACAAAAGGCCGTGAGGAAGCGCCTAAATACCCTATATGGGCCCTAGGCAGAAGTGGTGTTAAAGTGTGTGACCAGTGGTGTGATGCAACACCTCGTCATCCACCTGAGACTGAGCTCTGGGTGGGTGAATTTCATCAACAAGTTTGAAAAATTTAACCAATAAAGAACTACCCGCCACACTTATACTGCAGCCACCCTGGCTGTGCTGTCATTTGCAAAGCAGGGAGAGCACATACAGTAAACCTTGTTAGGCCCAAATTTAACTCCTTGATCGCCCTAGATGTTAACCCTTTTCTCAGCCAATGTCATTAGTACAGTGACAGTGTTACTTATTAGCACAGACCACTATATTAGTGTTACTGGTGATGTCAGTGGCAGTTAGTCAGTTCCCAAGTATCGCAGTCCCATTATAAGACAATGAACACCTCCATTAGTAGTTTATCCTGTTCCCGACCGCCTCACACAAATATACTGCGGCAGAATGGCTCTCCTGGGTGAAATCCCATACATACAGTTGTGCTCATAAGGTACATACCCTGGCAGAATTTATAATTTCTTGGCCATTTTTCAGAGAATATGAATAACACAAAAACATTTCCTTTACTCATGGTTAGTGATTGGCTGAAGCCATTTATTATCAATCAACTGTGCTCACTCTTTTTTTTTTTTTGTAAAACTTATTTTATTGGGTTCAGTCACATCTTACAGTTTAGCAATACTCGTTAGTAACAGTGACGTACAGTTTTCTATTACAACAAAACAACAAAGAAAACATGAAGAGATATCTGAAGGTAGCCAAAACAAGGGAAGCATAATAAGGTTATTCTTGTGAGTAGGGTGGATGGCTCGCCTACCCTCCTCAGTTATCCAAGTACCACGCGGTTTGGGCTCCGGTATTGTCACGGAGAACCACCCCAGGCGGAAGCCAGGGGCAACCCTAACCAGGAACCACGCCGGAGGAGGGGTGCCATTCAAGGCCTCCAACAACCGCCCCCAGCGCGACCCCCCAGCCCAGGCCCCCCCAGTCCCCGCATTTCACAACGAGAGTCACAGCTCTGATGCTGCCACCTAGGGCGAACTCACGTGAGTTGTGAGCCCTGCCGTGCATAGCCATCCCAGCATTTTGGAGGCATCAACCATCAACCATGTCAACAGCAACAACCGTAAAAGTGCTTAACCATATAGAAAATAAGAACAATAATAACGATAAAAATGGAAGGGGGGGGGGGTTAGAAGGGAATAGGAGGGGGAGTAGAGAGAAAGAGAAAGAACAGAATCTCACCAAAGATGCATGAGGGATCCACCTCGTTCGCACCGGGCCACCAGCCGCCAGGCCACATCATTGAAAGAAAAAAAAAAACGGTTAAGTTAAGCAATGTCCGCGGTCTACGCTCCGTATTATGGGGGGTTTACATTCCTGTTGTGACCCAGAGTTGGGTCCGCTAGCTTTAGCAGGGATTCATCCAAACTAGAGGGGATATAATTGGGGTCTGAAAAATGATCTGTCCAGAGAATCCATCGGGCAGTGTGCGCATCTCTAGTGCCTTTACAGGTTGCGATCCATTCTTCCGCTCCCCTGACCTCATCTATCCTGCGCATCCACTCCTCCCTGTTTGGTATCTGCGTTTTCTTCCAGTAAATCGGAATTAGCCGCCTAGCGGCGTCGAGCAGGTGAGGAAGAGCGCTCTTTTTGTAACGACTAATAGGCATGGAAGGGATGTGCAAGAGAAAGTGGGCCGGAGAGAGGGGGATGTCTATCCCCAAGACTTCCTTAATCTGATCTCTAACGTCTTCCCAGAAAGGTGCAATTATAGGGCATTCCCACCACAAATGTAAAAGGGTTCCTCGGCCACCACATCCCCGCCAGCACCGGTCAGAGATGGCAGGGTACATCCGTGTCAAATCTGCGGGGACCCTGTACCAGCGCGACATCAGCTTGTAATTTGTCTCTTGCATTTTAGAGTCTGTCGAGCTGGAATGAGTCATTTGATATAAATGAGTCAGTTGAGGACCCGTGAGCTCTTGCCCCAGGTCTCTCTCCCATGCCCGTATACAGATGGGTTTGGACGCAGAGGCCGAGGACCCCAGCAGTTGGTATAACTCCGAGACCATACGTGAGATTGGTTCGTCCGCTATGAACAGGCCTTCAAAAGGCGTAAGTAACGTGATATCTCTTATCGAGCTACCAGTCTTTTCAAAAAAGTGGTGCAGCTGCCTATATCTCCAAAAATTCATTTGCGGTTTACCGGGCCTGCCCGTTAAGGAGTCGTAGGGTAACAGTTTGCCGTTTCTTAACAATTTCCCACAGCTAGCATTTTTGTCGTCAACCCACTCCCCAAAGAAGTCCGTGTCCTCCCCGGGGGGGAACCAAAGATATCCACCCAGCGGCGCCAGCGGGGACACAGGGGGGGCCAGACCAAATATGTGGTTAATTTTGTCCCACATCCTGAGCGTCAGATGCGTCAGGGGGGACGTGTCTCTTGACAGCCCCCTGTGTTCCCCCGAGAGCCACGGGGCATACGCCAGATTCCTTCCAGCCATGTATTTTTCCATTGTAACCCATATTTTGGATTGGTCGTGAAAGCGCCAATTGAGGAGCCTCTGGAGGGCTATGGCCCGATAGTATCTCAATAGGTCAGGGACGCCCAAACCACCGGAGCGCTTTGGGCGTTTCAGGACCCCTAGTGCTATGCGCGGCTTCTGGCAGTTCCATATGAACTTAGTGAACATGTGGGAGATGTGGGCGAAGAAGGTCTTGGGTAAGGATATAGGGAGCATCTGCATGTAGAACAAGATCCTAGGAAGGACGTTCATTTTTATAATGTTTACTCTCCCCAGCCAGGTGAAGGCGGTTTTCGTCCAATGTTTCAAGTCTTGTTTGACAGCAGATATTAACTTAGGGTAGTTTTTCACGTACAGCGTGTCAAGACTGTCTGTTAGTTGTATGCCTAGATAACGGAGGGAGGTTGTAGCCCACGTAAAGGGGAATTCTGATTTCAGTCTGTCTGTCAGGTTAGGGGATAAGCATATGGGCAGGATTTCAGACTTTGAGTAGTTAATTTTAAAGTTCGAAAGTGTCCCGAAATGTTGAAGCTCCTTCAGCAAGACTGGCAGTGAGATTAGGGGGTTCGATAGGTGGAATAGTACATCATCCGCATATGCAGAAAGCTTATGTTCCACTGTGCCCACCGTCAGGCCTGTGATGTCCGCGTTCGCCCTCACTCCACGCAACAAGGGTTCTAGAGCCAATGCGAAGAGAAGGGGCGAAAGCGGGCACCCCTGTCTCGTGCCATTCCTGATCGGGAATGTGGAGGAGAGAGTGCCATTTATCTTGACCTGTGCACTAGGATCTGTGTAGAGGGCCCGTATCCAAGTTAACATATTGGAGCCTAAACCTAATGTGTCAAGTACTGCGTGTAGGTAGGACCAGTCGATGCGGTCAAACGCTTTCTCTGCATCCGTGGAAAGTATCAGGTATGGAAAGGGGTCTTTCTGCGTCTTGGCCCAGTGAATGAGCTGGATCGCTCGAATGGAGTTATCCCTGGCCTCTCTACCGGTTATGAAGCCTGTTTGGTCAAGGTGGATTACTAAGGGTATGAGGTGCTTTAGTCTGTTCGCCAGGATTTTTGCCAAAATCTTCACGTCAGTGTTCAGTAGGGATATGGGGCGGTAGCTTTGTGGGGTGGTGGGGTCCTTTCCTTCCTTCAGTATAACCGAGATGTGTGCTAAGAGGGCCTCTCGGGGAATACAGTTACCCCTCGTCAGGGAGTTGAAGTATGTGCACATCTGACTAGTGAGTATCTGAGAAAAATTTTTATAGTACTCCTTGGTGTATCCGTCTGGGCCTGGGCTTTTCCCATTAGGGAGTGAGTTAATGGTATTTTCAATCTCTGCAACTGTTATGGGGGAGTCTAAGTCAGTCAGTTGGTCCTCAGTCAGGGGCGGTAATCCGTTCACTGTTAGATATTGGTGGATGCTACACATTTTGTCGGTCTTGCTTTCTGGGGGTGAATCAGCATCCAGGTTGTAGAGGGTAGCATAGTAGTCCCGGATCCCTGCAGCTATTTGAGAGGATTTAAACACCATGTCCCCCGAGGGGGAGCAGAGCTTGTGTATCTGTGTCTGAGTCCTTTTTTTCCGTAAAGCTCTCGCCAGCATACGGCCACATTTATTGCCGTGTTCGTAGTATCTGTGCGACAGGTACCTCATCTGTCTCCGCGCCTGTCGTTCCAGCAGGCGCGAAAACAGATCCCTAAGGTCGGTCAATTTCTTCAGGTCCTCCAGGTCACCGTCTCTTTTATGTTTAAGCTCAGCCTGTTGGAGTGCCGTGAGCACTCTATCAAAGTCTGCCTGGCGTTCCCTTTTAAGTTTTGTGCCCAGGGCGATAAGCTCACCTCGTACTACTGCCTTGTGGCATTCCCAAATAGCGCCCTCACTCACGTCCTCAGCGACATTTTCTCTAAAATAGTGCCGCAAGATTTCTGAGATCTTTGACTCCACTACAGGGTCGTCTAACAGATTCTCGTTAAGGCGCCAGGTCCAGGCCCTATGGGTGCCAGAGGGCAAGGCAACAGTAACGGTGATCGGAGCATGGTCTGATAAAGTTATATGTCCGATAGACGAACCCTGCAGCAGTTCCAGAGTGGGTCGGTCAACATATAGCAGATCTATTCTGGTGTATACATTGTGCACCTTTGAATAATAACTATAGTCTCTATCTGTGGGGTGCAGGACTCTCCAGCTATCTACCAAGCCAGCCTCCTGGAGAGACTTACGGAAGCGCTTTAGGAAGGCATAAGAGTGCGTTGGTCGCCGGTGCAATATGTCTTGTGAAGGGTCCGGGCTAACATTGAAGTCGCCGCCTAAAATTAGGTGCTCACTCTTTTTAACCTCCCTGGAGGTATGATTATGTCAAGTTTTTGATGCTGAAAGTGGTACAATCGTTTTGCATGGAAATTTGGCGTTTTATATTGTAGGCTTGTAATTCTTAGAAATAACTCACTTAAATCTGACCAAACCAGAGTCTAGTAGACATTCTGGGTAATAATAATAAAAATTATTCAATAATGTAATCAAATCAAAAACACCTGAAATTTGCAGAATTGTCGCTGTCATTACTTTCAGTGTTTGAAGACGAATTTCCCCACAACTCACTATTGCTCAATTCTGCAAGTGATTGTAATTTATTATCGCTGTTTTCTAGCTGCTCTAAAACCACTTTTGACATAAAGGGACACTTTTTGGTTGCTATGGACAATCTACACTTTCCAGGCAGAAAGAACAGTATTCATAATATAAAAGTGCATGCAGGGCACTGGACAGACCACTAGGGACAATGGGGGTGTGTAATTATTTTATACAGTACTGTAATCTGTAAGATTACAGTATACTGTATGTGTACCGTGTTTTGACTTTTTGGAATTTGGCGCCGAGCTCCGCCCCGTGCGTTGTAACTTCGCAGGGAACGGAGCTCATCGGCACTCGGGGCACTGTGTAAACCGAGCGAGGAGATGGCTCGCTCACACAGCGGGTTGACATCGCAGGATCCAAGGGATAATTAGCGCGCGCGTGTGTGTGTCTAAAAGGCCAATAAGTTTCTGGACTCCTGACAGACCCTTGCATCCTTTCTTCAGTGCTGCACTGACGTTTCTGGATTCTGAGTCATGGGGAAAGCAAAAGAATTGTCAAAGGATCTGCAGGAAAAAGTAGTTGAACTGAATGCTAATCAGCAGTGTTCAAACTCTAATCAAGAAGTGGAAAAATAGGGGTTCTGTTGAAACCAAACCACGGTCAGGTAGACCAACTAAAGTTTCAGCCACAATTGCCAGGAAAATAGTTTGGGATGCAAAGAAAAGCCCACAAATAACTTCAGTGGAAATACAGGACGCTCTGAAAACACGTGGTGTGGCTGTTCAAAGATGTACAATAAAGAGGCACTTGAAGAAAGATGGGCTACATAGTCAAGTCGCCAGAAGAAAACCATTACTATGCAAATGACACAAAGTATTTCGCTTACAATACGCCAAACAGCACAGGGACAAGCCTCAAACCTTCTGTCACAAAGTCATATACCGTTTATGGTAGTGGCCAAAAAGCTCAATTTGGAGAGGAGACCACAAGGCCTACGACGAAAGGTACACCATTCCTACTGTGAAACACAGAGGTAGATCGCTGATGTTTTGGGGATGTGTGAGCTACAAAAGGCACAGTAAATTTGGTCAAAGATGATGGCAAGATGAATGCAGTAGGTTATCAAAAAATACTGGAGGAACATTTGCATTCATCAGCCAATAAGCTGCGCATTGGACATACTTGGACATTCCAACATGACAATGATCCAAAATAAGTCGACCTGTCATCGGCTACTGCAGAATAAAGTGAAGGTTCTGGAGTGGCGATCTCAGTCTCCTGACCTAAATATCATTGAGCCCCTCTGGGGAGATCTCAAATGTGCAGTTGTGACAGCCCAAGAATTTACAGGAACTGGAGGCTTTTTGGCAAGAGCAATGGGAAGCTTTACCATCCGAGAAGATAAAGAGCCTCATCCACCAATACCACAAAAGACTTCAAGCTGTCATTGATGTTAAAGGGGGCAATACACGGTATTAGGAAATGGGGTATGTAAACTTTTGATCAGGGTCATTTGGGTAGTTTGTTGTCATTATGATTTAAAAAGAGTAAACACAGTTGATTGATAATAAATGGCTTCAGCCAAACACTAACCATGAGTGAAAGAAAAGTGTTTGTGTTCTCATTCATATTCTCTGAAAAATGGCCAAGAAATAATAAAATCGGCCAGGGTATGTAAACTTATGAGCACAACTGTATACGGCTTTGCCCAGGAGAGCCACCAGAGGAACCCAATGTGCGTTGCCAGTGGGGGCGATCGCATGCAAATCCCTTTGTCGTCAGAGGAGAGGAGACAGATCATGTGTTTCTACAAAGTAGGAACAACGATCTGTCATCTCTCCTAGTTAGTGCTCCCCCATACAGTTAGACCACAGTGAGGGAACACACGGTTAACCCCTTGATCGCCCCTAGTGTTAACCTCTTCCCTGCCAGTTAAATTTATACAGCAATTAGTGCATATTTATAGCACTGATCGCTATAAATGTCAATGGTCCCAAAAATTTGTCCGATCTGTCTGCCACAATACCGCTAAAAATCGCAGATCACCTCCATTACTAGTAAAAAAAAAAAAAATGCCATAGATCTTTCCCATAGTCTTTAGACGCTATAACTTTTGTGTAAACCAATCAATACATGCTTATTGTCATTTTGTACCAAAAATATGTAGAAGATTACATATTGGCCTAAACTGATGAAGAAGTTTGTTTTATAAATAAAACTTGGGGGATATTTATTATAGCAAAAGGTAAAAAATAGTTTGTTTTTTTCAAAATTGTCGCTATTTTTTTGTCTATACGCAGTACCAAATTGTAAATGTGCTCTGGTCAGGAAGGGGGTAATATCTTCCGCGGGTGAAGTGGTTAAAGAATAAATAAATATAAATTTCAATATTATATACACACACACACACACACACAATAGTTTTGTAGATGCTATAACACAAGCTAATCACAAGCTAATCAATATACATTTATTGGGATTTTTTTTTTTACCAAAGACATGTAGCACGATACATACATTTTGGCCTGAATTTATGAAGAAATTTAATTTTGTAAATTTATATTGGATTTAACTGACAATTGCGCAGTCGTGCGACGTGGCTCCCAAACAAAATTAGCGTCCTTTTTTTCCCACAAATAGAGATTTCTTTTGGTGGTATTTGATCACCTCTGCGGTGTTTATTTTTTGCGCTATAAACAAAAGTAGAGCGACAATTTAAAAAAAAAATCAATATTTTTTACCTTTTGCCATAATAAGTATCCCCCAAAAATATATATAAAAAAATAATTTTTCCTCAGTTTAGGCCAATACGTATTCTTCTACATAAATTTGGTAAAAATCGCAATAAGCGACACAGGTCGGCATTGCGGGCGGCCATTTTCCACGCAGGGCTCAGTCTCATTTGGGTTGCACAAAGCAAATCGCTCTGTTAAAGTTTTTCCTTATGTGTCTTTCTTTGATAAGTTCATAGATAAGGAATGGGAACGGCCGCAGTGGTCCTTTGTGGTCCCTCAGCACATGGCGGTCTGTTATCCTTTTGAAAAAATGGGCTTCTCCTCTGATTGTTGACCCCCCCGGTTGCCCGGTTAAACAAAGTAACCACTCTCCTGGTAGAAGCAACCCCTGCGTTTAAGGACCCTACCGATAGAAGGGCCGAATCGGTGAGCCGTTCCATGTTCACAATGCTGGGCTCAGCGTTGTGTCCTATCACTGAATAGGCAAAGATTTTGCAACAGACAGTAGAGGAGCATCAGCTTCCTCTAGAGTGCATAAGGCTGGCTGACCAATTGGTACAGGGCCTTGTGTATGTCTGTGATTCCACTCTGGATGCGGCCCCCTTGATCTCCAGAGCCTCTGTATTTGCAGTGCTATTGCACCGCCTGATTTGGCTGAAATGCTGGTCCGCTGACCAAGCATCCAAAAAAGCTCTGGCAGATCTGCCTTTCAAAGGTGGGAGGCTTTTTGGTACCTCGCTGAACGACATTATTAAGGAAGTCACTGGAGGTAAGAGCACACCTCTCCCTCAGTTCTCTAAGGGGAAGGAGCCACGCCATAAGCCGGGACATTCCTTTTCCACGCAGAAGCGGTATTTTCGTCAGTCAGGGTAAGCCAGCAGATCCTCCCAGACTGACAAAGGTGGGGGACAGAAGCGTCCCTGGGTGTGCAAGCCAAAACAAGCCTACTACCGTATGAAGTTTTTCCCCCGCGCGACTCATGGGTGGGGGGACGGCTTTGCAGATCAGTGGGCCTCCCTGCTCGCCCGACCAGTGGGTCTGCAAGGTGGTCACTTCTAGGTACACCATAGAGTTTCTTTCCTATCCGCCAAACAGATTCTTTTACTCAAATCTTCCTCTTTCCCCAACATGTTGGACTGCCTTAATGGGGGCAGTACAGGACTTACTGAGGTGCGGGGTAATTTTACCTGTGCCACTACAAGAAAGGTTTCAGGGATTCTACTCGAATCCGTTTGTGATCCCAACGAAGGATGGAGTTCGTCCAATCTCAGGGCCCTCAATAGCTTTGTAAGGGTTCGAAAGTTCTGGATGGGATCAATTTGTTCGGTGGTTGCTGCGCTACATCAGGGGGATTTGCTGGTGTCCTTGGACATCAAGGACGTATACTTGCATGTCCCCATCTGCACCAGGCATCAGAGGTTTCTGCGCTTTGCGATAGGAAAAGACCACTATCAATTTGTGGCTCTTCTCTTTGGCCTAGCGTCAGCACCAAGAGTTTTCACCAAAGTGCTCACCCCGATTCTGGCCTTGCTGAGACAGCAAGGCATTGCTATCGTGGGCTACCTACACTATCTTTTTCTGAGAGCTGTTTCTGGCTCAGAATTAGAGGACGTGTTTATAGCCAGTCAGACCCTCTAGGAATTTGGTTGGGTGTAAAAGTCTTCCTTCCTTTGGAGAAGTTGCAGATACTCCAGTCAGTGGGGAAATTGTTAGCATCCCGCAAATGGTCTACTCTCCGTTTTTGCATGCGAGTTCTGGGTCTCATGGTAGCCTCCTTCGAGGCAGTTCCGTATGCCCAATTCCACACTCGAGTTTTGCAAAAGGAGATCCTGTCCAAATGGAACAGATTTCCATTGTCTCTGGATCGTCAGGTTAGGTAAGTCACCTGTTTAGGGCTTCTGAGTTGGTGGCTGAGATCCCCAGCTGATCGGTCCGGGAAGTCATTCCTTCCCTTCAACTGTGATCATGATGAACGCCAGCCTCACAGGTTGGGGGGGGGACCAGTCGGCCCAGGGTCGAATCCTGCCTGCCGATCCATGTACTAGAGCTTCGAGCGATCAGGCTGTGCCTCTCCTCGTGGTTGCAGAGGCTACAAGGACGTCCAATTAGGATCCAATCAGACAACGCCACTGCAGTGGCTTAAGTCAACCATCAGGGGGGGAACAAGGAGCTCGGCTGCGGCGTTGGAGGTCGTTTACATCCTGCGGTGGACGGAAAGGAGCGTGTAGGCTCTGTCAGCCGTTTACATTTCAGGCGTAGACAACTGGCAGGCCAACTACTGAAGTCGGCTTCTCATCTCAATCGCAAAATGTCGAGGTTCGTGGCCAGGTCCAGAGATCCCTGGGCAGACGTGTCAGAGGCCCCGTGGGGACAGTATTGGCTAATTTATGCCTTTCCCCCACTGAAGTTGCTTCCTCGTCTGCTCTGCAGAGTAGAGGCCGAGGGGATCCTGGTAAATCTAATTGCTCCGGATTGGCCCCGGCGTCCCTGGTACGCCGAACTTGTGCGCCTAGTGGTGGAAGCCAATGTGGGAGGACCTTATGTCTCAAGGTCCCATACTTCAACCTGCTTTACAGTCACTGGCTTTAACGGCATGGCTATTGAAAGCCAGGTACTAAGGGACCGAGGTCTGTCGGATTCGGTCATCTCAACTAGGATTGTCCTGATACCGATACCAGTATCGGTATCGGGACCAATATCAGTATCGGTATCGGGACCAATACCGAGTATTTGCGGGAGTACTTGTACTCCCGCAAATACCCCCGATGCCTAAATAGAATACTCCCCCCCCCGCATCGAAAGCCGCCGCCGCATGGGTTAAACAGCGTGCGGGAACATCACCGCTTTCATTTGAATAGCTGTAGTGTTCCCGCTGCGTATAGACACTCCCCCTTGCTCGGGATTGGATGGGTGATCGTGATCTGTCCAATCCCGAGCAAGGGGGAGTGTCTATACACGTGGGCAAAACAGCTATTCAAATGAATGCTGTGATATTCCCCGTGCGGTGGCTTTGTATGGGGGACATGGCTGCATATGTGGGGGACATGGCTGCATATGTGGGGGACATGGCTGGGGGGAAATGGCTGCATATGTGGGGGACATGGCTGCATATGTGGGGGACATGGCTGGGGGGAAATGGCTGCATATGTGGGGGACATGGCTGTGGGGACATGGCTGCATATGTGGGGGACATGGCTGGAGGGACATGGCTGCATATGTGGGGGACATGGCTGCATATGTGGGAGACATGGCTGCATATGTGGGGGACATGGCTGCATTTGTGGGGGACATGGCTGCATATGTGCGGGACATGGCTGCATTTGGGGACACATTTAAAAAAAAGTATCGGTATTCGGTATCGGCGACTACTTGAAAAAAAAGTATCGGTACTTGTACTCGGTCCTAAAAAGTGGTATCGGGACAACCCTAATCTCAACCATGCTGGGGGCGCGAAAGTCATCTTCTCGGAAAGATCTACCATCGCACTTGGAAGGCCTACATCTCTATGTGCAAGGAGATGGAGTGGCGTCCACGGCATATTCGATTTCCAAGGACCTGCTATTTTTGCAGCGTGGAGTGGATCAGCAACTTGCCTTAAGCACCATTAAGGAACAGATTTCAGCCTTGGCTGTTTTCTTTCAATGACCCTTGGCAACCCATTCACTGGTGGGTATGTTTGTGCAGGGGGTTCGACATGCGATTCCCCCAATTAGACCACCACTTCCTCCATGGGATTTGAATCTGGTGCTCTCGGCTCTTTAGGAGCCTCCTTTTGAGAACATCAGAGAAATTCCTCTCTTGAAACTATATCAGAAAGTGGCCTTTCTAGTGGCCATTACATCTGTCAGACGAGTTTCTGAGTTGGCGGCCTTGTCTTGTAGGTCACCTTACTTGGTACTCCATGGAGATAAGGCGTGCTACGCCCACAGGTGGTTTCAGCTTTTCACCTAAATGAGGACATTGTACTTCCTTCTTTGTGTCCTCGGCCTTCGCATCCCAAAGAGGCTGCGTTACATACCTTAGACGTAGTACGTGCCTTGCGGGTGTACCTGTCTACTATGGCTCCGTTCTGTAGGTCTGACTAACTGTTTGTGTCGGTGTCTGGTCCACAAAAGGGCCTGGCGTTCTCGTCGGCCACCATTTCTCAGTGGATCAGGGGCGGGCACCTAATTTTCCTGTCACGGCGCATTTGACCAGGGCTATTGGTGCCTCCTGGGCTTTCCTACATCAAGCATCTGTCTCACAACTGTGTAAGGTGGCGATTACACATTTTCCAAATTTGACAAGGTTGATGTGAATGCATCTTCAGATGCTTTTCTTCGGCCGCAAGGTTTTGCAGGCGGCTGTTTAAAGTTGCAAATCCTCCGTTAAGGAGCTCTGTTTGTTTGGGGTGAAGTTAGTTTTTCGATTGCTGTTCCCACCCCTCTTTTTTTTTACACTGCTTTGGGACGTCCCACAAGTCAAGATTTAAGGAAGCTGTGTCCGTCCATGGACGAAAAGAGAAAAAGGATTTTTTACTCACCGTAAAATTATTTTTCCCTGTTGTTCATGGACGGACACAGCACCCACCCCTCCTATATAAGTTTGTACTGCTTTTTACGAACTGAGCTGCTGACTGCAGGGTGGAGGGTTATGTCTGGAGGGATCGCCCCCTGGGTGGGGCTGTTCAACTCTGTTTAACCACATGCCCACCGCACTATAGGGAAAGTACGTCCTATTTTTAAAGATGGGTATCTCGGTAACGGCAGCAGCTGCTGCCACAACCGAGGTATCCATCTTTGCAGTGGGCAGTTCTGTACACAATAGCGGCGGATTTGCCGCGAGATCGCCGTTATCGGTGCCGGGAGAGGGCCCCCCCCTCCCGCCGCTTACCGGAGCCGTCGGTAGCGGCGGAGGCGATCGGGTCCTGACGGCAGCTGTGTTGGGATACGGAGTGAGGAAAAAAATCGCCCCCACCCGTCCCCACAGCTCTGCTGGGCGGAAGTGACGTCAAAACGTCAGTCCCGCCCAGCGTCTTAAAGAAACATTTTTTTTTCTGCGATTTGAAAAAATGACAGTTCAATTTTATTTTATTTTTTGCATTTAAGCCTAAATATGAGATCTGAGGCCTTTTTGACCCCAGATCTCATATTTAAGAGGACCTGTCATGCTTTTTTCTATTACAAGGGATGTTTACATTCCTTGTAATAGGAATAAAAGTAATCAATTTTTTTTTTATTTCAGTGTAAAACATTATAAACTAAATTAAAATAAATAAGAAAACAAAAAAAAAAAATTAAAACGCCCCATCGAGCTCGTGCACAGAAGCGAACGCATACGCGAGTAGCGCCCATATATGAAAACTGTGTTCAAACCACACAAGTGAGGTATTGCCGCGATCGTTAGAGCGAGAGCAATAATTCTAGCCCTAGACCTCCTCTGTATCTAAAAAAAAATGCAACCTGTAAAAAATTTTAAACGTCGCCTATCGAGATTTTTAAGGGTAAAAGTTTGACGCCATGCCACAAGCGGGCGCAATTTTTAAGCGTGACATGTTGGGTATCATTTTACTTGGCGTAACATTATCTTTCACAATGTATAAAAAAATTGGGCCAAATTTATTGTCTTATTTTTTAATTAAAAAAAGTGATTTTTTTCCAAAAAAAATTGCGCTTGTAAGACCGCTGCGCAAATACGGTGTGACAAAAAGTATTGCAATGACTGCTATTTTATTCTCTAGGGTGTTAGAAAAAAATATATATATAATGTTTGGGGGCTTTAAGTAAATTTCTAGCAAAAAAAAAGGATTTTACAGTGAGTACAAAAAAAAAAAAACATTTTGCCCACAAATAGAGCTTTGTTTTGATGAAATTTGATCGCCTCTCTGGTATTTATTTTTTGTGCTATAAACAATAAAAATAAAAATTAAAATATTTATTTTCTATAAAAGACACCCAATAAATCTTAAAAAAAAAAAAAATCGAATTTATTCATCAATTTAGGCCAATTTGTGTTCTGCTACATATTTTTGGTAAAAAATAAATCATTAAGCATACATTGATTGGTTTGCGCAAAAGTTATAGGCCCAGATTCAGAAAGCAATTACGTCTGTCTAACTGGTGTTAGACAGGAGTCATTTCAAATTTCGTGCGCCGTATCACTAGTTTGAATCCTCAAACCATGATACGACGGCTTCGGGCTTCGATCCGAGAGGCTTACGTCTTCGTAAGCCTTCGGATCTACGCTGCGATATATTTGCGGCCGCTGGGAGGAGTTCGCGTCGTTTTCATGCGTCGGGATATGCAAATGTGTTTTTAAGGCGATCCACGAAGATACGAGTGGTCTTCGCAATCGCTTTCGTCTATTTCTTTTTACGTACTGTTAGACCAGCTTTTTGCTGGTATAACGGTACGTAGCCCATGTTAAGTATGGCCGTCATTCACGCGTCGATTTCTTTTTTTTTTTTTACGTAACTCGTTCGGGACGAGGATCGTGCGTAAACGACGCTACTCAAACAACGAATGACGTAACGACGTGTTTTCGCGCAATGCACGGCGGGAAATTTGCGAACGGAGCATGCGCAGTTTGATCGCCGCGGGAACGCGCCTATTTTAAATGATTCACGCCCCCTACTCGCGTAGATGGATTGCGACGGGAGAAATACACTACGCCGCCGTCGTTTACTGGACAAAATCTACCTGGATTCCACGTAGAGCCAGGTAAAATACGGCGGCGTAGTGTATTTGGGAAACGCTACGATAATCTAATTGTATCTGAATCTGGCCCATAGCGTCTACAAAACAGGGGATAGATTTATGTTTTTTTTTTTACTAGTAATGGTGGGGTTAAATGTGTCCCCACTGTGTTTCTGTGTGGGGGGATGGGCTGTCTAGGGCAACACACATGTCAGTCTTCCTGCGTGTCATCTCCTGACAGAACGGAGATCTGCCTTGTTTACTTTGGCAGATCCCTGTTCTGTCTCGGCAGGGAACAATCGCGACCCGCTGATTGGCTCCCCTGCTTTAACCACTTGCTGACGGCCGTACGAGTTTGTACGGCCGCAGCGCAGCCCTGAATCTCTGACTGAACGAGTTTTCTCGTCCTCCCTTTTGGCGTTCCCAGCGCGCGCATCGGGGAACTCCTGTGCTGGACGTGTCCCTCGGACACAGCCAAACACAGATCGCGGTAAATAGCCAATCACAGCGGCTATTTACAGCGCGATCTGTGCGGCCAATGAGAGATGATCTCATATGTAAACATATGAGATCATCTCTCATTGCCGACTCTCCCTCCTCACACAGACAGCGCGTGTGAGGAGGGAGAGCGAACTGAGCTACAGCGCTGTGGGGAAAAAAAAACAAAAAGTAAACAATCAGTGCCCCCAGGACCATCTGTGCCCCCCAGTACCATCTGTGCCCCCCAGTGCCACAGTGCCCCCCCAGTACCATCTGTGCCCCCCAGTACCATCTGTGCCCACCAGTACCACCGTGTGCCCACCAGTACCACCGTGTGCCCACCAGTACCACCGTGCCCATCAGTGCCCACCTGCAACCAGTGCCCACCTGTGCCGCAGTCAATCAGTGCACATCAGTACCCATCTCAGTGCCGCCTCATTAGTGCCATCTGTGCCGCCTCATTAGTGCCCACCTGTGTCCACCAGCACACAGGCCTCATCGGAGCACATCAGTACTCATCTCAGTGCCATCTGTGCCGCCTCAGTGCCATCTGTGGGCTTTTGTACTTTCCTGGCTTGTTAGGGTCTCAAGAAATGAGAGAGGCCTTCAATACATCAGGTGTGATCAGATGTGATCATTTTTTATGATTTGCACTATAGCTTGTAGACTAAAACTTTCACGCAGACCAAAAAATTTCCAAAAACTTTGGGTTATTTTTTTATCAAAGACATGTAGCAGTATAAATTGTGGCCAAAATTTATGAAGAAAAATTAATAATTTGCAAAATGTTATCACAGAAACTAAGAAAAAATCATTTTTTTCCCAAATTTTCGGTCTTTTTTCATTAATAGCGCAAAAAATAAAAACCGCAGAGGTGATCAAATACCACCAAAAGAAAGCTCTATTTGTGGGAAAAAAAGGACAAAAAAATCATTTGGGTACAGTGTTGCATGACTGAGTAATTGTCATTCAAAGTTTCACACTAAGCGCTGGGGAACATTAGTGCAACTGCACTTAAAATTTGCCTTTAGTAAATAAACACCATGGTGTATAAATAGGGTACATGTGTTCTGTACAATTAAAATATAAAGTTTATTATTTTTCCCCATGTACAGGATCCCAGTTGAAATAAAACAATGGGCAGTTGAATATCTCAACCAGGTGGATGTCAGCACAGATTATCCAGTGAAGAGGAAAAGACTACAATGACTGAACAATACTGGATTCAGCTATAATCCCATAAACTACTGGACATCATCACTACCTATAAAGTGCAAGCTACAAACATCTGTGATCTGAATGGCTGTGTAGCTTTCTGCCCTAAGCTTGACATTTCAGCGCTTTTTGCTTTGCATTAAAAGCACACCTCTTAACATACCTGACAATATGCAATATAAAAGGTAGAAGTAAGAGTATTTATTGCATGTTTACATGACTTTACAAACAGATGGCAAAGCTTAGGAATGCCATTTTCCACCTACCTCTTATTAGAGAATTAAAACTTTATATACATCAGGTTTACAAAGAGTTATATGTACATGTCTTTCAGAAGACTCTATTTAAAGAGAACCAGTCAGATTCTTCTTAACCTGTAAAATACACAAGTGCTTAGTGTGCAAAGGTGCAACCCAGTCCCTCTGCTGATGCCTTCTATACAAAAAGCTGGTGTAGCATTCCAGCTACATGTATGAAAAGTAGGCTGAACACAGGAGAGTTTACCTCATGGTAATTCTGGGCAATTATGTAACTGACATTAAATGCATTTATCTCCAAGGTCAGAAAAGCAAAACTCAAATTCTTCTAAAGTCAGCTTTATTTGTCTAACGCCATCTAAGACTTAAAGTAGTTGTGAACTTAAAGGGTTTGTAAAGGATTTTTTTTCTCTTAATGGCCTCCTTTACCCTAATGTAGTGCTGTTTTCATGTCCTCATTGTTAGTTTTTGCTCTTAAGTTGCTGTAATTCTTCTCTGATCTCCACACTTCCTGGTTGTCTGTTTCCTGATGACCACAGTACTGGGAGCTTTCTCTCAGTGGTCACTAATCAAGGAGGTGTGATTACTGTGTGTCTAAAACCCCACAGCACCAATCAGTTTTGTTTTCCAAACCATCACTGCCCTGTATTGGCTCTGTACAGCAGAGACGCAGAAAACATGCAAAAGCAAAAAATTAGAAACTACAGGTACATTATATGATTGATTTGTATCTGTTTTTAAAAGGAATCTGTTAACTATTATGTCTCTATACCCTGTAAACAGTCATTACAGCAAAAAATGTTTTTTCCTTTACAAATCCTTTAAAGTGCAACTTCACCCAAGAGGAATGGGAAGGGAAGGGGACATGGCTGTGTACAGACTACGGAAGGTGCAAGATCACAGCGTGACTATACAAACAGCAGGATGACACAAGACAAACTGACCACGCCAGCATGGATCGGCAGGCATGCTTGCAAGGTCAGATTACTTTCAACAGAATTAGGTTTAGACAGGATCAACCAGGTATTTGAGAACACTGGCAGTCTGAAATAAAAAATAGTTACATTAAAGAGCAACATGATTTTTTTTTTTTTCATTTGGGTTTTAAAAATACTTTAAATCAGAACTCTAGGACAAATAATAGCCTGCAGTGCTCCCTGCACTGCAAAGGTTAAATTCTCATGAAGTCAAGGGGCAGAGGGTCTCCAATGCTATAGCCTGTCGGTGGGACCTGGTGTACAATGCAGTACTATTTGACCTGCATTGTAAGTTAACATGTCAGTGTGCCAATACTAGCCGAAGAACCTTAGAGAGTAGGCTTCGGGGGACCAATTTTGCACAGCATGGAGGAATTCTGCCAAGGAATATGTTAACTTATTCCTCCACCCCCATTCCCAGGCAGATTTGTATGCAATCAGACAGGTCCTTGCACCACATGGTTTTGGTAAATCTGAAGACAAAGATCTGCAGAAAATCTAATAGTGTGTATGGGGCTTTAGGCTGGCCATACATGTTCAATTTTCTTATACAAATTTTTTCCTTGGTTTGCTCGGTCAATAGTTATGGGGAGAGGGGGGAATGTGTATATGTAACATGTACTTAATTTCGCAAATAATTAAAATAAGCTATGTGGAGTATCTGTGGAAATACAATACTTTAGATAATCTGCACAGGTGGTTGAATGTACAGTATTTTAGTTTATTATTATTTTATAGTTTGTGTGTGACCAAGCCTGGGTATGCCCATTAGGCTCTGTATTGTATTTTTTTTTTACATTGAAATTACAATAAAAACTTTATAAAAAAAAACGATGTAGTGCAAAGGCCCGCCTAATTGGATACAAAAGTTATTTCGTTTTGACATATGGTTTTTGGTAAATATAAAGAAAAATGAGAGAATTGAACATGAATGGCCAGCCTTAACCTGAATACACAGCACACTGGCCAGGATTCTGACTGGTTTTCTTTAACAATAAAAACGTGAGCCATTTAAAAGTACAGCACAGCATAAGTATGTGTTACAATTACAACAGTGTCTGCTGTGTTACAGTATGACATTACATTTTATACAATATTCTATGCTTTAAAGGTTGCTGCATTTATGATTCACCAAGGCACTCTAAGCAGACAACTGAAATGGCAATAATTCCATAAACAATTCCTTGAAATATAATGTTTCTGAACTTTGTTAAACTATGAAGTCCTTTGAGACAGTGTTTGCAAATACCACCTGTTGTAGATCTTTTCTCATGTATCTTTTGAGGAGTGTGAGCTTAATGCCTGTACACCCAGTGTAAAAATGTTGTCAAAATACCCCTTAACAGCTAATAATGCTGATTTAAATCTGTATAAAATATAAAAATTTGAAAAAAACACTAGCAAGCAGAAACAACCCTTGAACCCGTCAGATGTACCCTCTAAACATATACTACTGATTAGGAACCTCTGCATTTATAGCCTCTAATATTCCAGCTACAAACAAGGTAAAGGGAAAAAAAGAAATTTTGCCCATTAAGGGACAGAGGAAGCCATGAATTGCTGCCCACAGGTTTGGACACAGGCATACAAAGAATTGTAGGCTAGTCCAGAATATCCAGAATGACTTCAGCTCTGCTGAAAAAAGTCATAAAAAGGTTTTCGCTAGTACTATTTTTATTCCAATCAGGACTCTTCTTTACATACTTATTGAGATTAGACCTTATTATGCAGCTATCAGTACAGGTCCTACCTCAGCATATCTATAGAGTGTTGTTCCTGGAAAAACCGCTAGACATTGCAGGGTTAGCCTGGAAGTGACCTTTGGGTATTGGGTTCTGCTCTTTCCAGACATCATTCCGATAAAAAGGTTTTAGTTTCCAGGTCGCGTCATTGGCAATGTCTCCACGTCTAAAAAAAAAAAAACCTCACTATGCGAGTAGGCTAAGCACCGCTGGAAGCCTTTTAAATGCATGCTTTATATCACTTCTCTAAGGAAGAGGTTAATTCTGAGGGACCAAGGCCGACCTCATCCGCTGGGTAGAGGGTCCAGTGCTCTCTGTTGCTCCTGCTTTTTCCGTAAAAGCTGCATGGTAACTGGGGGTCTTGTCTCATAATAAACCAAGTTGTTCTACAACTACATGGTTGCAACATGTCTGTCTGATTATAGACAGTCCTGTACCTAGTGCCTTCAGCTCACATTCCACGAATGACCCCAGTGCTGCCTACAGCAAGCACACTGCAGCCTGAAATCTGTGTGTCCTTTGTTACTAGAGACTATGTCCTCATCCAAGCCTACCCTAGCCCTCTCAGGCATAGCTACCAACTCGGCTCTGTCTTGGGGAGGGTTGTATTGCAGTGTTGCAAGACTATGGCTTATCGACTCTGAATGGAGGGGCCATAAGCTTGCTTCTGCTCTTTCCCTGTCAGATTCTATCACTGATCTACCAGAAGTTTTGGAAGCTTCCGAGCCATCAACTGCTGAGACTAGCCTAGACTCTCCAGTCCTTGCCAGGCAAGCCTGTTTGAGAAATTAGTCAATTACCATTACTCCTACACAAAGACCTGGCTTTTATTGATGCAATAGGCACCATATTGAAGCAAGAGGATCAGTCGGTTGTGTCTACGAGCACTTTTGGAGCTCCTAAGCCTACTAAAACATTCCTGTTGCATGCCATTACAAGTCTTAAATTTATGAAGATTGGAAACATCCAAGTAGGAGGATGATTTCTTCTAAATTTTTGTTAGCTCCATAGCCATCTTAGGAGGAGTTAAAAAATGGCTACAGCTCAGAACTACAGTGCCAACAGGTTGCTGGAGGTTTCCAGGTCTGTCAAGATGGCTAAAAAGTTGCCTGTAGAACCGGCATGCAGCTGGGGAAAAAAAAATGCACATTAGTAGATCTCCAGGACTCTCTAGCTGGTCTCTTGGCACAGAATATCATTGCCGTAGTTCCTGCAACAGAATGATTTCAAAAGGTTTTGCTCCAACATGTCCCAAACCAAAAGGGGCATTTATCCCATTCTGGATCTCAAGGCACTAAATATTTTCATTCAGGCCCAGAAATCCCACATGGAATCCACCAGATCTGCCATCGTCTCTCTGGACATCAAAGGACACGCACCTGCAAGTACCCATCATTTAAAACACAATGGACTTCTCTCCTTTACACCAATTTGTGGCCCTGCCATTTGGCCTATTTTCTGCACTTTGGGTGTTCACAACAGGTGCTAGTCCCAATGCTAGCCTTTTTTCACTCTGGGCATTCCAATTGTGGGATACCTAAACAACCTTCTGCTGAGGAAACAGTTGGCACAGGTTTTAGACGGACAACATAGTTCAGACCTTGAAGAGATTTGGATGCATCCTGGACCTTCAGAAATCAGCACTAGAAGAGACTCCTCTCTTGAAAATGTTGGGTCTAATACTATACACAGATCAGGCCAGAGTATTTCTTTCCCCAAAAACATGCCCACTTCTCTGTTCCCACTCAAACTCCAAGCCCAGGAGACACCAGGTGGTTCACTTTTCCATGGGCGATCTGGGCTAATGGTGTCCTGATTTGAGGCAATCCCATCTGCCCAGTTTCATTCACGTTCCATACAACATAACATGCTGTCATCATGGGACAAATCAGTTTAGTCTTATACAGAGAACCAAGTTGTTCCTGGTCTGGTGACTCTTGAACCAAGCTCTGGAGTTGGAGGGAGTCCTTTCTTCCTGTGTTTTGGAAGTTTCCCACGAGGGATGGCAGCCAGTCAGGCTTGGGAGGAGTACCAGGCACCCTGTCAGCACAGGGAAATTAGACACTGAAGGAACTTCATTTTCCAATCAACATCCTGGAGCCTCAGGTGATTTGGATGTCGCTGCAGGGCTAGATTGCCTAGATAGAAAGGAGTCACCGCTCCAGGTGAGCCATGAATAAGCACTGATCCAGTGCGAAACGCGTCGGCTGTTCCTTGTTTCTACTGCTGTGACCCTATTTTTGTACATGCTGTCTATTGAATAAAAGACCACCCATCAGGTTTTGGAGTGCGGCTATCCATTTTTCTTTGTTTAGATTGCCTAGATGTAGTCTGACAACACAATGGTGGTGGAGCAGTCCCTACAACCGGAGGTGTTCTAGCAGTTGCGTTACAGGTGGGGGACACTGGCTGTGGACCAGGGTTGCAAAGCATCAGTCAAATCACAAACAGTTTGTAAAATCCATGATTTTTACATTTGTCCATGCATGTAAAAATCAGGGATTTTACAAACGGTCTGTGAATTTACTGACAGTTGGCAACTCTGATGTAGACCCTTCTGATCTCCAGATTCAGCCATAAACTGGTTAGGTTTGTTTCCAGGTACAGGGAGATGCCAACAGAGGCAGTAGATGGTACAACCTAATCCCACACCCCTCTTCCCTGAAACTTCTTCCTGGTTTGTTTCTCAGGATTGAGATAGGAGGCAGTCTCGTGATGTTTAAAGTTCTGGATTGGCCAAGACTACTGGTAAATTCTCTTTGGGCTTTTCCAGATCATTTGGCTCAAGGATCGATTTGCCATCCTGCTTCATGGTTGTTGGCTTTATTGGCATGGCTGTTAAAGCCCAGGTTGAGGGACAAGGGAATCTCTGAATCAATATACTCCTTGCAAGGTCTAATCACCGTATGCAAATTGAATACTTAATGTGGTGCAAGGTTAGAAGTTTCACTCCAGGAAATTCTCAGTGGAATTAATTCTTGCCTTTTTACAGATGGGGTTGGACTAACATTCTCTGTGCTTGCTGTATTGTGCCAGTGACCATTGGCTTCCCATTCCCTGATCAAAACCTTGTTCAGGATGTTTAAGATCTAGATTTGGTTATTTTAGTTTCAACAGTCACCCTATGAAGCCATCGGTGAGGTTGCTCTCTCCACTCTTACCCAGTACCGAGTGTTTCTTATAGTCATCGCTTCTATGAGGCAGTCTTAACCTGGAAAGAACTCTTTCCTGTCTTGTATTAGTCCGCCACTTAATTCCTAAAGGTAGTTTTAACCTTTTACCTCACCCAAGCCATTGTTATTTTGTCTCTCCAGCTCATCAGGAGATACATTTTCATTGTCTGGATGTAGTTGGGGCTGAGAAGGTCAACCGCTTAACCACAGCTGCTTTAAGAAAGACTACGTCTAGAGAGTCCCCATATATGCAAACTGGCTCCTCGTTCCACTATTTCTCAGTGGCTCAGACAGACCATTAGTCAAACGTATGGTCTCAAGGAAAGGAAGGTGCTCCTTTTCCTTTCCAGACCAGCTCTACCACAATCTAAATGCCTCTTCTACGCAAGGATACCAGGTTTGCAAGGCATTTTTTCCCCCATCTTTTCATATAACAGGTGGTTGTTCAGGACTCATGATGCCAGTGCCATGCCATTTTTGGTCATAAAGTCCGTCAGTTGAGCAGCAGGCAGACCCCAGTTTTTGTTTTGTGGGCTTTGGTTGCTGTGTTGCTTTTGGACATTCCAACAGTTAATTACTTCAAGTGTCACTCAATGAAAGAACATTTTTGCCAACCATAAAATGCTTTTCTGAAAGTCCATTGCAGGACGCAAATCCCACCCTATTGGAGTTTTATGATCATGCACTTAGTATTGCCAGCTACAAACAGGCATTTTGATAGGAATCCTGGGCTGGCCTACATTGTTTTTTTGTTTGCCAGTGGCCACTACTGCTGTATAACCCCAACAGTAAATGTTGTGTCCCTCAATAGAATCCAAGAAAATAATTTTACGAGTATAAAAATATTTTTTACTTGCCATAAAATCCCTCTCTTCTTGGAGTCCATGGAAGGAACTCATACTGGCAAGTTATACTGTCACCTAGAGGTTAGTTTACAGTCCTAAAAAAAAAAAGCTGTAAGCCAGCGCAGAACAACTGCCCTGGAGTTTAAGTGTATTATAATTTTTTTTATTTTACATGGGGGACCATATGCCTCTTATGCAATTTTGTTGCGACAGGTTCTCTTTCATATTACTCATCTCTCCTTATTGATGACAATTAAGCACAGATTGAATGTACCAGAGCCTGTAAGATCAAGCGAACAGCTGTTCAGAAGCTGGTTTGTCAGATTTACACACATTCCGTATCCCATATGGGAACAGAATCAGTACATGCTTGGATGGAGTCAAAGACTCTTAGGAGTGCTTAAGATTTTACTCTACATAGACTTAAATAGTAGGAACAATTTAAAGTGCTTTGCAGCCATAGGGACTCTGATGACCCAAAGCTGGAGAAAGTAGGCAAATTCTCCATATGCAGAGCCTTAATAAGGACTGGAATGATCTATTGTACATCCTCAAAAACAGTCTTCAGGGAGAGACTGTGGACTCAAATGGTCACCACGCTCTTCTAGGACCACATGGAGAGTAGATTCTGCAAAAGATGTGGTAGCACACTTAAGAGCCTCTACAGTCAGCATGTGTGAGGAATTGGCCACGCAGTCTTGTGATTGTAGTTCACTTCACCCAACAGACCAAAGGGGGACTCCAATGATGTAGATCCAATAACTATAAGGTCTCCAGATTTCAAATCTTCAGATGGTAAAGAACAAATACCCCCCCATCACAGAGCTTGTGCTGTAATCAGCTGTTGTCTAGAAAGACCTGTTGCAACTGAATGGTAGTAATATTCAACTAGCCACAGGGTACAAAGCAAGGCCCCATGAATCCACAAATACAAGCCATGGTGGCTGACCAGGGTTTAAAGTCTGGAGGCGACCAAGGTTGCTGTAAATGGGTAATGGCAATAAACCAGAGTTCCATGTGCCTTCCTGGCAGAGCAGGAGTGAGCGATACATCTACAGTGAATAGCAGGAAAAGGCACAGAGCTTGCGCAACATTCCTCCCAGTAGTGGATGTCTGTCCCTTAGCATAAAACCCTTTCCACAGGGAAAATATGCTCAGTGGTGGAAACAAATATTGCTAGCCTATCGCACGGCCTGATCTGCCTACTCAAAAGCAAGTCTTCAGAAACCAGGCAAGCACTGAGACAATGCCACCAGCTCTGAAACTGAAAAGCACTCTGCAATAAACTTACTAGTATTGGGTTTGTAAAAGGCCACAAGGAGAAATCCATGCCCGAAGGTCACTGCCAGGCTAGCCCAGAATGCCCAGTAGGGTCTGAGTATGACACTCAAGTGCAAAGCTGAGAAAATACCCCGACAGATGGATGCCATATAGAGACCAGTTGATGTAGGGTGTAGAGGAGTCCTGACTGAAAAATAAATAAATAGTTTGCCTTCTCTCAGCAGAGCTAATGGCCATCCTCCTAGGGCAGTTGGTCCCAACCTCAGTCCTCAAGTACCCTCAACAGGTCAGGTTCTTAGTTATTCTTTTACCTTGAATCACTTGCAATGACTAGGTATTCGTGACCACAATTTTATCCAAGAGAAATTCACAAAGCACAGCCTGTTGGGGGTCTGAGGACGGAGGTTGGTAAGCACTGTCCTAGGACACTAGAAAAAAAAAAAATGAGGAATGATGGGTGGAGGAGGGTTTATCCTGAACTGGCTTGCAGATTTTTGATTTGCTTGTCCAATCCTCCTGCCGGCAGCAGCAAGTTTATGACTGTGTCCCAAAATAGATCAGAGAAAATAATTTTTCAGATTCTGTTGCGTGTACATTATTAAATAGGCTAGATTTAGAAGTGATTGTGTCCACTGTAGTATATTCAAAAAACATACTTGTGTTCTAGCACAGACATTCTGTCTATACTTGAAGCCACTAAAAAGAAACTTGCCTAGAATGAAACAAGGAGGCTGCAATAGCAGAGCTGTCCTTAAAAGAAATTAAAATAAAAAAATGCTTATTTCCTGGAAAAAATATATGCAGATAACACTTTAGCTAATGGCACCCAACTTGAAAATTAAGCTCTGGATTGAACCAGATGTGTTAATACAGCCAGACTAAAATATATTGTTCAAATTACAGTTCACAATGGGTTGAACAAATATTAATGGAAAAGAGGTTAGCGAAAAGTCTCCAGTGAATCAGATTTTAATGACACCAAATTTCACCCAAAAGCTGAAATGTCAGGGCTAGGAGAAAATTTAAATTAATAAAAAACTAAAGGGTCAGATAATGCTCAGAGCCGGTGAATTATACTCTATGCAACTAACAAGTGGTTGGGTGTCAAGGAATTCAATTTAGGCGCACGAATCATGGATCAGGATCCTTAATGGGTTTCAGACACAAAGTCAAGGTTAACAATAGAAACTAATTTTATGGCTTAAGAAAAATGGTAAAACACATGAGAGCAGGGGTCCTAGAAATGTACCATATTGATGCCAATGTCCACTGATATAAAAAGGGTTTAGCGGGTATAAAGCATCAATATAAAAAAAAAAAAGGTTCCAACTGCGCATCATAACTCTTATTATACAATATATTACACAGGATAATGGACTAAACCACTACAAAGATATAAAACTAATGCAGAATTTTATTTTCTGATATTTCACTTCATTTATAATAAAAAAAATTAAAAGGAACACAAAGAAAAAAAAAATAATATCATTGGGTAGATGCCACATGTGGCAAAGGATAAAACAGTAACCTTTTTCCTGGCACTCCGACAGGTAGAAGGATACATAAGGGTACTGTACTCATTGCACAAATTGTTCAGAAATGTCCAATGTTATGCCAAAGACAATCTCTGGTTTAGCTCCAGACAGTGATGAGTTAAAATTCAGAGCAGCTCAGAGAAAGGGCTGTCCAGAGGATGGGAGAAGCCAGCAGAGTTCCTTTAGAAGGAAACTAGCTCCTTGTCGGAGTTCTATTTTTTCCATAAACGGTTCCCTTGTGAAGGGCTGAGTTATGAGTCTAACAATATGTGGGCTTGACATGTACATAGCAGCAGGGTAGCCAGCAGAGGGAAGGTCAGCGTCGCCCTCCCCTATCCCTAACTGGTGTACTCCTGCTGCGGCTTCTACTGTGCCTTTTAGGATCCCTACGCTCCCTCTCACGAGGGTGCTCTCGACTGTGCTCTCTCCTTTTTTCTCTCTCTGCCTCTCGAGCTCGTTCCCTGTTTCTTTCCGCTTCTTTCTCCCTCTCTTTAGCCCGCTCTTTTCTCTCTTCTTCCTCTTGCTCTTCCAACTCCTTTCGCCTTTTCTCTCTTTCCTTTGCCCTCTCAGCCCTGTCTGCAACCCTTTTCGAAGCCTGTGGAAACAAAAACATCATAAGGCTCTTTACAATAAAGCAATGCCCTCTTAAAACAGTGTTTTTGTAAGGTACCAAAATTAATGAAGTTTCATTTGACAAACCTAAAGCAGTCTACTTGATGTGCAAAAAAAAAAAAAAAGCCTTTTGCTATACCTGGTCATCGGTTAGGGGTAGCCAATATATGCATGGGGCCGCTTTGGTTTTGTGGAATAAGTCATCCAGGAGTTTTGCTGGAGGTTCTTCCTGCACTTTCTCTGAAATGGACAAATTCGAGAATGTTAAAGACTGCAAAAATGTGTGAATCCGTTAAGAAAAAATAAAATGGAATGCCATAATAGGAAATTTCATGGCCATACATATGTCCCAACCAACACTAGTGCTTGGGTCTGGCCCACCCACTGTGAGCATCACTATTAGCCTGTGAGCATACTATTCATCACACTGGAGTGCAAAAATTGAAGCACAAAAGGGCCCCTCCAGCCTATGAGTGGCATCAATGCTACAGCAATTGTCGGGTGCTCCCTCATATCCCCTGCAGCAGCTCATTAACACATGGGATCACGCAATGAGAGTGGACTGGAAATGGGCAAGTATACACATTTTTTTTTTAAACAGGTTAGGCAGTTTAGGTAGCAAAAGGGCAGGGGAAATTTTTTTTAAGACTAGTTGGTGTTAAAGGAAGAGGAATAAAGCTTACATTTTTCTTCTCTGGCATGCTTTTGTTGCTCACTTCTCTACTCTAAGCTTTGGGCAAGTGATTGCTGTCCTCCAATGCTGGACAATTGTTTGTGCTTTTTTTGACGACAATGCCAAGTGCCTTAGAAAAAAGGCTTTGAAGCACTAGCTGCACAGCATGGATGAAGCCCGACGGCACAAGGAATAAGGCAAGTATTACTGCTTATTCCTCTGCCCCTAGCTTAACTTGCATTTAACCGTTGCAGGACCTGTGGATATGGGTTCCAATGCAAGGGTATTTTGTCTGGTGACTTAAATTAGGCATCTGGAAGTATGCTCAATAGCACTTCAGGTAATCATGTGTCATTGTTCTAAAACTACGTAAAAAGGTTATAATTATGCATGCAACTGGATATAACCGACCTGCAACTACTGTACTGCATATGAATTATTTGCCTTCTGACTGGTAGTGCTGCACAGCGATTCAACTTTAGTTTTTCACTTTTGGGGCAAGTTTACCAGCCAGTCAGGCCTGACAACTGAAAACTAAAGAATGGCTAAAAATTAATTCAAACAATTAAAAGAAATAGACACTGCAGCACAAGAATACAGTTACTAAACTGTATGCAATGAAGTAATAGGAATAAGGTATGGCAAGCGAAACAGGAAGTTACATAAACCATTTTAGGTTAAAGTCAAATGAACGCATTTATGACGGATTAGATCTGGGGGGAAGCCTGCAAATCACATTTGACAGTATCACCTGCAAGCAATAATAGATTGATACAGTTTTACATAATACACCAGGTTTATCTTACACTATATAAACTAAGCCTGATGGGGAGAGTAGTAAACGCGGAGTGTGCAAGATGTCATCTACGACGGGCCGACTTCGAGCACATGATGTGGTCTTGTCCAGGCATCAGTAGATATTGGAGACCGGTTTTGGATATACTATCAGAAGTTGTGGGAGGATGCGTCCCATTTACTCCAGAAGTATGTCTATTGGGGTTAATTGAGAGTCAGAGGTGGAATGTATATACTAAGACTTGTTTACAAGAAACTTTATTTATGGCCCGCAAACAAATTGTACTTGGATGGATGCAACCTACGCCTCCTTCGAAGGGACAATGGCTTGGTGCAGTAAATCAAATCCTTCCATATGAGAAACTATTGCACAAGCATAGAGGAACACCCCAGAAATATTATAGAATTTGGGATGAGTGGTTGAACTCGGGGTGAATAAGTAGAAGAGGGGCACTAATAGAAGGATATTCTGATATATTGGAAGTCAGTAAAGAGGGGGAGGGGCGCTGCAACCAGGGTAATGAGGTAGTTTGTCTTTATTGTTTTGTTTCCTTTTTGTAATCCGTTTTTCTTTTTCATCTTCAATGTGAAATGTAATGTATAATGATACTTTTATTGTTGATTTGGTTGTATTTATGAAATGGGAAAAGATTTAATGAAGAAACATAATATTGACGGATGTAGACATGTGAAAGAATAAAAAAACGTATATAAAAAAAAAAAACGTATATAAAAAAAAAAAAGTCAAATGAATGCAAAAGAGCAAATAAAAAAAACCTCCACGTACCCTTCTTCTCATTTTTCTTTTCTTTGGACTTGGCATGCTCCTTACGCCGCCTGTCTCTGGAGCGTGATCTGGGCCCTTCCCGAACTTTATCTCTGTCCCATTCCCTTTCAGAACGAGTACGTTCCCTCCTCTCCATTTCACGCTCTCTTTCTGCCCACTGTTCTCGGACTCCCCGCTCATGCTCCCTGTGTTCACCTCGTAATGGAGGCATGTGGGAATGAGAATGAGAATGAGGGTGTGGGTGTGGGGGCTCCTCTTGCTTGGGTTCTGGGGGACGTGCTACAAGGAGTCCTCTGTGGTAGTCCAGCTAAGACAGATAAAAGAAAAACGAAATTAACCACACTTCAATACCAGACACTTTCACCCCTTCCTCCCCAGGACAATTTTTAGCGCTGTTGCGCTTTGAATGATAATTGCACAGTCATGCAACACTGTACCCAAACAAATGTTATTTTCTTACCAAATTTTTTGCTAAACTAAAAAAATAAAAACCACGCACTGATGGGCACCACTAATAGATGGCACTGGATAGGCAGCACTGATGAGGAGCTGCTGATAGGCATTACTGAGTGGCATCTGAAGGGCACTGACAGGCATTACTGATGGGGCACTTTGATGGGCATCGATTGGAGTTATTCATGGGGCACATGCTGGCAGTTGCACTGATAATCAATATGCTGACCAGTGCAGACCCCTCCCTCTGACAGGGAGAGCTGCCGATCGGCACACCCATCAGCGTGAACAGAGAAAAGACGTTTACCGTTACTTTCTGGTTTGTGCGATGATCAGCTGTGATTGGTCACAGCTGATCACGTGGTAAGAAGCCTCCGTCAGAGGCTCAATACAAGGGTCAGAGATGCAGTGTGTCAGACTGACGCATAGCACCTCAGATCGCTACGTTGCGCGCTGGCTTGTTATCCTGATCATGTCATATGATGTTCGTTTAGGATAACAGAACCACTTTGTCAAAGTCATATTGATATATGGATGGGCGGCAAGTGGTTAAAAGGGAACACATCATGAGAGAATTACTGTGCAGACTATTGCTGACCTACTAAAATTGTTACTTGCCTGCCATATAGGAGTCTGGCTTCAAACATATGAATGACTAACAGAACCAATATGCAGCAAGAAAATGATATAAGCATGTTTGTTCCGAAGAAGGGGTAAAGATTTATAGCCAGGCAACTAGCATTGTGAACAGCATTGACATACCCATTTCTTTTGATATTGTCTTAACATGCTACATACTCTGAACAGGACCTATAAAAGTGCTACATACCAGCGTAGAAATCAATCATAGGTTCCAAAAGTCTTACCTCATCTTGCTCTGCAAAATCTACCGATAAGAATTTTGGATTGGACTGTGGCCACTTCACTCCGTGTAGCGAGTTCCTTGTCGCAATGGCTTCATCTACTGAAGAATACTAACAAGAGACCACAAAGTAACATTAGCAAAAAAACTCGGCCAAAAGAGAGCCACAATAGAAGCTGCCATCTCAGATCCCTCTTCCTGAGGATGCTAGCCACAATGCAGATCCAAAGGCTCCAAAACTATTAACTGACCTGAAAGGATTATACAGATCAAGAGCTCCAACTCCTTTTCCTTGTTACATGCTTTCTAATAGTTAGTAATGCAAAGAACTAAAAGCACATGTTGAGCAACTAGCATATTCAGAACGTTAACAATATTTCTTGGTACAAGATTACTTAAACATAATTTCAACCACAGCTACATTTACTGAAAATAAAATTGTGCCTGCAAACAGAAATGCCAACAATGCGATGTAATATATATATATATATATATATATTTTCTCCTAAAGTTGATCTTGAGCTTTAGTTTGTTTAAATAGCTAGTTCGGGCCAAGCTGGGCGTACACACACACGCGGCTGTTGGGTTGCCCAGCGATGAGGGAGAGCACTGTTGCCTTCAGGCAAAACACTGGATCGAGATTGGGCTCGATCCAGTGACGAGAGATGGAATGCGAGTTTTAGCCCTGGTGTGTTAAGACATTTTTATGGTGGCTTAACATTTGGTGCACCTTAGATGGTTTATATAGGTCACTGCTATGGCATTGCCCAACTGCACTCTGACTGGGTGACCTTGAAGGTGGTACTGCATGGCAATATAGGGAAGCAACTTTCTCCTACAAAAGGAAAACGCTGGCTTGGGTTGTGTCCAAAATTAAGCCCGATACAGTACTCCAGAAAGAGTGGTGGTTGGGAGGCTGATTTTGTGAAAGTAAGCATGTACCAATGGGATATAAATAGGTCAACACATAGGGGTTCATTTACTAAATCTTGAAAGTGCAAAATCAGTTTCACTTCTGCATAGAGACCAATCGGCTTCTATCCTCAGCTTGTTCAAATAAGCTTTGGCAATAAAACGTGGAAGCCGATTGGTTTCTATGCAGAAGCAAGACCGATTTTGCACTCTCCAGCTTTAGTAAATAAACCCCATAGGCTTGATATCACCATATGCATAAAACCTAAAGGATACAATTTATACACGGGAAGGGGGGGGGTTCAAATTCTGGCATCTGTTTGCTATAAAGGCTAGCATGGGGAATTATGAGTATTCTGAAATAGGTCAAGAACCGCTTAAACTACAGCTGATCACAACCACCAATTTGTACCAAGTGCAGTCGGATCAAAACACACACACACACAAATTATATATATATATAAAATCACACTCGATCTTATTGTCCAACGAATGCAGGAAAATCAGTCATGGGAACCTACTGTGACATAGCAATGAGACTTTATTTTGTCTATCCAAAAGTTCTCCTCTACTAAAGTACCAGTACGTGAAAGTAGTTCTTTCAGTTGTCCCAACGTGAAAGGACGAACCTGTAAAAAAGGACACAACATTAGGGCCCAATAGCCAAAACATAAGGGGGGGGGGGGGGCGGCGACTCTTGACTGCACAGCATATAACATGTTACTCAGTTGCTCTATACTACTAGAAGTTAAATTATAATAGTGATAAGCTTCCACAATTTGTTGGAAATCTGAGGTTGTCCATTACTGAGCTCCTAGAATTATGGCACCCTGCAGAGGACTGCATCTAAAATGATTAACAATTTATAGCCATGAAGGTGTTGGAATTGCAGAGAATATGGGCCAATGCCTTACATTCCCAGAGCTAAGGAAAAAAAAAACACTACAAGGACTTGCAAAAATTAACCATCTGAGAAAGCAACCATTTATCTTAAATAAATTACCTATATAGCCACACTCATTAAAATTGAAGTGTGGACATATTTGATCATACTCACCTAGATGGTTGCAGCACCGAGCCGAGCTGCAGCTGTCCCCTGCTGGCTCTACACCAAGAACTAAGCGATCAAAGATGGCTGATCGCTCAGTACTCAGGTCTGCTCTGACAGAGCGGTGACTGTCACCACTCTATGCTCTGCCCCTCCAGCACTTACTGGGCTGCCAGACTGGAGGGGTAGGCTCACGCTCTCAGCCGCATGTGAGAGGCTGAGTCAGCCAGCTGCCAGTTTAACATCTGGGCAGATCTCTATGTTATTACTATCTCCGACATCAGCCGACAGACTTTAGTCCACTTTTAGCTGAATCTGGGAGACAGGAGCGGAGAACTAAGTGCACTCCTGTGACCCACAGGCGAAGTATTGCCATAACATTGGTCAAACTTCACCTTTAAAAGCTCTACTGATGTCTAGATAATTGCAATGAATATTCTGTACACCCAGCGCAGGAAGAACTTCATACACTTACCAGATTGCAGATGTGTACTATACAACTAGGTTTTCTTCTTGGGGGTGATGGCTGCTGTGAAGCTGTGCGAACCGGGTCATCAATTGTAATGGAAACACTTGTTTTCTGCTGGCTGATAGACCTTCTTAGTAAGGTATCACCCAATGTAACTATAAAGAAGTTTCATAGTCAGCAAGAAAAATTGATTTAAAAAATGTTAGAAGGAAAAAAAAACACACACACACACACACACACACACACACACACACACACACACTTAAATAAATCTGAATTACCTCTGACTTCTGCTTGTGCTGGGCTTTCTGGTAAAGGCTTCTTTACTTCCTGCTCATTTGGAGGTGGTGCCTCTGCCTCCATAGGGACAGGCTCTTTGTCTGGAACCTCAGTAGCTTCCTCTGACTTTTTATCTTCCTCCTCCTCATCCTGGCCATTTTCTTGAACTTCTGCAGGAACTACCTGAAAAGATTAAATTGGTATGATTCATAATGCGTTTAAAGAAACAAAATTAGAATTTTTACCTGAATTAGGAATATGAAACAGCATATTTACTTGTGTAACAGTCCTGCATATTTTCAATCCTTTATCATGGGAGTTGTCGTCACCATTTCGTTCACTTTCATCTTCAGAAATACGAGCATCTTCAGCATGAAGGTCTACGACTGCTTCTTGCTTTATTTCTTTAATTTCAGGTATAAGACTCTAAAAAGAGAATGTTTTAAATGAAAAAAAGTGCAACTACAGAAAAAGGTTAAACCAAATCAGTCATACATGAATGATATCCAACAAAAGCAACAACTGTGCTATAAATCTGAATGTTTCCTGCACTTACCTTCAAATCCATAATGCCCATAGTCTCAGTAGAAGCATACCTTCCAAAGCCTTTGTTGTGTGGGTTCCTAATTTGTCACTGACCAACAATTACATTCAAAAAATGTTTTCCTTAAAGTGGGCGTAAACAAGGCTTACCTATAGGTACTGTAAATATCTCCTAAACCTGTTTACTGTACATGTAGCCGGTGACCTCACGATGCATACTAGCACATTATATTTGCCTTGCAGGTATATAAGTTTACTACTGCCTTAAAGTGATATTAGAGGCACATAAAAAAAATAAAAAAAAGTTATATAGTTACCTGCTCTGTTTTGCTGAGCAACCCTGATCCTCCTAGCCCCTCCCTCCTTCCCCCATAGCAAAAAGCCTGCTATGGGGGCACCCATGCAGGCCTGCTTCTAAGCTGCTGTGTGTCCATTTACACACACAGCGCAGCCAGCCTCGCTCTCTCCTCATTGGGTGGGATTGACAGTAGCTGGAGTCAATAGCTCCCACTGCTAGCTCAGCCAGTGAGAAGGAAGAAGAGACCCAGGAGAGTCCCTGCTCTTGTGCACATCGCTGGATTGGGATGGGGCTCAGGAAAGTATACAAGGAGCTGTTGCACACAGGTTTTTTTTTGTTTTTTTAAAGCCAGCCCGCAGAGGGTGCATTAGCGAAAACCCCTCCTGCATTAAACACTTGGATTGTCAGACTACTGACAAAGACTATGGTGGACTGGTGCATTAAATCCATGCTTGGATGAAAAATAGAGTACTAATGAAATTAGGTTTGCTTCCAATAAGCAAAGTTTATTATTAGAAAAAGCAATGCATTGTTAACAGATGTCACCACTGGATAATTCAATGTAAATCCTTATTTATAAGTATAATATAAAAGTAACATTATAAAAGATATTACCTTTAAAGATTCAGTAGAGATACTAATTGAGGGTTTCTTTTGAGTGGTAGCTGTGCTGGCTCCCCAGCGCCTGCGGCGAGCTGGATGAGTTCCTTCATTATCACTGCCTGTGGTAGGTGCAGGCTGACTGGAACCTTTTGTAGCTGCTGAAATGGTAATACAGTTTAGCTCTAACAATTTTAGGATACAACCATAATTTCACATCACGATCAGCTTTATTTTTTAGTTGAGAACACGATATTGACATGCAAACAATGTTTACAATATCTAGTCAGCATAGTCATACCAGAAGCCATTGACTCCCAGATTTCTGCAGGAATACTTTTTGAGTCACCAATGTCAATCTTGCTAGTTGGGTACATTCACAACAGAAGGCTGAATGACCAGAGAAGGGACAAGACCTCCTTTCCCAATATGCTAGCTACAGGTTTTTATTTAGTTTTTATTATTGGGAGATACAATATGTTTGATCAGATGCTTGTGTGGCCAATAATGGCTAAAAAAATAAATAAAAATAAAATAAAAAATAAAAAACACACAGACGTGACTAAATACTCGTCGCTTCTGGCTTCGACACTAATGAAAAAAACATTTGTCTGCATCAACCCAATCAAATGCAAAAGTTTGACAAAGCATCCAAAATACTAAATGTAAATGCTTAAAAAGTTGTTTTGTACACCCAAAGCTGTTTGTGTTAAAACGACTGGATTTTTAACCCACCCAATCACTTTCATCTTAAATTTGATCACACAATGTTGGTAGAAAGCAAAACTGGCAGTATTCAAAAAAATTCAACACTATGATCTGTACAATTCATGAACTTCCTCTGCCTGTTTGCAGGTGAAACAAAATGTGCAATGTTTCATTTTAACATGATCCCCAAACACCCCCCCCCCCCAGAAAAACCCATAACTAAGTGAATATTCTTACTTACAAATAACAGAGATCTTTCGCTTGAAAGTCCTTGGTGGTGTACTCTATGGAAAAGGAAAAAAGGGTAGAGACAGAAGGAAGGGGTGGATGCATTATGGCATCCCAGGGAGAAAAGACAATTGTTAGAAAATTAAACCTTGAATGATATCAGAAATAAAATTAAAAGCAAAGGGTAGGGGAAAAGCAGAGAAAAAAAATAAAAAATAAAAAACACCTGCAGATATAAGCCAAACCCTTTATATTTTTTCTGAGGATTTGAGATTGCAGAACACAAGCTGGATGGAATTAATCGTTAGTTGTGCTAGTTTTAAGACAAATTGTAATTATCAAATGTCGTTAATATGCGAGGATCTCCGACAAAAACACACCACTGTTCTATAGCACTGGACTCATTTAAGTGGTTGTAAACCCTTTACAACAACTTTTACCTACAGGTAAGCCTAGATTAAGGCTTACCTGTAGGTGCTTGAACTATCTCCTAAACCTCCACGGTTTAGGAGATATTTACAAAGATGACAGGCACCAATGTCTACGGCACATGCACCGTAGATGCAGTCGCACTTTAGCAACGACGATCATGTCGTTCCTAAAGGAGGCCATGCCTGGCGGCTCCCGTGCGCGGCAGCGACGTCAACGCAGCTCTGGTCAATCACAGCGCGGGAGCCGCGATACCCAGAAGTAAGCCCCGGGAGAGATGTTGGCTGTGTACGAGAATGGCTGCAGGGGCTTTGTTCTGAGGTGATTACATAATGAGCTAGTACTAGCTCAATATGCCTTTGTCTTGCAGGTGTTTTTAGTAAAAGTGGATTTACTACTTTAAAGCTGACCACCTGCCGAGCAGCCAATAGGGGCCCACTCACGTGCGCATGCCTGGCGGGCGCGATCGCTTGTTACAGAGCGAGAACCGGGAGCTGTGTGTAAAACACACAGCTCCATGTCCTGTCAGGGGAGAAATGACTGATCGTCTGTTCATACAATGTATGAACAGCGATCAGTCATTTCCCCTAGTGAGTCCATCCCTCCCTACAGTTGGAACACACCCAGGGAACATACTTAACCCCTTCCCCCGCCCCCTAGTGTTAACTCCTTCCCTGCCAGTGGCATTTTTATAGTAATCCAATGCATTTTTCATAGAACTGATCGCTATAAAGATGCCAATAGTCCCAAAAATGTGTCAAAAGTGTCCGCCATAATGTTGCAGTACAGAGAAAAAAAAAAAAAAGCCATAAAACTACCCCCTATTTTGTAAACGCTATAACTTTTGCGCAAACCAAACGCTTATTGCGATTTTTTTTTAATGAAAAATAAGAATACATATCGGCCTAAACTGAGGAATTTTTTTGTTTTTGGGGGATATTTATTATAGCAAAAAGTTTTAAAAAAGTTTTTTTTTTTGTCACTCTATTTTTGTTTATAGCGCAAAAACTAAAAACCGCAAGGGTGATCAAATACCACCAAGAGAAAGCTCTATTTGTGGGGGGAAAAAGAGGATGCCAATTTTGTTTGGTCGCACGACCGCGCAATTGTCAGTTAAAGCGACGCAGTGCCGAATCGCAAAAAGTGCTCTGGTCTTTGACCAGCAATATGATCCGGGGGTTAAGTGGTTAAAGCATAAATAGCTTTGCTCATGTAGGACAATCAAAATGTTAATTTCTCTGCTATTGGAAGTGATAAAAATGCTCATAACTTACAGAAGCATGCAACAGAACTTGTGACGGTCTCAGCCATGCCAAACAAGTACAGGTAAAAGTTGTTTAACTACTTAAGACTCGGACTGTAATAGTGTCACTGGTTCCCACAAAGTGTCAAAATGTCAGCCGCAATATCGAAATCCCACTATAAGTCGCTGATCGCTGCCATTACTACTATAACAAAAATATAAAAAATTTCAGTATATATCCCATAGTTTGTAGAGCGCTATAATGCAATATACGCTCATTGGGATTTTTTTTTTACCAAATATATGTAGCAGAATATATATATGCCTAAATTTACAAAGAAATCATATTTGTTTTACTGTATGTTTTATAGCAGTAAAAAAAAAAAAATCAAGAATCAAATTTCTAGTTAGAGCTTACATGTGGTTTACAGTCTTTTGACCCTCATGTGACTGCCATCAGCCCAGACTTGAAAATGTTTATTATTTTTTCTCCCCAGGAGCCAGCAAAGCATTGCACGTGTGACGTCAGAACTGAGAGTTCAATGCCAGGCTCCTGTAGGCACTTATTCCAGCTTTCTTGCCCATACCTCTGAACAGACTGTTAGAAAGCTGGAGAAAAAAGTGTCAAACTATGAGGGTGCTGCTGATCACCGTTGTAGTTCACTGAGAACTACAAGCCATTTGCTGCGATGGGCAATTAAGGGGTCAACTGTACGCCCAACAAGTGTATGTGTGCTGCTTTTGCTCGCAGAACCCGGTTTTTCTTACTCTCAGAACTGAGGATTTATTTCAGAGATCAGATTGCTGCTGTGTGCGTTGGCAAACACAGAACTTCGTGCTGCGATTACCCACAGCCGATCAGCGAACATACAGCCAAAATCATTGGCTGTAACCTGCTGAATAACTCAAGCTGCGTCCAATCACAGTACAGATCAGCAAGAGGCATGCCTGAAAACCAGAAGTGCCTTGTGACGTATTAGTATGAGCTATGAGTAAGCACTTATTGATAGTGCGAAACGTCAGCTGTATGCCCCTATTTTTGCTGTGATGTGCGGTGTTTGATTACTTTTACCAAATAAAGGCAACAGAGAACGTTTTTCCAGAGTGCGGCTGTCCAAACATTTTCTTTCTATAATTGACGTATTAGTATGTTGCCGTTAGCAGGCAGCAAGTGGTTAAACAATGATACTTCATCCTTAGAGGTTTGATACAAAGTAAAAAACAAACTTGTACAAAAATAACATGGCCACCATTTTTTTTTTTTAAAGGAGAGGACACAGTTTATAAGAAAGCTGGGGGTTGAAGTTCTTTATACCAGGACAGTTAAACCTAATGCACACTGGGCAAAAAAAAAATTAAAAAAGGCATTTGAAGTTTCCAGCCTGTAAAGGCACCCGTTAACCTGTGTGTCCATGCACACATATAGGCATTTACGTATTAGATAATGAGTGTTTACAAACTGAAAAAAAAAAACAAAAAAAAAACAACAGCATGTTCAGGAGAGGAACTTTTAAACAGCAGAGGTTTTCCTCAGTTTGTTTTGAGCAATGGCTGTACACACGTTTTTGTATTGTACAAAGAACTGCAGCATATGATTTCTGGCTCCTAAAAACTAGGATGGTTACACTGCTTTCATTGGTGTGACATTGCTCTAGCAAAACTTGCTGCACAATGTATACAACAATATTCTTGTAAGAATAAATAAGTAAAACAAAACCAGACTTTAAAGTGATTGTAAAGTCTGTTTTTTTAAACATAATATACTTACCTGCTCTGTTGCAGTGGATTTGAACAGAGCAGCCTGGATCTGCCTCTTCAACTCTCCTTCCTCCTGTCGAGTGCCTTCACAGCAAACAGCTTAATATAGGGGTACCTGAGCAGAGGCTCCGTGTGTCCAGACACAGAGGTCACATTTTAAACCCCCCCCTCGGCTAACTGACTTTGAATGACAGCCCTGGGGAGCCAATGGTGCCGCTGCTGTGTCTGAGACAATCAGGAAGGGAGCCCTGGACGTTACTGGACAAATGGAGCTCCAGTAAGTATTAGGGGGGCTGCTGTACACAAGCGGCTTTTCATCTATTGCATAGAATGCATTAAGATGACAAAGCTTCAGCCTTTACAACTCGTTTAAGGCTGGTTGGGTTACAGAAAAACACCTCTAATATATTGCTTCTTTAGCTAACAATTAAATCAATCCAAGCTAATGTTCTGCAATGTGTGCTTTAGCAAATTAATATAAAAGGATAGAAGAAAAAATAAAAGTCTGATAAAAAATAAAAAAAAAAAAAAAAAAGCCTCACTTGAAACCTAGAACTTGTATTTGGTAAAGAAATCCTATTGTTTTACATGACCATGATGTGCCCACTATAATCAAATCACAGTTCCCAGTTCTGGGCTGCTGGTGTGTTGCATACTAGTACTGCTTCTTTGGAACATAAAAATAAAAAATAGGTCTTCGCCAATTTTCTAATAAAAATATTAGGGCAGAAACTAATCATTGATTATGAAATTAATCGATTACAATTTTCATAATCGATCGGCCAGTAACATAATGGGGTTAAAAAGAAAATAATTAGCTCTTTATAGTACAAAAAAACAAATCGCTACTGTAAATATTACTTTCTCTGTCCCACAGTAAAAAAAATGAACCCCTTACAGTAGCGATTTGCTCTTTTTGTACTTTTTTTTTTTTTTTTTTACCCCATTATGTTACTAAACATCTCAGGTCATCTTTACCTATGGGACATGTTGACACCCATGATTTTATTTAGCTGCTGCGTGTTTGGAAAGGGCAAGAACTGTTTAACGCAAAGCGGTGCGGTTTTTTTTTTTTTGGTTCAATATACTTTAATGGAGAAGCCGCAAAAAAGGATTTAATGTGTTTTTGCTGCAATTTGGGTTTTGTAATCTGCCCAACAAATTGGCCCAATTTTTTTTTTAAATGCTCTTTTTTTTCTTTTAGGCCATTATCCGATTAATCTAAACAATAATCGGCTAACTAATCGATTATGAAAATAATAGTTGCAGCCTTAAAAAAAATATATATGTTCACACCACCTGTATATAAAAAGGAAGCAAGACTGGTATACAAACACTGTTTAAGGCTTTAGACCTGGTGTTGGAGGTCACACTGCACATCACAAGAATAAAAAAACGATTTATAGAGCAATTGTGAAAAATATATAAAAGCTGCCATTCCCAACTCATTTACAAGTCTTGGAGCAGTTATCCAGAACCTGACTTCCCTACCCAGCAAGCCCCTGATCTGGAATAAGTATGCTGAGTAAGGCTACACACAATCCAGATCGGTGACTCGCTACATGGTTGAATCTGGATTAGGACGACTGTCCAAAAGTGACTTGTAACTTTGAAAGCCAATTCAAAAAACAGCTACTGTATTTCTAGACATTTTCCTAAATATTAAATCTATTGGGACGGGGGACCGGTGAAAGATAGAGAGATTATATATATATATATATATATAATCTCTATAAAATATACCTGGTTCTGCACGATGTACCACGGTTCTACCTGCCACGTCACCACAGAATACAGGTGTGACAGCAGCTGGTGGGTGAAGCCCCCAAAGTAGTGGGAGACCAAGCATCTACCACTCCAAAACGCATGGAAGAAACATTTTTCAGCCAGATAAGTGTTCAGGAGAATGAAGATTCAAAAGCACAGGTGGCAGAAAAGTAGTATACTACTTTTACTGGGTTTTTTGATCTTGGCAACACAAAAATTGCTTTAAAGAGGAAAACCTTTACCAAATACAAAAGCTTATGATTCCGGTGGAAAGCTTTATTTAAAAAACAGATAAACTAGTATAGAAGAATTAGAGGTAAAATAGGAAGGGTAAAATAAAAAGGAAAAATCCAACAGGCTAAGGAAAGAAATTGAAATATATAAAAAGAAACCAACGATTAATCAGAGGAATGATGAAGTGTCCTGGTACCCCGTGTGTCTCTCCCACGTGGCTCAGGAATGGCCAGCCGGTACCCTTCCACTTATTTTGGATTTGGTTTTGTCGTGTGTTTTTTGGTGGGTGAGATGGGAAGTGGTGAACGGTGAGGAGGGTGGGTGAGTGATGGGGCTGCCTTAAAATCACTTCAGTTGCTTTTAAGAGTCAGTTTTTCTAAAAGTTCAATGATGCAGGAACATTTTTTTTCTTCAAATAGCAAAGACCCATGTAAATTGCAGAGAGGGTCAATAGATAAGCAGCTTGACACAAGCCTCCGGGCTGCAGCATGAACAGTGCAACACATCTTTACTCCAGTACATCAAAGTCCTTTATATAGTTCTGGGCAGAACTTTACTTTTTCTTGCTTTTCTTGATTTCTGTTGAAAACTTGAGACCTAGGTCATGCATTCTTTAGAGATCAGAAAACATTTGGGTTTAGTCTTTAAGAACGTCCACTTGGGTGTTTTAAATTTTCACAAACAGTTCAATAAGCTATGCATCAATGTGGGGAGCCACACATCTCCTGTAATCTGTATGTTTGTGGATGCAGCAAATGTATTAGCTTAATATAAATCCTCCAGCTAAATCATGATTAGCAAGTCATTTTAGGAAACACCGTTCTCTTCAGAAACAAAAACGCCAAGGTCTGTGCCATTTGTTCCAAGCTCTTAAGTGGTGCTGAGCAGTCCTTTTGTCAGGCAACTCATTTACAGCGTTCGTATTCCCAAAGATACACATACTTCATAAAGAAAGGTCTTTTGTTTCAAAGGAGGAGAGTCTTTGTGCTTGATGTGACAATGTACCACCGAGTTTAATGTTGTTGGAAGAACTGCAGAAAGAAACAGGTAGCTCACCCAGCCCTCCTTTCTTTACACTCATAGTAGCGTCTGTTCGGCACCCTCGGGGCTGCCCGGGTAAAGCTGGGCTCTGACTGGATATTGCTGTGCCTGGAAGTCCAGTAGGGTTTTGGTGGAAGCGCTGGGGCGATGGGACAGGTGTCTTTACGAAGGAAGGAACGGCACACACACTTATACAGGCTTCGCTGGTGGACAAGGGAGGTGGGAGAGAGCAGGGAGCACCTTTAAACACCATCTCCCCCCTCCCTCTAACAACCCCATATTGTGAGACCTCACTTTTTAGATTGCCATCCACCCACCCACCCATAATGAAAAGTAGCATGTAACTATTAGCATTAGTTTAAGGTGATCACAAGGTATAGAATGAGTGTCTAGTTTAATGTGTAATCTATACAACCCCCCCCCCCCCCCCCAAAATGAAGAAGTGTCAGTTCCCCCATATCTCACAATGAACATGTTTCATGTCTTGGTCCTCACACCCCATTTATGCCTTGCAGGATATTTTTTAATTGATCAGGGAAGTAAGGCTATGGAAAAGTTACCCTGTCAAAGACATTGGCTAAATAAACAGCTATAAATTGGAAAGGAATGGGGTGAGAGATCCCACACATGTGCTCCCATTATGGTCTCATTATACCTCAGTATTAGGCCCCTGAAAGTCTGGCTGCGGTGAAAATCAACTCTTACCTCTTTCTTCTCATCCGTCTCGCAACTCTCCTCCTGATTTTCAGACTTTGCAGTTTCCTGGACCTCAACCTCTGCTTGATTTTCGACAGCATCCATTATAGTATCCTCTCTCTCGGTTGCACTGCAAAATAAAGTTAACAGTTATCAAAAAACATACAGGGTTATCACAAGCGCACACAGCTTTAAAGTGGAATTATAGGCCCTAGCTGAGCTTAAAACGGTTTTGGTCCCCTTCCAACACCTATTATAACTACCCTGTAGAAGGAAGACACTTTTGCCCAGAGCGCTCCAGTCTAGTCACATTATCAGCTCCCAGTGTCTGCTGTCCCTCCTCTCCCCTAAAGCCAGACAACAAATTCCCCATAGTGAGCCTATGGGTGATATCACCCAGGCATTCCATCTGTTGTGGGCACACTCTTCTCTCCCTTGAAGCTGACCGCTGGGACAATCACATGACTAGACTGGAGCACCCTGAGATTAGGTAAAGCAGCCTATAAATGATTCAATTCTCTTTTGAAAATCCCTCGATACTCCCATCAATATGCTTAGTGGTGATTGGGGAATGCCTCACTATTGCTTGGGGGGTCTAGCAATCTGCAGTATGTGCATGTAAAACACAGGTTAGACCACCATTGGAACCATGTATGAGCAGGCTGAATGTAAATGGATTGATTGACTAACTTGGGTACAACCAGCCTGCCAAATTTGACATGCCATTATAGCTAGTGGCTGTTCTAGCACTAGCGATAACCACTGTGTTCTCAAAAATGCAATGTCTCGATGGGAGGGATTCCCCTGTCAACACCGCGTGTTAATGAGGGGGGGGGGGGGGATCAAGCCAATTAGGCCTCATATACACTACAGCTCCTAAAATTTGAGCTTAAAAGCTTTTGCTTTTTTTTTGCCAAAGCTCTTAAACACAACTCCATGAAAGCCTAGCTGTCAATATACACACAGGCTTTAACCAGAGTTTAGGAGCTGCTGCAGTTGGGGAGGTTTAACCTCCCTTGCCTGAAAGCAGAAGTATTGCGTTTAGAAACGTTTTGACCACCATCTGCAAATTGCGGTGCGATTTTGCCACTTTTATTCAGTGACAAAAGTAGGCTGCGAGTGTATATAAAAGGTAATGCAGGCCATAGATCGTGCAAACTTATTTTCCGGAACCACGGGTTTCAGGAAAAAAAATTGCACGGCTCACCCATCAACACAGTCAGTGTTGACAGGGAAAATCCCCTGCTAAGCCACCGTTTTATCCGGGCAAGGGAAGACAGTGGTTATCGCCAGCAACCACTTGCGATAATTGCGATCAATTTAGTACATTCAGCCTGCCTATTAATGGTGCAAATCTGGGCCGGTTCCTGCTGAACTGGCCCAGATTTGAACCGTGGATGGCCAGCCTTAGTTGTACCAAAGTACAGCCAGCCTGCCCATAGACCCTTCACACTGAGGCAGTTTTTAGGCATTTTAGCGCTAGAAATATCACCTGTAAACTGCCTCCCATGCCACCCAAGTGCTTTCACAGCCAAGCGGTGCACTTGCTGGACGTTAGAAAAAGTCCTGCAAGCAGCATCTTTGGAGCGGTGTATACAGCACACCCAAACCACCCCTGACCATTGCAATGAACAGGCAGTGCTTTTCAGGTGCTTCAGAAGCACAGACGCTTTTAACCCCTTCTTTGGGGTTAAAAGTGCCCCGCTAGTGGCCAAAAACACCACTTAAACAGCGGTAAAGCACTGCTAAAATGAGCAGCCTTTTATCGCTGAGCATTGGGTGACCCCAGTGTAATAGGGGTCTTAAAGTGATTGAATCTCGGCCAGTCCCTGCTGATCCGCTCAAATTTCAATGTATATAAATCTGACCTTCTACAGGAGTAGTTAAGAATAGGTGTTAGCACACAGGTAGGAGCAGTTTTAGGCTAGACCCTGGAATTCTGCTTTAATCTGCAAGGAGTCCAAAAGATAATCGATCACATGCATCTGATGGGCATTGCACAAAACATGTCAACTTTAGGTTACTACAAGCTCCCTTTAGATCTATAAATACAATACCAGCAACTTAAAAAAAAAAACACTACTAAAGAGAATTACTGAACAACAAGCAATAAAATAACCCTAACAATTGTAAAAGGAAACCTGGATTAATGAACAAAAAAATCTTGTGTTCCGTCTCCAGCACTTTCTGGGCCATAGACCCCCATACCAAACAAGCAGATTGTGGGAATCAAAGTAGTGGGCCAGACAGTAAATCTGTACAGGGGGAATAGTAAGTAAAGTAGGCCCTAGCTGATGACTACTAGGAGTAGTACTAGGAGGAGTAGTATGTCAGCACGCACACACCATGCTGTACGTCCCTCTACACGTATGAGAAGCGCCTCTCACCCCCCCCCCCCCCCCATAACACCGTCCAGGCGGATTGCTCCGTTCCACCAGCCATCGCTGCACATCCAGCCCCACCGACCACCACACATACTGCGGCACATCCATTTCCCCTCCTCCCCCGATCACATGGCCACCCAACAAAGGACACCTCTTCCTCCCCACCCGCCCCGCTCTAACCCACCACACCGAGGCGAAGAGTGAAAACAAGGCCACCAAACCTGAACCGAATCCCCTTACCAGTCTTTGTTTTCTGATAACATTTCCCTGGCAGCCGGCTGAAAGGAAAAGGGGAGGGGGGAGGTGGGCGGAAAGGAGCCTGTGGAGGTCGAATGGAAAGGGAGATAAGGGAGGGGAAGACAAGGGACGGGAAAAAAAGGGGGGCAGAAAAGCAGATATGGATTAATGTGACCGCCTGGACTCCGCTCTAGTCTCCAACAAACAGCGCCAACGGGCGTCCGGCAAAGGCGCACTACTCAAACACGCTCTGCGGCCATCTTGGTGATTACCCAGCAGCCCCGCGTACAGGGAGGAGGCGGGGACAGGGCCGAGGAGGAAGGCTGCTCCCACAGGCAGCGGGGGGGGGGTGGGGTGGGTGCCAAGAGGCCGATCAGGTTACCGACACAGACCATCCATTAAACTGCGCATGCCTGGAACAAACCTCAGTTCATGGGACCTTTTCATCTAGCTCACCTATGCAAAGTTCCTATCAATCAGATGTGCGCCCATCTACACTCTGCGGTATGGCTCTTCTCACACCCAGCTAAACTATGGAAAGATCTCTGCACTCCATGCCCACTCTTCTCATTGGAAAAGAAAGTCAGGGGAGAAGGAAAATCCTGCAATGGGGACACATTTCACTGGTAAAAGTGTCAAAATGCAATTTAAACTGTGTGTGTAAAATATACATACACACATTGTGTGTGTGTGTATATATATATATATATATATATATATATATATATATATATATATATATAATCAGATCTCTGGTGTAAAAAAAATAAAAATATCACACTTTGTATTTTAGTCTTAACAATCTTGATGTTTTGTAAATGTGGGCCTCTTTCACACTGAGGGACCGATTAGGCGAATCATTGCCCTCTATGGAGTGGCGGATGTCCGCTGACACCCGCCATCATCTGATCCGCTATCCTTCTGGCAGATCAGATGATAGTCGGATGGAAACCTACAGGCGGTCCATTTTCATCCAACCACCCCAAAGAGGAGAGAGGGCTGTGTCCATGTCTGCTCTGCACAGAGCGAACATTGACCTATCATCCACCCACTGAGCAGGCGCATCCTTTGACAAGTACACCCATCTATGTGAAGATCCCCACACATATACTTCTTTGAATTCTGTGACGTATTCATTATGCCCTGGGAGTAGGCACTGCTGTGTCGCACATTTCAAAGAGCCTGTCTTCTGAACTATAGCGGTGATGAAAGCTGACTGACTTTTAATATTAGGACACTTAGGGCTCTTTTACACGGGCGGACCGTTCAGATCCACCTGCCAGTTTTTTAGGCGAACCTGAACGGGCGCGGACCACCCTGTCATCCGCCGGCTCAGCGGGGATCAACGGAGTGATCACCGCTGAGCAAGCGGAGGTTCGCGGGGCGGATCAGAGCCTTACCTGTCCAGGAATCCAGCAGGGTCTTCACCTGAGCTGATTTTTCAATCAACTATCGGGTGCTGCCGCTGCCATCTCTGCAAAGGTAAGCCTAAAGTGAAGCTGTGCTGCTTCACTTTAGGCTTACCTTTGCAGAGGCAAATAAGCAGGGCTTCCCCTTTTGGGTGGAACTCTGCTTTAGGCTGGGTTCACACAGAAACACAAAGTGGTTCGCATCAGGAGTCCAGTGTGTTTCCATTCATCATTTCAGGTTCGGTTTCAGCCCGAATTTTGGGTTGAATTCAGACCTGAAACGAGCCAAAAGACCCACAGGGCTCCTGTGCAATTTGCATCGGAATCACTGCTGAGATGTGTGAATTGTCTTTATAGAGAGCGGATCACCATCTCCTGCTCGTGTGAACCTAGCCTTAACCTAAGGCTGGTCAAAGAGCCAGCACATTGGTTGTTATACCAGAATCTGGCTTCTGGTAAGGCAGAATGTCCACCTAGTAGAAAAACCATCTGCAATACCCTCCTGATCCACACCAACACCCAAATCCCCAGGGCATATACCCTCCTTCAAGGGGACACATCTCAAAAGCCCACTCCAAAAACCCACACATCAATACAAACAAAAATGACTGCACCCAACAGCTCCTGATGCAAGTGCACTAATACGGCTACATTTACCTCAAGCCCCGAGTAGAACGTGAGAATGTGAGGATAGTAGCCTAGGTGGCAGGCTTGCAGATCTGAGAAACAGTCACCTGCAGCCAAAGTTTAGGAAGCACTTATAAATTTAGTAGTGTCCTGTCACGAAGGGATCATGTAACCTAACCCTAGACAATGGTCTGCTGAGTCAATTCAACATGGTGGAACTAAAAATTGGAGCAACAGTACAGGAACCATCTTGAAAAACAAGAGGAAAAGTAAAAACGCTGATGTCCAATCAATAGAAGGAAACTTCTTTTGGGTGATCTAGAGAAAGACCAAATGTACTGACTAAGGATGTCCTGTTTGGAGACACAAACCACCCCAAGCAAGATGAAGAACTGAGTCTCAACAACCATTTCTTATGCAAAACCCATGAAGGGTTCCAAGCCAGACAAGACCACCAGTCCGAACTCTCACTTCACCAAGTGAAGGCTACGAGTGAACTACTTCTGATCCAACGGAGTCACATGGGCAGCAACATTCAGAGCCCTAATAGTGCTAAAATCCAAACACTGACCAAGACCCAGCTGCAGGAGGGGACTTGTCCCACAAATAAACTCCTGGGGAAGAAGTCCTATGGCTTACACCAAGATAAATCTATCGCTGGAAATGCGATGCATGCTTAACAAGTAGACTTCCCAGCTTAGCATCAAAGGATTCCTAGACTTCATGATACCCGGTCTCTCAGAACTTGAGCTTCAACATCAAGCTGTTAAAAACATTCAAATGCAAACAGATGATCCTGATCCAGTCAATCCCTCTGAGCAACTGTCCGGGGTTCCTTTAAGAATTAAGATGGTATACCAAATCTGCCTGGGACAGTCTGGAACAATTAGGAACATAGGAATGCCTTTCATCCTGAACATTCATTAAAAAAAAAAAAAAAAACACAACACACACACACGAGGTAAGGAATAGATTAGGAAGTACTGAATCCACTAAATCACCAGAGCATTTTAACTCCAGTCCTCAAGTACCCCCAACAGGTCATGTTTTCAGGATTTCCCTCAGATGAAACAGCTGTGGTAATTACCAAGGCAGTAAAACTGATCAAACCACCTGTGTAAAATAATGAAAAGCCTGAAAACATGACCTGTTGGGGGTACTTAAGGACTGGTGCTGAGAAACATTGCACCAGAGGACCACTGTGTCCGAGGCAAAACTGCCTAGCTTATAGTTTGACCTGAGGGACATGTAGTTAACCTCTTAAGTTGCTTACATGTGACACACCTCCAGGAATAGCTCCAGTGGTAGGAATCATTCTCACAGATTTAGGTGCTACTGTCTGATGTATTCTGTCTGCCACGGTGTATACCTGTAATGCTCATGCCCGACGTTTTGCCAAAGATACCAGTCCCATTTTTACTGCTACAGCAAAACTGGATCTACCCGACAACTGATGTACACCACCTTCATAGGCCTGGGGTGAAACTAGGCCAAAGGATTAGCCTCACATGAGGCTATCCTCAGTTCTAGGCCTCTCATACAAAAAAGTTCCAGATGGCTCCTGGTTCAATCTTGAATCTGAGACCAAAGTGTGTAAGTTCCCTTTCACAAATGCGGACCGCATGTCTGCTTTTTTATTCATCCGTTTACAGATGAAAAAGGGACATACATTGTTCCCTATGAGATAGCGGGTGTCAGCGGATGAACATTCACTGACACCCGATCTCATCAGTGTCCGCAATCCTCAGAATCTGAGGAAAATCCTGTTTTTCCATCCGTTTGCAGAGCGGATCGGGTGAACACAGACAGACGGTCCATGCTCATCCTATTCCACCATAGTGGAGAGCGGAGTTCCGACAGGGCGGTCCTTGCACAGTGTGCAGGAACCGCCCCGTCATCTGCCAGCTCAGCGGGGATCGCTCCGTTGATACAAGCGGATACACATGTACGGATCCTCACAGGATCCGTACATGTGAAAGGGGCCTACAGCTATCAATGAGGAAAATCACTTTCTCCTGAACTGTGAGTGCACTGTTCAGATATTCCCCAGACAAATCAGTTTGAGCGATTTTCTCTGAAGGTTCTGGTTCTATCCAAATTACTGTAATACCTGGAGGATCATGTCAGGTTGATCGATAGAGCCTGCATCAATTGTTACCTCATCAGGAGATCATCTAAAGATCCCAACATGAGAATGTTTCAGGAGGCAATAAGGCTGGTATAGGATGAGGGGCAGGAGCCCAGATTGGCAATACATGGACCCTATATCAAGGCACAGAAATTGCTAAAAGAATGGGAACATTTGTTATCTTTAACCACTTGCCTACCCGCCCATAGTCAAATGACATCCACAGATTGGATCTCCCATCCTTGGTGGACGTCATATGACGTCCTGGGTTTCCCGGCTGTCTAGGGCACTTTCAAGCTCCAGCTCTAACATTACTTCTGGGCTTGCCTAGGCTCTAAAGACTTACTTTGTTGAACAGGCTAAAACACCAGGAGCTACCTCGTTGTTTACACCATTGGGCAACTTTAAAATTTCTCTCATACCCCAAAAGCTTGTCCTGCAATATGATATGTTCGTGCAAATAAAAAAAGTATCACGGACAGTACAGAATTTTCTCTGTACTTGCTAAAAATGTCCTCAGCCTGAAAAATGAAAAAACGTCAGCAGCCACTTCATCTAAGGGTTGGTAAGCTGCCATATTATTACATTTCATTATTGGTTTGACTTGTATACTTACGGTAACCCCTTTACGCCTCAGTAACTGATGTGTGTCGGCAAAAAGCTGGGCTTTAATACCCACACACTACACATATGTATAGCTGGGCAGGTAATGTTTATGTACTGGAAACGTGCTCCCAGCACAAAGACCAAGCTGCTGAAAACAACTCTTGGTCATGATAAAACATTGGTAGCCAGTGGGCCTGGCTTCCTATCATGTGACATCCTATCACAGTGGTCACATGATCGCTGATCCTTCCTAACCCCTGAGCATTTAGAACTTTTAGGTAGAATGCCAGGACGGGCAGGAAGAAGTTAACAACTTCATTAACATACTCTTAAATGATACAGAAAGTGAACACTTGATTGCTGGACCTACATGTTTGCTGAACATGGAGGCACATGTGGGCAGATAGAGATTTAAATGTGCATTAGTCTATTTTGTATGTCTTTAAACTGGTTTTACACAAAGACTTTGTATGCATCTTGAAACTTTGCACGCAAGCGCCGATTACCTTACTGATGTAGGTCACCAGCCTGATCCACTTCTTCATTTTGACAAATATTTTTTGTATATAACCAACCTGAAGCGTATGAGAATCTGAACATACTCTTAACAGGCACTGTCACCTGTACTGCTAATATGCATTGTGATAAAGTCGCCCTTTTAAAACGAAAGGGCTGGAAATACACCAAAACATAAAAAATAAGATAAAACAGAACATGCAAGATTTTTGGAAATGCAATGCTAGACAACACATGTGCATGCAAAGTGAATGCCACCGTCATGTGTTAATACATTTAAAGCGGAGATCTGCCCTAAAAAACAAAAACAAAAAAATAAAAAAAAGGCTCCAAAAAAATAAATAAAAAAAAATTGTTTTGCGTTCTCCTTGTGTTGCCTCCTGTAAATGGAGGCACGCTGTCTTCTGGGACACACCGCCCATTCACAAAGCGCCGTGCGACTCGCACATGCGCAGTAGAAAACGGGCAGTGAAGCTGCAAGGCTCCACTGCCTGTTTCCCTTAGTAAGGATGGTGGCGCCAGGACTTGCCACAATTGCCCACCTTTTTAAGGCATAATCCTGGATCACGATCTGTCTAATCCACCAAGAAATGGTGGCCGACGAGACCGCCAGGCCCTTCTTCGGACCAGCTACTGACACAAACAGTGAATCTGATCTCCGAAACAGAGCCGTAGCAGACAGATACACTCTCAGAGCCCTGACCATTTCCAAGGAATGCAAAGCAACCTCTTTAGGATTCGACAGCCGAGGACACAAGGATGGAAGCACAATGTCCTCATTTAGATGAAACGTCGAAACAACCTTTGGGAGAAACAAAGGCTGCGGCCGTAGCACCGCCTTATCCTTGTGGAGGATCAAGTAGGGGAAATTGAAAGACCAGGCCGCCAACTCAGAAACCCTCCTGGCAGATGTAATCGCCACCAGAAAGGCTACTTTCTGAGAGAGTGTCAATAGGGGGATTTCCCTAATGTTCTCAAACAACGGTTTCTGAAGCACAAAGAGCACCAGATTTAAATCCCACGGAGGCAGCGGTGGCCAAACCGGAGGGGCCACATGTCAAACCCCTTGCACACACATACTCACCAATGAATGGGTCGCTGAAAAAAAAAGACAGCCAAGGCTGATATCTGCCCCTTAATGGTGCTTAAGTGCTTAAGGGAGGCATAAATCAGCTAATACCCCATGGAGCTACCAACGCGTCTGCCGCGTCCGTCTTGGGATCTTTGGACCTAGTCACAAACCTCAATACCTTCCGATTGAGTGGAGAAGCCAGGAGATTCACATCTCGCGTGCCCCATTTCAGGCAAAGGAGTCAAAATACATTCGGATGTAGCAACCATTTCCCTTGGTCCAGCATCTGACGACTTAGGTAGTCTGCTTGCCAGTTTTCTACGTCCGGAATGTACACGGCCGATAGAGCCGGCACGCATCGCTCTGCCCACCGCAGGATGTGAGCGACCTCCAATGCTGCAGCCGTGCTCCTCGTTCCTCCTTGATGGTTGACGTACGCCACCGCCGCGGCGTTGTTCGACTGGATCCTTACTGGGCGTCCCTGCAGCCTCCGTGACCATATGGAGAGACACTGCTTGTTTGCCCGAAGTTCCAGCACATTGATCGGCAGGCGGGATTCTTCCTGCGTCCAGCAACCCTGTGCCGACTGTATGCCCAATACACCCGCCCAACCGGTCAGGCTGGCGTCCGTCGCGATCACCGTCCACCGAATCAAAGCCAGGTACTCCAGGCGTTGAGTCGGCACCAACACCGACCTCTGGAGGTTCAGTACCCAACCAAACTCCCAAAGAGTCTGACTGGCTATCGCCACCTCCTCCTCTAATTCTGAGGCGGAAGCTGCTCTCAGAAGGAGGTCGTCCAGGTAGCCCATGATTGCGATTCCTCGCTGTCTCAGAAAAGTCAGAATCAGGGCGAGCACCTTAGTGCCGATATCAGGCCAAAAGGGAGAGCTACAAATTGGTAGTGGTCGCCCCCGGCCACAAACCACAAAAACCTGATGCCTGACGCATATGGGAACATTCAAGTATGCGTCCTTGATGTCCAAGGACGCCAGAAAATCCCCCGGGTGGAGTGCAGCGACCACAGAGCGAACTGATTCCACCCTTAACCTTTGTACTTTTACAAAGCAGTTGAGGGCCTTGAGATCCAGGATCGGACAGACCCCATCCTTCTTTGGGACTACAGATTGGAGCAGAATCACCCCGCGCCTCAGCAGGTCTTGCGTTGCCACAAACAGGGCGTCCTGATGCGCCAGAAGAAGATGAAGGCTGGAGAAAGAAAAAAACTGTTTGGCGGACAAGAAATTCTCTTGTATCCTGATGACTGCACTTTGCAAACCCACTGGTCGGAAAGGAGGGAGGTCCACCAAGCTGCAAACTCCCAGAGGCGACCCCCCCCCCCCACCCGAGAGCCAGGCGGGGGCAAACCTTCATGCAGCCATAGATTTGCTCACAGGCTTGCGAAACCAGGGGTGCTTCTGTCCCTCAGCGGGCACCTTGTCTGTCTGGGAACGCTTATCGGCGGACCCAGGCGGATGAAAAAAAAACACACTTCTGAGTGGAAAAGGAGGGCCCTGGCCTGTGGCATGGCTCCTTACCTTTTCTGGATTGTGGGAGCAATGTACTCTTACCCCCAGTAACACTCCTAATAATGTCATCCAGCAAGGCTCCTAATAGCCTCTCCTCCTGGATGGGCAAATCTGCCAGAGACCAGCATTTTAGCCAAATCAGGCGACGGAGCACCACAGCAGATCCTGAGGCTCTAGAAAGCAAAGGAGCCGTATTTAAGGCCGCATCACAGACATACTGAAGGCCATGCACCAACTGGTCTGCCAGTTCTACGCAAACAGGGGAAGCCTGTTGCTTTTCCAACTCTCGGTGCAACAATTTAGCCCATTCAGTAAGCGTCTGTGACACCAGGGCCGTGGCCAATACTGGCCGCAATGCTGACCCCACCACGTGAACATGGACCTGGCGACCACCTCGGCCCTCCTATCGGCGGGTCCTTAAAAGCCAGGGTCCCCTTCACCGAAATCGTGGTTACCTTATTTAACCTGGAGACCGGGCGGTCCACAACCGGGGGAGATGTCCATTTCTTCAGGAAAATCTCCTCAAAAGTGTACCGTACCGCCATTCGTTTTCCCATTCTTTGGAAATAAATGTATTAAAGTAGGTTAGGTAAGGAAACACCTTAGCCATGCGGGCCGCATGTGGGACCCAAAAAGGACAGACACCTCTGTAGATGCCCCCGCCGTATCCTCCATCTTTAGGGTATCCCGCACCGCTGTGATAAGTGCTCCTACAAGCGCCCCTTCCTGCAATGACCCGGACACAGAGTCATCCTCACTGTCCGAATGGTCCTAGTGCGCATCCTCTGAAACGTCAGAACAGGGGCCACGTGCCACAGCAAGGCCCGAGTCTGAATCAGAGCTTTCCCCTAAAGATGGTGGGGGGCATTTTTTACCCCCCTTGCGCCTGCATGCCGCTTCCACCCTGGCAACGAAAGACTCCAGGACCGCCGACAAAGCGTCCATAGGGGCCAAGGTAAGCCAAAAATATCCACCCTCCTAGCTGCCACAAACTAAGGCCCCCCCCCCCACAGGACTTACCACCCTGACCCAGACACTGCGCTGCCGTCCTCCCCTGTGTCAGTCACGAGGGGTTCTGTGCAATTCCCGCCGTTCCAAACAAACAGTCCCAGCGCTAGAGGTAAAACAAAATTGAAACCACAAGAAAATGGCTGCTGGCCGCCTCAGGAACGCCCGCAGGCTCTGGGAAAATGGCCGCCAGCCTTCCCTGACTGAAACCACACCAAAATGCCCGCTAACGCTCTGACCGGCGTGGCGGCCTGCATACAAGAACACCCCACAAATGTAAGAAAACAGGGAAGGACCACCAAACCCCAGCGCAGCCCCCTGCCAGGACTCGGAGCCCCCCCCCAGAGGACCCCCGCCAGTCAAACAGCGGCCCAGTGAGAGAGTGAGAGTAAGAGACCCCCTAGTCGACCTCCTAAGGAATGCCCAGCTGCTCCATCCTGCCGTGACAGGTGGAACCATACTTACCCATCCTGTGGGGATTGCTGGATGTATTCCTCTGACAGACCTATCACCCAAGCGGTACGGGGTGGCTGTTGGTCACGGCACACTGACACGGACAGCAGTAGCCCGGTCATATGTGTGCCTCAGAGCATATAGCTCACAGGCCACCCCTTGATTGGGCATGTTGTGGCCGACCCAGCACGTAGCTAAGGCCTGCTCACGCTCGATGGCCGGACTGGGGAGACTACCAGGATCTATATTATTCAGCCTGTCACCCAGCCCGGCTGTTGATAGTAGATCACAGGAATCTGCAGAAAACAAAAAAAATCACCAGGACCAATGGTCCCCACCGGGAGCCAGGTCCTTCTACACTAGGCAGAAAAAAACTGAGCTGCTGGATGCAGTGTGAGGGGTTATAGCCAGTAGGACCGCCCTCTGGGCGGTACTGTGCAGTTTTGCTGTTTTTACATGTTCTGCCTAGTCCTCTCCTGAAGGAGGCAATATAACCTAAGGTCAAGATTGAAAGTGCTGTGTCCGTCAATGAACTAAAGAGAATTTTTTGTTTAAAGATGGACCTGGCCTTAAACATACATTGCGATAATGTGTGTTAAAGTGAGGTAGTTTCAAAGCAGCAAAACACGTGTCCAAACTTGTTTTCTGATCCACACCTTTTATTGACATGTTCTACATTGATAAAAGAAATCCAATACTTCTTAAAGTGTGGGATCCTACTGCTTGCCCTGCTTTGTTTCCTCGGTTCGGAAGAAAACCTCACTCTGAAGAAGAGAGCAGAGCCCATCTGCAGATGCACTATATTGTCAAAAGTATTTACACACATGAACTTTAATTGCACCCCAGTCTTAGTCCGTAGGGTTTAAGATTGAGTTGGCCCACCCTATGCAGCTATAACAGCCTAAACTCTTCTGGAAAGGTTGTCCACAAGGTTTAGGAGTGTGTCTTCTTCCAGAAGCGCATTTGTGAGGTCAGGCACTGATGTTGGATGAGAAGGCATGGCTCGCAGTCTCCACTCTAATTCAACCCAAAGGTGTTCTATTGGGTTGAGGTCAGGACTCTGTGCAGGTCAGTCAAGTGCCTCCACCCCAAACTCGCTCATTCGTGTATTTATGGACCTTGCTTTGTGCACAGTCATGTCAGAACAGGAAGGGGCCATCCCCAAACTGTTAGCATGAAATTGCCAAAAATTTCCAGTATAGTTCCCGTTACTGGAATTAAGGGTCCAAGCCCAACCCCTGAAAACAACTCCACACCATAATCCCCCCTCCACCAAATGGATTTGGACCAGTGCACAAAGCAAGGTCCATAAAGACATGGATGAGCAAGTTTGGGGTGGAGGAATTTGACTGGCCTGCACAGTCCTCAACCTGATAGAACACCTTTGCGAGCCAGGCCTTCTTGTCCAACATCAGTGCCTCAGCTCACAAATGCGCTTCTGAAAAAAATGGTCAAACATTCCCATAGACTTGCTCGATTACATTTTTCCCTGGTCACAGCAGCTGGGGAAAGTAACAACCAAACTTAGCAGTGACATAATACACATACCTGAATCACTTCCACCGGCTCAACACCAGCTGAACAAATTTAAACACACTCCCATCTCCCGAAACAGCAGGGACAGTGTTTAAAATTCCAGTTTCTCAGCTTCAATAAATGATCAGCAGTGATAGAGACAAGTGGTTATGTTCCAATTGTATATTGTTTTCCCAGATTCAGATAATGCTAATAATTTCCTTGGTCTCTCAATAAAAAATAAAAAAAAAAGAGCCACAATTTTAATGCACATACAATTTACAACCTGCAAATTTCCAAGTATATTATACTTTGTTTACCATATTAAGAGACCGTTCTTTATTATTATGGCATTTGAAGATCATTCATGCGGTAAAGTATAATTTATAACAAATATTGTGAGTTATTACTACAGTGATTACCTTAAAAAGGTAGTGAAGTCCTCTTTTTGATTTATACCTACAGGTAAGCCTATAAGGATTTAAGATTTTTTTACATGATTGCACACTCATGTTTGTTATTGCAATAAACAGAGATTTATAGATTGGCAACTAGAGGCAAAGCATATTAGCAACTACAATATATTAGCCTCAATAACTCTAACGTGTATTGGAATAAGCGACAGTTAAAGAGGAAGTAAACATCCTTTACTGACTTTTATCTATAGATAAGCCTATAATAAGGTTTACCTATAGGTAGTGTAAATATCTCCTAAATATCTCCCAGACTTTGTGGAGCCACACCAGTTCCCAAAAGTAGTTCCTGTACTACTTTTGGCGCATTTGGAGTGCGATTTTGTATAGACATTTGTGCAGGAACTGCACAGATGTCTGTAAAATTGCAGCTGAAGTTGGACTGCACTGCCGGGTTGAAATCATTTGAACTCGCATGGTTTCTAACCTGCAGCAATGTGAACCTAGGCTTAGGGGATATTTACATTACATGCAGACATGAAATCACTGGCACATGCGCTCTGAAGGAACTGGCACCTGTGTGGTTCCTTCAGAACCTGCGCACACACTTGGGAGTGACGTCTTCACGGCTCCGGCCAGCCTGCTTGTTCCTGCCCTGGTGTTCCCTTTCCTTATCCTGGCTTGTCCCCTGTTCCTTCTGCCTGATCTTCCTTTGGTGTATGACCTCAGCTCTGATACGGACTACTCTTAAGCCGCGTACACTGAAGGTCCATTTCATCGGTCCAAACCGATCGTGTGTAGGCGCCATCGGTCAGTTATCCTTCCGTCCAAAAAAATAGAACTTGCTTTAAAATTGAACTGATGGACACCTGACAGATGGGTTAAAACCGATCGTTAGTATGCAAAAGCATCGGTTAAAAGGCCGCGCATGCTCAGAATCGAGTCGACGCATGCTTGGAAGCATTGAGCTTCATTTTTTTCAGCACGTCGTTGTGTTTAAACACGTAAACGTCACTGCGTTCTAGCACTATCGTTTTTTTAACCGATGGTATGTAGGCACATACATACCTTCAGACCGTTCTCATCAGATGGACTGATCGTGTGTACGAGGCTTTAGCCTTACCCTGCCATCTATATATAGTTAGCCTAGTTGGTTTAGGTCGTTTATTTATTGGGATCACTTTCACTCATTAGGTTCACGTGGTTTTGGTGTATTGAATGTGTGTTTATATATTGTTTTACTAAAAGAAAAGAAAGGAGGGCGCACCGACCTTGTGCATTACCACTTAATTTATTTTTATTAAAACAGAATAAAAAGCAATGGTCCTACTCACAAGGAAATTATAAGTAAGCGCTTTTCAGACAGCTGGACTTGACCTCACGGCACCTGCCAGTGGAACTTCAGACATCTGAACGGGTGACGCGTTCTGGGGCGTACCCCCTTCTTCAAAGCCTAGATGGTGCGTGATACCTCCTCTCTCCTGCTACGTGTCCTCAATATAGGTGTATGTGTGCACATGTGCAAGAGCGTCACCCAAAGCTACTGGCCAATGACTGGCAGGCCCCACCCCTCTCTCAGGACCCCACCCATCCCGGCTGCCACCCCAAAAAAGGGGGGCGAGCACAAGTGTGGTATGGTATAAAGAAACAAAAAATGTATCAATGTGATTTTGTCTCCCTGTTTTAATAAAAAAAATTAAGTGGTAATGCACAAGGTCGGTGCACCCTCCTTTTTCTTTTTGTTCTAGCCTTTTCAACACCCTTTGATCTGTGGAGGGATGCAAGACTTCAGACTTTGCCGTTAGACTATACTGCTGTACCCGGTTTGGCAAAACACCAGGGCACAGGATGTTTTTTGTGTTTATATTGTTTTACTGCCACTGTCATTAATAAATCACATTTTTATATCATATTTGTGCCTGCCGTTCTCTGTGCAAGTCCATACATTTCTGGTCAAGCCTGTTTCACAAGATACCAGCACTTGGTATTCCTGAAAGTTACATTTATTTACCAATTCCCTCTAGCTTGGTTCACACTGCTGCAACTTGTGAGACCCCAAGTCGCATTACATGTGAAATCCCATGCAAGTCAATGAGAGGCGTCTTAATTAGCACTACTGTTGCTCCAACTTTAGAAAGGGTTCCTGTACTACTTCAAGGCTACTTCTGTCCGACTTGTGCCCAAAGACTTTAATGGAATTTGCCTCCCAAGTCGCATCCTCCTCTATATTGATGCGATTTGGATCCGACATTACAGGTAGATTACCCAGGCAGTGCATGGAATCTTTTGGGTATGCTGTTATCTCTGCATACCTGTACAAGACAAAGTCTTGTACAGGTATGCAGACAAAGTATTACTCAAATCACCAGCAAATCATCAGGAAGTCGCACAGAAGGTCACAGTAGTGTTAACCAAGACTCTGGCATTCTCTAAAGTGTATTTACTGTATTTTCTAACAACCACTTTCTCTTTTTTGCTTGCTTTGAATCTACTAAACTTTACCATTAAAATAGTTTTTATTGTTCCCTTTTGGTCTATTAAATATACCATTAACCACTTAAGGACCTCCTCCTGCACATATACGTTGGCATAATGGCACGGCTGGGCACAGGCACGTACAGGTACGTCGCCTTTAAGAGCCCAGACGTGGGTCGCGCACATGCGACCCGGTCCGAAGCTCCGTGACCACGGCCGTGGGACCAGATTGCCGCTGGTGTACCGCGATCAGTCACAGGAGCTGAAAAACGGGGAGAGGTGTGGTAAAGAAACCTTCCCCGTTCTTCACAGTGGCACTGTCATTGTCTGTCTGTTCCCTGATATAGGGAAAGGCGATCAATGACATCACAGGTCCAGCCCCGCCCCGCTACAGTTAGAAACACATATGAGGTCACACCTAACCCCTACAGTGCCCCCTAGTGGTTAACTTCTAAACTGCAATTGTCATTTTCACAGTAGTCAATGGATTTTTATAGCACTTTTTGCTGTGAAAATGACAATGGTCCCAAAAATGTGTCAAAATTGTCTGATGTGTCCGCCATAATGTCAAAGTCATGAATAAAAAAGCTGATCGCCGCCATTAGTAGTAAAAAAAAAAAAAAATTAATAAAACCATCTCCTATTTTGTAAACACTATACATTTTGTGCAAACCAATCGTTAAACGCTTATTGTGATTTTTTTTTTAAACAAAAATAGGTAGAAGAATACGTATCGGCCTAAACTAAGGAAAACTATTTTTTTTATATATTTTTGGGGGATATTTATTATAGCAAAAAGTAAAAAATATTGAATTTTTTTCAAAATTGTCGCTTTTTTTTGTTTATAGCGCAAAAAATAAAAACCGCAGAGGTGATCAAATACCACCAAAAGAAAGCTCTATTTGTGGGGGAAAAAAAAGACGCCAATTTTGTTTGGGAGCCACGTCGCACGACCGCGCAATTGTCAGTTAAAGTGATGCAGTGCAGAATTGCAAAAAAGGGGAAGGTACTTAACCTGCATATTGGTCCGGGTCTTAAGTGGTTCATAGGGTTTTTAAAATATCTATTTGAGATATGTAAAAAATACCTATTGATTTTGCCTGAAATCTTGTGAACTGATAACTTTCTGTGCTCTCTGTCTATGCACACGGAGTGCTAATGGAGGTCTGTGCACTTAGTAATTCCATAAGAAATGAAGAAGGCAAGGCTAAAACCACATGCACAGGAATTCAGAGCAGTGTTTTGTGAAAGAGGAAGGTAGGATCATACTCACTTTTTTGTTGCCATCATCTTAACCAGCAGTAAAACGCGTTAAAACAAGCTGTCACTGACCTCACTATCTAAATTTACAGTGAAGTAATTTATTCTCAAATACCAAAACATTGACTAAAATCAAGTCTAATTTGTTTTCCAGCAGAATAGAAATACCTGGTGTTTGTTTTACATTAGCAGGTTAGCGGTCCAGATCTCCAATGGTCCGAAACACCACCCTGAACTCTGCTTTAATCAACAGCACTCTCACTACCTGAGCAACTGCCACTTTTCTGAACAGCTTGGTCTGTTAAAAGGAAGTTGAAAAATAATAGACTTATAGGTAGGATCAACAGGTAATAAAGCTGTTACAGGGTGGACCCTGAAAAACAGTCTACTGTGTAATGCTATTGACAGACTGCATCATAAGTAATTTTTTACTTTTCACATGGAGCAGTTCCACTTTAATTCCCCACATATATGGGCCACAGGAAAATTAGATTGTTGTACTTACTGTAAAACCATTTTTTTTTGAGGTACACAGGCATTTTAGATGCAGTCAGTTCATACTGCCACTTACAGGAGGATTGGACACTGGCAAATTAAATCATTTTACACCAGCCAGCCTCATACTCTTAACAGTAAGTATGACACGGAGAAAAAAAAAAAAAACAGAACGGGGGACTGAAAGGGCTGCCTGAAGCTGGGATCACATGAGACCTGAACATCCACCAGGTGGAACTTGTGAATGTGTGAGCAGCACAAGTGCCACCTTGTCTCTGTGTAAGACCAAAAGGGGTTCTTTACAGAATAAGGTTGCCAGATCAGCCCGATTTTTTACTAGTATCGGTATCGGGACCGATGCCGAGTATTTGCGGGAGTACTTGTACTCCCGCAAATCCCCCCGATACTAAAATAGAATACTCCTCCCCCCCCCCCCCTATTGCAGCGATGTCCTGTCCCTCATACTTGTAGATATGATGCCGCCGCTGCCGCATACCGCCATTAATCCCCCTTCATCATAGCTAGCGCGCATTACAAGCTTTCGTTTTGAATACTTGTAATGCCCGCGCCGCCGTGTATGGACAGTCCCCCTTGCGTGGGATTGGACGGATCCCTCCAATCCCGAGAAGGGGAGTGTCTATACATGGCGGCGCGGGCATTACAAGTATTCAGAACGAAAGCTTGTAATGTGCGCTGCGCTATAATGCAGGGAGATTAACGGCGGTATGCGGCAGCGGCATCATATCTACAGGTATGAGGGACAGGACATGGCTGCAATATGGGGGACATGACATGGCTGCAATATGGGGGACATGACATGGCTGAAATATGGGGGACATGGCTGCAATATGGGGGGGACATACATGGCTGCATAGGTGGGGGACATACATGGCTGCAATATGTGCGGGACATACATGGCTGCAATATGTGCGGGACATACATGGCTGCAATATGTGCGGGACATACATGGCTGCAATATGTGCGGGACATACATGGCTGCAATATGTGCGGGACATACATGGCTGCAATATGTGCGGGACATACATGGCTGCAATATGTGCGGGACATACATGGCTGCAATATGTGGGGGACATACATGGCTGCAATATGTGGGGGACATACATGGCTGCAATATGTGGGGGACATACATGGCTGCAATATGTGGGGGACATACATGGCTGCAATATGTGGGGGACATACATGGCTGCAATATGTGGGGGACATACATGGCTGCAATATGTGGGGGACATACATGGCTGCAATATGTGGGGGACATACATGGCTGCAATATGTGGGGGACATACATGGCTGCAATATGTGGGGGACATACATGGCTGCATATGTGGGGGACATACATGGCTGCATATGTGGGGGACATGGCTGCATTTGGGGACACATTTAAAAAAAGTATCGGTATTCGGTATCGGCGACTACTGGAAAAAAAAGTATCGGTACTTGTACTCGGTCCTAAAAAAGTGGTATCGGGACAACCCTAATTATGGGATATAGATTTCTCAGCTTTGAAAATTGCAGAGATCGCCATTTCAGAGATAGATGCCTTTGATTCTCAGAACCGAAGCTTCAACAGCTATGCCATTAAAGCCATTGGCCATGAAGCAGGATGGTAAAATGTCCTGGGGTCAGAAGATCTAGGCTGTCTGAAAGTAGCCATAGAGCATCTACCAGCAGTTTGATTAATTTACTGCATCCACCTGGATCAGTTTGGAGATATGAGGATCCACAAATGACCTTTCATGCAAGTTATTTCAAAGAAGGAAAGACATAGATCAAGCTGTTAACCTTCCATCAGCTAATTTGTTTGGTGAAACAATTAGATTGGAAGAAATGAACCAGGGAGTGGGCTGGGAGTAAAAATTCTAGATTATAGCCCCTGGAAACCACCACCACCCACAAACATCTGCAATGCTAGCTATCCAAATGTCTGCAAAGGCTAAAAATGTCCCCCAGCCCTTTTGGAGGCAGTCCCCTCACACTGAAGATTTATCCGAGGGTTTAGAGGATCTGGAAGTCTAGGGTTTGAGGGAGGTCTTGGAGTTGGGCTTAGCCTTGGCTATTTAGGTTGACGCCTGGGCGTAACAAAAAGGAACTACTCTTGGTATCCGAGGTTGAGTGAACCATCCCAGACTGAGCCCTAGATTTTGATGGAGCAGATGGGTAGTCTTTCCCTAGTGACATCCTTGATGAGGGTGTTCAGGGTAGCTCCAAAGAGGCACCGTCCCCTCCAAGCAAAAGATTTTTGCATGCTGATTCTGCAGTCCAATATTTTAGCCAAGAGTCCTGCTCCTGTTTACTGACAGGAAACTCTGAATGTAAAGAATATGGAAGACCTCCAACAACTCGCCTATGTGGCAGTTCAAAACATGCAGACATGAACTCCTAACCCTCTATAATCAAAGGGACAAACTGCCATAGTGAAAAAATCCGTTGATGGCCCAGTCAGCGTTTGGCAGACTAAGATCACAGCCAACACTGGTTGCAGTGCAGGGACTGCCAGAGGGAACCAAGTTCCTAGAGAGGGCCTCTAATCACTTGTCAATGGGTCCTTACAAACAGACGTTAACAAAACAGATGACATCAATGCTTGATCCCTTAGCACTAACCCCTTCTGTGGCAAACCAGCATAAACTGGGATTTTGAAATAGTTCCCAGCTGACCTAGTACAGAGTTAGCTGTCAGGACTCAGTCTGTACAGCATATTTACAAAGTGAGTTTTCAGAGACAGGTTCACACCTGGGGCTGTGCCTTGGCTCTGGACCCGGAAAGTGCTCCAAGGCTAACACAGTAAACTGGGGTATGAAAAGTGCCACAATGCAGAGCCCAGTGGCGAAAGTGACGTGCCTGGCTAGCCCTGCTACTTCCAGTCCAGCAGGGTCCAGATATAGCCTTTCAAATTCAGGATTCTGAAAGGCCCACCAAATAGCTGCTGCAAGAGACCATCTCTGCAGAGATATACGAAACTTGCGTGAAGAGAAAAATCAGATTGTCCATCCTCCTGGAGCAAAAAAACAAAACAAATTTGAGGCATGCTCAGAGTAGGAAGGGTTATACTGGGCTGGACCACAATTTTCTGGTTTGCCAAAGTCCAATCCCTCTGGAAGTGGCAGTATAACTCAGCTGAATTTGATTTACTGTTTTCCTTTGAAGAATGAGAACATGGCGGAATTTAGTCCTCATAAAAATGGAGGTTGTACCAGTATTACCATATTACTGGAGCTTATATGCTGCTGTCCAGATGGCTATGGTAAATAATCTAAGCATGTGCAAACATGTTGCATGGTTGAGACGTTTATGCAAACACCATAGTTTTGTGAATTTGTTGTACCCCATCATATTACTCTATGACAGGTGTGCCCAACCTTTTGAAGTGCGAGGGCCACTTAAGCGACTTGGTAATTGGGCGCGGGCCACAATATGGGCCATTTAAATCCAGCCATATGGAAGGAGACAGATGCCCTTCTGTTTTTTTTGTTTAGCGGATCGGATTGAAGGTAGGCGGGTGTAAACGGACACAAGTCTGTTTACATCTGCTGCTTCATAGAGGTGAATGGAGAGTCTTATTTGGTCGAACTCATCGTGAGAAAGGGACCTAAGGCTGCTTTCACACTGATGCGTTGTGGTTTTCCCACACCGCGGGTGCAGAACAGTGCACCTGTTAGCTGAACTTTTCCCTAGACTTTTATTATATCCTGTAGGTGTGGTGCACTGTCTGAAAGCACACCAAACCTGCATGTTAAAACAGAGTGCATTTGGTATCAGTCCACTTGTGATAGGAGCCGGCGCTATGCAGGAAGCATCAGCTTATGTAGCTATGCTTCCACTACCACGGTCTTCATTCACAACACTGATGCTTTGGGATGGAGAGTTGGCAAACTGCGATCTGGGCTTGCCAAACCACCATCCCATAGACTAATGTTGTGGGCCACATCAGAAGACTCTGCAGGCCACATGTGACCCCGGGCAACTGGTTGGGCACCCCTGCTGTATGCGGCCACTCCCAATGTTTAACAAACCTTACAAAAACACTTAACATGGATGGAATACAAACACATGATCTAAACCACACAATTAATAGAGTTTTGTACTTTGATACACAGCATTCAAAAATAACCCTTTCGAAGAAAATGGCACACTTTGCTAAATCTAATTAAATAGAAGGTAGAATAATTTTAATTCAATGTTCTGGTTTTGGATTTACTTGCTGTACTTTAATAGCAGTATTATAGATTCTAGTACCTATCTATACTTCACCCTAATTATTTCACCCTATTAAATTACCAGCTACAGAGCCACAAGCCGATCTTGACAGGGCACCAATTTCAGCTAGTTTCTACGCTGAAAAACTTACTCTAATAAGAAATGTGTAAGGACGTTACTGTGTAGCACTGCTAAGGAAGAAGAGGCTGCATTTTTAAAGGAAAGAAAAATCAAAAACATTAAGGAGACTCATCCTTTCTCTTCACTAGTTCAGATGACAACCAGGGATTCCCTCACTTTGAATGGATTGCCTCTCACTTCCTGTTTTGACTATGGGACAAGTGAAAGAAAAACTCTGCCCAATGGGACACAGATGGCCAAAAAAAAAAAAAAAAAGAAGGATATAATCCTCCCTTAAACTAAAAAAATAAGAACATGTGAATTTTGATTTCATTATAAAATTCCTTTACTTGCAATACAAAGATAGAGGACTTGTATTTATTAAAGAAAATAAAGAAATCTGCGCTAGAACATAACTTGAATGTGAAAGTACAAAAAAACGACTTATTATAGTCCATGGTAAACATTAACACTAAAATTGCAAAAAGAGCAAAAATCTGTGTATTACTTTTCAGAGTGAGGGAAAAGGTTGGTAGATCGCTTTTCAGAGTCCTTGTGTGATTTTAGTGATTTACAAGCACAACGTGACAATAACCTCCACCACATAGAATGCACACTTACTAGATGGCAAGCGTTATGCCGCTTGTGGCTTAATACCCAACCCAGGCTTTTATCCTTAACAACTTTGGGGTGGATTCACAGAGAAATGGATTATCGTAGCGTATCAGAAATACGCTACGCCGCCGTTTTTTACCTTGATCTACGTGGAATTCAGGTAGATTTTTTTCGGTAAACGACGGCGGCGTAGTGTATTTCTCCCGTCGTAATCCATCCGCGCGAGTAGGGGGCGTGAAACATTTAAAGTAGGCGCGTTCCCGCGGCGATCGATCTGCGCATGCTCCGTTCGCAAATTTCCCGCCGTGCATTGCGCGAAATCACGTCGTGACGTCATTCGTTGTTTATGTAGCGTACTTTACGGGCGATCCACGTCCCGACGAGTTACGTAAACAAAATAAAAAATTAAATAAATTCGAAGCGGGAACGGCGGCCATACTTAACATGGGCTACGTAAAGTTAGAGCAGCAAAAAGCTGCTCTAACTTTACGTATAAAAAAATAGACGAAAACGATTGCGACGCTCGCTCGTTTGTTCGTGAATCCCCGTAAAAACACATTTGCATATCCCGACGCATTAAAACGACGCGAACTCCTCCCAGCGGCCGCAAATAGATGGCAGCGTAGATCCGAAGGCTTACGAAGACGTAAGCCTCTCGGATCGAAGCCCGAAGCCGGCGTATCATGGTTTGAGAATTCAAACTAGTGATACGCCGCGGGAAATTTGAAATTACTCCTGTCTAACCCCAGTTAGACAGGCGTAATTGTTTTGTGAATCCACCCCTTTATCTCTTATGGTGGAGCAGGGCAGATGGTCCAAGTCTTTACACCAAAAGGAGCCAATCTCATTTAATAGGTAGGCTCAAAAAAGGTGACCCAGAAAAAAAAAAATATATATATATATAAAAAACACCTCGCCATAGTGTAAAAAAAAACCACATTAAATAAAATAAGGTAATGCACTTACTCGCAAGAGCATAAAAAAAACAGAGGGACAGATTCTCAGCTGAGATACGACGGTGGATCTCAGATGCACCGTCGTATCGCAGTTTTTTTTCAATGGGTATCTATGCGAGTGATTTTTAGAATCACTTACGCATAGATACACTAAAGATCTGACAGGTGTAAAGCAATTACACCGTCGGATCTTAGATGTAATGACAACGCCGGCCGCTAGGTGGCCTTTACGTTGTTTTCTCATTTGCCTATGCAAATGAGCCCAATACGCCGATTCCGATTCCCGAAAGTTTCTGCGACGCAGTTTACGTAGGTTGCGTACGCGTAAGGTTACCCCTGCTGTATGAGGGGTATGTTTCCGAAGTGCCGTCGTTGCCATGTTAAGTATGGCGTCGGGTCAGCGTCGTCTTTTTCCGTCGGTTATGTAGTTTTACTAAGTCGTTCGCGAATTGGGAATTGCGTAAGTGACGATCACGTCGTTTTGACGTCGGTTTCAACAACGCTTTCCGACGTGAGCTAGAGCATGCGCACTGGGCTTTTTTCCCGGCCGGCGCATGCGCACTTCGTTTGATGCGGGGCCGCGCTTAATTTAAATACAGCACGCCCCCTCCTTCAGTATTTTAATTCCGCAGCCTTACGACGCCGCATTTACGATACGCCGCCAAAAATTACGGAGCAAGTGCTTTGAGAATACGGCACTTGCTCCAGTAATTTGCGTAGACGTAGTGTAAATGCGATACGATACGCTACGCCGCCAGATACGCCATTTTTTGAGAATCTGGCCCAGAATGTGTAAAAAGCCAGCTGGCTAAAGAAAACGCCTGTCCTTCCAGGATCGCAACAGCACGGTGACGTCAGCACGTCTCTCTACCTGATGCGTTTCGTCACAATCGGATGTTGTCCTGGGGCACGGGCGGCGTGCTGACTCACTACAAAAATATCGGATACACCTGAAATCACACCTCGATCTAAGCTTCGGGCGGGCAGACCCAAAATTCACCATATTTGAGAGGGGAATTTTTTTTTATTAACCCTACTAAAGTGCTGTATATAAATATTGGGTAACTAATAAATATAATACAATACAATATTACAATATTAAAACAAAAACCTAATCCGCCACCAAATTTCTAGCGAGAATGAATTAAAAAAATAAAAATAAATAAAGCACCAAACCAATATGAACTAATATGAACAGATAAAACCCTAACTAAAAATCAGAGACCGATATGATATTAAAAAGTCCCTCTTAAATAGCTGCACCCACGTATATAAAACTGGGTCATACTAAACCAGAAACACCTGCAAAAAAGCCCAATTGAGTCATCTGTGCGGTAAAGGCTATCATAGCAATCATCCACAACCGCCACCAGTGGTCAACAAATAGAATCATACATTACTTCTCTCATTTCTTTGGGTGTTGTTCCAATAGCTATAACTAAATGTATACTACAATCAGACAAGTTCTAAACAAGGGATAATCGCAGTCAGACATCGAGAGAGCAGGACGCTCTCAAACGAGTCACTCTCTCAGGGATAGCGGGGTCCTCCCCACTGTGCGGTTCCAGACCTCACAGACAGGCAGGCAGGATTTCCACCTCCCTGTCATCTGTCCACCTGCCACTGGCCACTCGGACAAGCTCCTCTCCCCCCTCCAGGACTTGCACGGCTTTCCCCCGGTTCACCTGACCCCCCTTGCCTCCCTCAATCAGGTAAGCCACTCCTTGGGAGCTGCAGGCGGCCGTCCTTCTCAGGACAAGCCACAGTAGCTTCCCCCAATCCCCACGGCTCTTCCCCTCTCCTCACCCCCATACCGCTACCCCCGCTCGGGCGTCCTTCCCGCCAGCCATCCCCACAAACCGCCGCTACCCTCGGGCGCGGTGTTTTTTTTTCCCTCCGCGCCGGTCAGTGGGGATTCGCGGCAGCCGCGATTTAGGAAAGGCCGCGGCTTCATCCGCGGCCTAGCGGCGCGCCGCTCCCCACCCCCCAACAATCGGCACTATTGCACTAATCGGGCCAGAAAGCCCCCCCCCGCCCCAGTAGAGCCCCCTTGCCCTCCGATCATCCTTCTTAGCCCCCCAGGCGCCACTCAGCCTGGTACCCCCCCAGCCTGGATCCTGCTGCCAGATCGGCGGCCATCTTGCTCCACCCTGCCCTATCTCTCCCCTCTCAAATTCATTTAAAACTTGATCCAGGGCTTAACCTGATCGCCTCTTTAGGGGTCAGGAAGGATTTTTTTTCCCCTACCACAGCATATTGGCGCAGCGTGGTCAGGTATTTTTTTGCCTTCCTCTGGACCAAGCTAGGATCAGAGGATTCAGTTATCCTTGTGAATCCACCCCCCCCCACCCCTTGGTTCCACGGCGGCCATGGTTAATCGGCAATACTCGGCGAACATTTGGATCGATTTGCCGCAATTCTGCCAGCCGCCACCAAAAAAGCCCTAAGAAATCTGTGACTTTTGGAGGATCGATCGACGATCGACTACCAAAAATCGCAGCCATTTACCCCAGCCTAAGCACATATCATGTGCTTTGATCAACACTAGATCGGCAGTAAAACACTGATTAGAAATCCATGATTTCTTATTGCGACATGATTTAGACTGCCTCTATTACAGAGAGCTGGCTCACAGCCGACTGTAACACCATTCTAGGAGAATTGGTGCCAGAAAACTACCGTATTATAACGGAAAACAGAATAGGGCAAAGAGGAGGACTGGCGGTGATCCATAAGACGCGTCTTGCGATCACAAAACCAAGCCTTCAAAACCCTCTTCCATTCATGGAAACCCTTACTCTTCAACTGCAAGTAAACTGCCAGGAGACCGTCCGGATTCTACTCTGCTATAGGCCACCCGGCCCAAAATCGCAGCTGCTCCCATCTTTGACGGACTTTGTCTTCACTTATACCCTGAACAGCAAACACCTTTTGCTGCTCGGGGACTTCAACCTCTGGGCCAACTCCCCGCAAGACCCCATTGCCGATGCCTGCATCGACCACCTGGAAGGATTGGGGCTTCAGCAACTAGTATGTGGGCCCACACATGCTTCAGGTCACACGCTCGATCTTATTTTCAGAAAAGATCTGGAAATAAAAATCTTGGAAAATGAACCATTGCCATGGACAGATCACCATGCAATTAAATTCATTATTTCCGAATTCCCCCCTTTAACAAAAACATCAAATCCAGTGACAACACACTGGACCAGATGTCAGAAGAAGCTCCACTCGGAACTCTTCAAAGCCACGTTAGGGGAAAAAATAAACACAATTCAGCCGCACCAAACAGCGGAAGAAACACTGGAGGCCATAAACACAGCGCTATTGCAGTCAGCTGACTTGATAGCGCCGAAACGAAAGACCCAGATCAGGAAAAATAACTCCAGCTGGTTCAACAACCAGCTGGCGTTACTGAAGCAAGAGCGCAGAAGGGCAGAAGCAGCCTGGAAAAGAAGCTCTTCAGATGAGAACCTCTCGATCTACAAGGCAATAACCAGAAAATACTACAAGCAAATCTTCGAAGCCAAGAAAAAATATTTTTCTGAGGCTATCAACGGTGCCCTAAACCGCCCCCGCGAACTCTTCAAGCTGGTCACTCAGACCATGAATCCAGGATGTCTTGAAGCCCCCAACTTGGATACACAAGAATTTTGCGATGAGTTATCGGATTGCTTCATTAACAAAATTGAGGCAATCCGGCAAAGCATTCAGCAAAACAATTTCTCTCCTAGCCCCCCCCGTAGTTTTTTACACAGCACCGGCAGTAATTCACCACAGTTAGGTGAGTTCACGCTGGAACCCATCTCCATTCAGACCACAAAAAATATCATCGGCACTCTGCGCAACAGCACTGCGCCAAATGATATTATCCCCACCAAACTGCTGAAAGAATGCGCCGACATCCTGGCACCTCCTGTCATGCAGCTTATCAACCAATCCTTCAGGGAGGGCATAATGCCCTCCCAGCTGAAGGAGGGCTTTATTCAACCCATCTTGAAGAAAGCCACCCTGGATCCTAAGGATCCACTCAACTGGCGCCCCATAACAGGCCTAAATGTTTTTTCCAAGGTAATGGAGAAAGCAGTGGTACAGCAGCTGCAACAGCATCTAGATACCCACAACTTACTCGACCCATTTCAATCAGGATTCCGTCCCGTACACGGGACGGAAACAGCATTGCTTAAGATATGGGACGACGTTCGAGGCCGCAGACGAAGGAGAATCTTCTCTTCTGGTTCTGCTGGACCTAAGCGCAGCCTTTGATACAGTAGATCACAAGCTGTTATTGACTCGGCTGGCCAAAATAGCCAAAGTCGCAGAAAGCGATCTATCCTGGTTCTCCTCTTTTTTGGAAAACCGATCGCAAATAGTGAAGCTAGGACCCTTCACTTCTGAAAAATGCACATTATCGTGCGGGGTCCCTCAAGGATCTCCCCTGTCGCCGATGTTATTCAACATCTATGTGCGTCCTCTTTTCGAAATCATCAGCAGCCAAAAACTGCTATATCACTCATATGCAGACGACACGCAACTGTACTTCCGCATTTGCAATAAAAAGGATCACCACCTCAATCTAGAGACATGCCTCTCTTTGATAGAGGACTGGATGACAAAGAGTTATCTCAAACTCAACGGAGCGAAAACAGAACTTCTTCTGTTTCACGCCAAGCGTAGGAATCAATCGGCAACAACCTGGATCCCCCCGCCCATTCTGGGCAAAATCATCACCCCTAGCGCCAAAGTCAAAAGTCTTGGGGTCATCTTTGACTCCGACATGACAATGAACGCACAAATAGGGTCAGTAGTCAGCGGATCTCACCATCTGCTGCGCCTACTACGCAGACTCACTCCTTTTATTCCCAAGAAAGACATAGCGGTCGTGGTGGGAGCGCTTATAAACTCCAGACTGGACTATGCAAATGCCATTTACCTCGGACTCCCCAAGTACCAAATCGCTCGTCTTCAAGTCGTTCAAAATACGGCCGTCAGACTTGTGACTGGGAAAAAACCCTGGGAATCACTCTCACCTTCACTGAGATCCCTTCACTGGCTACCAGTTAAAGACAGAATCACCTTTAAAGCACTCTGTCTAACGCATAGATATATCCATGGGAATGCTCCCCATTATCTATGCGAAAAAATAAAAGTTCACAATCCCAATCGTATTCTACGATCCACCAATCAAAATCGGCTTCAGATACCGAAAGCCAGATACAAGTCCAAAGGAGACAGGAGATTCGCTGTCCAAGGTCCCAGACTATGGAACGCCTTACCAGCCAGCATTCGGCTGGAGGAGAACCACTTAGTCTTCAGGAGAAAGATTAAGACTCATCTCTTTTGATCTCAAAGGAGACAGGAACAACAAGCACCCAGAGGCGATTTACTTCCCATGTGCTGCGCTATATAAGTTTTCATTCAAGTTTTTCATTCATTCATTCATCGCTCTACTTCAATCAGAGTTCTAATATAATCAGAGCCTCCTGTACCACAGTGGTCCACAACAAAACTAAGAGATAAATAGGTCATTGTACTCTAAACCAGTGTTTCCCAACTCCAGTCCTCAAGGCACACCAACAGGTCATGTTTTAGGATTTCCATTATTTTGCACAGGTGATTCGATCAGTTTCACTGCCTTAGTAAATACCACAGCTGTTTCAATTGAGGGAAATCCTGAAAACATGACCTGTTGGTGTGCCTTGAGGACTGGAGTTGGGAAACACTGCTCTAAACCTACACATGCCATCAAATAAATAAGACCAATAGCATCAATGAAGCAATGTTAAAATAACCCTCCAAGAAAAATAAATATTGTGGCCTACATAGGGAGTAAAAAGTGCAGCAAAATGGGCAAAAAAAAGATTAAACTAATAACTTGTGACCTTAGACTCCAGTCGAGTTTACATCAACTCAAGTCTTAAAGGCCAAAAATGGCTATACTCAAGAATTGTCAATAAAAGCATTGACATCAACATTCAAGCCATATGGAACAAAATGATTTGATCCTATGAATCCATGACATTTTCAGTTTCGAGATCTCCCTCAAAGAACTACCCCTCCAATGGGGGCTATATTTATCTCTCCCCCAAAAAATCGTATTGGTAGGATCTTTATTATGTACCAATAAATAATGTTTGGATAAGGAATGATTTTTAAAGCCTTTTTTTATGTTCATGATGTATTCAGCAAGTCGGACATATAAGGGACGTTTAGTCGGGCCCACATACTGTAGTGCGCACAGGCACTGAATGAGATAAACCACTCCGGTCATAGAACATGTAATAAAGGGTTTAATCCCAAATTCCGCTGATGTGCTTGTGGAGATAAATTTAGTGGTTCTCCTGTTCCTACAACCACTATAAGAAAATACTCAACATCTCTCACATTGATTAAAGCTTGTAAGGCTCTGTAAGAAGCTAGCTTTCTTTACAGGGGTGTTGAAAACATTGTGAGCCAATCTATTTCTAAGAGGGGGAACTCCCCTATAGATCACTTGGGGTTTCATTGGTAAGACACTGTTCAACACCCTAACATTACCCAAGATATGCCAATGTTTTCAAGTAAGATATTTTTTATGTTGGAAAGAGAATGTGGTGATAAACGGAACTAGAGAAGCTGTATCATTTTTTTCTAATGAGGATTTCTCTAAGTAAATCTTCCCTTTTCATTTGGGTGGCTTAAAGGGGTGTTCCAGCCCTAAGTTGTGTTTATTAAAAGTCAGCAGCTACAAAAAGTGTAGCTGCTGGCTTTTAATAAACACTGACTTACCTGCTCCTGCGTTCCAGCGACGCGCCGACCGGGGCTCCGCTCCTCTGCCCCCCTCCCCGGCCGGCGTCTCCATCCTGACTGTGGGCACCCAGCCGTGACAGCCTTCGGCTTCACGGCCGGGCACCCACTGCGCATGCGCGAGCCGTACTGCGCATGCGTGCGCGGCTCGCCGCTGATTGGAGAGGCGATCGCATGGGACCTGTCAGTGTCCCATGTGATCGCCTACAGGGAGGGGGCTGGTGTAGGCGATTAAGCTTAATCGCCTAACCAGCCCCTCGGCGGAAGCAGGAAGTGGGACAGGAAGTCCCACTCCTACTGAAGCCCCCACTCCCCCCCCAAAAAAATTACATGCCAAATGTGGCATGTATGGGGGTGAGGAGTGGATTGAGAAAAGGTAATTTTTTTGGGTGGAACACCCCTTTAAGAGCGGTCTGCATGGATTCATTAGTATAGCTCTTCTTTAACCTCCCTGGCGGTATTCCCGAGCGTGACTCGGGGTTAACATTCAGTGCCAGAAGCGGTAACCCCGAGTCACGCTCGGGGTGCATTTTTTTTTCCCCAAAAAAATCATTGGCGATCCGGCGGGGGATTCCCGCTGGATCGCCGGTCAGACTAGCCTCCCTGGCGTGTGGCACGGCGTGTGTCACGCTGGATGCAGAAAAAGTTTACTTACCTTTTCTCTGCGATCCAGCGATGAATCCCCGCAGTACTCGGCGGGCGGATGTCCGCCTGATGCTGTGTGTTCCGCCGATTCCCTTCCCTGCGAGCGTCGCGACGTAGGGGGGGGAACGGCGCCAAATTTAAAAAAGTAAACAAACACTATACATACAGTACACTGTAATCTTATAGATTACAGTACTGTATGTAAAAAATACACACCCCCCATGTCCCTAGTGGTCTGCCCTGTACACTACATGTCATTTTGTATAATAAAAACTTTTCTTTCTCCCTGCAAACTGTAGATTGCCCATAGCAACCAAAAGTGTCCCTTTATGGCAAAAATTGTTTTAGAGCAGCTAAAAAACAGCGATAATAAATCAGAATCACTTGCAGAATTTAGCGATAGCGATTTATGGGGAAATTCGTCATAAAAAAAAAAAAAAATGACAGCAAAAATTCTGCAACTGAGCAAATTTCAGTGATTTTGATTTGATTACATTATTGAATAATTTTTACTATAATTATATTATCATTTGTGATCATTTTTTATAATTATTTATTATATTATAATTTTTAATTAAAAAAAAAAAAAAAATCATACCCGGGATGCCTATTAGACTCTTGTTTGAATAGATTTAAGTGAGTTATTCCTAAGAATTACAAGCCTACAGTATAAAACGCCAAATTCCCTTGCAAATAATGGTACCGCTTTTAGCACCTAAAATCTTAAAGAATCATACCGCCAGGGAGGTTAAAAACCTCTTGGTAAGAGTATCACCTTGAATCAAAAAAATGTCAGTGCAGTTACATTTGAGTCACATGTATTGGCTCTTAGGAACCAAACTGAGCCAAGAACTATGTTGGCAGCTGTCAACTGGAATATAGGAGTTCCTGTCAGTGGCCTTGAAATATGCGGAAGTGAGAAATCTGTCATCTTCTATGGCAATCTTAACCAGTTCATGACCGGCTCATATACTTTTACTGCTGCAGGATGGCTCTCCTGGGCGAAATCCCGTACGGGTATGGCTTTGCCCAGGAGAGCCGCACAGCAGGGGACCCGATGTGTGTGGCCGGCAGGCACAATTGCCGCCGGCAATGCGCTATTACGTGCACGAGAGCAAGCATGGGTATTTGTGTGTGTAAACACAAATCCCTGTGCTGTCAGGGGATGGGAGACAGTTCGTGTGTTCCTACTAAGTAGGAACAACGAACGATCTGTCTCCTCCCCTAGTCAGTCCTATCCCCATACAGTTAGAACAAGCTGAGGGAACACACATTTATCCCCTTGATCGCCCCCTAGTGTTACCCCCTTCCCTGCCAGTGACATTTACACAGTAATCAGTGCATTTTTATAGCACTGATCGCTGCATAAATGTCAATGGTCCCAAAAATTTGTCAAAACTATCAGATTTGTCCGTCGCAATACCAATAAAAATCACAGATCGCCACCATTACTAGTAAAAAAAAAAAAAAAAAAAAAGCCATAAATCTTTCCCATAGTTTGTAGACACTATAACTTTTGCCCAAACCAATCAATATACGCTTATTGCGATTTTTGTTTTACCAAAAATATGTAGAATACATATTGGCCTAAACTGATGATAAAATGTGTTTTAAAAAAAATAATTTGGGGGATATTTATTATAGCAAAAAATATATATTTTTTCATAATTGTTTTTTTTTTTTGCTTATAGCACAAAAAATAAAAACCAAAGAGGTAAACAAATACCACCAAAAAAAAAACTCTATTTGTCGTAAAAAAAAAAAAGACGCAAATTTCATTTGGGTACAGCATTGCATGGCCGCACAATTGTCAGTTAAAGTGACGCAGTGCCAAATTGTTAAAAGTGTTCTGGTCAGGAAGGAGGTAAAATCTTCCGAAGCTGAAGTGGTTGTTAAACCACTTGTATAAAATGCTCCCATCCCCTCTGTATTAGAACAACAAGTTCCCCTGTGTCTGTGTTATCAGTCCAGATAAGCATATTTGTGATATAACACACTATCTTCCTCCTTCTTGCCTCCGCTCTCCTCTGCCCGGCTGAGCGTTCTATAGGGCGGGACTGAGCACTGCCGCTGGCGTCAGCTGGGGTGGAGAGGAGAGACAGAGCCGAGGAGTCACTTGATCGCAGGAAGACACTTCGCAGTACAGATAAACATATTTATGATATAACAGACACAGGGGAACTTATTGTTTAAATACAGAGGGGATGAGAGCATTTAATGTTTAGTATGAGAGCAGCAGGAGGGGGGGGGGGGGGCACGAGCAGAAAGTCAGAGGGGGGAGGAGAGGATGGAGGAGACAGAGAGCAGGTTAGCATATGATGAAGGCACATACTTAAGACAGCGGCAGCCCTGATATATCGTGGTCAAAGTACAAGGGAAGGGCATAGCCAGGCAGGATCAGACAGGTATTACAGGCGATACAGGTGACCAAATGACAGAGCACAAGCACTGTGCTGTATAACATGCTTAAACTGCTTGCCGACCAGCCGCCATCGCCAATTCTAAGGGAACAGGGTCTGTTTTTTTTTTTTTTTTTTTTGGTTAACAAAAAAAAAATGTATCCCTCTCGTAGTGATGTTCAAAGAGTAAACAAATTGAGCACCACTACCATCCCACAGGAGGAGGATGTCCTCTTTATATCTTGCCCAAAGGACCACTCGAGGTCTCTGTTGGGCATAGACGACATCCTACTCCCATCACACCATGTAGAGATTAGCGAGACTAGGGGCATATTTAGCCTCCATGGCCACTCCTCTATCCTGGCAAAAAAATTGGTCATCAAACCAAAAGTAATTATGTGAAGCTGCAAATGCGAGACGCTCCATAATGAAAGAAATTTGTTCGCTTGGAAAATTTGAATCTCACTACAAATATAAAGTGAACAGCAACCAAACCCTGATCATGTGGTATGACCGCTTATAACGAAGTGACAACTGCCGTCACTAACCACATCCCTTCCTTGGGTGTTTAGCCCGATAGAGGATTGAAAACATGTCAGGAATCTTTCAAAAGACCAGTGGAGCAAAGAGGAACTAGAGGGGAAGGCAGGTACAAATTAAAAAGAAAAAGGACATAGTAGGTGCAGGAATTTTTAATTTGAGTTTAGTATGACCCAAATGTTATATATGTTGGTTCAGCTATTTAAAGGACTTTTTAATATCATATGTCTCTGATTTATAGTTTTATCTATCCATATAAGTTTGTTACGTCGGATCTATTTTTTTCTTTCGAAATTCATTCTCACTAGAAATTTTGTAGCGAATTAGGTTGTGTTTTAATATTAGAACTATTTTCTAAATTTATTTTTATTAGTTACCAATATTTATTCACAGCATTTTAGTAGGGTTAATAAAAAATGTGTTCCCTTCTCGAATTTTGAGTCTGCCTGAGGCTCAGATTGAGGTGTGGTTTCAGGTGTATACAATATTTAAACAGTGAGTGAGCGCCGCCCATGCCTCAGGACGTCAGATTGTGATGATACGCATCAAGGGGAAGGACGTGCTGATGTCACTGCAGTGTTACGATCCCGGGAGGACAGGCGTTTACATTAGCCTGCTGGCTTTTTACACATGCTGTTTTTTCATGCTCTTACAATCAAGTGCATTACCTTATTTGAATAAAATGTAGTTTTTTTTTTTTATTTTTTTTTTTACACTATGGCAATTTTTTTTTTTCTCCTTTCTGGGTTACCTTTTTTAAAGCCTACCTATTGAATGAGTTTGGATCCGGTGTAAAGACTCAGACCATCTGCCCTGCTCCACCATAAGGGAAGCTTTCCATACCGTAAGAGCTGTCATCTGATTTTCTTGTTGGAGATAAAGGCCCGGGCTGCCCCTAAACCACAAGTGTCACAACACTTGTTATATTGTAAGCGTGCATTCTATGTGGTGGAGGGATTTGTCAAGCTGTGTTTGTGAATCATTAGCATCAAACAGGGACAAGCAATCTACCAACCTTCACTTTTTCCCTCACTCTGAAAAGCGATACACAGATTTTTGCTCTTTCTGCAATTTTGGTGTTCATGTTTACCACGGACTACAATAAGTTGTTTTTATGTACTTTCACATTTAAGTTATGTTCTAGCGCAGCTTCCTTTTATCCTTTATTGTGATTTGACTGTGTGTATCTTACAGCTGATTGCTGCTGTTTGCTATGTAGGGATATTTAGCGCAGTTTTCTTGATTATAGACTTGTATTTATAGACCCTGGGTTTAATGCAGGCTACCTTCAGTGGGGGAGGCATTCCTTTTTTCCAACTCAGATTGGTCAGCGTCGTCTCTGACCAGAATGTGATAATCACTCTAATCCACCTTGAAAGAACTACACAAAGAGGTATAAGAGCAGGGATGTAAAATCCCTGGACTTCTGCACTAGCTGCTTGGGCACCGATAGCTCAGCATCAACAGAGGAAAGTACAGAAGGGACCAGGAGTGAGGGAGTACGGTTTTCACCTTTTAATTTTTCCTGAAATGGTGAACAATTTAAGGTCATAGGCCCTGGAAATAAGTTGTCTGATCCACAAGACAAAAGAACTCATACTTGTGAACAGAAGCCAAGGTTGCCAATTAGACCCGGCAGCCCTGAAGAGATCCAAGCAGTGTAGGGAAAACACCTGGGTGTGTTCAGCTTCGACAATTTACACAGTGCTTTGCCGTTTATTGTGCATTCACATCAGTCTCTGCCCACCTTTTTTTGGTCATCTGTGTCCCATTGGGCAGGAAAATTCTTGTGTAAAGAAACACAGAAATAAGTGAGAGGAAATGTCTCCAAAATTAGCAGACTATGGAAACAAGAGACCCTACACAGATTTTTCATGTTGGAAAAAAAATAAAAAAATCATAAAAATTTATTTTTCTCTGAAGAAAAGAGAATGAGGCTTTTTTTGCATGAGCTAAACTGGGAGCAATCCGATAAAGTTACAGCCTGCCCTGGTAGTGCAGCAATAAGAATAAGCTCTCAAAAACTGAACTGAAAACAGATTCCCACATCCACACAAGCAATGTGGATGCAGGAATCTCTGCTGCTACACCACTGTATTCTAAAAGCAGGAACTCCCATCAACTGTCAGAATATACACATCAGTGCAGCAGCCATTTTCTGCATGTGCTGATCGAAAGCTGGTTTTCCAGCAGGACTGTTTGACAGAAGCTGGTCTAACGATTGGCTTCTGTTTAACAGGGAGGCATACATACATATTGAAATGTTGCCGCTTGCTGCTGAACTGAACATATTTTGACTAATTTTTACCATGCTTAGGTCTTGTATGTTTTAGAAAGAAAAAATTACTATGCTTTAGTGTACAACACTCCCTCTTTTTTATCACCTTTGCACCACTTACACATTCTCTTCTGTTGGGCTCGGCTCCTCTCCCACCTCCTGCTCACTTTGGACCGAGCTGCTTTGGTCCAGAACCTCAGACTGCGGCTCTAACCTTATTCTCTTAATGCGATTCTATACAGAGAGGGAAAAAAACAAAAACATTAGAGCGCAAGCTGTAGTTGTAGAGGCAGAACATTGAAGTAAAAATGAGGCAAGGGAAACCCGAACCAAAACAGACTTTAAGTCCAATAAATGTATGAATTTTAAAATGTTCAGTGTACTTTTTAACCACTTAAGACCCGGACCAAAATGCTGCTAAAGGACCTTGCCCCTTTTTGCGATTCGGCACTGTGTCGTTTTAACTGACAATTGCGCGGTCGTGTGACGTGGCTCCCAAACAAAATTAGCGTCCTTTTTTCCCCACAAATAGAGCTTTCTTTTGGTGGTATTTGATCACCTCTGCGGTTTTTATTTTTTGCGCTATAAACAAAAATAGAGCGACAATTTTGAAAAAAAAATGCAATATTTTTTACTTTTTGCTATAATAAATATCCCCCAAAATATATATAATTTTTTTTTTTCCTCAGTTTAGGCCGATACGTATTCTTCTACCTATTTTTGGTAAAAAAAAAAAAAAAAAAAAAAAATCAAAAAAAAAAAAAAATCGCAATAAGCGTTTATCGGTTGGTTTTCGCAAAATGTATAGCGTTTACAAAATAAGGCGGCGTACACACGACCCAGAACCTCGACGGGCAGAACACATCGTTCCGCCCGTCGAGGTTCTCTCCCGGCCGTCGAATTCGGCGACCCGCCCGTCGGGAATGGCAACCAGCCATTCTTCCAGGCGGGCCGTCGAGAAAATAGAGAGCGTGCTCTCTTTTTCGGCTCGACGAGCTTCCCGACGGGAAGCTCGCTGAGACCGTACACACGGCCGAGGTCCTCGCTGGAATGTGCTACTAGCGATTCTCGCTGAGCGAACCTCGCGTGTGTACGGGGCCTAAGGGATAGTTTTATTCCATTTTTATAAAAAAACATTTTTTACTACTAATAGCGGCGATCAGTGATTTTTTTTGTGACTGCGACATTATGGCGGACACTTCGGACAATTTTGACACATTTTTGGGACCATTGTCATTTTCACAGCAAACAATGCATTACAAATGCATTGTTTACTGTGAGAATGACAATTACACTTTGGGAGTTTACCAAAAGGGGGCTCTGAAGGGGTCAAGTGTGACCTCATCTGTGTTTCTTACTGTAGGGGGTGTGGCTGTAGGTGTGATGTCATTGATTGTGTTTACCTATAAAAGGGAAAGCATGATCAATGACAGCGCCACAGTGAAGAACGGGGAAGCTGTGTTTGAACACAGCTCTCCCCGTTCTTCAGCTCCGGGACCGATCACGGGACTCCAGCGGCGATCGGGTCTGTGGGTCCCGCGGTCACGGAGCTTCGGACTGGGTTGCAGGCGCGCGCCCGCGGCTGGGCATTTAAAAGAGGACGTACCTATACGTGCTTGTGCCCAGCCGTGCCATTCTGCCGACGTATATGTGCAGGAGGCGGTCTTTAAGTTATTAAAATACAGTAAAACCTTGGTATAAGAGCGTTTTGCAAGACAAGCAACATTTATTTTATTTATTTTGACTTGATATACAAGAGATGTCTTGATATACAAGTAGCATCATGTCACAACCAAGTATAAAAGAGAAGAGAGGAGCCTCTAAGGCCTTGTACACACGATGGGATTTATCCGCTGTCAACGGTCCCCGGACCGTTTACAGCGCATATTTACGCCGGGATGTTTTGATCCGATGGCTGTACACACCATTGGATCAAATTCCCCGCCGGCGGACAGCGCAGTGACGCGCCGGTGACGTTGACACCGCCACGTCACCGCACCAGGAAGTAAACACTTCCGCGCGCATGCGTCGGATCCATTCACAGGATACGACGCATGTGCGGGCAGATATGTCCGCTGGTTTGCCGTACTAACCAGCGGACATATCTGACGGGCAGCTATCCGGCGGAAAAATTTCAAAACATGCTTTGAAATTTTTCCGCCGGAGGAATCCGGCCAGAACGGTCCGTTTGCCCCTACACACAAGCGGATTTTTCGGCTGAAATGGTCCGTCGGACCATGTTCAGCGGATTTATTCCCTCGTGCGTACAAGGCCTCAGTGTAGCAATACAGTTACATTTAATAAAAGGTACAACATTTAGCAACATATTTCTACACTTAAGGTGCCGCTCTTCTTTTATACCCTGTAGCTCCTGCTAGGTATTGCCAGTCAATGTAAATTTTAAATGACAACAATTGACTTTTCAGGATAGGTGAACCTTCAACAAAATTTCAAAAGATTTGAACAGAATGCATTCATGTACCCGCTTTGGTACCGGTTGCAATATTAAAAATGCTACAAGCTCAGGAGTACTGAAGTACCTTTTATTTTGAGCAGACGGCTGGGATAAATTAGAATGTCTGTTTTAAAACTATAATGTTGGGTCTAGCATGATATTTTTGACTATATTTGCATGTGGTTTGTTTTGTATTAGGATGTTTTTCTATGATGTCTGTCAATAAATACAAAAAAGAAAGGAGGCAAAAGAGTTGGAGATTATATATATATTTTTCAGTAATTTGAATCAACATTCATCACCCACCAATAAATTGATAATACGAGGACAAAGTCTCGAAATTGAAAGTAACTTAAATTTACCAGAATTCGGTTACTAATAAAGGAAAATTAAGCCCCGAGTATTAATTGGCTCCAGTTTCCAAGATACAGCTTCACGTCAAAATTGCATCAAAATAATTACAAGGGGAATGTGCGATTATGCTCCACAATTTTTCTGTAAAATGTGATATAGCAATGAGAATGGTGCCACATCAATCATTATAAATTCATCTTTTTATTGATACCAATAACATAACTTTTCATTTATTTATTGTTTTTTCCATGTAACATTGTCATGCTCCCTCCATACCACTGGGACTGCGAAAGGAATGAACTTTTTCTTAATGTTTAGCCAATGACGCAGATAAGTTGCACATGTGATGCAAAAATAATGAGGGGCCCAACTCTTGTCCTGATCCCCCATTTTAAATCCAAAATATAGGCGGTATGCCTTTTTTTTTTACCACTGCCGTCATACTGCACTTCTGAAACTTCTGTAACCTCGCCACAAATGTACCAGAAGTTATCTGCATTGTTTACACAGTTTTGAGGCATCTTGGCTTCTGAGGGAGATTATCACGCAACTGTTCCTTGGAAAGGTTAGGCAATGACACTTTCACAAGCCACCAGATGTACCGGTAACTGTATAATGCGTAGATCTGAACAAGACAAAGGTACCTTGCAATAAAATAACAATAAATTAAAGTTAGGTAATAGTCTTTAGTCTCAAAGTGAAGATAAATGTATACACTTCCATGTTGTCAGGGATACCACATGCAGGCATCCAGCAACTGTGTTAAGATCAGTTGGCTGCATTCACACCTGAGCATAGCTTTTTCCGCGTTTTTTTGCGGCGATTTTGGACAGGTCTAGGGTCACCAATGTTAAAAGCAGAAAAACGCCCAAATCTGCCTAAAAAGTCCCAGAACTTGTTTGAGCTTCAGGCGTTTTTGAACTTCTGGCTTCAGCCGTTTTGGAGTGGAGATGTGAACCATCTCCATAGAGAATTATAGATTTTTTTCCCCTCCAGCGTTTTGTAGCTTCAGGCTTTAAGCTACAAAATGCTCAGGTGTGAATGCGGTCTTAAGCAGAGTTACAATCACATATATGATTTTTTTTTAATCTCGTACTATTACATAATGTATATTTCCCATTGGTTAGTCTTGTTATTAGCGCAGCATTTATTAATATTTTATTTGAAAAGTTACCTTTGATCTATCCTGCTCGGGCATTCCATCTTACTTGTGGGCAGGTAAAACCCACAAGCATAAACTTCCAGGATACGGTGCTGCTGTATTCCCAGCATGCACCGCCCGTTCTCATGCATACGCAGTATGAGCACGTAGTGGCGTAGGAAACGTCACAGGTTGCCATTACAACAGGCGGCATTGTCAGGAGTTGTGATGGCAACGAAGATAAGCTGCCCTTGCCCGGTTTTGAAATACCGCAATTCTAGCCCTTGGCGCTGCCCACTGACTCCTGTTAAATGTTGACACACATCTTCCAGGAGCACTAGCGGGCACAGGCGCCGAGGGAAATTAAGTCCGGTGCCGCGAAGAGAAAGGGACAGATTACAAGGGACCACATATCAACAGGCATGAAATGTCGTTGGTTATTTTTAATCCTGCTGAATAATGTAAAGTTCATTTTATGGGTGGAACTCCGCTTCAAGGAATCAGGACCAGATGAGGAAGTGAAAATATATTTATTAAGACAATGACACCCTTCCAATACCAACACCAGTAAATCATAAAACAAGCAAATGGAAAATAAATGTAACAATGAAAACCCTGAGTAAATAGCCTAACGAACGCAGGCAGGGACACCACTTGCAGGGTAAACACTGAAGCACTGGACCTCAGTGCAAGGCAGGCTTATATACCCCCAGCAGTTCTATCAGGTGCAGCCCAATTACCTGTATGGTCCATCTGCTGGGAGACACCCGCTGGAGGCCACCAGAACTACACCCTTTGGTTCTAAAAACAACAACTCTACCAGCAGGTGGCCCAAGCAATGACACAATTTTCACTGTTCTACAGTACTTTGTCGAGAATTTACAAGGCATTGCGATCATCAGACACCTCCCTCCCTTGTAGGCAAATATACTTGCCTGTGTATAAATCTTTATTGTGAGCTATCCTGAAAATTTTAGCCAACTAGCACCTGTTTCTAATTTATGGAATCAAAATATGTAAGAATTTGTATATTTTATTTCAGAGGTCGATAATTTCCCAAAATTTGTACACCAATGTAACTAATACAAAAACCACCAAGTACATATGGCTATAGAACCAGGGTTTGCGCTGATGCAAGAAATAATGTAAAACCAATTTATTTGGGGTCACAGGATTTTAGAGACTGTTGGGTTGTACTGGCACGTACAGAAGGACTGGACATTGGCAAAAAAAAAAAAACACAATGACTAGGGCAATTTAACCCCTCCTACTACCAGCATGCCGTTTGTCATTTGTAATCAGGAGCAGCGGAGGAAGGTGGTTCCTCAAAGCTGACTGGGAACAGGATACATGCATGCGACACTCCAACTAGCAGAAGACACCCCTGCTCAACCCCTGTATTTTGCTGTAAACCAACAGAAAATTGGGAAAAAAATGGTGCCCAATGGTTCTTTAAATGAGATAGCTGCAGTTGCTCAATCTGTATAGCTTACTTGCAAAGTGGGTCTTTAGAGGCAGTGTCACACCAAAAGCTGGACCTGGAAAAGATATCTGCTTCCCACACAGGTCTGGATGTGACCATGCAGAGCCACACAGTACATGCACATCTGACAAGATTTCCTGCAATCGTCTGGACAGTGAGGTTCAAAGCTATTGCTGAGGTATACGCTAATCCAGATAGCTGTGCTGACAGACCAGCTCAAGAAGCTTGTGGAGGAGTCTCTCAGCAGAGCATAGAAAAAAAAAATGTCCAACCCCCTAGGACAGTAGCAAAAAAACAGAGACATGCCGGAAAGTATGACAGGATTATATTGAGTTAGTCACGGTTTGCCAAAAAAGTTTGGCTTTTCTCTGTAGAGCAGAAAAAGGTGTTCATCCTCCTAGGACACAAAAAAAAAAAAGACATGCTGGCAGTAAGAAGTGTTATATCAGGCCAGTCACTTATTGTCTATTGTATAAAAAGTGCTAAAAAAAACGCCCTTCCTTCTGATGTAGCACTTCTCAGCACACAGGAATGAGCAATCAAGACAGATGACTACAGTGAAAGACAATTGGATACAAAAGTAAGCAGCTGCTTAAAAGCAAGTAAATATCAAATGACAGTAACACAAGATTAGAGACGCCACAGTCCCACGGTTCAGTATATACTGTAGCAGCGCTAGTTATTCAAAACCAGAGTTCTGAAAAAAGTTATAGAATTAAATAGGTATCAAATAATGATGCAGATGAGTAGAAGCTGTCAATCGAACAGTGTCCTCCTTAACCACTTAAGACCCGGACACATACGCTGCTAAATGACCCAAGGTGTTTTTACAATTCGGCGCTGCGTCGCTTTAACCACTTAAGGACCGCCGCATGTACATTTACGTCGGCAGAATGGCACCGACAGGCACATCAACGTATATATACGTTGGTGCCTTGGGGGGGATCGGGGGTCCGATCGGACCCCCCCCCCGTACATGCGGCGGTCCGCGCGGCTGCAGGAGCGATCCGACGAGTGGGGGCGGCTATCCGTTTTCATCCGCCCCCTCCGGATCGCTCCCAGCCAATGCGCGCGCCCGCCTGACCTGTCACTTCCTCCTCCTGTGTAAACACAGGAAGGAGGAAGCGACGTGATCTCTCCCTCGGCGTTTGTTTCAAGCGCCGCTGAGGAGAGATCACCACAGAACAAGTAAGTCCTGCACCAACACTACACTACACACACACATTTAACCCCCGCGATCGCCCCCCCCCCCTCCCCCCTGTCACAGTGTCACTGAATGCAGTAATCATGTATGATTACTGTATTTAGTGTCAGTGTGACAGACAGTGTGACAGTCAGACAGTCAGTAGTGTCAGGGTAGCCCCCCCCACCCCCCCCAATAAAGTTTTAACCCCTGATCACTGCCCTAGTTAACCCTTTCACTCCCTATTGCCAGCGTCACTAAGCGATCATTTTTCTGATCGCTGTATTAGTGTCGCTGTTCCCGCTAGGTAGCTAATTTTTTTTTAATGCGATTTTTTTTTTACTAAAGACATGCGGCTAAATAAATTTTGGCCTAAATGTTTGACTAAAATTTAGTTTATTGGTTTTTTATTATAACAAAAAGTAAAAAATATTGATTTTTTTTCTGTCGCTCTATTTTTGTATATAGCGCAAAAAATAAAAATCGCAGAGGCGATCAAATGCCACCAAAAGAAAGCTCTATTTGTGGGAAAAAAATTTTGTTTGGGAGCCACGTCGCACGACCGCGCAATTGTCTGTTAAAGCGACGCAGTGCCGAATCGCAAAAACCCCTTGGGTCATTTGCCAGCGTATTGGTCCGGGTCTTAAGTGGTTAACAGACAATTGCGCGGTCGTGCGACGTGGCTCCCAAACAAAATGTGCGTTCTTTTCTTCCCATAAATAGAGCTTTCTTTTGGTGGTATTTGATCACCTCTGCGATTTTTATTTTTTGCGCTATAAACTAAAATAGAGCGACAATTTTGAAAAAAATCAATTTTTTTTTACTTTTTGTTATAAAAAAAAAAATCAAATAAACTAAATTTTAGTAAAACATTTAGGCCAAAATTAATTCAGCCACATGTCTTTAGTAAAAAAAAAAAAATTGCAATAAAAAAAATAGCTACCTAGCGGGAACAGCGGCACTAAAACAGCAATCAGAAAAATGATCGCTTAGTGATGCTGGCAATAGGGAGTGAAAGGGTTAACTAGGGCAGTGATCAGGGGGTTAAAACTTTATTAGGGGGGGGTGGGGGGGCTATCCTGGACCTAACACTAACTGACTTTTACACTGCCTGTCACACTGACACTAAATGCAGTGATTAGATCACTGCATTCAGTGACACTGTGACAGGGGGGTGGGGGGGGGGGGCGATCACAAGGGGTTAATGTGCCTATGTGTGTGTGTGTCAGTGTTGTGTTGGCGCACACTTACTGTGGATGTCTTCTCTCATCAGCAGCGGTGGGAAACACCGCTGCGATGAGAGGTGACACCATTTCCTCCTTCCTGTGTAAACACAGGAGGAGGAACTGACACGAAGGGGGAGCGCTCCCATTGGCTGGGAGCGATCGCGAGGGGGGCGGAAAACACGGACATCCGCCCGCTCGTCGGCGATCGCTCCCAGAGCCAGGGGGACCGCCGCACGCCGCGGAGGGGGTCCCGATGGGACCCCCGAACCGCACGAAGGCGAGGACGTAAATTTACGCCCTTGTGCCTGTACGAGCCATGTTGTGGCCGTAAATGTGCGTGCGGGGGTCCTTAAGTGGTTAATATGTGCTCCTTATCAGGGGGGTTGCGTTTCACCACGTGGGGGGATACTCTCCCCTTTTGTGGATGCACTCACCAAACCAAGGCTTTAAAACAGCATGGAATACACCACAGCATCTGTCACCAATCTTGCACTCTCCACCACTCTGCTCGTTTAGATCTGTGTGGATATGTTGAGTAGGAAAGGTCTGCTTCTCAAACGAGATCAGGACAGAGTGAGGTGTAGGTCCGCTCCTGGCTGGGGAATCCCTGGCTCTGGGTGTGGACTTATTGTCTATTGTTTACCAGTGTCGGATTCTGCAGTAGGTGGCAATATAACCCAACAGTCTCTCAAATCCTGTGTTTCTCAATAACGAAGAAATAACTATTTTAATAGATAGGAGTGGATATATTTCAGTAATATGAAATATCATTCATAATTAAACAGAACACCAACAAAATGAATCATTATTTACATACAAATCCAGTAAAGGACAGTGTAACCTAGTGTTGGTGCAAGCAATAGATCTGTTAAGAAAAGTGGTTATTTTTAGCAATATCAGTTACAATACACCACTCACCATTAATAGAGCACCAACATAATAAAGTAACAAGTTGGTGTAAGAAAATATGCTTGTTGGGATAAAATAAAAATAAAAAAATGGTTTAAAAAGTAATTGACTTACTTCTTCTTCTGTGTCGTCAGACATTTCATGCGTCCGTCGATGCCTCTCAAGGGATAATGTAGCACTGTCAGAGTTTGGTGCATCTTGCGGAAACTGTGCTACCTTTGGTGATGGAGGTGGAGAGGAATCCTGCATTGGATTTGTTGCTTCCAAATTTAAAGGTAATGTTCCAGGAGAGAATGTTTCTTGATTTTCCCTTTGTGGAGAACTTTTATTACACAGTAGTTCCTTCAGAATAAAAAGCACACAACAAAAACATTAAACACCCACATCCACATTGATCACAGGCATCTTTTAGGCCAGGTTAAAATTTGATAAAATTCTAACCATTGGGGTAGCAACACATGAAATCCTCCCCTAACATTCTTTTCTTCCTTCATCTGAACTAGATAGGTTAGAAATCCCATGTAAAATCATATACAAATGTATTCAAATACCTCACCACTTGCATTCAAATACTGAAAAGTCTCTATGCAGGAATTATACTAAAATGTTTTCTTCAAACTTAACAGTGGAGTAAATGTCCTGCTGCTGTTTGTGTGGGTTGTTCTATTGCACAGGGGACCAAAATGCAGCTAAAGGACCTTGCCCCTTTTTGCAAATTGGCATTGCGTCGCTTTAACGGACAATTGCGCGGTCGTGCGACGTGGCTCCCAAACAAAATTGGCGTCCTTTTTTTCCCCACAAATAGAGCTTTCTTTTAATGGGATTTGATCACCTCTGGGGTTTTTATTTTTTGCGCTATAAACAAAAATAAAGCGACAATTTTGAAAAAAAATGCAACAATGTTTTTTACTTTTTGCTATAATAAATATCCCCCAAAAATATATTAAAAAAAAATGTCCTCAGTTTAGGCCGATACGTATTCTTCTACCCAATTGTGGTAAAATAAGCGCTTATCGGTTGGTTTGCGCAACATTTATAGCGTTTACAAAATAGGGCGATAGTTTTATTGCATTTTTATTATTTATTTATTTTTTACTACTAATGGCGGCGATCAGCGAATTTTTTCGTGACTGCGACATTATGGCGGACACTTCGGACAATTTTGACACATTTTTGGGACCATTGTTATTTTCACAGCAAAAAATGCATTTAAATTGCATTGTTTATTGTGGAAATGACAGTTGCAGTTTGGTAGTTAACCACAAGGGGGCGTTGTAGGGGTTATGTGTTCCCTGTGTGTTTACAACTGTAGGGGGGTGTGGCTGTAGGTGTGATGTCATCGATCGTGTCCCCCCTATAAAAGGGATGACGCGATCGATGCTGCCGCCACAGTGAAGCACGGGGAAGCCGCATTCCGGAGCTTCGGACTGGGTCACGGGAGCGCCCCGCGGCTGGGTAGTAGTACAGGACGTACCGGTACGTGGATCTGCCCAGCCGTGCCATTCTGCCGACGTATATGTGCAGGAGGCGGTCCTTAAGTGGTTAAACTACTACAACACTCAACAGCGCCCTGGTTAGTTAGGGGGAACAGGAAGTGAGAAATTCAGACAAAGAAAAAAAAACATTTAGAAGGGAAATCGAAGGAAAGGGTAAGTGAACCAACAATGCACTAGCTTAAAGGAACCTATTTATTAAATTAAAAAATGAACCTTTACAACCCTTTAATTTTACTGGGTCCAAAATGAGGTACAATGAAAAAGGAAAGGTTTTCTTTTATTTCATTCACCCATTTAAGCAAAAACATTTTTTGCTTTCAGCTAAATGTGAGCAGCAAACACGTCTGATATTCTGCCGTTTCCTCCAACACTTTCTAAAAACAAATCGGAAGCTTGCTGTTCCAGCCGGATACTGCAACCCCTTTTCTTGAGCCCCAATGCCACCGCCGATCCCGGGAGCAGCTAGGGAAACCTTGCATAATCTGTCTTTGCAGATCATGCAAGCATTTCTGGGCTGCTACCTGGAGCATAGGCGATGTCAGGCCAGGGACAAAAGGCTGCAGCATCAGGCTGGAACAACGAGCCCGACACTGAACGTTCATCCAATTTTCCACGTTGTTCTACAGAACATTGGAACCAATGAACGAAAATTGCTTATTTTTTTGTTGTTTATTGTTTCTGATTTAGGCAGCATTTCTTTTCTGTTTTTCCTTCAACAAAAAGGGTACACATTAAAATGAAAATCGTTAATTTTGTTGCTGTACGAGAACATTTTTGGAGTTTGTCCCTTCAGGAATTTTTGTACGAAATTTTTGTACAAACATTTTCTGGACAAAAATGTTCGCCCGATTTTCTTATAGTGTATATGAGCCTTTAGTCAAATAATTTATGCAGCTACCTTCAGATGACTGGGCAATGGTAAAATTCTAAGGACAACCCCCCAAAAAAAATGTTTTGCTACATTACACAGCACTACTTTAACTGGTATCTGCGCAGTCATGCAGTGCTGTACCCAAACAAAATTAATATAATAATTATTTACACAAATAGAGCTTTCTTGTGGTGGCATTTGGTATGCAATATAAATGAAAATAAAACCGAAAATTTTGAAAAAAATATATTTTTAAACTTTCATCCAATGAAACAATAAAAAAAATGCAATTTCTTCATAGATTTTGGCCAAAATGTATTCTGCTACATGTCTTTGGTAAAAAAAAATCCCAATAAGTGTATATTGTTGCTCTATTTTTGTTTATAGCGCAAAAAATAAAACCTGCAGAGGTGATCAAATACCACCAAAAGAAATCTCTATTTGTGGGGGAAAAAAAGAACGTCAATTTTGTTTGGAAGCCACGTCGCTCGACCGCACAATTGTCAGTTAAAGCGACGCAGTGCCGAATCGCAAAAAAGGGCCAATATGCAGGCCAAGACCCTGCATATTGGTTCGGGACTTAAGTGGTTAAAGTCACGAAAAATTCTCATACGACAGAAAAAAAAAAATCCGAAGTGATGTCATGTGTTGTAATGTATTTGTATTGTATTTTCAGACTACAACTGTACTGACTAAAAGAAAATCGTACGATCTGGTACCGTACGAGAAACATTTTCGTGCATGTCCGATAAAATAATATCGGATGAACATTCATGATCGGCTACAGAAAGCTCCGTACCAACGATCCGATTATCGTACGTTTCTTCCTCAGACATTTTTTGTGCGATATTAAGATCGTGTGTATGGAGCATTAGGGTTTATAGTTTTTATTATAAGTGCATTTTAAATGATAGGAGACAGAATATCAACTGAAAATCCTGAAAAAAAAAAAAACACACAAATGTTATAAATTGAGTTGCAGTTCAGTGAGTAAAATAAGTATTTGATCTCCAGGCAAAACATAACTTAATACTTGATGGGGAAACCCTTGTTGGCAAGCGCAGAGGTAGGATGTGTCTTGTAGTTGGTTACCAGGATGGCACACATGCAAGTATTTTTTCTGGATTTTTGGTTGATATTCTGTCTCCATCATTTAAAATACACCTAAAATTATAGATCCTTCCATTTCTTTGTAAGAGGGCAAACTTACAAAATTTGCAGGGGATCAAATAATTAATTTTCCCCGCTGTATACAGTATAGCACCAGTGACAGATATAGAATGATCAGTGATTATATTATACACGGTCACTGTACTAATGACACTGGCTGGGAAGGGGTTAACATTTAAGGTGATCAAGGCTTAAATGTATAATGTGTAAAGTTTGCTGCTTTTACGAATAGATCTCCCTGCAAAGCATAGACATCATGGAGATCTGTACAAAGCCGATCACAGCAGGTCCTGGTCGTGAACCATTGGCTGGGACTTGCCGACAGGCTCCCGCTGTGTACAGTCACAGCAGGTGCCAGCCAGGGAGTGCGCATGCATTTACTTGATACCCGGAAGTACATCGCTTTGCTTACAGCAGCTGCCCGTCGGCAGTGCATTGTGAGCAGTTGTTAACTATAAACAGTTTTCAATACAATTATGTTGCTTAAACCACTTCAGCTCTTTGGACATACATGGTACATCCAAAGAGCGAACGGTTAAGCACAAGCGAACAAATGCAGCATCAGTCATCCCCTTGTGCCCTATTTGATTAGCTGGATCCTTGCCATGAAGTGAAAATAATTCAGGCAGCTTTCATAGTGTGGGCGGTGCAGTACCACACTGTGAGATTCTTGGGCTCTCCTGCTCTTAACAGGGAGCCCAGGACTGCATTAACCGGCTTCAGGATGCCAAGCGAGAGGAGACTGAGGCACAGCCATTCCCCGATATCCTCTGCATGAAACTGGAAGCAACAATCATTTTGTTTTACTTCTGGTTTTGCAGCCGTCATTCACTCTCCGATACAGCTAGGAAAGCAGCTAACCTAGCAGATCTGTGCTTAGTTAAAAGCTTTGGAGGGCAGAAGAGACACTTGGGAGACAATGGGGGTTATTTACTAAAGGCAAATCCACTTTGCAAAGTGCAAGTCCACAAGTGCAAACTACAAGAAAGTGCAGTCACTGTAAATCTGAGGGGTAGATCTGAAATGAGGAGAAGTTCTGCCGATTTTATTATCCAATCATGTGCAAGCTAAAATGCTGTTTTTTATTTTCCTTGCATGTCCCCCTTGGATCTACAGCGACTGCAATTCCAAGTGCACTTTCAGTGCAATTTCAAGTGCACTTGTAGTGCAAAGTGGATTTGCTTTTAGTAAATAACCCCCCATGTCTAATAAAATTAAAAACAAAGCGAAATTTAAAGACAACCCCCATTGCCCTGCACACAACCACAAATGCAAACATGGCACAGAGTGCACATAGTATGATGAAAACGGTCTGATGGATTTTTCCATTAGTTTTCCGATGAAGCCGACTGACGGTCCGTCGTGCCTACACACCATCAGTTAAAAAAACGATCGTGTCAGAACCCAGTGACGTAAAACACAACGACGTGCTGAAAAAAATGAAGTTCAATGCTTCCAAGCCTGCATCGACTTGATTCTGAGCATGCGTGGATTTTTAACCGATGGACGTGCCTACAGACGATCGTTTTTTTCTATAGGCTTTTTATCCATCAGATAATTTTAAAACAAGTTCCAATTTTTTTAACCTATGGATAAATAACCTATTGGGCCCACACACAATCGGTTTGATCTGATGAAAACTGTCCATCAGACCGTTTTCATCAGACTAACCTATCGTGTGTACGCAGCATAAATGATGATTGCACCACAAATGTAGGTTATCGCCACAAATGCTTGAGTGAGAGCAACAATTCTAGCGCCACAGGTAAACCGATGAGTAGAAAATGCTTTTAAAAGCACCTATGAATATTTTTGAGCAACATTGTTTTTTATGATATTACAGGCAAAGGAAATTTTAAGACTTGGCACGTTTGGAATCTATTCGACACAACCTCATCCTTTATATTTTACCAAAAATTGGATATTATATTGTGTTTGTATGCACTAAAATCGAATACATTTTTCCTGAAAATATGCATTTGAAAAACTGTTGAGCAAATATTGTGCAACATAAAAAATTGCTATGCCTTTACTCTACGAGGTCCCTGCTTTCAGAAAATCTATAATGTTCTGTGGGCTTTATGTAATTTTATGGCCAAAAATGCAGATATTTTTAATGTGTGCAAAAAGTAAAAAAAAAAAAAAAAAATCCTCTGGAGCATAAGTGGTTAAAATTCACAACATAATTCAAAGTGACTGCCAAAAGTTCAGAAAAAAAAACCTCTCACCTTATCGCTAGAAGAGGATGAAGACGACGATGATGACCTTGACGACCGTGACATACGTTTTGGCCTTTCTGGTGAGGTTGATTTAGAATGGGAGCTATGTCTGGAGGGGGAGGATCTATCTGATGAGGAGCGTGATGAATGAGAAGAGGATGAGGAAGATGATGAGGAAGAGGAGGAAGAAGAGGAGGAAGAGGATGATGAGGAGGAGGATGAAGAGGATCTTCGTCGGGATCCTACCAAGGCAACATTTTCACTTTCTTCAGCACCTACAAGCAACTCCACTTTTCTTACACAGTCTTCCTCCTCTTTAACAGGCTGCAATTCATCTGTATGATGTTCCGGAGACATAGTGCCTGGAAGGAATTCATCTTGCTTAATAACCGACACATGTTCCATATGCAATTCGACTCTCTCTGTTAGCTCTATGGCCTTGTGGATTTTGCTACTGCTATCGTTAGGCAATAAGATCTGTTCATTATAAACTTTTATATCTGCATGTAGCTCTGTTGGATTTTGCTCTACTGTATGCAAAATGTTGCTTGTAGAGGATCTGGAACATGCATAATTGGCGTTTTCCCTTTCAGCATACGAAGAGTTAACAGCCTCCACAGGAGACTGTTTAGATGCATCCTGGGTGGATAAAGGATTTGTAGTAGTATGAAATGGAACTTCCTCTGATTCATCCACAAGTTTTTTTTTTGAATCTACAGATTTTTTGGTCATAATTGTTTCTCGAACATCAACATTTTCACCTTTAGACCGTTCCTGGGCAGCACTTTGGACATTTGCATTAGTCATCTTCACATGGGTAGACAGAACAGTCCCCTCAGTTATCTCCACATCAGAAGATGGAAAATTTACCTCTGTCATTTTCACTTCCCTGGGCCCATGCACATCCGTCATCTTCGCATCAGCATTCTGACCATCTGTAGAAATCTCTGATGGCATTAATTCAGACTCTTTTTGTACAGCAAGAATCTCTTCATCACCCTGTGGCTCGGTGATTTTGTGGTCCACCAGCTCATGGTCTTTTGCTACAATATCCTTGGTGCGCATCTTGGCAGGCAACTCTGCCTCGGTACGCTTCTCGGTAGGCAACTCGGCCTCCGTATGCTTCTCAGTGGGAAACTCGGCTGGCAACTCAGCCTCGGTGGGCACCTTGGTAGGCTCTTCATCTGGCAACTCAGCCTCTGTGGGCGCCTCGGCCGGCAACTCAGCCTCGCTGGGCGCCTCTGTATGCTTCACGGACAGCAACTCAGCCTCGGCACGCTCCTCGACTTCGCTGGGCAACTGAGCCTCGGCATGCTCCTCGGCCTCGGTGGGCAATTCAGCCACAGCGCGCTCCTTGGTGAGCAAGTTTGCCTCAGTAGGTGCCTCTGTACGCTCCTCGGCCCGCAACTCAGCCTCGGTGGGTGCCTCGGACGGCAACTTAGCCTCGGTGGGCGCCTCGGATTGCTCCTCGGCTGGCAACTTAGCCTCGGTGGGTCCCTCGGTATGCGCCTCGGCCGGCAACTCAGCCTCGGTGGGCGCCTCGGACGGCAACTCAGCCTCGGTATGCTTGGCCGGTAACTTAGCCTCGGTGGGGGCCTCGGCCGGCAACTCAGCCTCGATGGGGGCCTCAGTATGCTCCTCGGCCGGCAACTCAGCCTTGGTGGGTGCCTCAGTATGCTCCTCGGCCGTCAACTCAGCCTCGGCGGGTGCCTCGGGTGACAACTCAGCCTTGGTGGGTGCCTCGGTATACTTGGCCGGCAACTCGACCTCGGTGGGGGCCTCGGCCGGCGACTCAGCCTCGGTGGGGGCCTCAGTATGCTCCTCGACCGGCAACTCAGCCTCGGTGGGGGCCTCGGCCGGCAACTCAGCCTCGGTGGGGGCCTCGGTATGCTCCTCGGCCGGCAACTCAGGCTCGGTGGGTGCCTCCGCTGGCAACTCAGCCTCAGTGGGCGCCTCGGCATGCTTGACCGGCAACTCAGCCTCAGTGGGGGCCTCGGCCTCAGTGGGTGCCTCAGTGTGCTCCTCGGCCGGCAACTCAGCCTCGGTGGGCGCCTCGGCATGCTTGACCAGCAACTCAGCCTCGGTGGGTGCCTCGGCCGGCAACTCAGCCTCGGTGGGCGCCTCGGCATGCTTGACCAGCAACTCAGCCTCAGTGGGGGCCTCGGCCTCAGTGGGTGACTCAGTGTTCTCCTCGCTGGGCAACTCAGCCGCGGCACGCTCCACGGCCTCGCTGGGCAACTCAGCCGCGGCACGCTCCACGGCCTCGCTGGGCAACTCAGCCGCGGCACGCTCCACGGCCTCGCTGGGCAACTCAGCCTCGCTGGGCAACTCAGCCGCGGCACGCTCCTCGGCCTCGCTGGGCAACTCAGCCGCGGCGCGCTCCTCGGCCTCGCTGGGCAACTCAGCCGCGGCGCGCTCCGCGGCCTCGCTGGGCAACTCAGCCGCGGCGCGCTCCGCGGCCTCGCTGGGCAACTCAGCCGCGGCGCGCTCCTCGGCCTCGCTGGGCAACTCAGCCGCGGCGCGCTCCTCGGCCTCGCTGGGCAACTCAGCCGCGGCGCGCTCCTCGGCCTCGCTGGGCAACTCAGCCGCGGCGCTCTCCTCGGCCTCGCTGGGCAACTCAGCCGCGGCGCGCTCCTCGGCCTCGCTGGGCAACTCAGCCGCGGCACGCTCCTCGGGCTCGCTGGGCAACTCAGCCTCGGGCTCGCTGGGCAACTCGGCCGTGGCACGCTCCTCGGGCTCGCTGGGCAACTCAGCCTCGGGCTCGCTGGGCAACTCAGCCGCGGCACGCTCCACGGCCTCGCTGGGCAACTCAGCCTCGGCGCGCTCCACGGCCTCGCTGGGCAACTCAGCCTCGGCGCGCTCCTCGGCCTCGCTGGGCAACTCAGCCGCGGCACGCTCCACGGCCTCGCTGGGCAACTCAGCCGCGGCACGCTCCACGGCCTCGCTGGGCAACTCAGCCTCGCTGGGCAACTCAGCCGCGGCGCGCTCCTCGGCCTCGCTGGGCAACTCAGCCGCGGCGCGCTCCTCGGCCTCGCTGGGCAACTCAGCCGCGGCGCGCTCCGCGGCCTCGCTGGGCAACTCAGCCGCGGCGCGCTCCGCGGCCTCGCTGGGCAACTCAGCCGCGGCGCGCTCCTCGGCCTCGCTGGGCAACTCAGCCGCGGCGCGCTCCTCGGCCTCGCTGGGCAACTCAGCCGCGGCGCGCTCCTCGGCCTCGCTGGGCAACTCAGCCGCGGCGCGCTCCTCGGCCTCGCTGGGCAACTCAGCCGCGGCGCGCTCCTCGGCCTCGCTGGGCAACTCAGCCGCGGCACGCTCCGCGGCCTCGCTGGGCAACTCAGCCTCGCTGGGCAACTCAGCCGCGGCACGCTCCTCGGCCTCGCTGGGCAACTCAGCCGCGGCGCGCTCCTCGGCCTCGCTGGGCAACTCAGCCGCGGCGCGCTCCGCGGCCTCGCTGGGCAACTCAGCCGCGGCACGCTCCTCGGCCTCGCTGGGCAACTCAGCCGCGGCGCGCTCCTCGGCCTCGCTGGGCAACTCAGCCGCGGCGCGCTCCTCGGCCTCGCTGGGCAACTCAGCCGCGGCGCGCTCCTCGGCCTCGCTGGGCAACTCAGCCGCGGCGCTCTCCTCGGCCTCGCTGGGCAACTCAGCCGCGGCGCGCTCCTCGGCCTCGCTGGGCAACTCAGCCGCGGCACGCTCCTCGGGCTCGCTGGGCAACTCAGCCTCGGGCTCGCTGGGCAACTCGGCCGTGGCACGCTCCTCGGGCTCGCTGGGCAACTCAGCCTTGGCCTCGCTGGGCAACTCAGCCGCAGCGCGCTCCACGGCCTCGCTGGGCAACTCAGCCGCGGCACGCTCCTCGGCCTCGCTGGGCAACTCAGCCGCGGCACGCTCCGCGGCCCCGCTGGGCAACTCAGCCGCGGTACGCTCCGCGGCCTCTCTGGGCAACTCAGCCGCGGCACGCTCCTCGGCCTCGCTGGGCAACTCAGCCGCGGCACGCTCCTCGGCCGGCAACTCCGCCATTATTTTTGGTATAACTATTAAAAATTCCTGGGCAAGTTTTGTTTTGATTTCAACAGGGGTGGCTTCTTCTGGTGCCTCAAGTGAAGCTTGATTTTTGACCATGGCTTTAGGAGTTATTTGAACACCTGCAACATCTTCTGCCTGTGCATCGAATTCAAAAGATTTATTCGAATATTCGGTTGTGCTTGATTGTTCGAAACAAACTGGCTCAGTGATTGCGTCTTTCTGTGATGTTATTTGTTGAGATTCCACTTGTGTCAAAATGCCAGACGTTTCTTGTAAATCTGGGTCACACACCATAGCTTCATGGACAGCCAGAGATTCTTCATTAGCATCTGATATGTTAGCAGAAGTCCTCTCTGATATTTTGGAATCTTCACACCTTTCTGCCACAATCACAAAAGATTCACATGTCCCTGTTGTAGCTTCAGATTCCAATTTACTTATTTCAGCAAATTGCTTTAATGGAATCTCGCCTAGAACAGTTTCAGAGGTAACTTTATTTGATTGCTCTAATTTCACAGATTCCTCCAATTGTACAGTTTTTTCAAACATTTTCAAATCATCTTCAGCAGATGGTTTGACTTCTTTTTGTTTGATTTCTGAATTTTCATTTATATGCATAGGTTCTTCTTTTTCAGAGCTCAGATTTCCTAAAAAGGGTTGTTGTACTTCTACTGAGCCAGAATGTGAGACTTCTTCACCAGAGAAGTGTCAATGCTGCTGGTGGCCCCTCCTAATATGTCAGAACCAGACACATGGGAGGCACCTAAATCTGATTTCTTAGTAAGCTCTTCTTCCATTACACTTTTATCCTGTCCCTTAAGCAAATCAGTTGCTTCCTTCTTTGTCTGTTTTAGCCCACATGACCGCAGCTTTGGTTTGTCCAACATAGTCCACGCAGGTACAGGCGTTTGCTCCACATTAGGCACCTGTGTTTTATGTTTTTCCTGAATGTCAGGAACTGTTTGTAAAATGTTAGTTTCCGGTTGATTCCGATTTGAAGAGGATGATCGGACTCTTAGTTTTCTTGTTTTAGGTAAGCTGGAAACACAAACTGAGGAAACGACTTCTGCTTTGTCAGATTCAAAAGCATCACCACCGCACTCTGCAGAATTTGCATTCAATTTGTCCTTGTTTACCTTCTCTGAAATAGACATGGTCTTAACATTTGACCTTCCCACTTCAGGACAGCTTGACAATGTAATGGTACTCTCTTTATTTTCATGAGATTCTGGTTCTTGCTTCTCTAAAATAGACATAGCTTGAACCCCCCTTGATGATGACTTCTCCACTATATGCAGGCTCTGTTCACTCACATATGCTTTACCCGCAGATTTTGAGCGAACCGGAGGTTTTAGAAGAACAAGTGATGATTTCACTTTGACATCTTTTGTTGTGGAACCTCTTGTGGAACTCCTCAGTGTCTCTTCTGTCATATGTGAATCCTGTATTTTTGTTCTAGCTTTTTCAGCCTCTTGACACAAGTTAGGAGTCTGCTGAATAATACAAGTAGCAGCTGGAGGCTGTTGTGCTGAAATATTTGAATTGCTCTCATTGCGCTCTCTCACATGACGCCCCCACTTTTGAGGAGATCTACGACTCTTTGCACACTCCTTGTGAAGAAACTGTGGGGAAACTGCTTTCTCAGTTGCTGTGGTCATCTGCTTTTCAGAGACCCGATGTTGGAACCCTTCCAGAGAAAGCAATGGTGGAACACGTTCCTCTGCTATTTCTTCAGCACAAGTTGATTTGGAAACAGTTTCTGATAATTCAGGAGGAGAAGGTGAACGCTTGACTTTTGGAGACTTTTTCTGCTGGACAGTAGCTGATCTTGACGATCGTCTTCTTTTAGGGGTTTCTTCTTCATCTTTCACAATGGGTAGCTCCCTTTCTTCCATTGTTTCCTCCTCTTCCTCACCCACATCTTCTGCTTCTTCCTTGGCAAAGTCTCCTTTAGACCGTCGTCCACGGATGGATGATCTACGTGGCTCTTGGTCCTGTGTTGGTGGTGTTAAAACTGGAGGTTTTGAAGTTTTAGCCTGCAAATTAAGGTATATTCTTTAATGCCTGCACCAGTCTTAAGACATGTACATTTTTATGATCAGTATGGGTGTAAATCTGACCTGTTTTACTCGGGGTGACCTCCTCTCCCTTTTTTTGGGAATCTCTTCCTCAGAATCATCTGGGTCTTCCAAGACAGAAAGGCTTTTTTCTTTAATGATAAAGAGAGAGAAAAGAAAAAGAAAAAAAATTATAAATGGCACCTCATCCTGGTTTTATCTCACTATTACCGCATGCACCGGAAATTTTATTTTTCATTCAGGCTCCATGCACACTGAAGCTGATAAACTGCAGTTTATTGGCGTTTTGGCTTTTTTGTTTAAAGCCCATAAACTGAACTCTATGTTAGCCTATGTGCCCATGCACACCTGGGTGTTTTTCAGTGTTAATGAGCTTTGGAGTTAATTGGCTTTTTTCTGAACGCCTGAAATTTGCATTCAAAGTGCCGTTTTTTGGCGTGAAAAAACGCAAAACGCTGAAAAACGTTCAAAAACGCCGGTGCCAGCGGTTTTGAACGTTTTTTTATCCATAAAAAAAAAAAAAAGGTAAAAAAAAAAAAGCCGATAAAAGCTACACTGAAAAACGCTGATTAAAGCCTATTGTAAAGATGCTAAAAAAAACGTTGCAAGGCTCCCTGCAAAGCTACTGGCGTTTTTTTTAAAGCTTTTATCAGCTTCAGTGTGCATGGAGCCTAATAGTTGGACATCCAGATGTGTCACCATACACAAATTTAACATTAGCGGTTTTTAACACTTTGCTCATTTAAATAATGGATTAAATAGAAGGTCTCTCGATTTACATCTACAACATTACTTAAAGCAGATATTCAGGCAAAAATCATAATCTTAATTTAATGTCCCATATATACATTCTACCTAACTATTTTATAGCTGCAAACATCCTCAATGTGCACAACATTTTGTGGAAAGAGTTCTGCCTCTTTGGTTACCTATCCTCCCCCCATGTACTCTATTCTCCTGTAAGAATGTTACAATTTTAGGCTAACGCCACAGTGTGGGGACTATTACACAGATGACAGCAGGGAGTCAGTACAAATACAGTATTTATTTTTCAAGCTGTATTGAAATATATTTACAATGAATGCATGAGTTTCAACTTTATTTTTTCTTTAGACTGAAATGTGATATGGCTGAATCATATTCTGACGTGATAATTAAATATATCCTGTTTAAAGGTACCGATATGGATTTCCATTATACATTTGAAGGAAAAACAAAATTTTATGTTTTTTGAATGCAATTATTTCTTTATTTTTACATAAAGAGACCCGCTAAGTTGTGCCAAACTCCATGGACTGTCAAATTACAAAGTATGCTAAAAAAAACAGCACAAAAACAGCCAAGACCATCTATCTGAAATCTTCAACATGAAGGGCAGAAAATAAAACTAAGCTTTGATTATTTGCTATTTCTAGAACAGTTTACAATCGATGGCTAAAAACAAATACATTGGTGAATAAATGGCATGTGTGCCATTCTGTTAATTTTTTAAACCAAAAAATATATATATACTGTATATCATGTAATTAACATTAAAAAGTACATACTCGAAGTGCGTTTTCCCAGCTCAACATCCGGCACCTTCAAAACAGAACAGATAATATCAGGAGGCTCTGGCACAATGTCAGGATTCGTATTTTCTTCCTCGGACTCCGCTAAAGGTTCTGTGAACCAAAGAGAGCTTGTAAGTAGTAGTAAAAAAACATTTTCTGAACAACACCAAATTTTATTTAAACACAAAATTGCATAATAACAGGACAAATAAGTTAATAGGGGGTAAACAAAGGATTTTTGACTTACCTGTAAAATAAAAAATAAAAATCTAAAAGTACAGTACAGGACACAGTATATATACAGACACTGGCAAAGCTTCAGAGGGAACACCCACTTGGAACCTTTCCTATAAACCTAACCCACCGAGGGTAATTCAAGGAATGGAAGAGAGGGTGGCCTGTATATTATACTGTACTCCAAGATATGGAATGTAAAGACAATTTTAAATTCCTCTTTTCCTAATCATACAACTATAATTTACTCCGCGTAACATCTTTCACATTAATAAAAAACATTTGGCCCAATTTTTTTCTATAAAAGGAAATTTTTCCCCCCAAATAAAATTATTAGTAAAAACGCTGCGCAAATACCTTGTCACATAAAAAATTGCAACACCCATCATTTTCAATCATAAGCACGGCACCCAGTTTGCCCTGGATCACGGCACCCAGTTTGCCCTGGATCAATGTTAGGGGACTGCCAGGAGGCCAGGCACCAGCACCAAAACCACATTTTTACATTGCTATTTCGTAGACCAACATTTTAACCAAAGAGTTCTCCGCATATTCATTGACAGAAGACTAATTTGGGAGATGAGACTGACAATATTGACTAAACCATCTACGCCAGGGTTCTTCCAAAGGTTGCTAGGGGTTTCTCAAGCAATGAGCCATTTCTGCCCCTCAGACAAGTTCCCACTGACACCACTGATCTTTTTAGCGATCTCAAGTTCCGAGCCATAAATCACTGGCTGGTACCAGCTGACAAAATCCAGGGGGGGGGGGGGCACACACTGAATCTGGAAGAAGGCAGTACCATATAAGTACATCACTGTACCTGTAGGGGCCACCTGCCTGCAGTACAATTCAGGCAGGCAATTCTGAAGCGTTTAATATTAACTGCATGGGGAGCGCTAAATGATATGACATTACTGACCCTTTATAAAGCTGGTTGCCTGACTGTGGTAGTCATTTTCTTTAAGCGTCTCCATTGAACTTTATTAATGGAGGAGAGGGCAAGAGGGGGTCTTATTTCTCTCCAAAGCCCCAAGTCTCGTTTCTCTATTATCAGCATGATCACTTCTGACAAGCTCTCTGACACAGGAGATAAAAGCAGCTGGAAAGTTGTGTTGGGGAGATAACTTAGAGACAGATAATCAGAGAGATGGTCTATTCACAGTCCAGCTCTGAAAGTTTCTTTGTTTTTCTGCCTATGTGGGGGGGGGGGGGGTGTCTTTCCGCCAATCAGCTTACACACTGTGTATGCCCAGACTCTCCTCCTACTGCTGAAACAGGAAGAAACATGTCTAACACAATGTGCACTTTCTAAAGAATGTAGAAAGCTGAAGACGGCAGATATACATGTAAAACTTAAGTAGGGAGATTTGTTTAATCTATGTGTATCATCTGAGGTTATTCACGATACTGGGTATATGTGAGGGTTTACACCCACTTTAAAACCAGAAAAATAGGATTTCTGTACTCACCGTAAAATCCATTTCTCTGAGTTCATGGACAGACACAGCAGCATTGACTTAGGATTATATATCCTTCCCTTCAGGAGAGACTAGGCAGAAAAAAAGCACTTCAAGTGTTAAAAAAACACTGATCTCATTCAGCACCTCCCAGGGGGCATGTCCCCCTGGTATATCCCACTCTCTGGCTCATACAGCTCCAGTTCGTAAGAAGCAGTACAAACAAAAAGGAGGGGTGGGTGCTGTGTCCGTCCATGAACTCAGAGAAATTGATTTTACGGTGAGTACTAAAATCCTATTTTCTCTTCCGTTCATGGACGGACACAGCAGCATTGACCTTAGGGACGTCCCCAAGCAGTGTAAAAAACAACACAGCAAACCAAGCTTCACCCCAAACTAACCAGAGTCCTCAAGGGAGGAACTCCAACCTTAAACTGCCACCTGTAAAACCTTGCGGCCGAAAGAGGCATCCAAAGATGCACTCACATCCACCTTGTAAAATTTTGAGACAGTGTGGATTGATGACCAGGTCGCTGCCTTACACACCTGTAAAACAGAGGCTTGATGGCGGAAAGCCCAGGAGGCACCAATCGCCCTGGTCGAATGTGCCGTAACCTGAAAGGGAGGCGCCCGCCCCTTTAGGGCATAGGCCTGAAGAACGGCCTGTCTGATTCATCTAGAAATGGTGGCAGACAAGACCGCCAGACCCTTTTTAGGACCAGTCACCGACACGAACAGAGAGTCCGACTTCCAGAACGGAGCCGTAGCAGACAAGTTCACCCGTAGAGCCCGAACCACGTCCAAGGAATGCCAAGTGGCCTCCCTTCTGTTTTTTTGGCCGAAGACATAAAATGTGAAAAGCCGAAACAACCTTTGGAAGGAATGACGGCTGCCAAATGAATGATCAAGTAGGGAGCCTTGCGGCCAATCCAGGGCGATCAGGATTGTTGGTATCCCCCTCGGCTTCCACTCTGCGCAGCAGGTGAGCAGGTGAGGAAGAAGCTTCAGAGGGGGGAAGGTGTAGATTAGGCAATAGTGGCCCCATATCGCTACCAACGCGTCTGACGGGTCCTTTGATCTGGCCACGAACGGTGACACCTTCCGATTCAGACGGGACGCCAGAAGGTCCACGTCTGGAGTGCCCCATTTGTGGCACAGACTCTGAAACACCACCGGGTGTAGAGACCATTCTCCTTGGTCTAGTGTTTGGCGACTTAGGTAGTCGGCTTGCCAGTTCAGTACCCCCGGAATGTACACGGCCGACAGAGCCGGAACGGACCTTTCTGCCCACCGGAGGATGTGCGTGACTTCCGTTGCTGCAGCCGAGCTCCGTGTGCCTCCTTGATGATTGACGTACGACCACGTACGACCACGGCCGTGGCGTTGTTGGACTGGATCCTGACCAGTCGGTCCTGCAGACCCAGGGACCACTTGGAGAGATACAACTTGATCGCCCGGAGCTCCAGTACACTGATAGGAAGGCGGGACTCCAGTACACTGATAGGAAGGCGGGCATACGGAACTGCCTCGAAAGAGGCCACCATCAGACCCAGAATTCTCATGCAAAAGCACAGCGACGACCATCTTTGGGTCGCCAACCGCTGCACAGCAGACTGTAGTTTCTCTGTTGGGAGGAAAACTTTCGCCTCCGAGGAATCCAGGATTAACCCCAGGTATTCCAGCCGCTGAGACGGTACCAACGCTGACTTCTTGGCATTCAGTAGCCAACCGATATCTTGGAGGGTCTGACAGGTGATAGACACGTCCTCTTTTAATTCGGAGCTTGAGGAAGCTCTCAGAAGAAGGTCGTCCAGGTATCCTACGATAGTGATCCTGCGCTGCCTCGAGCACCTTAGTGAAGACCCGTGGTGCCGAGGCCAGGCTGAACGGGAGGGCCACAATTTGGAAGTGGTCCTCCCCAACCGCAAAGCGCAGGAACCTCTGGTGTTTTGTGCATATGGGGATATGCAGTTACGCGTCTATGATGTCCAAGGACGCCATGAAATCCCACTGATGGAGCACTGCCACCACCAGCGGATCGACTCCATTCTGAATTTTTGCACTTTGACAAAACAATTGAGGGCCTTGAGGTCCAGGATTGGACGGACTCCGTCCTTTTTGGGGACTACAAACAGATTGGAGTAAAACCCCTGAAACCGTTCCCCAGAGGAAAACGGCACAATCACTCCCCTGACCAGCAGATCCTGAACAGCCCCAGACAGGGCCTCCCGGTGTTCCGGAGGAAGCTGGAGGTTGGAAGAAAAAAAAAAACTGTTGGGTGGATAGGAGAGAAAAACGACCTTGTACCCCGAGGAAACTACTTCGCAAACCCACCGGTCGGAAAGAAGAGACCTCCACCAAGCCGCGAACTCGCAAAGACAGCCCCCCACCCGAGATGCAGGCGGGAGCAGGCTTGTCCGCAGGCTTGCTGGGCTTCTGGTACCAGGTGCACTTCTGCCCTTCAGCGGGCGCCTTGGCACCTTGAAAACGTTTTCCTGTTGCACTTGGCGAGCGGAAAAAACGCTTGGGGGCAGTAAAGGAGGGCCCCTGCTTAAGACAAGGCTCCTTACCTTTTCCAGATTGCGGGAGCAGCGTGCTCTTACCACCTCCAGGGACGCCCCAAAAAGCTGTTCACCTTTAAAGGGTAAATCCACCAATGAAACATTTTTCCACATGTGCTACCAAATTCATCGTGTACCTCATCACCTGCCCTTGTGGAAAACAGTACGTTGGTCGTACCATACGGAGCTTTTCCACAAGGGTAGGTGAACATATAGCTAAGATCAAGAAAGGCTATCCCAAACACACAGTTCCCAGACACTACTTGGAACAACATAACAAACAAGTGGAAGGGACCACTTTTCAGATTATCGATCACTTTGTCCCTCGCTGGAGAGGGGAACCTAGCATTCGAGGTGTATCCAGACTAGAAGTTTTTTGGATATACCAATTCAAGTGTTATGTGCCGTTTGGCCTGAATGTAGAATGGGATGTGAACTCCTTTATTAATCAATCCTAAATAATATGCATACTTTTAAAATCACTTATGGAATATTTATATTTTCCTTCTTTTTGCCTTACTTTTTGAACAGTTCAGGTAAATGTGATTTTTTTTGTTTACACCCAGATTTCCTTATGAGACCGATCTCATTTACAGATACTGATATCCTCTTAGCCTATGAGTGTGTGTAGATGAGCGGTTTTCCTAGCTGCATCTCTCTACAATATGAGGCTTTGTATAAGGATATATGTCCTTTTTATATAACGTGGCCAATGCCATACAGTTTAGACAAACTTTTTTGCATAAAATCTTTTGTATATACTTCCTCCTAGCCCCTTTGACCTACGAGCCCAATAGGAACAGAGCTGTTGGAGCGCATGACGTCATCGCGCACCTCGCGTTCTCTCAGTGGAACGCACGTGAGTGACGTGTGACGCTATTGCATCCTTCCTTGTCGATCACGTGTCTCCGATGGGCGGGGATGGCGTGTGCTAGCGCGTCCCCCCCCCTCTGGTATGACGGTGCGCTCCCCTGGTATGACGGTGGAGCGTGGGACAGCGCCGTCCATTCTTGCCTCCTCCCACTGACCTGGGAGAAGGATTTAGATCGGGGGAGGTCTATACCATCGGGGATCTATTGAAGCAGATTTAGGACTTGTCACTTCCGGTGCGCGGAACGCATCCAGCGGAAGTGACAGTATTTGGAACGCACGCCAAAAATATCCAAGGCGATGGAGAATGAGGTCTCATAGGGATAATGGATCTTTGGGCTTAGTTACAACCCCTGTTGAAGTCTGGTAAGACGAAACCGGTCGGGTGACTGGACCCTAATCACTTCCATTACGCATTGGACCTGTTACTTTTCCATGTGGATGCTTTTTGCTGTGAATTTGTGGAATTTTTTACTTATTTTATATGTGTGCCTATTTGGATTTCCTATTTGGACATTTCCTACATTGTATTAACAATCCTTGATATTTTTGAATTTTTGGGATTTTTTTAAATTAAACTCTTTTACGCGATGAGGAGTTGCTTCCCTATTTTTTTATTCTCTTGTTCCCCCTGATTGGATCTTTTTGTGAGCATCACTCACTACAACACAACACCATTGGAGTCTCCTTCTGGCCACCTTTCAAGACCTTGTTTGGATTTCACTCGGAACACCTGCATAAGGATACAGATCTGAGGTGCTGACCAGGGAGGGCAATCGGCCCATACAAGCCGTTAGGACCCCCCACCGTATGGTAAGCTGCGGGTCTACTCCAGTTGGTAAGCGTATCCATCTTACTTTCATTCCAAGGATTGTCTATTGGAAGTTGTGTTGTTACCTGACAGAGGGAATAGTGTATTTCCATACACTCATGAGAACATAAGGATTACTCCTATGTGGAAATGGGACTACACATTTCACTAAAATATGATTGAACATTTGCTCACTGATTGATTCATATGTTACTTCACAATAATATATGTCCTTTATAATTTGCGCTTCACGAGTATACATTTGGGAAATAGATATTACATCTACGCCCACTTTATGGTCATGACGATTGCACTATATTAGGGATCCCCTTTTTTTGAAGACTGGTCCGCCGACCAACTCTTCAGCCACACAAGGCGGCGTAGTACCACCGTGTAAGCGGAGGCCCTGGATAGCAAGGGGAGCGTATCCAGGGCCGACTCACAGACAAACTTTAAGCCTTGAACTGGTCAGCCAGGTCCATGCAGGTCTCAGGAGCATTATGCGCCTCCAGCTCCTGCAGCAAGGCCTTTGCCCGTTCGGTAAGTGTCTGCGACACCAGAGCTCCAGCCTGGACACAGGGGGGTCCACTGACGGAGGAGAAACCCACTTTTTTTAAAAGTCCTCCTGAAAGGGGTAACGGACCACAAAGTATTTTGGAACAGCAAAAACTTTCTGCGGCTTATCCCATTCCTTGTACAACAGTTTGTCCAGATATGGAACACAAGGAAACACTTTTGCGGTGTGGGGTGGCTTGCGGAACCCAAAAGGGACGGGCACATCTTATGCCTCTGCCAAATCCTCAAGTTTTTGAGTATCCCGCACCGCAGCGATAAGAGCTCCAAAAAAGGCCTAATCATGCACTGACCCTGCAGCAGAGTCATCCTCACTGTCCGTGTGGGCTAAGCCTGCATCATCTGACATGACAGAACCAGAGCCATACGCAGAAGCAGGGCTTGGTTCCATGTCAGAGCTGTCCCCAGAAGCAGGTGCAGGGAGGGGGACGCTTTTTACCCCCCTTCTGGCCACTTGTCGCTTCAATCCTGGCCATAAACGCCTCAAGGACTGCCGTCATAGCCTCTACAGAGGCCGCAGGAGCAGGGGCACTAAGGGTTAACTCAAGCATGGTTGGGGTAGAAGCCCACTGCTATGCCGCCCTAGTAGCAAGGCAGAGACCCACAGGCCACCCTCCCAGCCGCAAAATAGAGAGCAGGGGACCCCCAGGGGACTCACCACCCGACCAGGCTGAAGTGCTGCTGAAAACGCTGAGAGTGGTGTCTGAGCTGTGCCGTCCTCCTTTTCCAAGATGGCCGCCGGAATTCAGAAAAAAAGCATGTGGGCCACAAGAAAATTGCCGCCGATATATAAAAATGTGGCTACTGTCAAAGGCCATAGAGACCGGTTATATGTGTGCCCTGGAACATGTAGTTCAACGGCCACCCCTGGAGCAATGGGACATGTTGTGGATGGCCCAGAGCATAGCTAAGGGCCGGCACACGCTCGATGGCCGAACATGGGGGGACTAGAAGGATCGAAGGATCCAGCCTGTCACCCAGTCGGCAGTTGATTGTAGATCCCAGGATCCAAAAATGCAGGAAAAAAAAACAAAACAAAGAAAAGCGGAAAAAAAAAAAACTCCGGAGCACAAGAACTCCAGAAAGGCCATGGCTTCTCCTTACTAGGCAGGAAAAAAAATGGAGCTGCAATGAGCCAGATGGTGGGATATACCCGGGGGATACACCCCCTGGGAGGTGCTGACAGAGAGAAGTGTTTTTTAACACTTGAAGTGCTTTTTTTCTGCCTAGTCTCTCTTGAAGGGAAGGATATATATAACCCCAAGGTCAATGCTGCTGTGTCCGTCCATGAACGGAAGAGAAATCAGCATAACAGGTATCTTGCTGCACAGTGCACAGTGGTGCAGTGAGTAGCACTTTCGCCTAGCAGCAAAAAAGTCGCTGGTTCGAATCCCGACCACGACACCCATCTGCCTGGAGTTTGCAAGTTCTCCCTGTGTCTGCGTGGGTTTCCTCCGGGTACTCCGGTTTCCTCCCACACTCCAAAGACATGCTGGTAGGTAAATTGGATCTCGTCCAAATTGGCCCAGTATATATGTATATATGTGTGTATGACTGTGTCCCTAGCGTGTCTAGATCCTCCGGGGTAAAAATGACCGCACCAGTTCAAGCAGACACTGGCTGGAAAAAGCGCCCAGAGGCGATTCAGTTCGCATGCGTTGCGCTATACAAGTCATTCATTCATTCATTCAAGTCATTCATTCATTCATTCATTAAGCAGGTTTGGCCCATGTATAAATCGCTCAGTGCAGCAGCATCTGAAATTAAAATTCACAGCCCTTTGTGTACAAAATTAATGGAAGAAATGGGTGTATGATTCCGCGCTAAGGAATGTACAAGGCAGAAATAAAAATTATATAGCAACGAGAGAACTGCCCTTACAAAATACTGCCACCTAGGTGAAGTACAGATAAATGAGGAAAAAAAATGGGTGTAGATGTGGCACTGTTCCTCTTAGAAAAAACTGTACCTTATAGTGAGGTTTAAAATAAAGTGACAAGTGCCGTGAACTACTAGGTGAAAAAATATATATGTAAATAAATAAAAAATAAAATAAATTTGTCAACCTTGATGTAATAAATTAAGCGGTGTATTTGTGTTAAACTGGAGGAAAAAAAATTGCGCATACCAAAAATGTGTCAAACGAAGCTGCGATACAAAAATGTTATACAACATAAACAAGTATAAAGAAAAGGAGTGGAATCGCGCTAAATTAAAAAAATGTGTGCCTAATAAAGGGGCACAATGTGATAAATACAGTAAATGCGAGATATATCCTGTAAAACCACAAAGACACACTTAACTACACCACAAGACACATAGAGAAAACAATCTAGAGGTCAACTCTATTGGGGTAATTGTGACTATGGTCATATGAACCAACAACATAAGTGATATGAATATATATTGAAAAAATTATATTTAAAAATGTTGTTTTTCTATAGCCTCAACTTAGTTGTAAAAACCAGGGGAGGTGGAGAGATGGTGTTGAGAAGGCCACCTGGTGTTCTCAAGCAAACTGTTCAAAGTTATTGATAAACCAGGGAGAGGTCTTTAGAAGGAAAAAAAACCTAGGATTGAGGATGGATGGTTTCTCCCAAATATGAAGAAGCAAATCCTCCAGGTGGTGATTGATGCAACAGTCTCTACGTTGTCAGTCGCACTTGGGCTTTTGCAGATTTGAATGTAGATTCACAGCACCAAAGATATAAACACAAAAAAAGAGACTTGCATAGTGTGAAACCTGACAAACAGCGTATGCACAGACACCCGTGTGGGACAGTCATGAAGTTGGGGGGGGGGATAGTGCAAACCCACCACCATCAAACACACTGACCCTTACCAGAAGTTAGATCCCCCAAGGGTACGTGCAAACATATGTGATCTGGTACAGTGCCTGCCGCCGAGAATGTGTTTTTAACACGCCAGCATCGCGCTGAATCTCGGCGACAGGCTGCCGATATCTCGCACTCGCTGGAATAGTAAAAGCACATTCCAGCGAGTGCGTCATAGAAGCGACGGGGATCCGACTTGGATTCCCGCCAATTCTACACGTGGGCGGAGTTTGTTATAAATCCTGAAGGAGAAATCCCCGCCGGATTTTTAAAGAAAAATCCAGCATGGGTTCCCCCCTCAGGAGCATAACGGGCCCTTAGGTCTGTTATGGGTTGTAAGGAGACCCCCTACGCCGAAAAAACGGCGTGGGGGTCCCCCCACAATCCATAACAGACCCGTATCCAAAGCACGCCGGCCGGCCGGTCAGGAAGGGAGTGGGGGCGAGCGAGCGCCCCCCCCCCCCTCCTGAGCCGTACCGGGCAGCATGCCCTCAACATGGGGGGGTTAGGTGCTCTGGGGCAGGGGGCGCACTGCGGCCCCCCACCCCAGAGCACCCTGTCCCCATGTTGATGAGGACAGGGCCCCTTCCCGACAACCCTGGCCGTTGGTTGTCGGGGTATGCGGGCGGGAGGCTTATCGGAATCTGGAAGCCCCCTTTAATAAGGGGGGCCCCCACATACCGGCCCCCCACCCTAAGTGAATGAGTATGGGGTACATTGTACCCCTACCCATTCACCTGCAAATAAAAAGTGTAAACACAAATAAACCACACAGGGTATTGAAATATTTTATTAGTTGGCCGCCGGGGGGGGGGTGTGTATGATCGCTTTTATAAAAGCGCCCCCCTCCGGCGGGCTTCTGTGGGGGGTGGGTGCCGCCGTCTGGTTCTCTTCCGCCGCCGGGGGGGGGGGGGGCGCTTTGATAAAAGCGCCCACCACCCGGCGGGCTTCTTTCGACGTCTTCGGCGGCTGGGGGGTCTTCTCCCACTCTCCGGGGTCTTCTCCTGCTCTCCGGGGGTCTTTTCCGCTCTCCGGGGGTCTTCTTCTTCTTCAGGACTCGCCGCCGCTAACTTTGTGTGTTAGCTCAATTACTAGCGGCGGTGAGCCCCCTCCTCTGTGACGTCTTCTTTTTCTTCTCCAGATGTTGACGCGACGCTTCCTTCCGCTGTTATGCCGGGCGCGCGGCTCGCAGCGAGTTATATAGGCCTGTCTTGTGACGTCGCAGTCCCATCATGCTCCGGTAGGTACCACGTGCTACCTACCGGAGCATGATGGGACTGCGACGTCACAAGACAGGCCTATATAACTCGCTGCGAGCCGCGCGCCCGGCATAACAGCGGAAGGAAGCGTCACGTCAACATCTGGAGAAGAAGAAGACGTCACAGAGGAGGGGGCTCGCCGCCGCTAGTAATTGAGCTAACACACAAAGTTAGCGGCGGCGAGTCCTGAAGAAGAAGACCCCCGGAGAGCGGAGAAGACCCCCGGAGAGCAGAGAAGACCCCCGGAGAGCAGGAGAAGACCCCGGAGAGCAGGAGAAGACCCCGGAGAGTGGGAGAAGACCCCCCAGCCGCCGAAGACGTCGAAAGAAGCCCGCCGGGTGGTGGGCGCTTTTATCAAAGCGCCCCCCCCGGCGGCGGAAGAGAACCAGACGGCGGCACCCACCCCCCACAGAAGCCCGCCGGAGGGGGGCGCTTTTATAAAAGCGATCATACACCCCCCCCCCCCCCCCCGGCGGCCAACTAATAAAATATTTCAATACCCTGTGTGGTTTATTTGTGTTTACACTTTTTATTTGCAGGTGAATGGATAGGGGTACAATGTACCCCATACTCATTCACTTAGGGTGGGGGGCCGGTATCTGGGGGCCCCCCTTATTAAAGGGGGCTTCCAGATTCCGATAAGCCTCCCGCCCGCATACCCCGACAACCAACGGCCAGGGTTGTCGGGAAGGGGTCCTGTCCTCATCAACATGGGGACAGGGTGCTCTGGGGTGGGGGGCCGCAGTGCGCCCCCTGCCCCAGAGCACCTAACCCCCCCATGTTGAGGGCATGCTGCCCGGTACGGCTCAGGAGGGGGGGGGGGGCGCTCGCTCGCCCCCACTCCCTTCCTGACCGGCCGGCCGGCGTGCTTTGGATACGGGTCTGTTATGGATTGTGGGGGGACCCCCACGCCGTTTTTTCGGCGTAGGGGGTCTCCTTACAACCCATAACAGACCTAAGGGCCCGTTATACTCCTGAGGGGGGAACCCATGCCGGATTTTTCTTTAAAAATCCGGCGGGGATTTCTCCTTCAGGATTCATAACAAACTCCGCCCACGTGTAGAATTGGCGGGAATCCAAGTCGGATCCCCGTCGCTTCTATGACGGCTTTGTCTCCATCGCGGCAAGCCAGCTCGGCGCTGGCTCCCGCGATGGGGCTCGTAGGTGGTCAATCTCGCCGAGAAAGGGAGCGAGATTGACACAATATCCCAGTCACCTACTGTAGATAGCCACGACCTTGAGAATGAGACTCTTACGATAAGATGCAGGCACCTGGGATCGACTGGTTTACAGCAACCGCGGGACATCAGCAGATAGCAATAGTGATGTATTGTCATGCAACGACAAAAGTACTCACATAGTGTAAATCCGATACATTTATTAAAAAGAATGGAATAAAATTACACTTACAAACGAGCAGGAAAATAAGGCGATTTATAAACTAAGTGCCGGCCGGCTAAATCGAACGCGTACGTCCTTCCGTATGGTTGCGATGACGTGGGAACGTCTCCTCCCAACGTTTCGTCTTGCACAAGACGAAACGTTGGGAGGAGACGTTCCCACGTCATCGCAACCATACGGAAGGACGTACGCGTTCGATTTAGCCGGCCGGCACTTTGTTTATAAATCGCCTTATTTTCCTGCTCGTTTGTAAGTGTAATTGTATTCCATTCTTTTTAATAAATGTATCGGATTTACACTATGTGAGTACTTTTGTTGTTGCATAACAATACATCACTATTGCTATCTGCTGATGTCCCGCGGTTGCTGTAAACCAGTCGATCCCAGGTGCCTGCATCTTATCGCAAGGGTCTCATTCTCAAGGTCGTGGCTATCTACCAGATCACATATGTTTGCACGTACCCTTAGGGGATCTAACTTCTGGTAAGGGTCAGTGTGTTTGATGGTGGTGGGTTTGCACTATCCCCCCCCCCAACTTCATGACTGTCCCACACGGGTGTCTGTGCATATGCTGTTTGTCAGGTTTCACACTATGCAAGTCTCTTTTTTTGTGTTTATATCTTTGGTGCTGTGAATCTACATTCAAATCTGCAAAAGCCCAAGTGCGACTGACAACGTAGAGACTGTTGCATCAATCACCACCTGGAGGATTTGCTTCTTCATATTTGGGAGAAACCATCCATCCTCAATCCTAGGTTTTTTTCCTTCTAAAGACCTCTCCCTGGTTTATCAATAACTTTGAACAGTTTGCTTGAGAACACCAGGTGGCCTTCTCAACACCATCTCTCCACCTCCCCTGGTTTTTACAACTAAGTTGAGGCTATAGAAAAACAACATTTTTAAATATAATTTTTTCAATATATATTCATATCACTTATGTTGTTGGTTCATATGACCATAGTCACAATTACCCCAATAGAGTTGACCTCTAGATTGTTTTCTCTATGTGTCTTGTGGTGTACTTAAGTGTATTTGTGTTGCACCCTCTGCAGAGTGCACAAATACTAAATGACTAGTGCTAGCCAGTGTATTAATTGGTCCTATGTGTTCCACCTGTGTTAGTGCTGTGAAAGGTGCACTGAATGATGAATAGTAAACTGATATGTCAAACAATTATGATATTTTACAAACCTTGATACAATTATGACACTATGTAAAAGAAAAATTGAAAGTGAAAATATTTTTTGCATTGAGTGCAATAGTAAATAGTAACTCAAGTAACTTGTCACTCAAGACGTCCAGATGACGTATTTTCCCAAAGTGCTACATAGTTGCATATACCGTGGCCGCATAGTGCCCATGGTGGGGAAGGCAAACCGGTGAGTGCATTTACTGTAAGAGCATGGTTAAGATCACTAATCCTAATCATCACCAAACTAAGAGGAAAAAGGATTACTACATCTTTTCCTGCAAGAGCACTGGACACTTTCAAAAGAGCACAAGTCACTAATTGGTATTTTCATTTAGGATTATTTGTTCATCAATTTTTTGTTTACATAGGGCCAGATTCAGGTAGATGGGCGAATCTTTAATCTGGAGTAACGTTTCTCATTTACGTTACTCCGCCGAAACTTTAGGAGCAAGTACTGTTATTCACAAAGCACTTGCTCCTAAAGTTGCGGCAGCGTAGCGAAAATGAGCCGGCGGAATTCAAATTGGGCGGGTAGGGGGCGTGTATTATGTTAACTATGCGCGATCCCGCGGTGAACGTACTGCGCATGCGTCGACTGTCAGTGCGCATGCTCCAAATTCTTTCAGGGAACGTCAATGACGTCAATCCCCATTCATGGACGTTTTACGCAAACGACACGATTTTTTTTTTCGATGCGATGACGACGGCCATACTTAACATAGGATACTCCACTAGGGGGCTGCTTTATCTTTGCGCCGCGTATCTCTTACGGAAACGTCGGAAAGTCACGATAGTGAATTTCCGATTCCCGCTGATTAACATATTCTCGGCGTTAATCAGCGGGAACGCCCCGCGCGCCATTTTTAAAATTGAAGTTACGATACGACGGCGAAATACAATTACGCCGCTCGTATAGTAACTCCAACCCGGCGTTTCATGTTTTCTGCTTACTGAAAAAAGAAACGCCGGCTCAAAGTGAGAGTTAGGCTGGAGTATCACTGATACTCCAGCCTAACTCTACCTGAATCTGGCCCATAGTGCCATAATTGTATCAAGGCTTCGAATATACACATACAAATTATCATAATTGATTGGTATATCAGTTTACCATTCATCACTTTTCAACAGGGGGTCAAACCCTTTTCACAGCACTAACAAAACAGGACCAATTAAGACCTGATGGTCCTTCCTTATTGACTGGCACTAGGCATTCATTCTTTGTGCACTCTGCAGAGGGTGCAACACAAATACACCACTTAATTTATTAAACCAAGGTTGACAAATTTATTTCATTTTATTTATTTACATATATATTTTTTCACCTAGTGGTTCACAGCACTTATCACTTTATTTTAAACATCACCATAAGGTACAGTTTTTTCTAAGGCCACGTACACACGATCAGACATGTCCGATGAAACATGTCCGACGGACCGTTTTCATCGGACCAGGCTGAAGTGGTCTGTTGGTCTGATGTGCGTACACACCATCGGACCAAAATCCCCTTGGACCAGAACGCGGTGACGTAGAAAACAACGATGTGCTGAAAAAACGAAGTTCAATGCTTCCAAGCATGCGTCGACTGGATTCTGAGCATGCGCGGGATTTTGGTTCCATGATTTTGTGTACTAACCATCGAACCTGTCCGACAGACAGGTTTCCAGCGGACAGGTTTTCAAGCATGTTTTGATACTTTGGTCCGCTGGAAAACGGTACGACAGACCAGTTTCAGCGGACATGTTCGATCGTGTGTACACGGCCTTAGAGGAACAGCGCCACGCCTACACTCCTTTTTTCCCCCTCACAAGTCAAAATTAGCCACAGAGGAACTTGTAAGGAAAGGTTTTACGTGATTTTCAATGGACCCTTAATGCTGTGTAATGTTAAGCCGATGCAAGGGTCTTTCACAAATACTCAAATTATACCTTCGATTTCTTGTGCCTCTCGTGCTTCTTTCTGCAGCCGTTGTCGTAGCAGTTCCTGCTGCTTTTCTAGATACTGCTTTATAAAGCTGTTTTGTCCCATTTCCTCCCCCATCTGTAGGGCAAAATAATTACACAATCATTTTATCGGCATGATAATGGTCAAGGCATCCAAAGTTGACAACATAAATTAATAAAATCATGCAGTTATATGAAACGTTATTTGAGCACTTATCTATTCATTCTGACAGGTCGTTGCATCATGTTTGATTGAAATTTACAGACGAGACCATCAAGTTATACAAAAAGGCTGGATCTTCCATTGGAGTGAACTACTCTAAAAGGTAGTTTTCCCTGCTCTGCTCATAAGGATTGCTAAGCACAACATCAAAGACCTGAGTATGCAGCTTCTTTATCTTATAATACTTGCCTATGTTCCAGTTTAGGCTGATGCCATGAAAGCTGTCCATGTTTCCTGTTTTAGGGTGGCTCCTTTCTGTTGCAGCATCCTATAGAGCCACCCTTGCATGTATAGACTAGAAATGTATTCCCCTGCACTGTTTGCATCAATAGAAACACACAGCCCCATAGCCTAGGATGGCAAAGCACTCCCCTACTCCTCCCTTCCCTAAAGACTGGCTTTAGACTGCCCTGTGCACGGTTAACCCTTTCCTATGAAGGCCAGGTTCGGAAAGCATCGCAGACAGCGAAAGCCAGCAGCATTAAAAATTGTAATCTGCAAGTGCTGAGATAAGAACAACTAGCTTACTGGGGAATGATATTGTGCGCATTCTAGGTTATAGATAGATAGATAAAGGTCTAGATTCAGGTAGGAGCGGCGTAATAGTAAACTTGCGTAGCATATGCTATTTACACTACGCCGCTGCAACTTTTACGGGCAAGTGCTGTATTCTCAAAGCACTTGCTCCGTAAGTTGCGTCGGCGTAGCGTAAATAGGCCAGCGTAATACAAAATGGGAAGGTAGGGGGCGTCTTCTATTTAAATCAAGCGCGCCCCCGCGCCGAACGAACTGCGCATGCGCCGGCCTGGAACGTAGCCCAGTGCGCATGCTACAAATCACGCAAATACTCAATGAAAACGACGTGAACGTCACTTACGCAAAGCCCTATTTGAGAACATTTTACGCAAACGTCGTGAAAAAATACTTAACATTGGCTGCGCCTCATATAGCAGGGGTAACATTACGCCAGAGTTACGCTTACGCAAACAACGCAAACAACGTAAAAAAAAAATGCGCAGGACGGGCGTACGTTCGGGAATCGCCATATCTATCTCATTTGCATATTTTAGACGGGAACGCCACCTAGCGTCCAGCGTAAATATGCAACTAAGATACGACGGCGTAAGTGACTTACGCCGGTTGTATCTTAGCAACATTTAAGCGTATCTGATTTAGAGCATACGCTTAAAGTTGCACTGGCTCAGAATAGGACTTACGACGGCGTATCTACTGAAACGCCCGTCGTAAGTGTTCCTGAATCTAGCCCATAGTGACTGCAGCTTCTGTGTTTAATAACACTTATTACTAAACCCATAAGCTAGTCACTATATCTGGTCTCCCACAGTACACAGAACATGTAAATGCAGATATTTTAGTAAATATAAACGGATAAATACCTTTTCTCATCAGCTGTATACAGCAGTCTTGTGACTGGTATCAACCTCTGCTTAAAGTGGTTGTAAACCCACTATTGTAACTTGAACCTACAGGTAAGCCTAGATTAAAGCTTAACTGTAGGTGCAAGAAATATCTCCTTAACCTACACGGTTAACCCCTTCCATACAGGGCATTTTCACCCCCTTCCTGCCCAGACTAATTTTTAGTTTTCAGCGCTGAAGAGCGACAATTTAAAAAAAAAAAAAAAATTTTTTACTTTTTTATTTAATAAATATCATCATTTTTTTCCCCCCTCAGTTTAGACCGATACGTATTCTTCTACGTATATTTGGTAAAAAAAAAAAAAACGCAACAACCGCATATTGATTGGTTTGCGCAAAAGTTATAGCGTCTACAAAATAGGTGATAGATTTATGGTATTTTTATTTTTTTTACTAGTAATGGTAGCGATCTGCGTTTTTTTTTGTGACTGTGACATTGCGGCGGACATAGCGAACACTTTTGACATGTTTTTGGGACCATTCACATTTACACAGCGATTAGTGCTATAAAACTGCACTGATTACTGTGTAAATGTGACTGGCAGGGAAGGGATTAACACTAGGGGCGCTGACGAGGTTAAAATGTTACCTAAAGTATGTTCTAACTGTAGGGGGAGGGGGACTCACAAGGGGAGGAGACCGATGTGTGTTCCTCTGTACTGGGAACACACATTGGTCTCTTCACCGCTCACAGGAGGTGGATCTGTGTGTGTAAACGTCTCCTGCCGTCTCCTGCTGTGATCAGCAGTAATCGCGGGTGCCCAGCGGCATTCGCGGACGTCGGGCACGCGCGGGGGATCGCGAGTGGTGGTGCCGCCGGCGGCGCGCGCGCGCCCTAGAACGCCGGGAAACAAAGGCCCTTGTGTGACGTCCACTCTCATCGGGGAGGGGTTGCTACAGACGTCAATCCCCTATGATGGAAGTGGTTAAGGAGATATTTTCACAGAAATAGGCGCCGAAGACAACGGCGCAGGTGCACTGAGCGGTGCCATTTTTGTGAATGGCATTAACTGGGTTAATGCCGTGTTTTCACTCATGCGCGGGGACCTGCCAGTCCCGCGCATGCTGTCATCACTGTTCCGGCCAATCACAGCACCGGAGCGGCGATAACAGGATATAGAGTCAAGGGGACATGGCGGCAGCGGTGTACGGGACCGAGGCGGACTTCGGGGGTTTCGATCTCAGGTAAGTGACACATAATGAGCCAGTATGCTGTGTATACTAGCTCATTATGACTTTCTCTTGCAGGTGCATTTAAAAAAAATAAGGAAAACAGAGGGTTTACTTCCTCTTTAAAGCTTGTAGGGGGAGTTTTCATTCTCCCCCTGATCCTCTGTCTGGACAGTGCCGATTGGCCCTGTACTGATCACATGCACTCTCCCAAGAAAGAAAAAGAAAAAAAACAACGCTCTAGCAATACACACCAAACTGAGCATGTGCAGCCTGTTCCATCGAAAGATGGGTTGGAGTCAGTTAAGGAAGAGGAGGATCAGAGAAGACAGGATTACACAACCTTTATACACAATGCAGAGGATTAACCCCTTTCACAGCGAGTATAACAAGCATGTTTTACTGCATATACAGACTGATTTTACTGTTGTGGGTTTAGCAACACTTTAAGCTAAAAAAACAATGGGGGTTTAACACTACTTGAATCCTCTCTGTAATATAAAGAGGCACAAATACACCTGTAAGTCAAAGAGCTTACACTCAGAAGTTAGCGGAGGTTCAGAGGGTTTAAAGCGGAGTTCCGCCGGAATTTTTTTTTTTAAAGTCAGCAGCTACAAATACCGCAGCTGTTGACTTTTAAAATAAGGGACACTTACCTGTCCAGGGCACCCGTGATGTCCTCACCCGAAGCAGATTCGTCCTTCGGCTTCTGGGTAGAGGCCCCGGCATCTCCAGTAAAGGAAACAGGAAGTGAAGCCTTGCGGCTTCACAGCCTGGTTCCCTACTGTGCAAGCACAAGTCACGATGCAAGTCCTGACTGGTCCCTGCTGTCTTCTGGGATTTGTGCATCTCCCAGAAGACAGTAAGGGGGGACGGAGGAGGGGCCGGATATGGCGTAGATTCTGCGGCGATCTATTACCAGTAGTGGGAGCAAATACCTGTAATAGACAGGTATCTGCTCCCCCATGAAAGGTGGCAAATGTGACACCGGAGGAAAAGCAGAAGTTCAATTTTTGGGTGAAACTCCGCTTTTAGAAGGCACAGTAAACAAAAAACTGAAAGTATGCCAGGCAGTTCTGAACAAGTCAAAAAGCAACGACCTGGCACAAACAAATTGGCTTACCTGTAAACTCCATATCTTAACTTACAGTAAAAGGACAGGCTAAACATATATAGACCATGGTTTAAAGGCTGCAGCCTTCAGATGATTGGACACTGCCAAGTTCTATGAATTCTCAGTTTTGTAGCAAGCAATGCAGAGTAACCCAGGTGGCATGTACTGTACTTCATCAAAAATCCATTGATCTTAATCATACACAAACTAAATATTCATAGACCTTGGGACATCCCCAAGCAATAAACGAGAAAGGTGGACAACTAGGCAGACATAACTGTTGCTAACCATCCCAACAAGGGTCAACAGACCCAACTTCAGAGTGCTACCGCAAGAATCTTTCTGCTGAAAGCTGCAGCCCCACAAAAGACTCACCATCCACCACTTTGAGAGATAAACAGAAGACCAGGTGGAGGCCTTACAAATTTGGGCAACAGAGGCTTGATGTCAGAATGCCCAGGAACACCCACCAATCTGGTAGAGTGAGTAGGTAAAAGTGCAAGAGGAGCTTTATCCTTTAGAATGTAAGCTCCGACAATGAGCTTTCTTTCTAGCATATGTGGACTTGGAAGCAGGATGTCCCTTGCAAGGTCCTGTAGGTAGGATGAATAGGGAGTGCACTGTCCTAACAGAAGCCATCGCGCTTTAAGGGTAGACTGTATGGCTTTAAACTATGTCCAGGTAGTGAAGAGCGATTTCCTTTGAAGGCTTTGAAGCAGGGTACAAAAAAGAAAGGACTATGCATTCACTAGAGGTGGAAGACCGATACACCCTTAGGAAGTGGGGAATGGTTCTTTACAAAAAAGATACTAGCTCAGAAACACATCTGAGAGACATGAAAGCAACCAAGACAGACACTTTTAGGCTAGGTTTACACTTGTCCGACAAATGCTCCGACATTGGGAGCTCATGTCGCATGACGTGTGAAAATCAGTTTCCCTATGAGAGCCGTCTTAACTGGTCCGACACAAGTTGAAAATGCTCCCTGTACTACTTTGGTCCGACTTTGATCCTAATTCAGCCCATTGAATATCATTGAAGTCGGATCAAAGTAGGAGCCTTGTCCTTACCATCCGACGTTTGACATCCGACATGTGATTACAGCAGCAGTAAAAGGAATTTATCTCACTCTGGGATTCTTTTGATTGGTCAAAGAACAAGTCAGACTATCACAAAGTCGAATCAGGCCCCGTACACACAACCAAGCTTCTCGGCAGAATCCAGCGAGAAGCTCGCTGGGAGACATATTCTGGCGAGAAGCTCGATCGTGTGTACAATTCCGACGAGCGTCCCATCGGGAAGCTCGTCGAGCCAAAAAAGAGAGCATGCTCTCTTTTTCCTCGTTGTTCAATGAGGACTTTGGCTCGACAAGCTTTTTCGACCGTTAATCGGGAACCTCGTCGGGCGGAACGATGAGTTTAGCCCGACGAGGTTCTCGTACGTGTGTACGCGGCCTCAAAGTAGTATCCTGTTCATGAAAGTCGGATGGATGTAGGACCAATGTAGTATCAATGTAAGACCAATGTCGCAGAGCAAAGTAGGATGTTGTGTAGTATAGTGTGAACCCAGCCTTAAGGAGAAATCATTTAAGGCAATTTCCCTGAAGAGTTCAAACAGTGGTTTCTGTTTCTAGGAAGGCAAGATTTCAAGAAGTAATTTCTGTGTTTGAAGTGCCTGTGTTCACACCAGGATTTCCAGATACAACAATAGATCCTTCTTGAAGTGATGTTTCTTGCTTCTAGTAAACAAAGAATGACTGACTATTCCTCTTTCTCTCATCCCTTAAGACCTTGGTTTGAACAACCATGCTGTTAAAGTCAGAAACTGAGGAGCAGGATGGAGTAGAGGGCCCTGAGACAGCAGGTCGGATCTGTTGGGAAGAAACCAGGGGTCATCTCCTAATGGTCGATTATGTACAGCTAAAAGAAGCTAAAGCTGAGAGGTGGAGAAGACCATGATAAAGAAAAGGGCATAACAATGTCCTGGATGGGATGGAAGAGGGAAACCACCTTGGTTAGAAAGGAGGCTTTTGGCCTCAAAACCTCCTTGTTCCTATGAAGTATACTGAATGGTTCTTCAGATCTACAGAGAAATGTGAGGCATAACTGAAAAGTCAGATGCTCAGAAATTGAGTGGTGTGGATTGTTTTGACTTTACTTTGGAGACATAGGGCCAGATTCAGGTAGAAGTTACGCGGCTTATCTGTAGATAAGCCGTGTAACTTCTAACCTACGCCGTTGTATCTGTTTTCTGTAGTCAGAAAACAAGATACGCCGGGATTGAGTTCACATACGAGCGGCATAATTGTATTTCACCGTCGTATCGGAACTGCAATTTTAAAATGGCCGCTAGGGGCGTTCCCGGTGATTTACGCCAAGAATATGTAAATCAGTGAGAGACGGCAATTCACGATCGTACGCGGGCCCGACGCAGTGACTTTCCGACGTTTCCGTAAGAGATAAGCGGCGTAAAGAAAAACATGCCCCCTAGGTGGAGTATCCTATGTTAAGTATGGCCGTCGTGATCGCGTCGAATTGAAAAAGTTTCACGTCGTTTGCGTAACTCGTCCGTGAATGGGGATTGACGTCATTGACGTTGACGACGAAAACACTGACAGAATTTGGAGCATGCGCACTGGGATACATTGACAGCAGACGCATGCGCAGTACGTTCGCCGCGGGATCGCGCCTAGTTTAAATACTACACGCCCCCTACCCGCCCAATTTGAATTCCGCCGACTCATTTTCGCTACGCCGTCGCAACATTAGGAGCAAGTTCTTTGTGAATACAATACTTGCTCCTAAAGTTTCGGCGAAGTAACGTAAATGACAAACGTTACGCCAGAATAAAGATCCGCTATCCTACCTGAATCTGGCCCATCTCCAGATAAGCAGTCTTATTTCAGCGTCTGGCCCTCCTATCTATGCGCCGATTCATCGAATCAGTTACACATAGATTTCCATAAGATCCAACAGGCATAAGTCTTACGCCGTTGAATCTTATTTTCATATTTTAGGCTGGACGCTAGGTGGCGTTCCCGTCTAAAATATGTAAATGAGCCTATACGCCGATTCCCGAATGTGTGCCCGGCCGGCGTATCTTCTTACGTCGTTTATCTAAGAAGTACGCACGGCCTAAAGTTACCCCTGCTATAGCTGGCGCAGCCAATGTTAAGTATGGACTTCAGAACCAACGTAATTTACGTTGTTTGCGTACGTCCATTCACAATTGAGCTGGCCGTCATTTACGCTGATGTCGCTTTTATTGACAAGTAGCGACGTGATTTGGAGCATGCGCACTGGGAACCAATCACGGCCGGCGTATGCGCAATTCGTCCGGCGCGGGGACGTGCTTCATTTAAATGATACACACCCCCTACCCGCTGAATTTGAATTTGGCCCGGGTGATTTACGCTACGCCGCCTCAACTTTAGAGGCAAGTGCCTGAAAAATTTGCGGATGCCTAAAGTAAATAAGATACGTTAGGCCAAATTAAAGATAGGCTCTCCATCCTAAATCTAGCCCATACTTTTTATCTGAGTTGGACGATCTTTGTGTTTGGGAGAGGGTCGCAATTGCTGTGAACTGGTGGAGTGAGTTTCCTGGATGTTAAGCCATTACCCTTTAGCATCTGATTGCGGTTTTTGACCACTGTCTCCTGGCCATGGCTATGTGGCAAGAGGCTGTGTATTCTAAATGATGATGGAGGATCTTGTTTTGGTTTCGGTCACACTCTTGAAGCACCCTTTCAGGAAGACCATGTTTGACCATGTTTGATACTGGTCACCATATGAGGACTGTTTAAAATTTAATTATTTCAGGGTTCCAAAAGAAGTTTACATACTATAATTTCACTGCGGTGTGGATACATTTTATCTTTTATACTTTGTGATGAATAGAGTTACACTTATCCTTTATTAACTCTTCACGATTGATAATCAAGTCTGTTTTGCGACTAGATTCTGGTCAGGTGACCTCACAGCTGAGAGGGCCAGTGTTAAAGGGACAACGGAATTGCCCCGAGTCCCACAATCTTGATGGAAAGATAAGCTTCCGGTGACAAACTCCCTGCACTGACAGGAGACCCAGGATTCCTCCAAAGGCAGGATAGGCTGGCATGCGCCATGAGAACTTTCTATGTTTTTGAAGAAAAGGGTTTCCCTGACTCCAGCGTTGGGTTGGAAATCCACAAGACCAAGTAAGAAGCATGAGGTGGTCCAAAGACCAAGCAAGTTTGCCTAATGCTGAAATGTTGCAGTGCAATAGTTTGGAGTGAAAATGAGTGTACAACACTGCCTCAAAATGAGACTACCATCAGACCCTAATGCATGCACAAATCAAGGGATGACCCTAGTATCAAAATACCCAGGCATGCGAGCGGAACAGGTTTGAATAGAAAGCCTGAAATCGTTCCTTGTTTGGAAATGGAGTAATGAAATCCTGAGGGAAGAGCTGCTGAATAGCAGCAAAGCGATTTGGCAATCTTTGTGATCAAGGAATCAAATTTAAGAGCTTAAGTGGGGGGGAAGACAAACTCTTGCTAGTAGGTTCTGTAAATGACACTCTGGATTCAAACTTCTGAGATTTTTTTGGGACGAGAAAACCCCTTTTAGACTTACCGATAACGGTATTTCCAGGAACCTTCCAGGACAGCTACTTGAGAGATGATTGGCTCCACCCTCTACAGGAAACACAAATCGGATACAATTTAAAAAGCCCCTCCCTTTCCTCTGACCCTCAGTTGTTAGAAGATCAAGTAAACCTCCACCAAAAGTGCACTCTGCAGAGGAAAAAAAAAAAAAACACACAAAAACTCATAAAAACACCACCACCAGGTAAACAAGGACGACCTGTGAAAAAACAGAATAGGGTGGGAACATAGATGCTGTCCTGAAAGGTTCCTGGAATTACCGTTACCAGAAAATCTAACGGGGTTTTCCCCTCTCACCTTCCAGGACAGCTACTTGAGAGGATAAGCAAGATTCTATACCTTAGGGAGGGACGACAGCCTGAAGCACTTTCCTACCAAAGGAGAGGTCCTGGCTGGAAAGCATCTGAGCTCTATAATGTTTGACAAATGCATGAGGAGGACCAGACAGCATCTTTAGAAGTTTCTTCCGATGATGCCCCCGCTCGTTCTGCCCATGACATGGCCATGGATCTCGTTGAATGATCCCTAATTTAAGAAGGAGGGGTGCTACCTGATGCTTTGTACACTTCACAAATAGCTCCCCTAATCCACCTAGCAATAGAGCTTTTAGATGCTTTGGACCCCTTCTTGGGGCCACTGAACACCACCAACAGTTGAGAGGAACTCTTAAAACCACTGGATTTTGCTAGATAAAGCAGAAGACATCTCTTTACTTCTAAACGACTAAACCTTTCCTCCCCTGCAGAGGTAGAGAAACTAGGAAGGACTACCTCCTGGGACCTATGAAAATTCGAAGATACTTTGGGCAAATAGAAAGGATCAGGCCTAATCACTACCCTGTCCTCTAGAATCCTCAGGAAGGGGTCTTTACAGGAAAGAGACTGTAGATCAGAAATCCTTCTCCCTGACGTAATAGCCAAAAGGAAGGAAATCTTCAAAGAAATTTATTTCAGGTAAGCCTCATGCAAAGGCTCAAAAGAAGCCCTTGTAAGAGCATTTAATGCCAACGACAGATCCCAGGGAAGAACGTGTTTGACGACCTTGGTAGCATGTCTAGATCTAGCTGAAAGGAACCTCCTGTCAGGGAACCAACAGCAGGAGAAGGGCTTTAGGACCCAGCATCTCTTGCAGGAGAAGGGCTTTAGGACCCAGCATCTCCACCAGCAGGTCACATGAGCCTATATAAGGAAGTCTGCTAGTGTCTGCATTTGCTGGTTGATCTTCGGCTCCTCCAGTGTGTTATCCTCGTGATATTCCGGTTTCTGTGTCTCCTGTTAACGATCCAGCTTGTCCTTGACCCATCTCCTGTTTGCTTCCTGTATTCGACTCCAGCTATCCACCAGACCACGTCTGCTCCGATACCAACCCGGCTCATGACCTAGGCTTTCTTCTGACCACGCTCCAGTCACAGTATTATCTGAATCCTGCAACACCTCACGGGTGTCACCTGTCTGCTGATTCTATGCCTGCACACCGGCTGTGTGAAGAAAATAGACTTTATTCTGGATTTTCTCAGACTCTGTTTGTCTTTTAAGAACCCCTGGACCGATCTGGGTGAAATTTGGATATGTTGGCCCCCCAGATCGGGGCTATCAGGAGATATGTAATGGCAGGTAGACCTTGTGTGGAAGAGGGGTGTTCTAACGTTGGGAAAATTAGGGTGCTCTCTACCTGGAGATAATTGGTTTATTCCTTAAACTGATCTCAATATCTCAATGTGTCATGTAAATGATCTGTAGTCTGTCTTTCAAGAAGTGTTCATTGTGTGAAGTTCTATTGTTCAGCAGGTGAGAAGTTCTAAAACACCTTGTCTGGGCAAAGGACCAGTAATTAACTCATGTGGATTCTACCGGAGACAGCCGTCTGTGGCCTACAATAGGTCTCTTGAAAGGGGTCTCGTTAGTACACCATTGTATGATGATGTGGGAGGAGAATGTAATTGTATATCTGATTACATCAAGTATTTCTTTTGCTGTATATAAGTAACCTGTCTCTCAATAAAGTCATTCTATATCTGGACACCCTTCATGAAGTCTTGGCTCATGCTTGGGGATGGGGAACACTCTAACCATTCGGAAGAATCATCTTGGGAGACGGAAAGAAGGCCGCAGTACCCTGACCACTGCAGGTCTTAACAACTGGTGGCAAGCAGCGGGGTTGAATGGGACGCATAAAGACAACAAGTGAATGGCCCAGCATTACGAGAGACTGAAGAGGTCTACGCTAAAGGATCTGCTGGAAGCCCGAGGCCAGGTGACAAGCAACAAAAAGAAAGCTACCCTCATAGCAGAACTAATGGAGGGCGACCAAACCAGCAGCATGGCGAATGTCAGCCAGGAGGAAGCCGAGTTCCAAAAGAAGGTGATGTGGAGGCTAAATCTATATGGGCCAAATCCCACACCAGAGATGGTGACGCAAGTCCTGGAGCAGGTGAGCGCAGAACGCAGGGCACAACAGGCAATCGTAAACCAAGGAGACAGCGCTTCCTCAGCCGGATCTATAAATGGAGGGCAGCGGAGAAAGATTAACTATGCTGCGTTTAAAAGTTTTTCGGATGGAGAAATGGAAATTGACGCATACCTACAAGACTTTGAGCGTCAATGTGCTTTGGAGGGTCTGGAATCAGAGCAATGGGCCGCGATTCTAAGCAGCAAACTCACGGGCCGAGCAGCAGAGGCATACCGAGCAGTGCCTGACACAGCCATACACGACTACGCCAGTGTAAAGGACATTCTGCTAGCCAGGTATGCCGTGACCCCAGAGACTTACAGGAAAAAGTTTCGGGCATTACGTAAAGGGGGCCGAGACTCCTACACCGAATGGGCTTTTAGGATGTATCGGGCGGCCCAAAACTGGATACAAGGCTGCCAAGCCGCGACGCTAGAGGAGGTGCTACAACTCTTCTTGCTAGAACAATTTTTTGACCACACACCTGCAGACACCAAGGTCTGGGTCAGGGACAGGAAGCCGGCCACAATCGAGGAAGCGGCCAAGCTGGCAGACGAGCATCACGAGGGAAAAAGAGGAGAGACTAGTGGAAACCGCCCCCTGGTAAGGTCCAGCACCCCAACGCCTAGTCCTGTGACCTACCACCGACCGATCGCAGGACCACCCACTAATCCACCTAATTTTAACCAGAAACCGCCATTGGTATGTCACCAATGCAATCGGCCAGGGCACTACAAGATACATTGCCCTCAGCGGAGCAGAGGCAATTGGGAGCGGCCACCACCACCAAGGGCAGCCGCCCATCACTATCAGCATGAACCGCTGGAAGACCACAGCCCTGAAGCTGAGCAATGGACCGTACTACATGAGGTGAACCTAGCACAAACCGAGGGGGACAACCGGGTGCACCACAGACAATGGGTCACAGTAGATGGAAAGGAGGCTGAGGCACTACGAGACTCTGGGGCCACCCTCACTCTGGTGCAACCTCACACCGTATCTGCGAAGGCGTGCACCAACAGGACTGTTGCAGTAAGAGTGGCAGGAGGCGCCATACACAAACTACCCACAGCCCAAGTGCAGCTAAATTGGGGCACCGGAGCCAAGCAGATGGAAGTAGGCATTATGTCTGGCCTACCTGCGGAAGTATTGTTGGGGAACGATTTGGGGTGCCTAACTTCACAGCTGCTTACCCCAGATCCCGCTGGAACCTGCCCTGTGACTACCAGGACGCAAGCACGCCGAGCTGGACAGACGCACTCTGAGGAACCACAGGTAGGAACCGAAAACCCTGTAGTATGCCCTGACCCTATCCCCTTCTGGGGCACTCCACAAGACTTTGGCCAAGCCCAGCAGTCAGATCCCACCTTAGCAGGTTACAGGAAGGCCGTAGGTACCCCTAAGGAAAGTAATGCTCAAGAGAACTTCCACTGGGACAAGGGACTGCTATATAGGGTCACAGGGGGAGTGGGAAGTGGGGCAGCCCAAGTTATAAAAAGACAACTAGTTGTACCCCGCAAATACAGGGCAGAGCTTCTAAAGCTCAGCCATGATATCCCGCTAGCCGGACATCTGGGTATCAAGAAAACTAAGGATCGCCTTACCCAGACGTTCTTCTGGCCAGGGATATCAAAAGACTTGCAGACGTACTGCAGGACATGTGACACGTGTCAAAGGATTGGGAAACGGGGGGACCACCCCAAGGCCAAGTTACGGTCCCTACCTATAATAGAGGAACCATTCTCCAGAGTGGCAGTAGACCTGATAGGGCTCCTCAACAAACCCAGCACCTCCGGAAGGCGCTACATCCTCACGGTGGTGGACTATGCCACCAGGTACCCTGAGGCGGTGGCGCTCCCCAACATTGAGGCAGAGACAGTAGCAGAAGCTCTAGTCAGGATCTTTTCTCGAGTAGGTTTCCCCAGGGAAATACTCTCAGATCAGGGAACCCAGTTCACGGCAACTGTCACTCAACAGTTATGGCAGAGCTGCGGGGTGAAACCGTTATTTAGCTTCCCCTACCACCCCCAGACCAACAGCCTTTGTGAACGATTCAACGGCACGCTTAAGCAGATGCTCACAGCGTTCACAGAGTCCTGTGGTCAATGGGAGAAATTTCTACCCCATCTCCTGTTTGCCTACCGGGAAGTGCCCCAGGCATCGACCGGGTTCTCCCCCTTCGAACTCCTATACGGAAGAAAAGTCCGGGGACCCTTGGACCTCATACGGGAGCACTGGGAGGGCAACACAGGAGAGGAAGGGATCCCGGTTTTGCCGTACGTGCTGGAGTTCCGGGACCGCCTGCGGGCACTGACCGAATCAGTTCGGGAGAGCCTACAGGCAGCCCAGAAACGACAGAAACAATGGTATGACCGGAGAGCCCGAGATAGGAACCTGGAAGTAGGGCAAAAAGTATTAGCCCTCGGACCATCCAAAAAGGACAAGCTACAGGCAGCGTGGCAGGGGCTATTCAAAGTGGTGGAACGGATTAGCGACACCACCTATATTGTGGCCAAATGTTCGGATGAAAGGAGCAGACAAGCCTTTCATGTGAACATGTTGAAACCGTACTTCGAGCGCTCTGAGGACGTGGCCACTATCTGTGCCCCGTCCACAGGCGCTAGTGAAGGACTTCCCTTACCCGACCGGCTGGCAGCTAACCAAGGTAATCTAGAGCAAGTTGGGTTGGGAGAGAAACTAAATCTCACCCTGAAACCCGAGAACTGCCATGGGGGCATGGCAGAGGTTCAATACCTAGGGCCTAGAGTAGGGTCTGGGAAACAGGGCCCCGAACCCGCGAAAGTAGAGGCCATAGCCAATTGGCCCCAGCCCCACACCAAGACGCAGGTATTGGCGTCCCTAGGCACCACCGGGTATTATACAAAGTTCGTCCCGGAGTGTAGCACCCCTGCGAAATTCCTCACCGACCTGACCAAAAGGTCCCCACCCAAGCAGGTAGCCTGGTTCTCGGAGTGTGCATTGGCGTTCCAGGGACTTAAGACGGCATGGAGCACCCGGTGGCATACCTCAGCGGCAAGTTATTACCTTGGAAGGTCAGCTATGCCACCATGGAAACAGAATGCCTGGCTCTAGTATGGGCCTTAAAGAAGCTCCAACCGTACCTTTATGGCCGTGCCTTTACCATTCTCACTGACCACAACCCCCTCATCTGGCTCAACCGAGTCTCTGGAGACAATCCCCGGTTGCTGCGCTGGAGTCTAGCGTTGCTACCTTACAATTTCACACTGCAATACCGCCCGGGCAAGCAGAACGGCAATGCGGATGGACTTTCCCGCCAAACCGACTTGGAAGTATAATTTTGACCCGGACATCCCCTAGCCAACCCGGCAGGGTCTAGGCGGGTATGCCGACCCATGGAACTAAGGGGGAGTATTGTGAAGAAAATAGACTTTATTCTGGATTTTCTCAGACTCTGTTTGTCTTTTAAGAACCCCTGGACCGATCTGGGTGAAATTTGGATATGTTGGCCCCCCAGATCGGGGCTATCAGGAGATATGTAATGGCAGGTAGACCTTGTGTGGAAGAGGGGTGTTCTAACGTTGGGAAAATTAGGGTGCTCTCTACCTGGAGATAATTGGTTTATTCCTTAAACTGATCTCAATATCTCAATGTGTCATGTAAATGATCTGTAGTCTGTCTTTCAAGAAGTGTTCATTGTGTGAAGTTCTATTGTTCAGCAGGTGAGAAGTTCTAAAACACCTTGTCTGGGCAAAGGACCAGTAATTAACTCATGTGGATTCTACCGGAGACAGCCGTCTGTGGCCTACAATAGGTCTCTTGAAAGGGGTCTCGTTAGTACACCATTGTATGATGATGTGGGAGGAGAATGTAATTGTATATCTGATTACATCAAGTATTTCTTTTGCTGTATATAAGTAACCTGTCTCTCAATAAAGTCATTCTATATCTGGACACCCTTCATGAAGTCTTGGCTCATGCTTGGGGATGGGGAACACTCTAACCATTCGGAAGAATCATCTTGGGAGACGGAAAGAAGGCCGCAGTACCCTAACCACTGCAGGTCTTAACAGGCTGTACTCTAGAAGCGCTTTAAATAAGCCTCTCTGAACATCCCCTCAACTGTAGGATGCGCCGCTCAGCCTCCAGGCCTTCAAATGGAAGGTCTGAGGGTTTGGATGCAACACCGGTCCCTGAGGGAGTAGATCTTTCCGATCTGGTAGGGGCTAGGGAGGATCTACAGAAAGGGCCTTCAGAGAGGAAAACCAACTCCTCCTGGGCCACCAGGGGGCAATCAGAACGACTTCTGCCCGGTCCTGAATCACTAGAGGCAATAGGGGAAAAGGAGGGAAGGCGTAGGCCAGAGTGAAATCCTGCGGGAAGGAGAGAGCATCCATTCCCAAGGACTCCCTCTCTCTCTCTCTCCAGTGAGAAGAATGCCGCCAGTTTTCTGTTGAGACTGGAGGCAAAAATATCCACTGTGGGCAGATTCCATCTTAGCACAACCTCCCGTAACGTGCCCTGATGAAGTTCCCAACCGCTGGAACTGATGCTCACCCTACTCAGATAGTCCGCCAGCGCATTCTCTGACCCCTTGGTGAGGACTTCCCTGACTGATACGACATTGATTTCTGCCCAGGACAAGATCTGTGTTGTGCTGTGCTGTGTTAACTTTAGAAGCAACCTCGAGCGAGTCTGTTTCCCACACAGACATTAGATTCATCATGGCTTGCCGTCTCTTGGCATGTGGGTAAGAAAAGAATCTCTTTTGAATTCCAATCTGTAAACCCTTTTCTAATGTTTGAAGAATAAAGGAATTGTCGGAAATCTCTGCCCATTCTTTGAGGAAATGGGACAACCTTCGCCCTACCCCTATTCTGGCATCATTGGGGATTTTTGGAATGGGCTGAATAAGCAAAGAGAGTCCCCCTTTTTGCTTGTCTTTGTTAAAAGACCACTTCTTCTTTGCCTGTTGGTTTTAAAATTAACCATGTTTTGGAAGCCGCGAAAAGGCCTCTTATTCTTTGGTTTATTCCTTTGGGAAGAAGGGAACAGTTTACTCTTCTTAGAGGAACGAGCTAGGACCTCCACTAAGGAGGAACCGAATAAGAGCTTGTCTGAAAAGAGAATGCCGCAGAGCTTATCTTGGAGGTAAGGTGACCCTTAAGCCAGATAGCCCGCCTAGCTGAATTAATGAGAGCAGAAGACCTGGCTACAGCTTTTACAAAATCTGCCACTGCATCAGCTAAAAAAGCCACTGACCTAGCAATAAGTGGGAGAGATTCCCTAATCTCCTTTTTGGGGGTGTCGGATGAAAGAAGATCATCCAGACGCTGAACCCATACGTCTAAACTCCTAGCCACACAGGTGGATGCTACCGCTGGACCCAAAGAAAAAGCTAAAGCATCCCAGGCCTTACGAAGCAACGAGTCTGCCTTTCTGTCCATTTGATCTTTAAAGCGGAGCTCCAGCCACGGTAAAAAAATTTTTTAAAGTCAGCAGCTACTAACAGTGTAGCTGCTGACTTTAAATAAAGACACTTACCTGTCCTAGGCGCCCGCGCTGATGGGCCCCCCGATGCCGGTCCCACGATCGCTCCGGGTCCCGCGCCGCCATTCACAATATGGGAAACAGGCAGTGAAGCCGTACGGCTTCACTGCCCGTTTCCTACTGCGCCTCCGCGAGTCTCACGCTGGCTTGTGAATGGGCGCGCTGCTCTCTGAGAACACACACAGTTCCCAGGAAGCAGCGCGCCCATTCACAAGGAGAAGAAGAAGAAGAAAACACACCGCGGATTAGGAAGAGGCAGATTACGGACTTCCGCATAGCAACAGCTATTTCGGGTGAGTATTTTTTTTTTTTTTTTTCAGGTTTTTTTTTTTTATTCTTTTCAAACAACATTGTAAAATGTTGTTATACTGGGTGGAGCTCCGCTTTAAGGACCCCAGAGTCCTCAAAAGAAAAGATCTGACCTCTTGGACACCTGTGATATAGGGGCATCTAATCTAGGACACTTAAAGAAAACCTCTTCAAACTCAGACTGAAAAGGAAAACTTTTTGTGCCCTCTAGACTGGAACAACCATTTTTCAGGCTCTTTCCACTCAGAAAGAATTATGTCCTTAAGTGACTGGTGTACCGGAAAACTTCCGTCCCTGTAGGCCCCTATACATTCTATCCTGTACAGATTGGGCTTGCAGTCGCATCTCAATCTGCTCCGAGGTATATATTGACTTTAATAGTTTGTCAATATCTTCAACTGGAAAAAAGATACTTGGAGCTACCCGTATCTTCCTCTGATGCAAATTCCTCATCAGATGAAGAACCCGGAGTCTCACCTTCTTCTAGATCAGAAGCATGGCGTGAACAAATGGTCTCAGACACTAACAGAGGAAGGAATCTAGGCGAAGCTGAAGGCTCTTGAGCTATGGATCTAGACAAGGAAATCCCTAGTCCAGCTACCCTGTCATTAAGGGACCGAATGGAGGCCACTAACACATTAAGACATTAACTCTTTAAAAGAGGAAGTCTCTGAACTAGCTCTGGATGGAATACAATCCTCACAAAATAGTTTCCTTTAACTATCAGAAAAACTGGCCCTACAGTTCCCACATTTCTTCTTCACTGGTTTGGCCTAGAAAAAAGCAGAAACAAGAACCATAAACAAAAAAGGCCCATACAAAAAAGTCCCCTGCTGTAGAAGCTATCCACAGAGAAGGGCTTACCTTGGGGGCAGTATGGGACCCAGAAGCTGCCGCTGGTTCAAGCCGAGCGGGTGCTCCATCCTCAAGCTCCATCAGGCAAGCGGAGAGACAGGCTATTGTTGTCCTGCTAAATGCGCCTGTCTGGCTTTTAGCAGACTGTTCCCCAGGCAGCATGTCCTCAGTGTATCACCCCGTGCTGCCTTTAAGCAAATGAACGGCGCCCGGAAGTGCGTTTGTATCTTGCGGTTCCGGCACCATCTTCATTTCTATTTACATTTTCATTCTCTTTGTTACCATGCGATATGGGTAGGCGCTAGAGGTCGACCGATATGGGTTTTTCTCTGGCCGATGCCGATATTCAGAAATCGCGGCGGCCGATAGCCGATTTATGGTGCCGATTTTTTTTTTTTAGGCCCGATATGTTAAGCCGATACCCCCCCCCCCCCCCATCTCATAAAATTTAACAGTTAGACCCCTTTCACACTGGAGCGTTTTTAGGCACTTTTGGGCTAAAAATAGCACCTGTAAAGTGCCTGCGAAACTGCTCCCCTGCAGTCTCAGTCTGAAAGCCCGAGTGCTTTCACATTGAGGCGGTGCGCTGGCAGGACATTAAAGAAAAGTCCTGCAAGCAGCATCTTTGGAGCGGCTCCTCCACCACTCCTGCCCATTGAGATGAACACCTGCAAAGCGCTTCTGCAGTGGCGCTACATGGGAGCATTTAATCCCTTAATCAGCCGCTAGCTGGGATATAAGCACCCCGCTAGCAGCCAAATAGCGCTGCTAGAATGATGGTCCAGTGTTTATAGGCAGCGGAGTTCTGCGGAAAAAATAAATAAAAGTCAGCAGCTACAAATACTGCAGCTGTTGACTTCTAATATATGGACACTTACCTGTCGTGGGTGGCCACAATGCTGGCACCCGAAGCCGATCTCTCCCTCGGGTGCTTCGGCCACCATCTTCCGTAAGGGAATCAGGAAGTGAAGCCTTGCGGCTTCACTTCCTGGTTCCCTACTGTGCATGCGCAAGACGCGCTGCGCAATCCCACTGGTCCCTGCTGTCTTCTGGGACCTGTGCATCTCCCAGAAGAAAGCTGGGGGAGGATTAAGCACCAGATGTGGTGTAGGTCACCACAGTCACCGCAGTGATCTATGCCCGGAAGAGGGAGCAAATACCTGGGATTACCCCCTTCCCCCTGAAAGGTACCAAATGTGACACCAGAGGGGGGGGGGGGGATTCGGAAAAGCGGAAGTTCCATTATTGCCTTGCTAAGTAATACAGAACATTTCTTCCATTTAAACACAACAAGCCTCCAATCAGTGCACTTGTAGGTGTAATTTAGATATAAAAAATATATATATATATATATATATATATTATTTAATATATATATTATTTAATATATATATATATATATATATATATATATATAATCTCCAATACACAAAAACAGGTAATGAAAAGTTTTGGACGGAAAAAAATAGGCTAACTTTACTGTTTAGTTTTTTTATTTGTTAACCACTTCCCGACCGCCCACCGCAGGTATACGTCGGCACTTTGAGGATGGATATCTCGGTAACGGCAGCAGCTGCTGCCACAACCGAGATATCCATCTCTTCTGTGGGCGGTCGGGTAAACGATAATGGCGGTCTCCGCGGCGGAATCGCCGCGAGATCGCCGTTATCGGTGGCGGACGAGCGTCCCCCCCCCCTCCCGCTGCGCTCCCGCGCTCTCCGCCGCTTACCGGAGCCGTCGGTAGCGGCGGAGGCGATCGGGTGCGCTCCTCTGGTCAGCGGGGATGCGAGTGAGGGAAAAAATTTCCCTCGTCCATCCCCGTAGCTCTGCTGGGCGGAAGTGACGTCAAACGTCAGTTCCAAACAGCGTCTTAAAGAGACATTTTTTTTTAAATGTCATTTGAAAAATGACATTTAAAATTTTTTATTTTTTTTTGCATTTTAGCCTAAATATGAGATCTGAGGTCTTTTTGACCCCAGATCTCATATTTAAGAGGACCTGTCATGCTTTTTTCTATTATAAGGGATGTTTACATTCCTTGTAATAGGAATAAAAGTGATAATTTTTTTTTTTTTTTTATTTTAGTGTTAAAAATTGGTAAAATGAATACAAATAAATACGAAAACAAAAAAAAAAAATGTTTTAAATCGCCCCGTCCCGACGAGCTCGCGCGCAGAAGCGAACGCATACGCGAGTAGCGCCCGCATATGAAAACGGTGTTCAAACCACACAAGTGAGGTATCGCAGCGATCGTTAGAGCGAGAGCAATAATTCTAGCCCTAGACCTCCTCTGTATCTCAAAAAATGCAACCTGTAGAATTTTTTAAACATCGCCTATCGAGATTTTTAAGGGTAAAAGTTTGACGCCATGCCACGAGCGGGCGCAATTTTTAAGCGTGACATGTTGGGTATCATTTTACTCGGCGTAACATTATCTTTCACAATATGTAAAAAAATTGGGCCAAATTTATTGTTGTCTTATTTTTTAATTTAAAAAAGTGAATTTTTTCCAAAAAAAGTGCGCTTGTAAGACCGCTGCGCAAATACGGTGTAACAAAAAGTATTGCAATGACTGCCATTTTATTCTCTAGAGTGTTAGAAAAAAAATATATATAATGTTTGGGGGTTTTAAGTAATTTTATAGCAAAAAAAAATGTTTTAGTCTCGTAAACACCGAATCTGAAAAACAGGCCCGGGGGCTAAAGTGGTTAAAGCATATTTTTTCCCAAAAAAATGCGTTTGAAAGACCGCTGTGCAAATACAGTGTAACATTAAATATTGCACCAAACGCCATTTTATTTCTTAGGGTCTCTGCTAAAAAAAAATATATAATGTTTGGGGGTTCCAAGTGATTTTCCAGCAGAAAATACAGGATTTTTACTTGTAAGCACCAAGTGTCAAAAAAGATTTAGCCTTTAAATGGTTAAACTGAGAACTCTCCTTCACGGAGTTCAGTTAATTGATAAGTAGCAACATTGTAACTTTTCTCAAAACTTGGCAGGCTGCCCAGAGTCTCCTCCAAGGGAAACTTCAGGCAACTTGCATTGACTTCTATTATAGAAGCTTTTTGCAAGTCGCGCTGCTGAAGTTAAAAAAAAAAAAAAAATCGGCTTTCTTACAGCACAAATCGGACGATGCCGATTAATTAAAAAATGCAAAATATCGGCCGATATATCGGCCAGCCGATATATCGGTCGACCTCTAGTAGGCGCTGTGCCTTTGTGAGCATTCTATGGTCCAATGTGGCCAGGTGTAGACGGACAGTGCACAAGGCTATATGCAAAATGTTAACATTTCTCACAAAAGCACAATTGATATTTTAAAAAACGCTGGGGTTAACTCCAGCCTAGTTGTGGATAACATCAGGAAGAGATAACTTTTCCGCTTGCAGTCCCATTGAAGAAATACCTTACTTCCTGGGGGGAGTGCAGGTGTCACAGGAAATTGTTTAAAAAAAATGCATATGCTTTTTGCAAGCATCTTGATGTGGTGCTGTAAAAAACTGAACTCACTGCATGACAGGTTTTCGTGACAGTCTTTTTGCCTGTTCTTCCACAGCGTTTACTGCTGCCTGCATGAAAACATGCAGATAACAATGAAAACGTTAGACATTTTTACTTTCCCAACTGCACCAAAAATGTATTTGTATTGTGTCCACCTTGGATGGATTTTCTAATGTCTTCCTGTCCTGACAGGAAGTAAGTGGTAATCTCCCAATACATACAGGCAGAAACAGAAATCATAAATAGGCTCTAACGCTTTCCCCACTTTCTTACTTACATAAAAAGCTTTGATAGCACTACAGCCAATTACCTCACCATTCTGACTTGTAATATTAAAATTTGTCTGCTTGGGTTTAACCACTTGAAGACCGTCTAACGCCGATATACGTTGGCAGAATGGCACAAGCACAGGTACGTTGCCCTTTTAGTGCCCAGCCGTGGTTCGCGCGTGCGGCACCCTCGCGACCCTGTCCGAAGCTCCGTGAACCGATCGCCGCCGGTGTCCCGCGATGAGGGCACAGGAGCTGAAGAACGGGGAGAGGCGAGTGTAAAGAAACCTCCCCTGTTCTTTTCTGTGGCTTGTCACTGATCATCTGTTCCCTGTTATAGGGAACGATCAGTGACGTCACACGTACAGTAAGAATCAATCCCTTAGGGCACACTTAACCTCTTTGCCCCCCCTAGTGGTTAACACCTGCCATTGTCATTTTCACAGTAATCAGTGCATTTTTATAGCACTTTTCGATGTGAAAATTACAATGGTCCCAAAAAGATGTCAAAAGTGTCCGATGTGTCCGCCATAATGTCGCAGTCACGAAAAAAAAAAAATGCCATAAATGTATCCCCTATTTTGTAAATGCGATAACTTTTGTGCAAACTAATCAAACGCTTATGGTGATTTTTTCTTTACCACAAATATGTAGAAGAATACGTATCGACCTAAAGTGAGGAAAAAAAATATTTATTTTATATATTTTTGGGGGATATTATAGTAAAAAATATTATTTTTAAATTGTCGCTCTATTTTTGTTTTTAGCGCAAAAAATTAAAAAAAATAAACGCAGAAGGTGATCAAATACCACCAAAAAAAGCTCTATTTGTAGGAAAAAAAATTGTTTGGGAGGCACGTCGCACGATTGTCAGTTAAAGCGACGTAGTGTCAAATCGCAAAAAGGGGTCAGGTCCTTTACCTGCATAATGGTCCAGGTCTTAAGTGGTTAAAAAAATTACAATAAAAAAAAAACTGCTACAACACATCACATACCTGAGAATTTGGCTGGTATCCGGTATGAGGAGTAGAATGTTTCTGGAGGTTTTCCAGCATCAGTGCCTGAAAATAAATGATCAGGAACAAAAGTTACAATTAAATTGTAAATTTTACATTCTACATGAAGGCCTATTTACACCTATGGGATGAAGCTTGTGCACACACACACACACACACACAGATATAACACACCAGTACATTGTGTTGCTACTTTATAAGAACACAAAAGGTAATAGGAAACTTTTTTTTTTTGGGCAGTGCGATACCACCTCCTGTACGTGTCCTATTGGAGAGATCCGACTTTAATTTCTGTCTTGGAGACAGGACAGGAAGAGAAAGTCACTTCTGGGATCGTTCTCCCCAGAACACTTGCCCTGATTAAAAGCTTTGCTTTTGTTTCCGGTTGCCATGACTGTTGTAAAATTTGTAATTTTTGTAACTACCAAAAAAAATAAAAAAATCAATCAATCCATCTATCAATTACAGTGGAAGTACACTATAAAGAGTATTAGAATTCATTAAGGTGAAAAAAACGTGTACCTTTACAACCCCTTTAAGTTTTTTTGGCTGTGGCTTGGCAACTCGAAGTTTCAGACTATACATTTTCTATTGGTTAACCACTTCCATACCAGGCCTATTCTGGCACTCCTCTCCTACATGTAAAAGTCATCATTTTTTGGTAGAAAATTACTCAGAACTCCCAAACTTTTTATGTTTTTTTAGCAGACACCCTATGGAGTAAATTGGCGATCTTTGCAACTTTTATGTCACACGGTATTTGCGCAACAATTTTTCAAACGTGTTTTTTTTGGGGGGGGGGGCTGTTACATGAATAAAAAAAAAGTAAAAAAGTTAGCCCAATTTTTTTTAGTATATTGTGTAAGACAATGTTACGCCGAATAAATAGATACCTAACATGTCACGCTTTAAAATTGCGCACACTTGTGGAATGGTGCAAAACTTTTGTACTTAAAAATCTCCATATGTTGACGCTTTATATTTTTTTTTACAGGTTACCAGTCTAGTACTAGAATTGATGCTCTTGCTCTAAACGCACATGGCGATACCTCACATGTGTGATTTGAACAGTGTTTACATATGTTTACACACTTACGTGTGTGTTTACTTCTGTGAGCGAGCACACAGACAGGAGCGCTTTAAATGCTTTTATTTTTTATTGTTTATTTACTTAATTTTTTTTTTTTTTACACTTTAAAAAAAAAAAAAAAAAAAAAAAAAATTGATCACTTTTATTCCTATTACAAGGGATGTAAACATCCCTTGTAATAGGTATGGTGCGTGACAGGTCCTTTGTATTAATAGATATGGGGTCTAGAAGATGTCCTCTCCAGCCGTCTGCAAGAACAATCAAGCAGCTGAACTGCCGCTATGATTGTTCTTATGGTGCACAGAATTGGTGCAGCTGCAGGCATCAATCAGATATCCCCACTGAAAGTCAAAGACGTCATATGACGTCCTTGGGCTGGAAGTGGTTAAGGTCTGGAGACTGGCTAGGCCACTCCATGACCTTAACATGCTTCTTCTTGAGCCACTCCTTTGTTGCCTTGCCGGTATGTTTTGCGTCATTGTCATGCTGGAAGACCCATCTTCATTGTTCTGGGGAAGAAAAGTTCTCATCCAAGATTTTACAATGCATGGCCCCTTCCATTTGCCTCGCAATGCGGCAAAGTCAGCCTGTACCTTTAGCAGAGAAACAGTCCTAAAGCATAATGTTTCCACCTCTGTGCTTGACTGTAGGGATGGTGTTCTTAGGGTCATAGTCAGCATTTTTCTTCCTCCAAACACAGCGAGTCAAATTGATGCCAAAGAGCTCAATTTTGGTCTCATCTGAACACAGCACTTTCTCCCAATTCTTCTCCGAATCATTAAGAGGTTCATCGGAAAACTTCAGACTGGTCTGTACATGTGTCTTCTTGAGGATTGGACCTTGCATTTAATTCAAGGTAGCATATTGTGTTACCAATGGTTTGTTTGGCAACTGTGGTCCCAACCGCCTTGAGATCATTCACAAGTTCCTCCCGTGTAGTTCTGGGCTGATCCCTCACTTATCCTATGATTATTCTTACCCCATGAGGCAAAATCTTGCATGGAGCTCCAAACTGAGGGCGATTGATGGTCATTTTGTATTTCTTACATTTGTGAATAATCCCTCCAACAGTTGTCTCCTTCTCGCCAAGCTTCTTGCTGATGGTCTTGTAGCCCATTCTAGCTTTGTGCAGATCTACAATCTTGTCTGGCGACCTTTGACAGCTCTTTGGTCTTGCCCATGATGGCGAGGGTTAAACCACTTCCAACGGTGTTTACCATAGAGATTTCCGGCAGACCAGGTGATTACCGGAGTCTATGATCGTTCGGAGGCCAGGCACGATATTATGTCACGCCCGTCCTCTGCATTCAAACAAATAGCGCTGCCTCGGCTGGGAAGCCTAGATCGTTTTTTCTGTTTTTTTATTTCAGGCTTTCCAGCCTAGAGGTGAGATGTGGGGTCTTATTGATCACACATCTCACTGTAAAGAGGACCGATCATGCCATATTCCTATACCTCCCTTGTAATAGGATTTTTTTTATTTTTAAGTGTCAAAACACGATCGTATGCAATTTTGAAGAGGTATCTATTTACTCAGCGTAACGTCATCTTTCACAGTATGCAAAAAAAATTGGCCTATATGTACTGTTTTTTAAGCATAAAACGTTCCCCCCCACCACCCAAAAAAACGCGTTTAAAAAAATTGCAACGATCACCATTGTATTCTCTAGGGCCTCTGCTAAAAAAAAAAATATATACTGTTTGGGAGTTCTTTTTCTAGCAAAAAAATAAGATTTTTACATATAGGAGAGAAATGTCAGAATTGGCCTGGGTGGCAAGTGGTTAAACACGGTTTCCTATGAGACACATTCACATCTGTGCTTTTTTCAGCCGCTGTGTATTTGGAAAGGGTCAAGAACTGTTTTTCAATGCAAAACTGTGCTTTTTTGGTTTAGTAGATTTCAATGTAGAAGTTGCAAAAAAGCATGTCGTTCGTTTTTGCCGCGATTTGCTTTTTTTTAATTTGCCCAACAAAAAGCAAAAAATTCAAGCGGAGTTCCACCCAAAAATGGAACTTCCGCTTAATCCCCTCCCCTCCCCCTTACATGCCACATTTGGCATGTAATTTTTTTTGGGGGGGGGGGAGTGGGGGCTTCAGTAGGAGTGGGACTTCCTGTCCCACTTCCTGCTTCCGCCGAGGGGCTGGTAAGGCGATTAGGCCTAATCGCCTTACTGCAGCCCCTCCCTTTGGCGATCACAGCCGGGCACCCACTGCGCATGCGCGAGCCGCACTGCGCGTGCGGTGAGGCCCGCCGCTGATTGGACAGTCGATCGTCTAGGACCTGTCAGTGTCCTAGACGATCGACTGTCCAATCAGCGGCGGGCCTCACCGCACGCGCAGTGCGGCTCGCGCATGCGCAGTGGGTGCCCGGCTGTGAAGCCGAAGGCTGTCACGGCTGGGTGCACACAGTCGCAATGAGGACGCCGGCCGGGGAGGGGGGGGGAGAGGAGCGGACCCCCGGTCGGCGCATCGCTGGAACGTGGAGAAGGTAAGTGTCTGTTTATTAAAAGCCAGCAGCTACACTTTTTGTAGCTGCTGACTTTTAATAAACATTACATTTGGGTGGAACACCCCTTTAAATAAAATGCAAATCACATGTGCAAAAAAGGATCAAAAGCAAACCACTTTTGTGAACCGATCCCTTATGCTGGCCATACACGCATTGATTTTTGGATAAGAATATTCATACGGAAAATTATTGTACATTTGCTGACTGAAAAAATGTTTGAAAATTTCACTTGCTTTTAACATTCAGTTTTAAAATGGATGCAATTTCTAAACAAAAACCACATACACAGTCTGAAAATTCCATTGACCAAGAAGTTTTCTATTCTGCTCCTTCCAATTTTCCCGTCACTGGGGTTAAAAAACATTCTGCTATTTCTCCTGAGTATGGCGATACCACATGTGTGAGACTTTTACACAGCGTGGCCACATACAGAGGCCCAACATGCAGGGAGCGCCATCAGGTGTTCTGAAGAACCCAGACCAATTCTCTCCTACATGTAAAAATCGTCATTTATTTTCTAGAAAATTACATAGAACCCCAAAACATTATATATGCTTTTTTAGCAAAGACCCTAGAGAATACAATGGCAGTCATTGCAACTTTTTATCGCGCATGGTATTTGCACAGCAATTTTTCTAAAGTGTTTTTTTTTGGACACGTGCTTTAAAAAAAAATAAAAAAACATTAAAGTTAGCCCAATGTTTTTGCATAATATGAAAGATGAAGTTACGCCGAGTAAATAAATACCCAACATGTCACCCTTCAATATTGCACACGCTTGTGGAATGGCGCCAAACATCGCTACTTAAAAATATCCATAGGTGACGCTTTAAATGTTTTTACTGGTTACATCTTTTTAGTTGGAGTGGAGGTCTAGTGCCAAAATTATTTCTCTCGCTCTAACGTTCGCAGCGATACCTCACATGTGTGGTTTGAACACCGTTTTCATATGTGGGCGGGACTTACGTGTGCGGTCGCGTCTGTATACGAGCACACGGGTACAGGGGCGCTGTAATTTTTTTTTTTTTTTTTTTATTGATCATTTTACTTTATTTATTTTAGTTTGACACGTTTCCTATTACAAAGAATGTAAATATCCCTTGTAATAGGAATATAGCATGACAGGTCCTCTTCACAGTGAGATATGGGGTCAATAAGACCCCACATCTCACCTCTAGGCTGAGAAGCCTGAAAAAAACAAAACGACCGCAGAGTATTGCAGAGTATTGTGCCGGGGGTATTGCAGAGTATTGTGCCGGGGGTATTGCAGAGTATTGTGCCGGGGGTATTGCAGAGTATTGTGCCGGGGGTATTGCAGAGTATTGCGCGGGGGGTATTGCAGAGTATGGCGCGGGGGTACTGCAGAGTATTGCGCGGGGGTATTGCAGAGTATTGCGCGGGGGGTATTGCAGAGTATGGCGCGGGGGTATTGCAGAGTATTGCGCGGGGGGTATTGCAGAGTATGGCGCGGGGGGTATTGCAGAGTATTGCACAGGGAAGTAAGAGTATTGCAGGGGTTAATGCAGGGATGGCTGAGCAGGGATGGATCTGTGACTGCAATAGTCACAGATCCATCCCACAGCGCTGCTGCCATCCGCGCTCTGCTTTCACACTGTACCGATCGGTACAGAGAGAAGAGGGAGGAACGCTGGTTTGTTTACATGTGATCGCTCCGTCATTGGACAGAGCGATCACGTGGTAAACGGCCGCTATCAGCGGCAATTAACCGCGATCCGTGACACCAGCTCGTGTACACAACATCGGATCAAAATCCCCGCCGGCAGACAGCGCGGTGACTTGACGTGACATGTCCGCTAGCCCATACACACGATCGGATTTGTCCGCTGAACTGGTCCGTCGGACCAGTTTCAGCGGACAAATTCGATCGTGTGTATGCGGCCTAAGAAGTTATCTTAGGCTAGGTTCACATGCACGCATTGTTGGAACGTATGCAAAATCGCGTGCATTCCCGCAACACATAAAAAAATGCACATTTCTTTTGCAGGTGAACCACAATGCCATACATTCTTAATGGCACCCAAAATGAGCCAATATGTGTGTAGTAAAATAATCACCATGCATTTTGGAGTAGTGTGATTAACCACTTAAGGACCAACGCACGCCTATGTACGTCCACAACATGGCTCATACAGGCACAAGGGCGTATATATACGGCCTCGCCTTTGTGCAGTTCGGGGGTCCGATCGGGACCCCCTCCGCGGCGTGCGGCAGTCCCCCTGGCTCTGGGAGCGATCGCCGATGGGCGGGCGGATGTCCGTTTTTTCTGCCCCCCGCGCGATCGCTCCCAGCCAATGGGAGCGCTTCCCCTTTGTGTCACTTCCTCCTCCTGTGTTTACACAGGAGGAGGAAATGATGTCATCTCTCATCGCAGCAGTGTTTTCCACCGCTGCTGATGAGAGAAGACATCCACAGTAAGTGTGCACTAACACAACACTGACACACACACACACACATAGGCACATTAACCCCTTGTGATCACCCCCCCGTCACAGTGTCACTGAATGCAGTGATCTAATCACTGCATTTAGTGTCAGTGTGACAGGCAGTGTGAAAGTTAGTTAGTGTTAGGTTCAGGGTAGCCCCGTACCCCCCCTAATTACTGCCCTAGTTAACCCTTTCACTCCCTATTGCCAGCGTCACTAAGCGATCATTTTTCTGATCGCTGTATTCGTGTCGCTGTTCCCGCTAGGTAGCTATTTTTTTTTTTATTGCGATTTTTTTTTTTACTAAAGACATGTGGCTGAATTAATTTTGGCCTAAATGTTTTACTAAAATTTAGTTTATTTGATTTTTTTTATAACAAAAAGTAAAAAATAGTGATTTTTTTCAAAATTGTCGCTCTATTTTAGTTTATAGCGCAAAAAAATTAAAAAAAGGCAGAGGCGATCAAATACCACCAAAAGAAAGCTCTATTTGTGGGAAGAAAAGGACGCAAATTTTGTTTGGGAGCCACGTCGCACGACCGCGCAATTGTCTGTTAAAGCGACGCAGCGCCGAATTGTAAAAACACCTTGGGTCATTTAGCAGCATATGTGTCCGGGTCTTAAGTGGTTAAAAGAGGGGCCAGTGCAAGTCAGACATTAAAATGAATGGGCTGCCTTAAAAAGGTGATGTACAAAACTACATGAGCATCATCACACCTGCAAAAGCTATGAACACAGTCTTACATGGTGACTTTGAACAGTAGTGGAATGTCCTGGCCTATTAACCCTTTCACTGTTAGACCCTGCACTCCACTTTAAACCTTAGGTGTCTAGATCATTTTGAAATTGTTCCCTTTTTTTCCCCAATTACAGCTTTCAGAGTTTGCAAAAGACCCCCCAAATTATAAATTTTCTGAAAGCATAGGTCTAATAGAATGAAAAGATGGTGCTACTGATTTGGAGGTTGTAATAGTTGCGCAAATGTCTACCAAACCTATATTTTTTTTTAAAAATACATTTGAGCTCAAACACAACATAAAATAAAATTCCTGCTGAATTTAAAAGCTATGTCGAGCTAATAAATACTGGTATTTGAAGATTTTATAATTTACCTTTTTGCAAAACTGTGAAAATCAAGTTATGCAAAACTGTAAATAACCAACTTACTCTAGAAATCTGGAGATTTTATATTTTTTACTTACAGCTTTCAGAGTTTGTAAAAGACCACACAAACCGTACATTTTCCAAAAGCATGCGACTAGAACAACTGCTGTAAATTGGCACTTCGTGTGTTGGTGCACTGCAGTGATGTATTAATACTGTGTGTGTGTGTAATATATATATATATATATATATTACACACACACACACAGTTACTGCACATAGGGATAGGGGTGCAACGGATCGTGTTCGATCCGCGATCAGAACGGGTCGCCCTGTCTAGCTCCGCGGCTTTGGTCTAGCTCCGTAGCGGTTGGCCATCTTGGTACACCCGGAGGCGATGCGCAATGACATCATCACTACTCTGCTCGTGGATCTATTCCTACCAGAGCACGCGCTGATGTATTCTCAATGCTTCTGCAAGACTGCAACAAGTACAGTGAATTGAATCATGTTGGGCAATGCTAAAACAACTGGCTATTATTAATAATATGTGGGGGCAATGTTATACTACTGGCTATTACTAATGTCACGTGGGGGCAATGTTATACTACTGGCTATTACTAATGTCACGTGAGGGCAATGTTATACTACTGGCTATTACTAATGTCACGTGGGGGCAATGTTATACTACTGGCTATTACTAATGTCACGTGGGGGCAATGTTAAACTACTGGCTAGCCTATTATTACTAATGTCATAAACAAAAAGACAAAACGTATGTTTGTCTTGGGTTTTTTTTTTTGCGGATCAGAAAATGATCCGATCCGTGACTCCTGATCTGAGGATCGATCCGATCCGTGAGTTTTTTGATCCGTTGCACCTCTACATAGGGATGTGGGAGTATATTTATGTTTGCATGGGGGTAGTTAGGCTGACAAGGCACATATAATCTTTTGTTGGCCGAGAAGCAGTCTTACCACAACAGAGCAATATGGATTAAAGGAGTGCTCTCCAAAGTTTCAGGGGAGGAAAGATATTGATTAGGGTGTACCAATTTTATTATTACACAAAGATAACCCAAGTAAATACAAAATGCAGATTTTAAATTAGGATTCAATGTATAAAATGGAAAAAAGCTGTCCAAATCTGCCTAGCCCTATGAGAAAAAGTAAAGCAAACGAGTCTTTTGCTGTTCAAAAAGACCAAAATGTATCTTTCTTTTATCCTTTAGTTCAGGGGTGCCCAACCAGTGGCCCGGGGGCCACATGTGGCCCGCGGAGCCCTCTGATGTGGCCTGCGACCTCCTGCTCTGGGATGAAATAGAACAGTGTTTTTCAACTGCAGTCCTCAAGGCACACCAACAGGTCAAGTTTTCAGGATTTCCCTCAGATGAAATGGCTGTGGTGATTACTAAGGCAGTGAAACTGATCAAATCACCTGTGCAAAATAATGGAAAGTCTGAAAACATGACCTGTTGGTGTGCCTTGAGGACTGGAGTTGAAAAAAACTTAAATAGAATACTGTTATTAAAGGTCAGTTTATTGCTAAAATCACAGTGTACATATGGGCATATCTGTTCTGCAGTGGTTACTGGGCTGCTTTCAAACTAATTTGCAGATGCAGAGCAGTTTACCTGCACTGAGCCATAGACTTCTGTTATTACCTGCGAGTTTGGTGAGTTTTTCGAAAGTGCACCAAACCTGCAGAATACAATAGAAGTCTACTGTAAAGTACAGGAAAGCCAAAAGGTACACTGCGTTGCACCCATGGTGCGGGTAAACCGCAGCACATCCTTGTGAAAGCAGCTTTGGGCCCCTTTGACATGGTCAGTCTGACCAATTGGACCCTCCATTCACCTCTAAGGAGTGGCAGACATAAACTGACTTGTGTTCTACCTCTGCATATGCAGAGCGGATACGGACATGCCATCCACCCGCTCCGCTCATTGTGGCCCGTGACCGGTAAATACGTTGCTTAAGTGGCCCTCGCTCTTCAAAAGGTTGGGTACCCCTGCTTTAGGTCAAATGTTTCAGACCTTGTTTTTGAGAGGAGGGTTGTGCCATCAGTGTATCAAAGATTAATGTTCATTCCCCCAATCTTTACTCCAATTTTTGATTATTCACCTCATTAATTAAAGTTGAACTCCAGAAATCCAAAAAATTCTCCCTTGTAGGTGGCCTGCATCTGCAATGCCAGAGTTGACTGGCAGAACTAAGCTCTAAGCAAGCAATTGAGATCTGGTTGATGGGCACTGGTGACCCTCTACAAGCGATTGCAGAAAGCTCATATAAAGCCTGGCTTCAAACTTCTTGTTTGTGTACAATGTGAACCAAAATGTTACATATGCATGAAATTTAGCTTTATGCAGTACCTACTGTCTGTTTCAGTTGATATGTTTGGGTACACCATTAGACCCCCTTTCACACTGAGGAGCTTTACAGGTGCTATAGCACTAAAAATAGCGCCTGTAAAGTGCCTCTCCTTTCACTCCAATGTAAAAGACCAAGAGCTTTCACACTGGAGCAGTGCGCTGGCAGGACACTCAAAAAAGTCCTGCAAACAGCATCTTTAAGTTGCTGTAGAAGTGGGTTATACACCACTCCTAATGCGCCCCTGCCCATTGTAATTAATTTACCGCCAATCCCGCTACTATGCTTATTTATAGTACATTAAGAGTACAAATGCACATCACTTAAATCAGGGTTCGACGAAATCCAGGCACCAGGTCGCAATTGCGACTAGAATTAGAGACTAGGCACCTGGGAAAGGAAGTATAGGCCTGCAGAAGGCCGCAAAGCCGCGGCCTGATGCGATCGTGCGGTGGGGGCACACGGAGACACAGGATACCCCATCCTGTGCGCCCGACACCTCCCCCGCCGCGTGATCGCGTCGGGCCGCGCCGGCCGGTAATTGAGGGCCTTCCGCAGGCCTATGTTTCTTCTGTGATCTGCTGCCATCTTGTGGTGGTCGTTGGTACGACATACAACCCGCAGTGCTAATGGAGATTCCCCTGTGTTTTCACTGCTATCTCCTTCCCTCTAATTAGAACCCCCAAACATTATATATATTTTTTATTCTAACTAGGGTTGTCCCGATACCACTTTTTTAGGACCGAGTACAAGTACCGATACTTTTTTTCCCATGAATCGCCGATACCGAATGCCTATACTTTTTTTAAATGTGTCCACAGATGCAGCCATGTCCCCCCCCACAGATGCAGCCACCCATGTCTCCCCATACCGTAGATGCAGATGCCGCCGCCTAGTTAATCAGCGCGGGGAACATTACAGCTTTCATTTGAATAGCTGTGTGTTCCCCGCCGCGCATAGACACTCCCCCTTGCTCAGGCATTTTGATAGACAGATCACCCATCCAATCCTGGGGACGGGTGATCTGTCTATCAAAGTGCCCGAGCAAGGGGGAGTGTCTATACGTGGCGCATCGGGGAACACACAGCCATTCAAATGAAATCTGTAATGTTCCCCGCTCTGATTAACTAGGCGGCGGAGGCGTTGCAGTATGCGGCGGCATTGGGGGTAGTATCGGATACCTTACATGTGTATGTTTGAACACCGCTTTCATGTGCGGGTGCTACTCACGAATGCGTTCGCTTCTGTGCGCGAGCTCGGCAGGGCGGGGCACGTTTCTGGCTCCTAACTTTTAGCGGACTCCTAGATTCCAAGCAAATTTGTCAAACTCTGACTTAAATTTACATTATTTTATACTGATTCAATATTGAAGCTTCTGTAAACACACAGCTTACCAATCTGTAAGGGGGAAATTCTTTCCAATGACCACAAGTGTAAGGATAATTCTTCCCAATGACTATTACACTAATGCAAGGGTCGGCAACCAATCAATCGCAAGAGGGTTTTTAAAAGATCCGAGAAAGGCAGTCTCTGTACCAACAAAGTTTCCTTTATAGGATGACACACAAATACTGGCTACACCAGAAAGTTATCAGTTGTGTACAGTGCTAAGCACCATAGGCACAGACGCCTCGGGGATAAAAAAAAGCTTTGGGTATCTATGTATCTAAGCATTTTATAACCAGTTTATTTCACGAGCTACCACTAGATGGTGCTTAGTAAAAATGGGATTTTTAAATACAGCTTACCTGTAAAATCCTTTTCTTGGAGTACATCACGGGACACAGAGCGGCATATTCATTACTATATGGGTTATATGGAGTACCTTCAGGTGTGGACACTGGCAATCTCAAACAGGAAGTCCCCTCCCTATATAACCCCCTCCCCTAGAGGGAGTCCCTCAGTTTTGTAGCAAGCAGTATGCCTCCCAAAATGTTCCCCAAAAGAGGGGTGGGAGCTCTGTGTCCCGTGATGTACTCCAAGAAAAGGATTTTACAGGTAAGCTGTATTTAAAAATCCCTTTTTCTTTCTCGTACATCACGGGACACAGAGCGGCATATTCATTACTATATGGGATGTCCGAAAGCAATGCTTTAATGAGGGGAGGGAGACATCTTCCAAAGAAGGATTCAATTTAGAGGTATACTCAAATAATAATAATAATTCCAACTTAGTCAAGAAAAAACTTTTTTTTTTTTTTTTTCTTTTTTTTACAACCAAGGGTGCCTCTGATCCCGAGGATCTTAAACTGCAGCCTGTAGTACTGCCTGCCCAAAGGCTGAATCCGCATTCCTTCTCACGTCTAGTTGATAAAACCTTGTAAACGTGTGGACTGACGACCACGTCGCCGCCTTGCATATCTGAGCCATAGAGATCTGATGGTGTGCTGCCCAGGAGGCGCCCATGGCCCTGGTAGAATGGGCCTTTACCGACAAAGGAGGAGGCAACCTCTTCAAACCGTAGGCTTGAATGATTAATTGTCTAATCCATCTCGAGATGGTGGATTTTGCAGCTGCCTGCCCCTTCTTGGGGCCATCTGGTAGAACGAACAACACATCTGTTTTCCGGATCTTTTCTGTAGCTTTAAGATAGGCCTTCATGGCCCGGACAATATCCAAGGTATGCAGCAACCCCTCCTTTCTAGATGTGGGTTTTGGAAAGAAGGATGGAAGTACCAAATCCTGGTTCAAGTGAAAATTGGATATAACCTTTGGTAGAAAGGAAGGATGGGGCCGGAGAACTGCCCTGTCCTTATGTAGAACGAGATATGGTTCCTTACACGATAAGGCTGCTAATTCTGACACTCTCCTGGCTGAAACTATGGCGACCAAGAAAACCAACTTTCTTGTCAGTAAGACTAAAGGAATCTCAGCCAACGGCTCAAAGGGTTGTTTCTGTAGAGTGGACAGGACAAGATTTAAGTCCCATGGACAAATTGGTGACTTGACAGGAGGATTAATACGCAAGACCCCCTGTATGAAGGTCTTTACCAGCGAGTGGGTGGCCAGCGGCCTCTGAAACCACACTGACAGAGCTGAAATCTGTCCCTTGATTGTGCTTAATGCCAGGCCTTTATCCACTCCTAGCTGGAGAAAACTTAACACCCTATCAATGGTATATTTGCGGGAATTCCATCTTTTGGATTCACACCAGCCTACGTAGTTCCTCCACACCCTGTAATAAATCACCCTGGAGGCCGGCTTTCTAGCCCTAATCAGGGTAGGAATTACCTGCCTAGACAGACCTCTACCCCTGAGAATCAGGGATTCAGCCTCCAGGCCGTCAAATTTAGACGTTGTAATGTAAGGTGGAGGATCGGGCCTTGTGAGAGTAGGTCTGGTCGTAGAGGAAGAGTCCAAGGGTCTCCCACTGCCATCTTCAGGACTAGTGAGTACCATGTCCTCCGGGGCCAAGCTGGAGCTACTAGAATGACCGGCTTGTGCTCCACTCTGATCCTGCGCAACAGGCGAGGAAGTAACTGTAGCGGAGGCAATGCATATAGAAGTTTGAATTGATGCCAAGGGCAAACCAACGCATCGGTTCCGCAGGCCATAGGGTCCCTCGCTCGAGACACGAACCTGTCTAGTTTCTTGTTGAACCTGGATGCCATTATATCTACGTCTGGCATTCCCCATCTCTGGCAGATTGTCTGAAAGACCTGGGGATGCAGAGACCACTCCCCTGGCAACAGACTCTGGCGACTTAAGAAGTCTGCCTGCAGGTTGTCCACTCCGGGAATGAATATCGCCGAAATGCAGGGTACATGAACCTCTGCCCACTGAAAAATCAAACTCACCTCCCTCTGAGCGGCCTGACTCCTGGTTCCCCCTTGGTGGTTTATGTATGCCACCGCTGTGGCATTGTCTGACTGGATTCTCACCGGGAACCCCTGTAATCTGGAGGTCCATGCCAGAAGGGCTAGGCGAGCAGCTCTGATCTCCAAGATATTGATGGGGAGCTGCCTCTCTGTTTTCACCCAAGTTCCCTGGCGAGAGAACCCCTCGAAGACCGCCCCCCAGCCTGCCAGGCTGGCGTCTGTGGTAACTACCTTCCAGACAACAGGGCTGAAGGATTTTCCCTTTAGAAGATTCTGAGGGTTCAACCACCAGGCCAGGCTTTGTCGGACCCTTGATGATAGCGTCAAAGGGGACTCTAAGGCATGTGCTCTCTTGCCCCAGGCTGCTAGAATGGCTGCCTGTAGGACGCGAGTGTGGATCTGAGCGTATGGTACTGCCTCGAACGTGGCCACTAGCTTGCCTAGTAATCGCATACACAGGCGAATAGTTGGTTTTTTCTTGCTTAGAACCAACTGAACCAACCCCTTGATAGCCTCGATCTTTACAAGGGGCAGGAACACCCTTTGCTGTTCTGTGTCTAACCTCATGCCGAGGTATTCCAACTGCTTTGTAGGCTGGAACGCTGACTTTCCCCGGTTTAGGACCCAGCCGAATCCTTCGAGGTACCGAACCGTGAGGTTTACTGCCTGTTGCAGACACGGCCGTGAGTGATCTATGATTAAAAGGTCGTCCAAGTATGCTAGGACTGTGACCCCTTGGATCCTTAAATTGGCCAGAACTGGGGCTAGGATCTTCGTGAATACCCGGGGGGCCGTGGCCAGCCCGAAGGGGAGCGCCCTGAATTGGAAGTGTCGCTGCCCCACAGCGAAGCGTAAAAATCTTTGATGCGACTGAAAGATTGGTACATGAAGGTAAGCATCCTTTATGTCTATGGAGGCCAGAAAATCGTCCCTCTGAAGCGCGGCGGCTGCTGACCGGATGGATTCCATCCGGAAGGAACGAACCCTTAGGTAACCGTTTAACCTCTTTAGGTCCAAGGTTGGCCTGACATCGCCGTTGGGCTTTGGTATGACAAAGAGATTGGAATAGAAACCTAGCCCTTGCCCTTGGGCTGGCACCTCTATTATTACGTCCTGGCAAAGCAGGTGATCCAAAGCTGCCAGCATTGAGGCCTTCCTTGCTGGATCCTTTGGTAGCCTTGACTCTTGAAAATGAGGCGGAGGACACTTTAGAAACTCCAGTCTGTAGCCTGTGGTTACAGACGCCCGGACCCATTTGTCGGGGATCTTGGCTTCCCAAACTTCTGAGAAGAAACAAAGCCTTCCCCCCACCCGCGAGAGTGGGGGCGCCCCTTCATAAGGCAGACTTAGGGGCTGTCTTTGTCGGCTTGCGATACCATGGCCTCTTACCCCCAGGGGCCTGTCCCTGCGATCTACTGTTAACGTTGGATCGTGCAGGCGGCCGTCGATACTGCCTGGAATTTGAGGGCCCTGAGACAGGAAAGAGCTGCCTTTTAAATGTAGGACCCCGGAATGTCTTTTTGACCGGTAAAAGGGTACTTTTGCCACTTGAAATAGTCTGAATGTATTTATCCAGATCCTCCCCGAAGAGCCGTCCTCCATGGAAGGGAAACCCTGCCAGAAGCTTTTTGCATGGGGGCTCCGCCGCCCAGTTCTTCAACCATAAGAGCCTTCTCATGTGCACCAAAAAAAGTGATAAACGAGAGGCCTGCTGGATGGAATCTTTTATAGCATCTACAGCAAAACACAGAGCTCTGGGAATGTCAGAAAACTCTTCTGCTTGTTGGGTAGGCATGTCCTTTAACATTTCTTTTGTCTGGTCCTTTAACGCCTGACAAACTCCAATTGCAGCCACAGCTGGCTGTACCACTGCTCCTGCCGTAGCAAAGGATGCTTTTAAAAGTGTCTCTAACCGTTTATCAACCGGATCTTTAAACATATGTATGTTTTCCACCGGGCAAGTTAGTGATTTATTCACACATGAGATGGCTGCATCCACTACTGGGAGCCTCCACCTCTTGGAGAATTTTTCCTCCATGGGGTAAATGACCGCAAATCTCTTCGGTGGCAGAAAAATCCTGTCCGGCCGTACCCAATCACGAAAAATCAATTCCTCCAAGAGAGGATGGACCGGAAAAACTGCGTTGCTTAACGGAGCTTTCAAAGAGCCCAGAGAGGATACCGGAGGAACCTGAGGCTCTGGCAATGGTAAACTAAATGCCGAGCGGACCATGTCCGTCAAAGACTGTACCCACAGTCTCTCTGTCTGGGAGTCTGAAAATGGTTCCTCAGAGGTAGATCCCTCAATCCCTGAACCCTCTTGGTTCAGGTCTAGTTGATCCTCCTGCGATTCCAATTCCTCCGGAGAGAGAATCTCAGCATCTGAGGATACACCTCTTGGTGATGGGGATCTAACCCGTTTCTTACCAGGAATAGCTCTAGCGATCAATGCTGCTATTCTCTCTTCTAGCCCCCCTAGGGATACGGCTAGCATCTCCTCTGTGATAAACACAGGGCTGGGCTGATCTGGGCCAGCCTCCGCACCAGATCCCCCTAATGGCTCATCCAAGGCGCCCTTTATTGGAATAAGTTGCGGGGAAAGTATCGGCATATCATCAGAATCAGAGGGGGAACCCCTTTGTTTTTTGGTCTTTTTTGTACCCTTTGACCCCGAACCTTTGGAAGCCATAATACAAAATCGAGGGACTCCGCCAACAACAATAGACTGTAGTGGCCAGGAGTACAAAACTAGAGCTTAGGGGACAGTAGATCACTAATGCCCAAAAACTGATGGGGCCCCGTATGTTTTTTTTTTTTTTTTTTTTTTTAAATATATATAAGTCTTTCTTTTTTTTTTTTGTTTTTTTTCAAACATACAGTGACCCCAAACTTAGTTTGCCAGCCTCCAACCTGCTGCAAAAAGGGGAATTTCTTGGCTTAACAAAAAAGGCATTGGAACAAAGTCCAGCATGTACTACCCCTCTTCCGCCACCGGGAGTCACTGTTCTGCCGCACTGCGTCCTCTCCCTCTGAGATCAGCCTCAGACTGAGCACTGACAATGCCTGCTGATCTATAACAGCACAAGGCGTGCCCCTGTATGACGCTGCAGGCACGCCCCCCCCCCCGCCCTCCTCTCTGAACGGCGCGAAAAACGTCTATAAGACGTGCGCGCGCACGCGCGCGCGCGTATGCCGGAACAGGAGGACCATGGAGGAGCCGCGCTGCTGGAGACCCAGGACTGCAGTATCAGGCGGCAGATCCCCCGGCCAGGTAGGACTCTCCAAAAGGCCCCATAGGGATCCTTACCAGTCCTAGGAAGAAAGCAGCAGGTTAGCTAGCAACACCATTCTTAGACAGGGGAACCTAGTGATGGGGGAAAAGGGATCATCCTGTCTTTCTCAGACATAGTGAGCAAGGTTGCCAATGCAGAGCATACTTAGGCTACCCCCCTTTTAGGTTACCCCGGAGAGCCTGCTGTCGAACCAAGTCCCGCAGGCTCCCCCTTACCTGCTCCATGCTGCAGGATGTTTGTCCAGCAAAACGATCCAATCTTCTCCCATCTCCGTGGGTAGCGTAGTAGACCTTCAGGCCCTGGGGTCCTATGAAGGTACCCACTGTCCTGGACCTATATAGCACCCTGGCAAACAGGAACTTATGGTTTTTTACAAACTCCAAGTCCTGGGCCCAGGGTCCAGCCCTCCAAAGAGGAGCATTATAGGCAAAAACCCCCGGTTTGGGGCCCGGGTAATGTCCACTTTGGCACTGAGGCTCCTTGGACAGATCCGGTTAGCCCGCCCTTAATCCCAAGGATGTGGAGCAAAGCTATTCCGTGACCAACACCTAAGACACTGGCGAAAAAACTGAGGGACTCCCTCTAGGGGAGGGGGTTATATAGGGAGGGGACTTCCTGTTTGAGATTGCCAGTGTCCACACCTGAAGGTACTCCATATAACCCATATAGTAATGAATATGCCGCTCTGTGTCCCGTGATGTACGAGAAAGAAAATGGGATATCCACAAGTGTTTTCGGGGGGTTGATGTGAGGTAGCCAGTGAGGATGCATTCTAAACCTTTTCTTCTCCTACAGCTATGTTCTGCTCCCTGTGGCCCTCTCTCTCGGCTCCAGGCAGAACACCAAATCTTGCCCTGCCGATTGTGGGTTCTCTGCGTGCGTCTGAGGTATTGCTTTATCGAATTACACTTTACTTAATGGACCCTCCTGCTCAGATTCAGAAACCAAATGGCACTATGAAGTTTTGATCCAGAACTGAGTGTTGGTTGTGAGCGGCCATGGCAAGCTTTTAAGTATCAGGGCCCAGGGTTAGCGTGGAGAGGAAGAATGGGATAGAGCTCTGATGATCAGGGAAAGCCAGGTCCCCCTGCTACCCTGGACAGAGATAATGGAGGAGGTCAAACCAGACACAGAAGATCAATATTTGTTTCCATTTCCAGTCACATAAAGAATTGGTGGCTGCAAGAAACTTCTTGGCACTTGCATCTTGTTTCTTTTTTTATCATACGCCCTGTGAATGACAGGAACGAGCTTGCAGTCACAGTGAGAGTGTATATGAATAGTTCTCTGGCATCAAGAGCAGGGTCAGTACTGCGAGATTGTGGGCACATGGATCAGTATTGTGAGGTGGAGAAAGCATATGGGTCAGCGCTGGGGCACTGAGAAAGCATATTGGTCAGCACTGTACAATGAAGAGAGCAAACATATGGGTCAATATCGATTGTCCTTGAAAATGTGAATCACTACTGTCTGTGAAGAATTGACAAAACAAAACACGGCAATAGTAACCAGGATTGGTTCTGGTTTTAGCTGCCTAATAAATCTCTGCAAGATTTCTTGGACCTAGCATAAGGTCTAACCGAAACCCATTCATTATACTTGCCATAATAAAAACTTTGCTCAAGCATACCCTTTTCCAGTATATTTTATTACTTCTGTAACACAAGGTCAGTGGTGATTTGGACATACATTACACATGTGTATGCAGATGTTTAGAATAGGACTTTGACAGCTAATAACTAGGAACAGGGGACATTGGAGCCATTATTGGTGGAAACTAATTCCTTGTTTATTGGAAAATTAGTGATGAATGAAAAATAGCTCCAAGTCTGTACCAATTTTCACAAATGCGCTCTTTTCAAAAATGGCAAAATGCAGCTTTTTCCAGATATTTATATATGGTACCCAAGCATCATAAAATACAGTGGGTATAGAAAACAATCACCCCCTCCCATTAAAATAATCACATTTTTCTGAAATGAAGACAGACACAGTTTTTTGTTTTACCCAGCTGTATATACTCAGTGCAATTTATAACATCCAAGTGAAAGACATAAAACTAACATGTCATAAAAAAAAAAAAAATCACCTCAAAAACAGAATTACGAAGTTGGAAAAAGAATGGGGCCCCCCCCCCCCCCCCCTGTAAAAACTCAATCAGGTGTAGCTAATCACCTTCTCAAATCACACACTGGGCCATTTAATTTCATTAGCCCAGCATTAACCACTTAAGGACCGCCGCATGTACATTTACGTCGGCAGAATGGCACGTACAGGCACATTGGCGTACCTGTACGTCCCTGCCTAGACGTGGGTCGGGGGTCCGATCGGGACCCCCCACCCCCGATACCTGCGCCGTTCCCTGTGGCTGTCTGAGTGATCCGGGAATGAGGGGGCGGCTGTTTGTTTTTGTCCGCCCCCTCCGGATCGCTCCCAGCTCCCGGTAATAAAGTTTTAACCCCTTGATCACCGCCCTAGTTAACCCTTTCACTCCCTATTGCCAGTGTCACTAAGCGATCATTTTTCTGATCGCTGTATTAGTGTCGCTGTTCCCGCTAGGTAGCTATTTTTTTTATTGCGATTTTTTTTTTTTACTAAAAGACACGTGGCTGAATACATTTTGGCCTAAATGTTTGACTAAAATTTAGTTTGATTTTTCTTATAATAAAGTAAAAAATATTGTTTATTGATATTGAGGCGATCAAATACCACCAAAAGAAAGCTCTATTTGTGGGAAGAAAAGGTCGCACATTTTGTTTGGGAGCCACGTCGCACGACTGCGCAATTGTCTGTTAAAGCGACGCAGTGCCGAATTGTAAAAAACCCTTGGGTCATGTATCAGCATATTGGTCCGGTCCTTAAGTGGTTAAAAGAGATTTCCTGGAGCATTTCAGTCTCTGGTAGTGCACCTGAAGCAAGCAATCAACTATGGGTGGCAAGGCACTGTCAAAAGATCTCTGGGATAAAGTTGTGGCCAGGCACAAGTCAGGAGATAGATACAAAAAAAAAGATTCAAAGGCTTTATCAATGCCTAGAAGCACAGTAAAGTATTATTAAGTGGAAGGCATTTGGTACAACATAGACCCTCCTTGGATCAGGATGTCACTCCAAACTAGATGAAAGAGCCAGGTCAGAGAGGCTACCAAGAGGACTACAGCAACTCTGAAGCAGTTGCAGGAATGTATGACAAAGAGTGGTCATTGTGTGCATGTGACAACAACATCAATAATTCCCCAAAAAAGTGGCTTGTATGGGAAGGTTACAAGGAAAAAGCCACATGCAGTCACGACAGCTTTTCCAAAACACATCTTGGAGATTCTGAGTCACCATTCCTACAGTAAAGCATGGAGGTGGTAATATCCCATTATGGGGGTATATCTCTGCAGCAGGGACTGGAGCACTTGTCAGGATAGAAGGAAAATGGGTGGGGCAAAATACTGTCAAGTTCTTGAGGAAAATCTGCTGCCCTCTGTCAGAAAGTTGTCAATGAGAAGGTTTATCTTCCAACATGACAATGACCCAAAGCAAAAATCACCACACAGTAGTTGAAGGAGAAAGGGGTGAATGTCCTTGCATGGCCTAGTCAGAGCCCAGACTTAAACCCCATTGAAAATCTGTGGAATGACAAGAAGACTGCAGCCCACAAATAGCCACCATCAAATTAAACTAAACTTGAGCAGTTTCTCTAAAGAAGAGTGGGCAAAAATTGCAAAGTTAGTAGAGACACATGGCTGTAAGTAAAGCAAAATGTGGTTTAACAAAATACTGACACAAGGGGGTGATCCTTTTTCCAACTCAGTGATTCTGTTTTTGATTATTTTTTTTTCTGACATGTTGATGATACATCTTTCAAAAAATGTATGGATAAAGCTAAATCTGTGTCTTAATTTCAGGCTGCCGAAGTGCTGGAGCGTCGGCAGTACAGTGTTTTACCATCGCTTTAGCTGCTCTTTTCAGCGAAAAAGGGTTGCAGTAGCGTTTTGCTGCCCATTGATTTCAATAGGCAGGGGCGCTTTAGAAGCAGTATATACACTGCTCCCAAAGTGCCTCAAAGATGCTGCACCGCTCACGTGGCTGCTCCCAATCCCAATCTGACAGCAGCAGGAGGGGCCAAGAATCCCCCACTGACGTCAGTTGGGTGGAGAGGAGCAAGGAATAATGTGAGTGCCGAGCAGCGCTCTGAAATATGGTACAAATGGGCATTTTTTTTTTTTTTTACAAAGAACACACACTGCAGCATAGGACGTTTTAACAGAGGGGATTGTTTGTACTTTACACAGTCATTTCAGAAGCAGGGGGGGAGGGGCGGGCACTGGCAAGAGCTGACAGGCAGGGAGGGGGGAGAGGATGGGGGAAAGCTGTGGATGATGGAGGCACATAAACTGACCATGCTGTCAGGGCTCAGCAGCCATGATAAACCATGGTCAGGTTACAGGGAGGAGGGCAGAACCAGCCAGGTAGTTCAGGTGATAGAGGGGGGACCAAATGACACAGCACAAGCACTGTGCTGTATAACATGCTATAAAGTAACAGGATCCATAATTTTTTTGGTCTGAGTTCAATGACACCCAGGGAAGATTTACTAAGGGCTAGTGTACACTTGCTTCAAAACATGGCTGACAGGCTTTGTTAAAGTTCTCTGAACACCAGTGAAAGCTTCTGTCAGTAAATAGATCGGTTAGCTTACAGTCTTGTTATACATACACCTGCTTTTCCTTCGTGATTAAATGAGGCTTTGAGCGAGCTTTGCCATTGACTTCTATGGAGGCTTTAAAGCACCACTGAAGCTACATAGGGTATAATTTTTGAAGCAAAAGAAAGGTGTAAACAGGACTGTAAGCTAACCATTTTATTTTGTGACAGAAGCTTGGACTAGCACTCAGAGACCTTTAACAAAGCGTGTCTGAACCCAGGTTCATGCTGGGCTGCAGGAATGAAGCCGTGTGAGTTCAGCTGAACTTGCACCATTTCACTCCCGCTTGTCAGTCCCGATTTCAGGCGCAAAACAGAGGCATCTGTGCAGGTATAGGCACAGTCAATGTAAATCGTGGCCCGGAATCGGAAAAAGTAGTACAGAAACTACTTTCTTTGATCAGTGCAGCGCCGCAGATGCGGCGTTGCAACGATTAGGAAGGTGTCATTGCCGACAAAAGCCGCGGATTTTACATGTCAAATTGCATTTCAACACGCAGCAGTGTGAACCAGGGCTTAAGCTTTGTTGAAGCCGAAGCAGGTGTAAGTGAGCCCTAAAGCTGGTGCACACAGAATCTGGTGCAGCTGTGCATAGTAACCAATCAGTTTTCAGGTTTTATTGTCAAAGTGGTTGTACAGGCTGAAGGTTTTCATGAAAAAACTAACTTGAGCCCGATCTTGTTCCAGCGATATGCATGAAAGCAGCTGCTCTCCCACGTCTCTGCCTCTTTATTGGCTAAGAAACAGCAGTGGGGGCCATTGGCTCCCACTGCTGACAATCACAGCCAGGGAGGAGGGTGCAGGGCTGAGCCCAATTCACAGAGCGGGGCTCGGCAGCAAGTGCGCTTGTTATGGTGCACTCAGAAGAAGAAAAGGAGCCAGGAGCACGTGGGGGACCCCAAAAAGAGGATTGGGGCTGCTCTGTCCAAAACTATTGCACAGCGTATATATTTTTTTTTTCTCTTTACCTTTACTATCACTTGAATTGAACAAGCTGAAGTTAGAAGCCAGTTGGTTAGAATGCACAGCTTCCCCAGTGTCACCCAACCTGGAATACAGAAGTCATCTAGCAGTTAACATGAATAACCGCAAGGCACAACTCCAGAGATGCTGCCCTACATGCCAAGTCATAGGATTTAAAAGAAGCTCACAAACTGGTTTTAGAATTTAAACAAAAGGATGTGCTACGAGGCAGTCACTGATTAGATTTTACTCCACTGCCAGGAGGTATGATTATGGCTTGGACCAATGTAACAATGCAAAAAAATACCAAGAAATCAGCTTTTAAACGGTCCTATGAAAAAAAATGATATCCTGACCAACTTTAATCATACATGCAATATGCATCCGCTTATTTGTTTAAAAGTATAATTGCATGATCTGGCCACTCCTAACAAGACAACATATGCTTGACATAAAGCTAATGCGTGAATAGGATTAACCAGGATCACCTTATTAGAAACTGAAATGGACAGAACAGTACATCTCCCCTGAGGGGGGCTGGAATAGGAAATAGTTTACTGTAGACTGGGGTGGGATTATTGGACCTGGACCTGTTGGTACAGCCGATCGAACCAAATAGCAATCAGAACACTGCATAGCATAGCACTGATCATCAGAGAACGATGATAAATATGTACAGGTAGAGAGACTATACACATCCCCACTACTGGCTTTTAAATGCTATATAGCCACAAGAGTGCAAACCCAATCCAGATCACATAAACATATGTCAATCGAAGTACACAAGTCAGCCATAAGGCACAACACTGTCAAGCTACGCCTTTTCACTACAGTGCCTCCTTCTCTACACCGTCCTCGGTAACATCACCTCACAGTCATTAGTGTTTATATACATTTCTCAGGCCACAGTCCTACAGGTGCGCGAGCACGCGGAGGAATAAGGGGCGGCGCTTGGCAGACCGAGCGCGCACCCATACCCCGACGCTTAGCGACAAAGGGCGGGAAGACGGCCTCACTCGGCCAAGTGCGCACGCGCCGAACGCCACTGCGCATGTCCAGCACGGCCTACTGCTCTGCGCGAGCGCACTGGGTCGGCCGATAGGAAGAGGAGGGGGCGGCGGGAGCGCGCTGGAACACTGTTGTGGGGAGTGCGCGTTTCCGCGAGAGGTGCCGTTATACCGTAGTAACGAGCGGGATGCTGTGAAACTACTTACCCCTTTTAAACGCTTCAGGAGTGTGCTCTTCTGGCCGCTCTTAGCTAGTCCCCGTTCTTCAAGTGCCGCTCTTAAATCAGTTACACGAAGGCTGTCCAGCGGCCTCCCGTCCAGCGTCACGTCTTCTAGTTCTGCCATTTTGGACGTGTTCAGTCGTTGCAAAACCTAGCAGGAACAAGGAGCACCGGCTGAGGGGCGCTATACGACCGAGTTCGGCCGATCCCGCTGCGTGACGTCAGCCTCGGGCACTTCCGCCTCCCCGCTCGGCTCCACTCGGAGATTCTCTTTTTTTTCCCCCTCCTTCCTGTTACCTCACGTTCGTTCAGACGTGAGGTTCCGCCCACACAAGCCTCGCTTTCGTGGTAAGTAGTGTTTGTTTTGGACGTAATAGAAAGTGCAGTGCGGCAGCGACATCTAGTTGTGGTTTTGGGTAAGGTAATATCTGCTGCTTCTCAAGAGCTTGTCCCGTCTGCAGCAGAACCTGTTGTGCTCTAGCAAATATGGAAAGCGCTCGAATGCAGTTCTTTCGTATTACAATAATGCTGCTCTGTATGTGGAACATGTCGAGTCTAAAGATGGATACATACTATATACAAATTTTCTTTAGAGTTTAATTGTTTCTTTCCTTTAGATTTACCAAAACCTAATTTGAGTTTAAACACTTTATGCAATCAGGCAGGTCCTTGCACTACATAGTTGAAGGGAAATCCTAACAAAAGTTGTATAGTGTGTATCAAGCTCTAGGCTCGTGTGTTTGTTACAAGGAAACAAAATAGAGAAATCGAACAGACGCTGGGATTAGGGCCAGTTCACACTTGTCCTACTTTTGCTCCAACTTTGAGAACACAAGTTGAATGACATGTCAAAATCAATGGTTCCCCATGGCTGCTTCGACTTTCAGAAAGGTCTGGTATGGATTTTGAGGCGGTAACCCCACGCCAAAATGTAAAGAGAAACAAAAACGCACAATATGTTGGGCCCCACAATGATCCATAGCAGATACAGCCTGGCAGGTCAGGAAAGGGGGAGAGGGGGTGATTGCCCCACACCTCCGTCCTGGACCATACCAGGACACATGCCCTCGACATGGGGGGGGGGGTTGGGACAGGGGGGCTCTGTGCTGATGTTGATGGGACAAGAGCCGCTCCCCGACAACCTTGGACGGTGGTTATGGGGGTCTGTAGGCACGGTACTTATTGGAATCTGAAAGCCCTTTTAATAAAGGAGGCCCCAAGATCGCGCACACCCCCCCCCCCCCATGTGAATGGGTATGGGGTACATTGTACCCTACCCATTAACCAAAAAAGAGAAGTGTAGTATTGCGAAAAACAAGAGACAGGTTTTGACAAGTCCTTTATTAGAAATGAGGACTGTCCCTCGTCATAGCTCCAACGCGCCTTCCTTCGCCGGGCTTCTCCCTCCAGCGATGTCTTCTGCCGACCCACTAAAAATAAGATAGCTGAGTTATCTGCCCGTTTTTATGTAGCTATGGGATGTGGCCATCCAGTGACATTACCTGAAACCCCACCTCTTGTGACAGCACAGTGCCATCACAAGGGGTTGGGTCTCTGGGTGACGTCACCGGACGGCCACACCCATAGTTATATTAGGATGTGCAACTGACACAGCGGCGGGAGCCAGCATCGGAGGCAGACTGTTTTTACTTTTTAGTGGGGTGGTGGAGAAAGAAGACATTACCGGAGAGGTATGATGGGGGGGGCTTGTCAAACCGTCTCTTGTTTTTTGTAACACTACACTTTTTTGGGGGTAAATAGGTAGGGGTACCCCATATACTCATTCACACGGAGGGGGTCTTTGGCCCCCTGCCCAAAGACCCCCACAATAAAGTGCTTTAGGGTGGTCGTACAGAGCCCCCCCTACACCAAAGCAACCACCACCCCCACTCATGTTGAGGGCATGTGGCCTGGTATGGTCTGAGGGGGAGGGCAGTCACCTTTCCTGACCTGTTGGGCTAAATGCTCGGATAAGGGTCGGTATGGATTTTTGAGGGGACCCCCACACATTATATATATATATATATATAATTGGCATGAGGTTTCCTCAATATCAGAAAAAAGGAATTGTTTTGATGGGTCAAAGGACAAGTCGCAATTATATCAGTTGGATCCTGTTCATTGAAGTCTCATAGATGTCGGACCTGAAGTCGCAGGGCAAAGTCGAATTGGAAGTAGAGCTGGCGATTTTTCTGCCCAAAAACTGTGATTTAAAAAAAAAAAAACTCTATTCACGATTCGAATCCAATTTTTTATTTTTTTTTGATGGACACCGCGCCGGTCCTGAGGAGCTGCGGGCAGGAGTTTTTAGGCGAGGCCGTGGCTTCGGCCTAGTCCGTGGTGTCCAGCCTCGCAGACTAGGCCGAAGCCGCGGCTTCGCCCAAAAGCTCCTGCCTGCAGCTCCACAGGAGCGGCATGGTGTCGGCGCCAGTCCTGGGGAGCTGCGGGCAGGAGTCTCTAGGCAACTCGATTCAAGATTCAAATCCAATTAGGACTGGGGAAAAAAATTGAAGTAATGCGACTTCTGTGTTGGAGCAGTGAAAGCCCGGCCTTAAAGTAAAAAGGCACTCTCAGGTAAAAATGTAAAATAGATGAGATCCTATTGGTCTTTGCTGTAATACACTTTTCTGTTTACCTATCAGTGTTTTATGTCCACTGAGCTACCTATGTGCAGCTCAGTATACCTTTTTGGCACTTATTTGTGCCCTGATATCATTGCAGCCTGGCCAATCAAGCAGCAAAATATTCCAAACCCAAAAGAAAGACCAGTAGAAGTTGGAAGCCTACTTGATAGACTGGAGCGCTGACACCGCAGTGCAGGAGAGGGGATCCGTTGCCAGGTTAGTCTGTCATAATGTGTTAATATGCTGTGCATATTAGCAGTTTATGGCTAAAAGCTCCTGGAGCCCATTTTATTTATTTTGTTTGTTGAATAATTCTGCTTTAAAGTGTCACTAAACTCGCATTGTGAAAAATATCAATAAATGGTGTATTACATGCTGTTTATACTCGGTGACTATGAGATTCCTTTTCTCTATTCTGCTGCTGCTCTCTATCTCCACCTTCATGTTTCCAAGTCAGCTAGGAATTTTTGCAGAGCAGTGTTGGCAGCTCTGCACATGCTCAGTTTTCAGTGTATCTCTACCCTGAGCATTTCCTCCCTATCGCATCTGAGCAGCCCATATGATTATAGAGTCACACATGTGGTTGTATACACAGTGGTAAATGACAGCCCACTCCCTCCCTCCTCCTCCATGTCCACTAACAAGCTAAAAACAATGGGGGTGGGTGGAATATTTCATCTTGATTGATGGAGGATTCACCCTCCTTTATTCCAAAGAACATATGGCAAAGAGCTGTGAGAATGCCATCATCCCAGTCTAGACAGAAAAAGAAATACCCTTCAATGGAGTAGGGCTTAATATGGGCATACCAGACAAAACTCTGGAAGCAAAATTATAAAACCGTATAAACTTTATGGATGTCTCATTCCATCATTGTTGGTTATGGTTTGGGTAGCCACCTCTGAGCTGCTACCATACATCTGTATACAAGCCCTATTCTTTTGAAAAATTTACATTTATTGTATTCTGTAATTAATGACGTTTTATAATTTTGTTTCCAGAGTTCCTTTTGTCCGGTGTGCCCATAATAATCCATACTCCATTGGAGGGTTTTCCTTTTTTCCCCTCTTATAAGATACAGGCAGGAGGGACGTGACACAGCCTCTGACTGGCAGAACTCCGCCCACATCATGTTCTAGGAAAGAGAGATAGCCGCTCCAGGTGGAGACCTTGGCAATAATCCACCCCACAAAGATCCCAGGTGCAGGCAATGCAATCAGCAAGGCAGGAATAACGAGGATGAAATTTCTGGACAGCCGCTATGACTAAAAACTAGATACAGTGTGAAACGCGTCAACTGTCTGAAGTTCGATTGTTGTGACTTGTAGTGCTGTTCCTGTTTTAAAGGCAATGATTGTTCAAGAGTGCGGCTGTCCAGAAATTCATCCTTGTTATTCCCACATCATGTTCTTGTCAAGATTTGAATAAAATATATATATATATAATATTTATTTGTATGACAATTTTTAAAACCGTTTAATAATATAATAATGATTATTTTTTTACTCTGTATTCCAACGGATTTTTTTCAGGGGCAGCAGAACAAAAATTGGCTAAATGCACTTCTCTCCTAGACAAAACAAGCAGTTAACCCTTGCAGTGCTAGCACACAGAGCTAGGCTTCAATGATTGTATATCTTTGCTACACTGCACCAGACTGAGCATAAACACTCATACAAATGCTAACACAAGATGGGTGAATAGCAAGTCAACACAGTGCTTGGTATTGCCTTTCTAACAACTTAGTGTTACTAAACACAGGACCCTGCATTCACTATTTGGTCTTGCACAGAACATGGAAAATGTAAAAAAAAAACTGCTAAATACCTTTTCTCATCAGCAGTATCTAGTATCATTGTGACTTCTATCAGTGTCTGATTAAAGCTTGAAGGAGAAACTTTCATTCTCCCTTGACTGTCCTATGAATCATCTGAAGCATATCTTTAAAAAACAACTGCATGAGAAAGGCATAATGAGCTAGTATGAATAGCATACTAGCTCATTATGAATTACTTACCTGAGATCGAAGCCCCCGAAGCGACTCTCGTTCCTCACCTCCGCCATTAATACCCGAGTAATTTCCGTGCGCGGGAGCAGTCAGTGACGGCATGGTCGCCCTCACTAACGACATGCTTAGTGTGCCTGCGACGTTGTCTACAGCGTGTATACACCGTAGACATCGGTGCAGTCTTTTCTGCACATATCTCCTAAACCGTGTCGGTTTAGGATATATTTTTTGCACCTACAGGTAAGCCTTAATCTAGGCTTAGTGAATAAACACAAATGCCAAAGAACACACCAGACATGTCAGGGATAACATTGTTTACAAATTTAAAGCAGGGTCAGGTTATAAAAAAAATAAAAAAATATATGGCAAGCTTAGAACATCTCAGAGCATTGTTTAATCCATCATCCAAAAATGGGAAAGAGTATGGCACAACTGCAAACCTACCAAGACATGGCCGTCCACCTAAACTGACAGGCTGGGCAAGGAGAGCATTTATCAGAGTAGTAACCAAGAGGTCCATGGTAACTCTGGAGAAGCTGCAGAGATCCACAGCTCAGGTGGGAGAATCTATTAGTCGTGCACTCTACAAATCTGGCCTTTATGGAAGAGTGGCAAGGAGAAAGCTCTCGCAAAACAGGGCTATGTGGAGTACACGGCAAACGTGGAAGAAGGTTCTCTTGTCAGATAAGACCAAAACTTAACTTTTTGGCCTAAAAGCAAAACGCTATATATGGTGGAAAACTAACACTGCACATCACCCAAAACGCACTATTCTTACCGTGAAACAGGGAAGCTGGTCAGAGTAGATGGGAATATGGAGTGATCCAAAAATTGGTCAATCTTAGAAGAAAACCTGTTAGTTTGCAAAAGATTTGAGACTGGGGCAGAGGTTTACCTTTCAGCGAATGGTTTAGATCAGGGGTGCCCAACCTTTTGAAGAACGAGGGCCACGTAAGCAACTTGGTAATCAGTCGTGGGCTACAATGAGCGGAGCGGGTTAATGACAGATCACGACTACTCTATAGGTCCTTTGACCCGCCCAGATGAAAGGGGACAAATTCCCTTCTGTTTTCGGATTGGAGGTAGGCAGGCATAAACACACATCTGTCGCTCTATAGAGGTGAATTGAGGGTCCCATTTGGTCGTGCTGATCGTGTGAAAAGGGCCTAAGACTGCTTTCACACTTATGTGCTGTGGTTTACCCAGACTGTGGGTGCAGCGTAGTGCACCTGTGTCTATACTGCGGGTTAGCTGAACTTTGCCATAGAGTCCACCTGTGGCAAAAGCCGGCACTTTAGAGGAAGCATCGGCTTATGGGGCTCTGCTCCGCCTCTGCTTTCTTCCTCTACCACCAGCTTCATTCACAACACTGATGCTGTGGTATGGTGGTATGGTGGGTCGGCAACCTGCGATCTGGGCTTGCCAACCCACCATTCCAGAGCAGGAGGTCGCGGGCCTCATGTGGCCCCTAGGGCCACTGGTTGGCCACCCCTGGTTTAGATCAAAGCATATTTATGTATTAGAATGGGCCCAGACCTAAATCCAATTGAGAATCTGTGACAAGACTCAAATTGCTGTTCAGACATTCCCCATGCAATCTGACAGAGCTTGAGCTATATTTCAAAGAATGGGCAAAAATTTCACAAGTTCACTCTCTAGATGTGCAAAGATGGTAGAGGCATGCCCAAAAAGACCTGCAGCTGTAATTGCAGAGAAAAGTGGTTCTACAAAGTATTGACTCGGGGGCTAAATACAAATGCACACCACACTTTTCATCTATTTGTAAGAAATGTTAAAACCATTTAACATTTTCCTTCCACAATTATGTGTCACTTTGGTGTTCTATCACAAAAAATCCCAATAAAATACATTTTTGGTTGTAAAATGACAATGTGGAACATTTTCATGGGTTATGAATATTTTTTTTAAAGCACTGTAAACCATCAGGGAGTGTAAGAAGTATGCCACAGATTCAGAAGTAGAACAAATCTTTTTTAATGGAAAAGAAATGCAGGTCCCAGCTTTGTCACCAATTCTTTTATCATTGCCCTTAGTGGAGAACTGACTTGGGACTTTGAGTCAACAAACTCCAATCCTGGGGAATGGTCACTTTTTCATCCAGTGTTCCTTCAGGTCTGACAACTGTGGGGAACACTGAACATGGATATGATGTAATGCTGGCAAAATCTTTAGCTAAACTGTTTTTTAACCAGAGCAAAATACCAACTGACAGACTTGGTTGATGCTCTGGTAGCTCTTTGCAATTTTCCCTGTATTTCCCCTACTGCTTCTTCTCCAGCTACCTCTGGGTTGGATCAAATCAGAATGAATTCCCTCAGTTTGGAGAGCTCTGGACTGACTAGCCTGGTACTTTACCTAGTTTGTCTGGTAGCAAACGCTTCATGCCCACTATCAGACATTCATTCTCAAGATCTTGCAGGTTAGCCAGTAGGTTTAATGGCATAACTATATTGAAGCCCAGGTATTAAGAGTAGAGTCAATCTGAAGATATTCATCACTACCATACTGTGGGCCTACAAGCTGAATGTTAGTCTCCAAACCATAGGCCCCTTTCACACAGGCTTTCCGATCAGGTCTACCTGTCAGTTTTTCAGGTGGACTTGATAGGCTGCTCCATTCACTCCTATGGAACGGTGGATGTCAGCGGTGACACATCCGCTGACACCTGCTGCTATCTGATCCTGTCTGTGATATTCAGACGGATGGTGACCCGATTTTCCATCCGTCTGGTGGAACAAATGGGATTGGATAAAAACGTACAGGCATTCTGCTTTCCTCCGATTTCCTCATAGAAGAGAGTGGGGCTCTGACAGGTCCATCTCTGCTCGGTGAGCAGAGACAGACCTGTCATCCGCCTGCTCAGTGGGGATTGGCGGAGAGATCCCCTGCTGAGCAAGCAGAGTCCGGCGGGCAGACCGCCAGCGTGAAAAAGGACCCTTCGCATCTTCTTAGCTTTTGTACAGCTGGATGTGAGTGGACACCTGGCGCGCTGAGTATCCTTTATTTGTACAGCATGGAAGGTCCCAATGAGCACAGTGGCCTCCCTCATCCGTGAATGGAAAAAGCTTCGAGCCACCAGGACTCTTTCTAGAGCAGGTCCCCTGTCCAAACTGAGCAATTTTAGGGAGATAGGCCTTAGTCAGGGAGGTGACCAAGAATCCGATGGATGTTCTGACAGAGCTCCAGCATTTCTCTGTAGAGAGAAGAGAACCTTCCAGAAGAACAACCATCTCTGTAGCACTCCACCAATCAGACCTGTATTGTAGAGTGGCCAGACAGAAGCCACTCCTCAGTAAAAGGCATGATGGCCCATCTGGGGTTTGTCAAAAGGTACCTGAAGGACTCTCAGACCATGAGAAACAAAATTCTCTGGTCTGATGAAACGGATTGGAGGAAACCAGGCACTGCTTATCACCTGGCCAATACCATCCCTACAGTGAGGCATGGTGGTGGCAACATCATGCTGTGGGGATGTTTTTCAGCAGCTGGAACTGGGAGACTAGTTGGGATCAAAGGGAAAAATGAATGCAGCAATGCAGTTATACTTGATAAAAACCTGCTCCAGAGCGCTCTGGACCTCAGTCTGGGGTAAGGTTTATTTTCCAACAGGACAACGACCCTAAGCACATAGTCAAGATAACAAAGGAGTGACTACGGGATAACTCAATGTCCTTTAGTGGCACAGCCTTGAACCCCGTTGAACATCTCTGGAGAGATCTGAAAAGTGTCCACTTCTTCCTATGAAGAATGGGAGAAACTGCCCAAAAATAGGTGTGCCATGCTCATACTCCAAAAGACTTGAGGCTGTAATTTGTGCCAAAGGTGCTTCAACAAAATATTGCGCAAAGGCTGTAAATACTTGTGTACATGGGATTGTTTTAATACATTGTCACATTGTCGTCATGGAGTATTGTTTGTAGAATTTTGAGGGAAAATAACGAATTTAATAGATTTTGGAATAAGCAAAGTGGGGTTCACCGCTCCAGGGAAATCCCCAAGTGCACTCGTGGATCAGTCCAGGTGTATGCGGGTGCTGGCAATGCACTAGGCAATGGAAATAACAAAGAACGGATGGACGGCCGCTGGCTTATGCTTTTTCAATAAAGACAACTCAAGAGTTTTCCGGTGTGCGGCCGTCCATCCGTTCTTTGTTATTTCCATTTTGGAATAAGCCTGAAACCTAACAAAATGTGGAAAAAGTGAAACGCTGTGAATACTTTCGAGATGCACTGTGTATAGTACAGCCCTCAAAATTTCCACTCGCCTACTAGCATTTGGCGAGTGGATTTAAGCTGGGGGCGAGTGATGACAGGGCTGCATGACCAATCTACCTCCAATCTGTGCCTACACTTAGAGTCCCGATCAGATTGGCGGCCGAAGAGGAAAGGTGCATGCTCGGAAAAAGTAGTCTGGTGAGCTGCGCACAGGCAGAGCAGTACACAGGTGCTCTCCTTACAATTCTCATTAAGCCATGGGACCTAACAGTATGACCTCTCTGAGCCTGTCCCCCTCCCCCTGACCAATGTAGCTGGAGTGCAGAGAGCAGGAAGTAATGAGTGAGGTGGAGGATTGTGAAAATTACTACTCCGGTGCAGCGCTTACTGAAAGTTGCCCTGACATGAAAGCGGCAGCCTTCCAGTTTGTGCAGTTTTCTTCTCCTTGTGCTCTATGTAAGTGTCCAACAGTTCAGCCTGAGCACTGTGAACAGACTGGTCTCAATGTGTGCTGTGCGGTGTCACTGTGCGCTGTGCTGTGTCAATGGCTGTGCAGTTGTGTGGATCTCAGCGCTGGATTGTACGCCCTCCCGCTGTGCTGCAGCTTCTCTCCTCACTGCCAGCCTGAATAAAAGGGGAAAGTGGGGACATGCAAGTGTGGAGCCGCACACACAGGCTCCTGATGATGAGATGAATAGGAGAGGGAGAGAGAGAGAGAGAGAGAGAGGATGGATGGGAGCTGCAGAGGAAACAGCAAGAGAATGGGGAAGAGACCCAGTTCTAGTGCCCTGTCACATTTTTTTTAAAGTTGTTGTTGGTAATATTTAATTGTGTAACTTGATTCTGCATAAAACATTTAACAGTGTCATTCCATGAGATAATCTAACAGGGCGTGTTTACGGGTGCAATTAAGAGCAGGGCAGTGTATGAATTAGGTGGGGCAACTGGTGGCGAGTAACTCTTGAGGCCTGGCTAGTAGCTATGGGCTTGAAATTTTGAGTCCTCGTATAGTATGTTTGCAATAATAATTCTTCACCAGCTGCATTGCTCTTATGCCCTGTACACATGACCGGTCAAACCGATGAGAACGGTCTGATGGATTTTTCCATCAGTTAACCGATGAAGCTGACTGATGGTCAGTCGTGCCTACACACCATCGGTTAAAAAAACGATCGTGTTAGAATGCGGTGACGTAAAACACAACGACGTGCTGAAAAAAATTAAGTTCAATGCTTCCAAGCATGCGTCGACTTGATTCTGAGCATGCGTGGATGTTTAACCGATGGTCGTGCCTACTAACTATCGGTTTTGTTCTATTAGTTAGGTATCCATCTGTTCATTTTAAAACAAGTTTCAATTTTTTTAACCGATGGATAAATAACTGATGGGGCCCACACACGATCGGTTTGGTCTGATGAAAACGGTCCATCAGACCGTTCTCATCGGATCCTGAAGAAACCCCGTCTTTTGGGCAAAACCCATCGATCCATAGATATATCTTTATCTGGATTATTTTGTGTATGTTGAATGTCGATAACTGCAGCTGTGGACGTTGTTTTTTATGAAGCGGGAAACCATCCTCCCCTTTTTTCTTTTTTTTTTTGTATGGATAAATGTGTTTTTATATATGAGATATATATATATATATATATATATATATATATATATATATATATATATATTATATATAGTGTGTATATATATATATATATATGTATGTGTGTATGTGTGTGTGTGTGTGTATATATATATATATATATATATATATATATATATATATATATATATATATATATATAATATAATATATATTATATATATATATATATATAATATGTATGTTTAATTTTGGGCACATTAAGTATCCCCAGTTCCCCATACCTCCCTTTCTTTAGAGCATATGGGGAAAATGTTTTTAATTATATGTACCGTATTTTCCGGCGTATAAGACGACCTTTTGGATGAAAAAAAATGCATCGGGGGTCATCTTATACGCTGTGTCTGACTCCGGTCAGGCTGCGGGCACGATCTTCCTACCTTATTTCTGGATTCCAGGCTGCGGCATCCATAAATCAAAACCCGCGCCGCCTCCTCAGATTGTTCCGTGATAGGCGGAACACAAATTTTCCCAGCAGGGCCTCTGTTCTGTGTTCCGCCTATCATGGATGCCTTCTCATCCTCGGACGAGAGGACATCTGTGATAGGCGGAACACTGAACAGAGGCCCTGCTGGGAAAAAAAAAATTCCGCCTATCACGGAACAGTCTGAGGAGAAGCGCGGCTTTTGTTTTATGGATGCCCGCAGCCTGGAAGCCAGAAATAAGGTAGGAAGATCGTCTTGGCCGGCACATTGGGGGCAAGTGATGGCACATTGGGGGCAAGTGATGTAATGGCACAGTGGGGCATGTAATGTAATGGCACAGTGAGATTTGAAAAAAAAAGCCTGTTCCTGTCAGCGGTTGTTCCTGTCAGCGGTTGTTCTTGCTACCCCTCAGCTTCCAGAAAGATTAGTAGGAAGAGGGTAGTCTTATATGGCGAGTACAGGGAGTGCAGAATTATTAGGCAAATTAGTATTTTGACCACATCATCCTCTTTATGCATGTTGTCTTACTCCAAGCTGTATAGGCTCGAAAGCCAACTACCAATTAAGCATATTAGGTGATGTGCATCTCTGTAATGAGAAGGGGTGTGGTCTAATGACATCAACACCCTATATCAGGTGTGCATAATTATTAGGCAACTTCCTTTCCTTTGGCAAAATGGGTCAAAAGAAGGACTTGACAGGCTCAGAAAAGTCAAAAATATTGAGATATCTTGCAGAGGGATGCAGCACTCTTAAAATTGCAAAGCTTCTGAAGCGTGATCATCGAACAATCAAGCGTTTCATTCAAAATAGTCAACAGGGTCGCAAGAAGCGTGTGGAAAAACCAAGGTGCAAAATAACTGCCCATGAACTGAGAAAAGTCAAGCGTGCAGCTGCCAAGATGCCACTTGCCACCAGTTTGGCCATATTTCAGAGCTGCAACATCACTGGAGTGCCCAAAAGCACAAGGTGTGCAATACTCAGAGACATGGCCAAGGTAAGAAAAGCTGAAACGTCAAGACTGGGCCAAGAAATATCTCAAGACTGATTTTTCTAAGGTTTTATGGACTGATGAAATGAGAGTGAGTCTTGATGGGCCAGATGGATGGGCCCGTGGCTGGATTGGTAAAGGGCAGAGAGCTCCAGTCCGACTCAGACGCCAGCAAGGTGGAGGTGGAGTACTGGTTTGGGCTGGTATCATCAAAGATGAGCTTGTGGGGCCTTTTCGGGTTGAGGATGGAGTCAAGCTCAACTCCCAGTCCTACTGCCAGTTTCTGGAAGACACCTTCTTCAAGCAGTGGTACAGGAAGAAGTCTGCATCCTTCAAGAAAAACATGATTTTCATGCAGGACAATGCTCCATCACACGCGTCCAAGTACTCCACAGCGTGGCGGGCAAGAAAGGGTATAAAAGAAGAAAAACTAATGACATGGCCTCCTTGTTCACCTGATCTGAACCCCATTGAGAACCTGTGGTCCATCATCAAATGTGAGATTTACAAGGTGGGAAAACAGTACACCTCTCTGAACAGTGTCTGGGAGGCTGTGGTTGCTGCTGCACGCAATGTTGATGGTGAACAGATCAAAACACTGACAGAATCCATGGATGGCAGGCTGCATGAGTGTCCTTGCAAAGAAAGGTGGCTATATTGGTCACTGATTTGTTTTTGTTTTGTTTTTGAATGTCAGAAATGTATATTTGTGAATGTTGAGATGTTATATTGGTTTCACTGGTAAAAATAAATAATTGAAATGGGTATATATTTGTTTTTTGTTAAGTTGCCTAATAATTATGCACAGTAATAGTCACCTGCACACACAGATATCCCCCTAAAATAGCTAAAACTAAAAACAAACTAAAAACTACTTCCAAAAATATTCAGCTTTGATATTAATGAGTTTTTTGGGTTCATCGAGAACATGGTTGTTCAATAATAAAATTAATCCTCAAAAATACAACTTGCCTAATAATTCTGCACTCCCTGTATATCCCAAAACCAAATTTTTTCCTGGAAAAATAGGGGGTTGTCTTATACGCCCAGTCGTCTTATACGGTAGTTAAAAATGTTGTTGGTTATCTTACCATTACTAATGTTTTCTACTACTTGCTTTCTGAAGTTGGTATACGTTGCAAGGACTTTTGTTTCACCTTGTCTTTTTCCAGACTGATTCCTAGGTGTCCATTATAACCATCTAGTGCATTTTCAGGCCTCATGCACACTGTTTTTTTTTTTTTTTGTTTTTTTTTGTAAACGCTGTTTCTCCTAATAGGAGAAAATCATCATTAAACTCGCCTAAGCTGCATGTATTGTTTTTCCAAACAGGAAGTGAAAGATATGATCTCTTAAGTGAGGGCAAACTCCTAAAGCTAGCCATACACTGTTTTATTTATTTATTTATTTTCAGCCAGGAGGCTGAATTCCTCAGTCCACACAAACGAGGTTGATGGATCAATCCCCTCCACTGGGACATTGTATTCTGACAGCGGCACTTGCTGCTGTCCAAAATACATTTATTATTGGCTGCAGCCACTAATGGAGGAAAATTTTCCAATGTGTCCCTTTTGACAGCAGTTGATCAAATGATTGATACCATGCGTTGATCAACAGTCTTCCAGTCACTGCTGAACAAGTCTAATTTCGATCAGTGCATGTCCAGCTTTAGACCACATTAAACAATTCAAATGTGCTTGAAATACTGTACATTTACATTCCTTTTTAGGTAGCGGGGGAGGGGATGTATTTTATCTTGAAAAAGATGCCTAATTGTGTGACCTTGTCTTCTAGGCAATGACAGAAGACGTTGTCCCTATCTCCTATGTCCCTGCACAGGAGATGAGATGCATTTTACACTGGTTTGCACAATGGACAGAAACACAGCGCAACCACTTTCTACAGGACTTGCTGTGTAAAGCTGTGCCTGGCAAATTGTGTCTTCTACTTGATGGATTGGGCTCCCTGAACCTTTCTGCTCCACCTCCCAGCTTGTTTCAGTGCCAGATAAGACTTTGGGATCAGTGGTTCCAGAGCTGGGATGAGGATGAAAGGAATGAATTTATACATCGCTTGCAGCAGCTAGACCCAGATTTTGTGGCGCTGTTCCATAAGGAGATGACTGGAGTAGCAAGCAAGGACTGATCCCCCCCCCCCCCCCCCCCCACCACCACCACAGAGCGAAACAAGCAGGAATGGGTGTCAAAAAATCAAAGTGGTATTGAACCCAAAAGCAAAAATGTAATATATTGCAGCATACAAATTCTTAGATGTCTTTTATTTCCCCTGGTGATCCTACCAGTAACACACTTCAAGTCTTTGGGTGTCTGCATTCTAACAAAATTATATAAAGCTGAACTCCAGATGGGGGGATCTTCTCCCCCTGCTCACGGTCACTATTTAGAAAAAAAAATTCTGTGAATGGGAAGCTATAAGTACCGACAGCATTTGCGGCTGTCTGCTGGTAGTGCTGTTGAGTGCCTCTAGGTAGTTCATTCTCTCTTCCTGTCAGTTTGTCTCTGCCTTCCCTTTATGAGGTATAAGCGGAGAGATACACTGAAAATATGTAGATATTCGCCAGCACACCCAAGGATCAATTTAGTTTAAATTGAATAAACGTTTTTTATTCAAGAAAGATCACATCACAAAACAGTGTAGTGCAATTGGGTTTATTTACGAAAGGCAAATCCACTTTAATTTTGAGGTGAACTTATCCTTTTTAAATGGTTTGGCTCTAACTCCTCCAAGTGCTATTTTTTAGCTGGACGGCTCGGTCTGTTAAAGTATGCTAAAAAATAGCAGACTTACTAACTGGATCATCAGGTGAAAATAAATAAATATATTATTACAATTTTTTGTTTTTGGATTTAATACTGTTTTATTCTTACATTCCAGCAATTGAAGCTTTTCGTAGTCACTGAAAAAGAACAGTGCTATTCTGGTCCAAAGGAAAAGTGCAATACCTTCTTTACTGCTTCGCAGTGCCATCTCTTCACCTTTTACCTTACTTTATGTAGCAGATTAAAATATACACTGTGCTGTTTGTGTCATTGTACCATAACTGTTTGTTTTTCACTTTTCTCTACTATTTCCAAAGCTTGAAAAACTATAATAATAAAAATAAAAAAAATACATTAAAGGTACATAAAGCAAACACTTTTGTTTAAGATGTTGATAGAATGTGGGGATGTTAAAAGCTCTCTTGGTTTTTTTTTAATTGCTCGGATGAGCCCATAAGTCCCAGACAGGGGGTTTGTCACATTCATACAAACATGGCTTTAGACGCAGAGAATCTGCACCATCATGCTGCTCAGGGATCTGGAACTTCCGCTGATTGGATTTCTCCTCCTTCACCCCCCCCCCCTTCCGGTGCAACATTTGGGGGGGGGCAGATACCTGTCAGATCCAGGTATCTGCTCCCATTTCCAGGGAAAACTATGTAACGTCTGGTCTCTCTTCCTCTACCCCCTCCCTGCTGCCTTCTGCAAGACACAGGAGTTTAGAAGACAGCAGGTAGGGTCACAAAAAGATAGAAGCACAATAGATAAGATCTTAAAGCTAACCCATTCTTCGGCAGTTGATAGCAGGACGGCCGAAATGAATTACAAATGCCTATTGGGCTGGTATAGTACACCGGTAAAGCTTAATAAATTTAAGAAGGAAGTATCAGCAGAGTGCTGGAGAGGATGTAAATCCCCCGGGACAATGGCTCACCTGTGGTGGGAGTGCCCCAAGGTCGAAAGGTTCTGGGGAAGTATCTTAGGGTTGATAGAAGATATCACGAAGATAAAAATTAAAAAAGACCCGTGGACGGTCCTCTTCCACGGAGGAGAGGAAGGGGTTAGAAAATACAAGGAATCCCTGGTCCCTCACTTATTAAATTCTGCAAAGAGGTTGATACCCAGGAAGTGGCGGGAATTAGAATGCCCAATGGTCTGGGAATGGATTGACGCCGTAGAAGAAACATATAGAATGGAGGATTACTGTAACGACACAGAAGACAATAGTGGAAATAAAAAATGGGAAAACTGGAAAACCTTTAAAAAATCATGGAGCTACGTAGAAAATCTAAGAGTAGAAAGGTAAAGAATAAAATGAAAATGCGAAATTATCTGATAAGGTAAAGCGAGGGTGAGGTGGGGAGGTGAGGGTGGGAAGGGGAAAGGGGGGGGGAATAGAAAAGGGAAGAAAAATAAATAGTTGACTAAATAGAATATGTAAAAAAGGCCCAGAGAAGGGGAAAAGGGAAAAGTCAATTTACATGAAATCATTTATAATTAAAAAAAAAAGAGGATTTAAGCCACAAATGATGCAAACCAATTATAGAGACATAATTAAGCACTATACCATGAGCTGGTCTCTAGCGCCCGGTCAAAGCTGAATGTGGTTAAAAAAGAAAAGAAAAAAAAGAAAGACGACAGCAGGTATCATTCAGAAAGTGCAGTGCTACTCGTGCATGTGCAAAAGGAAACGGGCTCTGAAGCCATAAAGCTTCACTTCCGGTTTCCCTTAGTATTGATGCCGAAACTTGCAGCCCAGAGCCGAGGGACAGGTTGGCTTCAGGGTGCCGACATTTTGCGGGCTACCAGGACAGGTAAGTGTCCTTATTAAAAGTCAGCAGCTGCAATATTTGTAGCTGCTGACTTTAAAAAAATTTTTTTTTACCCAGGTGGAACTCCACTTTTAACAAACCCTGGAATGCTTACCTGTGAGTCCTTGTGTTTTTTCTGTTGCATTTGCAGGACACTGAGGAAATTGATCTCTTTCCAGCAGGACACAGACAGCAAACGGTTAGCTGATAAAGATTTTAATAATTTCCTACTGTATTAAAAACTAAAAAAAAGTTTTAGCTACACAAACACTTCAAAAACATTAGAGGAGACTGTCGTTTTCATCTCGATGGCTCACGCGATAAAACAAAATTGTAACAAACATTTAATCTTAGAAATTCTGGTGTCCTCATTTTAATGTTGAAGCAAAGGCTTTGATGTATCTTGTGAGTCTTATGCACAAGTCAGCTGTTTTTTTCTTTCAGACGATAGCTGGCACATGCTCACTTTGTAGATTTTTGTCTTCAACGTTATAAATATCCCTCACTTGCATACTCCGAGTCCGTACCCTGTGTCTGCACCAGAGGAGGGAGATGATCAGAAATACACAGAATAGGGCACAGCTTCCTATAATAGCATCTTGATTCACCAGGTAATGATGGGAGTCAGAGGCCAGCAACCTGTAGCAAAGACATTATGAATGGAATAATTAGGATTTTTGCAGAAGTATTATGCTGAAACAGTTACACTTTAAGAAGGTGTAAAGCTAGCCATACATGGATGAAAATGTTACCAGTTCTGCAGAGAATTTCAAACCATGTATAGCCACTGTGGGTGAACAGAGATCGAGCTATAGATTGAGTACTTCTGTTTACTACCCTGTTGGTAAAAAAAAAATAGCTTGATCAGGCTGCAGGCTATAGACTTCAGCGCTGATCTGTGTATTCTGATAGTGGGAAAGTCTCCCTGTTGTCAGAATACAATGACACAGTAAGGAGGATTCCACCATCAACCTCAAATGTGTGGATAGAGGAATCGGGACACTTATATTTTCATTCAGCCCTCTGACCTGTGTATAGCCATCTTAAATGTTCTTACCTGATGAGGACATGAGAAAACTGAGGAGATTCATACATGATCGGATTTGTGAGGTTCATCAGAAGTTGATGAAGTGGAGTTTCTGGAGCAGGTGGAGGGCAATTACTGGGATCCTCAGGTTTAATAGTAAATGTCAAGTCCTTATTTGGCACTGTGGCTATGTGCAATAAGCACCTATACAAAAAAATATATATATATTTATACACACACAATATGATTTTTATTAGAAACTTTGCTAAAAATTTACATGTATACTTCTGGTGCACAGCTGATGGTACCTTCTTTAAAGGTAAAGAAATTACCTGCTCCTAATTTGAGACATTTTTGAAATATGAACTGGTTTAGATATGATTTAGGCTCTTGAACCTTTCCTCTCAGTTCCTGTTTCAGCTGCGGGACAGGAAGTGAAGGGAAATCACCACACAACCCTCCCCCCCCCCCCCCCCCCCAATGGAATCCAGCTGGCAAAAAAAGTTTGACTTTTAAGCTTTGAAAATGAAATGACGGTAGGAGCTGATTGGTTATCATGCACATGCTCCAGTTCTGATAAGTCCCCCTATGCATTTCATCTACCTGCACAGGTGTACATCTATAATTAAGTGATTCTTTTTTCACCTTTGCACTCCTGCATGGTGTGCAATAACTCCAAGGACTTCTTCTATTAGAAGTATTTTCTTTTCAAAAGTCCATTTAAGGCCAGGGACAAGTGTCACTTGCACTATCATATCCTGATGTGTTAAAGGCTTAGGTATGCTAAAGGTTGGGGTGGCGGTAGAAGTAAGGGTTGGGAGAAGAGGGCTTTCAAGCCCCAAGCATAGTCGTCCATCTGGGCACAATAACGCGCCATCAAAACCTGCCACCTGTGTGATAAAGCAGAAAGTTAAGGCTTGAATCGTGAATATAATAAACATTTATTACATTATCATATTAAGAAGTAAAGAAAAAAAGTAAGTAAAAAAAAGTAATTAACAGACTTTTTTTAAATTATATACTAGGTTACCAGGGCTGTGAATTTATAGTTATTCCAAACCTTACTTTTTTTTTTTTTTTTTTTTTTTTTAAATAACAAACATGATATACTCACCTGCTCTGGGTTTGCACAGAGCAATGCCGACCCTATTCTTCTTGGCTCCTGGCTCTTTCTCTTCGTTGAGTGCCCCGTAGGAAGCCACTTCTTATTGGGGGCACTTATGCAGGCTCGATACCAAGCCACACTGCCTGTGTCCATAAACACAGACAAGCTGTACTTCTCCTATGGGTCACAGGAGTGCAATTAGTTTCGCACTCCTGTGACCCGTTTTCAGCAGAGAGCAGTCTGAAGTCTGCTCTCTGCCGATGTCAGTTCAGGCACCGCATCATCATGACAATAAAGTCTGGATCTGCCAGGTGCCTAGACTGACACCCAGCTCAGCCTCTGAGAGCCTGAGATGGCCTCTCCGCCCCCTCCACAGTTCAGATGAGCGAGGAGGGGGCAGAGCAGAGAGCTGTTACTGGCAGTCTACAGCTCTCTGCTCACGGAGCGATGTGTGGTGTTCGATCGCTCGGTTTTTAGTGTTGGAGGCACTGGGGGACAGATGCAGCAACTTCCTTTAAAGTAAAAATCCTTAAGGCTTTTGAGACACTTTAAAGCAGAAAAAACGGTAATGGTTGGGTCATATTTTTTTTTTTTGTATATATATATATTTCTAACTGTTTATATGTTGGCTAGAGAAAGCACAGCAGGGGCTGTCTGCCTTTAGGATCCATTTGTTGAGTTGCCAAATCCCTTGGATTTCTTCAGAAAGACCCACTCCAAGTAAAGTATTTTTAAGTTTTGGCTAGAGTGGGGAAGATGGAATTACTCTCAGGTTTCCATTTGTCTATGACCGCGCTAAACAGACTTACCTTTTCACTGTGCAATTTGTGAAAGACATAAGGGGTGTGTGGCAGTCACCATCATGGGAAAGCATAAACCGCAATAGAAAACATTGCCAGAAGCTCTAACCCCTCCTCACTTTACCAATATGTGTTTTTAATTATTGGCTATGTTCCTGTTGGAGAGATTTGCCCTCATTACTTTCCTAAATAGTAAATCTTCCCAATAGGGACCCGACACAAACTATACATTTTTTTCACACAACTTTTATCCAAGAAGATTCACACATAATTGAATCCAGTTAGAAAAGTGTGTCAGTCTTGGGTGAAAGCTACATAATTAAAGTGCAAAAACTTTTTTTTTAAATAAGTCACTCCTACCTGCCCCTTTTTCATTGCATAAGATGTACAGGTACATTGATCTATGGTTTCACGGTGTCATTTTTATTTTTTGTGCACGCAGCATATACAGCCAGAGTGAAAATTCACATTCTTGTGTCAGCAATCAGCAATTTCTGTTTCTCTTCAAATATGAGCATTACGCAGGTTAACCACTTCAGCCCTGGAAAGGATTTACCCCCTTAAGGACCAGGCCATTTTTTTGGAATATGGCACTCAGTTATTTTAACTGACAATTGCGTGGTCATGTGACGCTGTACCCAAATAAATTTAATGACGTTTTTTCCCCACAAATAGAGCTTTCTTTAAAGCGGTAGTTCACCCTTATATTTAACTCTCTTGTAGCCTTACTGTCTCCCAGTGAGCATTACTAAACAGTGTTTTTTTTTTTTTTTTATAAAGGCTTACCTTTATCTTTTCGCCAATGTGGCCTGTCACTCACCTCTCCCCGCGGATTATTGGGCGTGCCTTCCTTTTCCCCCGATGCGCAGAGCATCCTGGGAATTCGATGTGATGTTCCCAGGAGACGATCTCTCTTAAAATCCTGCGATATTACCGCGGTCACGTGACTCGGCAAGCGGGTCATGTGACTCGGCAAGCGGGTCATGTGACGTGGGCGTGTACTAATACACCTGTGTTATTTTGTTAACACAGGTGTAAAACGCCATTACGCCACTTTTTACAGTGGAGTAAGGAAGACATCGGATAGATCGAGTGGTATTCCGATCCTTGCTGGCGTGCAAAAGTATAATCTAAGGTAAGTAAACTTTTTTATTTATACATTTAATGTTTTATTGATCTTATTTCTGCAATGTTATTCTAAAGTGTCTTATTGGTAATTACAGAGCTATTAATACAATGAAGAGTGTCCATAAAGTCATTTTTCAAAATATTCATTAGTCTCATCTATATATATATATATTATATATATATATAATTAAAATTATAAAAATTTAGAATTTAAATATGTAAATAAAATATTTGAATAATACATTTTTACTATATTTTTTAAAATAAATAAAAAAACGAATACAATAAATTACCAAAGACTATGTAATATATATACACACACACACACACACACACACACACACACACACACACACACACACACACATATATATATATATATACAGATACAGATTGTTGCTAATGCACACACTGAACTTACTGTATATCTCAGCAGCTGCAGCTCAATTCGTTTTGAGCTAGCGCTGTGAGGAAACAATCTATTATAGTTTCATTCTGGTCAACGGGGCGGGTCATATTGACGCCGGCCGTTGCCATGGTAACTGTGCTGTGTTGACGGCGCCGTTCGCCGTCAACACAGCACAGCAAAGGACATGCTCGGGATACAGCGGTGCATGCTGGGACGCCAGCATTCACCGCCGTATCCCGGAAATGATTAGGGCTGGGCTTCAACGTGCCCAGCGTGCCATGGATGAAGATGGAAACTGCCTGAAGACAGAAATACAACTTATCGTTTGGCAGTAGAATCGCATCCTGGGGGCGAATAATTCGGGACACACAGGCTGCTATTTAACTAAGGTAAGAGGAGCCTAAAACTTTTTTAAAAAAAAAAACGAAAAACGAGGGAAAGACCGCTTTAAGTGGTATTTGATCACCTCTGCGTTTTTTGTTTTTGTTTTTTTGCGCTTTAACCAAAAAAAAAAACTAAATAAAAAAAAAATATATAAGAATATTTGTTCATTTTTTACTATAATGCATATTCAATAAAAAATGGTTTGCGCAAAGGTTATAGCGTCTACAAAATAGGGTATAGAGTTATGGCTTTTTAAAAAAAAACTAGTAATGGCGGTGATTAGCGATATTGCGGCTGACAGATCAGATACTTTTGACACTTTTTTGGGACCAGAGACATTAGTACAGTGATCGGAGCTATAAATATCCACTGATTGCTGTATAAATGGCACTGGCAGGGAAGAGATTAACACTAGGGGTTGATCAAGGGGTTAAGTGTGTCCTAGGGAGGTGTTTCTAACTATGGGGGGGTGGACTGACTTGGAGTACAGAGAGATCGCTGTTCCTGATCACTAGAAACTGCCGATCTCTCTCTCTCTACTCCCCTGACAAAATAGGGATCTGCTTTGTTTACATAGGCAGATCCCCATTCTGCCTCTCTGAGGAGTGATCGCGGGTGTCCGTCGCACCCACGCAATAGGCTCCCCCATCGTGCAGCAGGTGCACACCCGCAGTGTCTAGTACATATAGCGATGTACGGTTACATTGGTTTGCACAATAGAGCCGCCCTGCCGCATTATATATGCCATGGGTGGTCCTTAAATGGTTAAAGGGTAAGTTCACCTTTACAGAAAAATCTGTAAGGTGAACTTACACAGGACCCCCACCTCGCACACCCCAGTCCTGCTGACCTGCATAGCTGTAAACCTTTTACAACCACTTTTACCTACAGGTAAGCCTAGATCAAGGCTTACCTGTAGGCGCTTGAAATATCTCCTAAACCACGATTTAGGAGATATTCACAAAATTCACGGACACAAGTAGTATGCACTCTGAGCATTCATACCTGGGCACATACCGCCCTAAATGTTGATACTGCTTGGCGCAGCAGCTGTGAACCTCTCATAGAGTTTTAACACCAAGACGCATGACATGTGAAATCCCATTTTAGTAAATGAGAGCTGTCCTAATTGGCACTACTGAAGTCGCTTTGACTCTAGAAAAGGTTCCTGTACTATTTCATGGCGACTTCTATCTGACTTGTGCCTCAAAGTAGTACTCAAGTTTCCAGGAAGTCTCCTGGCAAAGTCTCACCATAATCTGTGCGACTTTCAGGTCGTGGCAGTGTGAACCGAGAATTAAACCTTCAATTACAGCTTTTTCATATGCCAGACATGATATTGATGAAAGCTCTCCTCTGACAACATGCTCACAATCTGATAAGTCTATTTTAATAGTTTTAAACTGCACAACCAAAATGTTATGATTATAAACAAATCAGAATTTATGAGGTCAAATTGGGGATTTTTTAAATCAAAATGAATGAATTGAGGATGATTACTACATCGTTACACATTTGCCAAAGGATCATAATACCGTGCCCAAAAAAAAAAAAAAAGTGTATTCATTGAAACAAAGAAACAGTGATAGGTAGGTGGTCAGCTTTAGTATACAGTTACATTTTGTTATATATAAAGATAAAAATGGAAGATTCTGTAAAATTACATTGATCCATTCTCCAGCGGGGCAGTCTATCCATTCTGATCCATGAACCTTGACTTGAAATGTGTTTGGACCAAAGCAACGATGAAGATAACAACGACCTTTCACCTGCTCTTTCTTCAGTGCCTGGGCAAGGTACAGGAAAAACATAAAAGCTATTAAAGTGAACTAGAATCAGATATACATTTATGTAACTTAATGCTTCATAATATGTTAGTGCAGCCCTCAAAATTTCCACTCGCCTGCTAGCATTTGACGAGTGGATTTTAGCTGGCGGCGAGTGATGACAGGGCTGCATGACCAATCTCCCTCCAATCTGTACCTACATTTAGAGCCCCGATGCTCAGGAAAAGTAGTCTCTTAAACCACACACAGGCAGAGCAGTACACAGATACTCTCCTTACAATTCTCATTAAGCCATGGGACCTAACGGTATGACCTCTCTGAGCCTGCCCCCTCCCCCCGACCAATGTAGCTGGAGAGCAGGGAGCAGGAAGTAATGAGTGAGGTGGAGGATTGCGAAAATGACCACTCCAGGTGTCCCAGGTAGGCAGTGCAGCGCTCACTGAAAGTTGCCCTGACATGAGAGCGACAGCCTTCCAGTTTGTGCAGTTTTCTTTTCCTTGTGCTCTATGTAAGTGTCTTATAATCTTACTTGAGCTTACAATGTTTGAATGGGCTGTTAGGTGGGGCAATTGGTGGCGAGTAACTCTTGAGGCCTGGTTAGTAGCTCAGGGCTTGAAATTTTGAGCCCTGTGTTAGTGTAACAAAGGTATTTAGTAACTCTGAAGAGATTATAGTAGTCCTCCTAACAATGCCTTCATTTTTATTTCTCTACAGGAAGCCAATTTTTCTCAAAATACAAACATGTATTGCAATGCAGCCATGTATGGGCAGGTTGGTTGTACAAAAGTTTGTCTACCAATTGACTTTTGCACAACCGTCCTGTTGGAAAACTTCTACTCAATCAGTGCAGCTGACTATAGCAAGCAGTGCATTCTGCATACAAGGAACCCTCCCCACTGCCAGAACACAGGCTCAGCAGGGAGGACTCCCCCATCTACCTTGAATGTGTGGATGGGGGAAATGAGCTTGTTCAAACTGTTGGTTGAACAAAAAAAAAAAAAAATTAGAAGCCGCTGATGAAAAGGGATCCCCCACCCTGCACAGTCAGGCACACAAAATTTCCACAGCACTCTTGAGACAAGAAACAATGTTTTTTTTTTGTTGTTTTATTTAGGGGTTAGTAAACTTGGATGGGGTTAGGGTATTATGGGATGCCCACTTGACATTAGCTAAACTCTTCAGGGACAACTTTAGATGATGTGACAAAAGGGCTTAGTCAGATAAAGCAAAGGCCCATTACAGGCAGGGACCATGGACCCCTTGGGTGTGTAGGAAAGTCCCAGTGCCCAGCTGCCTTCCCATGGCTACTGATCCCAGCATCGCCTTTTCAGGCACTGTCAGTCTGTCTGGCAGTAGCTACCCCTTTCACTAGCCCTGCGGGCTAATCTTCCACAGTCCTCCCAGACTGACTCTACAACCATCTTGGACTGCCTCTCCTCAATCCTCCCCGACTTTTTCACTCACAATCCACCTAGCTTTTTCTCCTGAAAATCTTCTGGCCGTGCTGACTCTCTCCCGCTGTCCTAACACTTGCTCGCATGCATCCAGGACAGGATTCTGTGTGTGTTGTAGAGGATCCCTCCAGTACCCAAGCCCCAGGCTGGAAGTTACCCCCCCAGACTAGGGGGCTCCCTCAAGGGCCTCCAACAGCCTCTTCAGTGCTCTATTTTCAATCTTCCACCCAAACTAAGAGGTCCCTCACCCTGCTAGCCCATTTGGCCAGGGATTGGTTGGGGTATTAACCTCCCTCCCATTCATCTGAAAGTTTCTCAAACTTCCAGAAAGTAGGGGGGGGGTGTAACAGAGATGCTGCCTGATGAGTCCCTCAAACCCTGACACAAGCCAAGCCCAAGCCAAATTTACCTACACTAAACAACTATATACACTTCTATTCTAGCACACTAGAGAGTGCTACACTTTTTTTTAAATTTTTTTTTTTTTTTGTTCAGCCAGCAGTCAGAATACACTGATCAGCGGCTGCAGACAATCAACTGAAAACTTTCTAACTTGTCACTTTGACAGAAGTCCAGCAAATGATGTTGGGCATTGACTGCCACATATGGATCGAAATTCTGAACATAAAAGATGCAATACATGTCATGGTTGCTTGTGGTAATTAGGTTGTTTAGGTCATGCACTAGACATCTTCATCTAGCAGATCCATGGCTATAAATATACTGTAGCTTTGTAATAAAATGTATCCGACGTGTTGTGTTCCCATTTGTGACTCATTCAAGCAACGTAGGAAGCACTGCAAATTCCTCGCAACCACGTGCACTGCGACACATTTGTGTGTAAATGATGGGATTAAACAGACGGTGAGTGGAGCAGCAATTTAGACGCAGGTCTAAACCTAGCCTCATGCCGCGTACACACAGGAAATTCCGATAAGAAAACCGTGGATTTTTTTCAGACGGAATGTTGGCTTAAATTTGTGTTGCATACACACGGTCACACAAAATTCCAATCATCAAGAACGCTGTGACGTACAACACTACAATGTGCCGAGACAAATGAAGTTCAAGGATTCCGAGCATGCGTCAAATTCATTCCGAGCATGCATAGGATTTTTCTCCGGCGGAATCGCATACAGACAATCGTAATTTCTGACAAGAACTTTTCCCGCCGGAAAAATTGAGAACCAGCTCTTAAATTTTTGTTGTTGGAAATTCCAAAAGAAAAAGTCAGATGGAGCCTACACAAAGCTCACATCAAACTTTTAAACGAAGTGTTGTTCCTTAGAAACATGCCTATATATTGGGTTGTAGAAAAAGCAGTGTGCATCCAGTAAATGCAGCTACCTCTGGAAACTTTGTGAGGTTTGAATAGAAGCAACGACTCTGATGATGGTAAATTTCTTCTGATCCCTTATTGTCATTCTCCAGCCAGCATTCACCCTGCCAAAATTTGAAGAACTTTATTAGGCCATATCACTACATTATGTATAAAATACTAGATTTTGAAACTTACCCCGTGTGGGAGTGGCTTATAAATGTAACATCCATCCAGGAACGTGTCAGTGGAGCAGTTTCCCTTATCCAGATGCAAATGGTGGCAGCCAATGTCACTACTGAGATACAATTTTCATAAATGGATGTTAAAGCAAGACTCCAGCCAAGCCTTTCTTAGTTCTGGATAGTGTGGGGAACGTTTAAGCATTTTTTTGCTGGCTGGATTCTTGTTTAGGAGATGTTTATTAATTCTTGTCTTGGTGGCACCAATTATAGGGAACTATCCACAATAGGGACACCAACAGTAGCAAATGCTTGACAAAGACTGTACACACGACCGAGAAACTCGACACGCGAAACACATCGTTTTCCCTGTCGAGTTCCTTGTTCGACTGTCAAAAAAATCGTCGAGCCAAATTTTCCCATTGCCCGTCGAGGAAATAGAGAACATGCTCTCTTTTTGGCTCGACGAGTTCCTCGACAGTTTTCTCGGCAAAAAGTGTACACACGACTGGTTTTCACGACAGAATACGTCTCCCATCGAGTTTCTTGCTGAATTCTGCCGAGAAAACCGGTCGTGTGTACAGGGCCTAACTCTTCTTTGTTTTGAAATGTGTTTTTATCGTTGTCTGTGGTCCCACTGGAGGGATTTCCCCTCACTTCCGGTTTAGGTGACATTGATCACCTAGAGAGGTCAAATCTTACTTTATGTGGCTAAAGATGGTGTTTGTGAACCTTCCCCATGCTAACCAAAAAGTTTTGGCTGGAGTTCCACATTAATGTAGACTTGTAGACAGCATTATGATTAATGGTATTTACCTCTTATTTGTGCAGAAAAATTCAGATGTTTTGTGGCAAGTGAGAGGAAGGCCAAACGAATTCCCAGCACCTATGACACAATTCATAGATTATCATATAGAGCATCCAAATCAGCAGCACCAATTTTTCCCAATAGAAATCCTAATGACATTCAACATCTTACATTCTCACCTTTTCCCCATGCTAGCTTATAGCTGATGCTTGAATTCACCTCATACCATCCCATATCTTGGAAGGCTGCCAGTGTGATGGGGTCCAAGAACGTAAGATGAGGAGGGTTGATAGAGGCTGTCAAGATTGATCCCTGCATGATTCTTGACTCCCAATGGGAGGAAGTTGATTTTTCCTGTAGAAATGAAGAGGTTTGTGGTAAAAAAAATGTTTATTCACCTGGATGAAAAAAATGAACCTATGGGTACAGACAGTACTCGTCTGTCATTCTTCTAATTGTAGCCCAGTTTAACCCTCCCAATTTAATACTCTAAAGCCCCTTTCACACTACTGCGACTTCAAAGTCACGCAATTTTACTGCGATTTTGCAGTGATTTCGATGCCACAATATTGCCACGATTTAAGTGGCATCAAAATTGAAACAAAGTAGTGCAGGGACTACTTTGAAGTCAGGACGACTTGAAGTCGTACTAATATGAATGGTTGTCAATGGAAATCATGGGAAACGACTTATGTTACTTTGCCATCACAAATCGTGGGACAAGTCGTATAAGTGTGAAAGGGGCCTAATGGAGTCAGACTGCATATACAATAATGAATATACCTTGTCTTTCTGTTTTTATTTATTTTTTTATCAGCTACGTGCTGATTTAGGGTCCTTTCACACGGAGCGGACCGTTTTTCGGTCCGCTCCGTGTGTGTCCGTCGGCTCAGCGGGGATCCCCGCTCAGCTGTCGGCGGACAGGGCAGTCCACGCACACTGTGCAGGGACCGCCCTGTCTCTCCTCCACTCTCACCGTTTGTCCGTATTTATCCGATCCGCCGGACGGAAGAAAAATAGGGTTTTCTTCCGTCTGAAAAACCGGACCTTTACGGACGCGGATCATTGCGGACGTTAGCGGATGCATCATCCGCTAAAGGACGCGATCCCATAGGACTTGTAAAAACAGAGCGGCGGATGCGGACGTCTGAAAGGGGCCTAAGAGAGTTGAACTAGGGTTATCTTACACCTGGTTCTCACGTTTTCCAGACATGCCCCACTGAACACTGCTCTAATCAACATCACTTTCACTCCCTAAACACAGCTGTTGTTCAGTGGGGTGTTTTTTTAGGAACTAAGGCCCTTGCACAGGGGGGTGTCTAGCTGTTGTGCCATCTTCCCAAAGTTTAATGCACCAAGGAGGCACAGTTGCAGTTTCCAGCCTCGCTAACTGCAGCTTTCAGAGCTGAACACTTTACTAAGTGTAACTTGCATTTAAGGCCCTATGGGTTCAAGTAAATCGAATATATTTGTATCACTACAGGGTGGTACTGTGGATACATATTAGATAATGATGTGGGGGATTGGATACCTAAAAGGACCTTTTATTTTCGGACCCAATTTTTTTGTCTTGACCTAGTTTTATCTAAGTGGATGCTCCGTTGAAGATTGGTGCCCTTACCGCAGGGACTACAGGTAATTGCCCATCTCCTGAGGAAGTGTTATGTGAGTAACATTTAGAGCTGCATCACACCACATCTATCTACACCAAGCCTGATGGGATATGGATAGTCGCCACACCAAGCGTACCTACGATTATTCAGGACTGATCTGGTGTTATTTAGTGGTGTGATAAACGTTTAAAGGCAATATGTATATTGTGAGAGTTTATCAATGTGTATACATTTTTAGTAGCTTTTTTGTAATACTGTAAAGATGTTTAATTGTTAATACAACTTATTTTTGTATATCATAAACGTCCATGTAGTATTTCTTTTCAGTATGCCTATGGATTCAAGAACAAATGTCCACAATGCACTAAAATGCTGAGTGCCACTACAAGTAAACTCCCCCTATGCAATGGGGCATTAGATTACTGCTTGTTTATTACAGTCTGACTCTAATAGTGCTGCGAACTGAGAATTTTAACCCTTGTCGTAGCATTTAGCAGGAAAAAAAGGGGCATATCCATTATTGTATATACAGCCTGAGGGTTCAATTGGGTTATAAAGCAGCAAGCACAGCCAGGGTGAAGTCAGTAATTCTTGATCTGCATTGTCGGGCCAGGTCAGTGACCCAGAAAATACTGAAGTTGTGTATGGTATCCAGGGAAACAGAATACATATTTCCTCTTTCTAGTTGTTTTTTTTTTTTTAAGATTTGATTGGATACTTTGAGTTTCTTCACTTTACTACTAAAGCCTTATTTATTTGTGTAGCCTGTACATATTTCTGATTGTACTTAGCACCATTGATGCAGCATGTTTAAATATTTGTTTCTGCAAGCTGAACAAAGAGACCTGAAAATGATATAGGACATATCTCCTATATTTATTTCTCTTTAAATCCATTTACTTTTATTCCTATAGTATTAGGATTGTGAACAGTAAATTTACAAATCTGTAGAAAATAGTTGACAAGGCCCATAATTTAGCTGCTTGTAGATGCTACAATAACATCCTATATGTATATTATCATGATTTTTATATGGCCGGCTGTTTTACCTGATTCTCAAGGGGTGCCCCAGTGCTGCCTACACCTAGGTGTTCCCCCATTCTCTGCATTACAGTTGGAGTATAAATGCGGAGTTGACCATTTTCATCTGTATTTGTCACACGGGATCGTGACGAGCACACATCTCCTGAAAATAAAAAAAGAGAACTTAAAAAACGAAAGGGCAGAAGATCCGGTTACATTTAGCAAAGAAATCTCCTAGGCAATGTGTGTAATCTTTTTCTGTTGTATTGGATCAAACAGCAAATGGCCTTATCGATTAGTCAATTTGTACCAAGAGTTTTTTTTTTCAGCTACCAATCAGCATCAGAGCAGCCTTGACATTTTCAATCTATTTAGTGGGGGTAAAGCTTCAGTTCTTAGAACATGGTATTACAGAAGAGCAAAAGTGCTGTTTGGTTAAATCTTTTGCAATTTTCTGTGCTATCTGGTCCACTGAATAGTAGGGCTGTACCTGTGTTCTTTTTTAGAAACAACTAGAGCCTGAGATTCTGTTGGGTTGGGAGGCATCTATAGCAGTGTGCTTAGTATTAGCAAAGCCCATTGTAGAGATTAACAGTAGACCATAAATTGGGAGTTTGCCAAAATCTAGGAGATTTAGGGGTATGATGACAAGCATACAGCAGATTCAATTATAGTCTACTCAACTTTGTCACATACACAGCACCATAGTACTAAACTATGACAACAAAACAGGCATGGTGACGTTACAGGACTACTCACCCCCAACACCCACCTCCACTTACCCTTATTCGAGGCTTCTAGCTCTAACCTACGTGTCCCCCAGCTCTGTCCTCCTCTCCAGCATTGACTCTCCAATCTGGCCGTTGTGAAGTACTACTTCAATCAGCCAATCAGCTGCTGAGCTTCAGTGAATTCCAGCTTGGCCAGAGACCTAGTAACCGAACCGATTAGCAGGAGTCTCATGTCCAAGTCCAGAGACTTCCAAACTTTGAGTGTGGTGGAAGTGCAGCAGTTAATACTGGGAAATGAAATCTAATAGTCTACAAATATTAAGACCTGTAGACATTTGGAGGCAGTTGTCCAACAATGCTAACTTCAGTTTGTTATCCCAACTTGGCTGTGCATGTGTTGTAGTTGCTACAGAGAAATTCAGTACAACAAAGAAGCCAGATAAAAAATCCACTGGTTAGGCTGGAGACATTCAGTGCATAACCCAAAGTCAGTAAACAGATAGCCTGTTTCCCTCATGGAAACAAATATGCCCCATAGATTGTATATACATTTGGTATATACATGGGTATTTTTTGGTTAGATAATTTACTACCGACTGGTTCTTATCCAATGTCTTGGGCTTCCTTCACATTACCAAAAAAAAAGTCTATGATTGCAAATGTTTTACTAGTAATTATCATGAGTACACAAATAACCAATAACGGAACTCCAGGCAAACTGTTAAATTTCTATTATTACAGGTACTTATATAACGCTATCAATTTACGCAGCACTTTACATATAGATTTACCGGCCACTTTATTAGGTACACCTGTTTAATTGCTTGGTAACACAAATTGCTTATCGGCCAATCACATGGCAGCAACTCAATGCATTTAGACATCTAGACGTGGTAAAGATGACTTGCTGAAGTTCAAACCAAACATCAGAATAGGGAAGAATGGGTATTTAAGTGACTTTGAACTTGACATGGTTGTTGGTGCCAGACGAGCTGGTCTGAGTATTTCAAAAACTGCTTATCTCCTGGGATTTTCATGCACAACCATCTCTAGGGTTTACAGAGAATGGTTTGTAAAAGAGAAAGTATCCAGTGAGCGGCAGTTGTGTGGACAAAAATGCCTTGTTGATGTCAGAGGACAGAGGAGAATAGGCAGTTTTCGAGATGATAGACAACAGTAACTCAAATAACCACGTATTATAACCAAGATTAACAGAATACCATCTCTGAATGCACAATACATCAACCTTGAAACAATTGGGTAATGGTAGCAGAAGACGACACAGGGTGCCACTCCTGTCAGCTAAGAACAGGAAACTACAATTCACACAAGCTCACCAAAATTGGAAAAATGTTTCCTGGTCTAATGAGTCTTGATTTTAGCTGTGACGTTCAGATGGTGGGGTCAGAACTTGGTGTAAACAACATGGATCCATCCTGCCTTGTATCAACGTTATAGGCTGGTGGTGGTTTAATGGTGTAGGTGATATTTTCTTGCCACACTTTGGGCTCCTTAGTACCAATTGAGCCTCGTTTAAATGCCACGGCCTATCTGAGTATTGTTGCTGATATGTCCAACCCTATGACTACAGTGTATCAATCTTCTAAAGGCTACTTCCATGCACCATGTCACAAAGCTCAAAGATGATCTCAAATTGGTTTCTCGTACATGACAATGAGATCACTGTACTCCAATTGCCTCCACAGTCACCAGATCTCAGTCCAATAGAGTACCTTTAGGATGTGGTGGATTGGGAGACTCGCATCATGGATGTGCAGCAGACAAATCTGCAGCAACTGGGTGATGCTATCATGTCAATATGGACCAAAATCTCAGAGGAATGTTTTCAACACCTTGTTGAATCTATGCCAAAAAAATTAAGTCAGTTCTAAAGACAAAAGGGGGTCCAAGGTGTACCTAATAAGGCCGGTGAGTATATATTGTACATTCACACCAGTCCCTGCCCTCAAGGAGCTTACAATGTAACTCACATTTATACATACACTTTTTTTTTTCTATTGAAAAGCCTATGGCGTGCAAAACACCCCCAAAAAACTCCACCAGTGCTGAAAAATGTGCACATGCATAAAGAGTGAAACACAAAAACGTGCAATGGGTGCTACGTCAAACGGTTCTCCATAAAGAAGGACCTAACCCTGATCCCTCGGGGCCTCAGGCTCCAGTTGGGGACTGAGGTACTCAAGTGGTCCGAGCAGCCGAAGCTGACACGGACCCCATTCCTTGGAGGGTCTGCCGAAACAGAACCCTCCCAGTAGTAGGTGGGGCTCCTCTGAAGGGAGACCCCATGAGAGCAGGCGAACTAAGCCAGAAGGCCATGTCTACCCACTCCCAAGACGTTCAGGGCTGGCCCGAGGACCGGCACCCTACTAATCGCTCGTGACAAACGTGAACACAAAACAAAAAAAGACATAAAGTGACGCACGCTGTGATAAATAAAAAGAAAGTGGGGGAGAAGGAAGATGGGAAAGTGAGTGGAAATTGACCATCGTGCAATACTTTGCACTTTTGCCTCCTTTGCTCCCAACCTAATTATACTCGGGAGGTACTAGCCTATAATTACGACCCCCTCTTAAAAGTAGGGTGGAGTCAAAGTTCCCTCTCGAGAAACTGGCAGGGTTAGGAACTGCATCAAATCCAGGCCAGAAGGCCAGGGACCCAATCCTTCAGCTTCGACCGCATGTTTCTCTGTCCCGATTAGAAGGCTTTCACCTCCTTGCCAGCAGGTTCTGCATCTGCCACCGCAATCCCTTTCCACCTCGCCGTGTACTAAGGACGGTTAGCATAGTGCCCCCCCCTGGCAACTGATAAGAACAGATACTACACTTGATCATAGCCAAAAGACCGAGAAGCAATCAATTAGCAATAATCACGCCTCAGTTGAACCTCATTGGCTACGATGCGCAAATGGTCATTTTGTCCATCCATGTTTGAGATCACTCTGCCAGTTTCTGATTTAGCATTACTACTTCCCAGGTCACCTCCCTGTTTTCTGGAAAGTGATAATGATTCATTGTTCAATGAAGAGTTTATATGCAACACAGGAATCTGAATATGTAAGATGAATTGTTTATACAGGAAATATGAGCTCTTTTAGACTTCCAGTTGAGGGGCGGTACACATTTTGTCTGTCAAACGCTTGTGAAAAGTAATCCGACTGCAGACAGAGACAACCTTCTAAACCTAGCCTACCTGTGTTCCTTGCCTGGCGGAACGGTGTGAAGAAAGTATGTAAATCACAACATTGTACAGAATGGCCAAACCAGTAAACATAAAAGTGCTTTCATTATACAATGTATCTGTTTGCAGGGTTTAAGGATGTATGGAATAGAAATGACAAAGGATCAACATTACCATATTGTGAAAAACTGCAGTCTATCCATTTCTCGAAGAGGCTGCTAGAGAATCCCAGAGCATGAAGGATCTCATGCAGAGACACCTGATGTGGGATACATAGTAAGATTTAGCTGCAAGGATACAACATGGAAGACAGACGCATAAAACCCACAAAGGCCATCACATATACCAGTAATCATCCTGACTATTTTACGTGATAAACGTATTACATTTTGCTTTGAAGTGCCTTAAGTGAGGAGCGCCAGACTAATTAAAGAGCAGGAAAGCATTTAGAATTGAGTAACAGTTGAAATCACTTAATACAATCAGTTAATATGTTACTTTCTTTCCTTGTAATTGGAAAACTGCTACAGTACAACCCCCATCCCCCATCGTCTATGCATCATGCTGATTGAAGGCACAGCTCATGTAGGATCATGGGAGCTTAACTTTTTTTTTTACCTGGTTTAGTCCTGCTTAGCACTGACTTGTTACTGAAGAAAGGAAGTCATTCACGGGAACTAAATTTTAAAGAGCAGATCCGGGCGAAAAAAAACAAAACGCATTTAGTACGTCTCTGCAATACACACACATTTCCCTGTGTTTTGTTGCGTGAAAACGATTCAAGTAGTGGAAAATAACCGTTGAGCTGCCGGAAATGACCTAAGCTCCTAATTTCCCATATTAAACTTGCAGTACCCACTTACAGTTCCATAGCTCCCAACAGTGGCGGCTGGTGTTTTTTTTTGGCAGGGGGGGGCAACCCCCCAGCCCCCCACTGTCTATCGGTCCACCAGCACTTACCCCATCAGCGGCGGTAATCGGCGGGCACATCGGTCAGGGGATTCAGCAGCGTCTCCTGTGTCCTCTTAGGCATCCAATAGGATCGCCTGACCTGTCAGCCACTCAGGAAACGGGTAACAGACCCGCGCTTCCTGATTGGTGGTGAGGTGATTCAGTGTTAGAAAGGCGAATATTCATTTGCTTTTCTAACACACCTGGGTAGGCTCCAAGCGCAATTCTCTGCCCTCCGAGTCCACCCTATTTTGAAGCATATTAGAGCCTATGGTTCTAATCAGGTGCTTCAAAAAAACACCTCCTTGCTGTAATTCAGGTGCTCAACATCCTGAAAGGGGCCGGACGCATGATTTGGGGGTGGCCGTGGATAGATTTAATGCTATGCATGAATCTATCCATTACCCATATAGGGGGGTGGCGTGGATAGAGGGGGCGGTGCCTGTGAGCCCTTAATGGATGGGTCACCCCTATCTACCAACCTGATTTGGAACAATGTCCCCCTGTCCATCTGTCCTTCTCATTTGTCTCTCATTTTGGTCTGATCTATATAGTTGTATATAAAATGCACTATTTATCTTTCAAAAACTGTTTCCCAGTGCTAAACCTTTCATCCCATTTGCTGCAATTGTAAAGGTCAAAAGCCAACAAAAGGAATTGTATTGGGAAAAAAAATGCACATGGATTTAACTAATCTTTTTTTTTTTTTTTTATGTATAATTTTCCTTTAAGGGACATGGCAGGGTGTGTGTTCTATGCCCATATACTTTTGCTAAAAGGTGTCCCTTGTTCCCATCTCAAAAAAATTGCCCCTACTGCACTAAGGGGTCTTTCACACAGATTAGTTTTACAGGAGTTTTAGCGCTAAAAATAGCACCTGTAAAGTGTCTGTGAACTGCCTCCCATGCCTCGCAAGTGTGAAAGCCCGAGTGCTTTCACACTGGGGCGGTGCGCTTGCAGTACGGAAAAAAAAGTCCTGCAAGCAGCGTCTTTGGGGCAGTGCGCGAGCGTGTATGCACATGCCCTGGCAATGAAATCAATTCGGCAGTGGCGCTTTTCGGGCACTTTTAACCCGTTGGTTAAAAGCACCCCGCTCAGGAAAAGCGCAGGTAAAGCGCCGCGGGGCGGTCTTCAGTATGAAAAGGGTCTTAAGACAGCCCTGCTTGAGTTCTTCCCAGCTGAACTACACCCCCTTATGTTGTGGAAATTAGGGTAGTGGAAGGTGTTCTGTAGTTCAACAGGGGAGCACTAAGATAAGGCTGACAACACTTTATGACATTTCAGTGTCGCATCAGCACTGTATTGTCAGCTCAAACAAGAAATAAGGAGCTTAAAGTGGATGTAAACCCGATTCATTAAATTTGAGCTGGGCACATTTATCTGCAGGGTTTTCTTATCTATCTTCAAAGCACCAAGTCTGCTCCGTTCTTCTATTATCAGCATTATAACTTCTGACAAGTTCTCTGACACATGTGATAAAACCAGCCTGAATTTTGTGTCAGGGTGAATGCTATAAATAGATTAGCAGAAAGCTGCTCTACTCACAGCAGAGCTCTGAAAGGCTCTGCCTATGTGGAGAGGTGTGTGCCTTTCCTCTAATCAGCTGTCTAATCCAACACTAAGCTGGTACTGCGGAATGAGGAAGGGAAGAAAGCTAACATGATGCGCACTTTCTAAACAGTAAGGTGTCCGTTTATGAAGCAGTGAACAGCGGTGATCCCAAGGATCAGTGCCGATCCTGACCTCCCTGGGGCCCTACGCAAAATGACATGTCACATTAAAGTTGAGAAGCAGGGGCGAGCGGCACTGCGCATGCGCGAGGGGTGCGGCCCGCTGCTGATTGGACAGGCGATCGCATGGGACCTGTCATGTGTCCCATGCGATCGCCTACAGGGAGGGGCTGCTGTAGGTGATTAAGCTTAGTCGCCTAACCAGCCCCTCTGTGGCATGTAAGGGGGTGAGGAGTGGGATTAGCGGAAGTTCCATTTTTGGGTGGAACTCCGCTTTAAAGTGAGAAGCGGGGGGGGTACTGAGTTCTTACCTCTTCTCCCATGCAGCCAGTGAGTTGAGAAGCAGGGTAAGGGACCGAGAATGACTTCTCACCAGGCAGGGCCTCTAGTAATTTGGGGGGCCCTCCACAGCTTTGCGGGGCCCTAAGCGGCTTGCATAGTGAGCCTATAGGGCGGATCGGCCCTGCCAAGGATCACCACTGATCACAGCCCATAAACAGTTTATGAAACAGTGATAATGGGGGGGGGGGAGAAGTGTTTGAATTTGTTCTCCTGCCAATTATCTCCACACACAGTGAAGTCTCATAGACTGTCACAGTAACGGCCAGTTTATGAAGCTGTGATCTGAGAGCTTCACTGGCGATCTGTGTCAGAATTCACACTCCCTGATGTTCCCCTGTAATATTTATGTGTATACACATATATATACATACATATATATAATGTGTACATGTGTGTGTGTGTGTGTGTGTATATATATATATATATATATATATATATATATATATATAATGTGTGTATATACATGTATATATAATGTGTGTGTGTGTATACATATATATATTATGAAGGGGGACTTGTTATTTTAATTACATTAACCACGCCATCTGTCAGTGTAATGAGCGGTGATCATTTATCACTGCTCAATAAACTGACATCTCAGTGTTTCTGTGAATTTCTGGTACTGTAATCCTGTAAAGTCTATCAGGGGCCGTTCTCCAGGGTTTGAAGAGTTGGTAGATCACTTCACTCCTCCAAGGGTGAAGCGATCTACTCCGCTTCATAAACAGGCACACAGAGGAGAAAAATCTCCTCCGTGAATGCCGGAGAACAAAGCAGTGAATAGATTTCACTGCTTCATAAAAGGACACCTATATAAAGACAGCATATATACAAGTAAAACTTATGTAGGGAGATTTGTTTCATCTTTGTGTATCATCTGAGGCTGTTTACTTCACTGGGTATATGTGAGGATTTACATCCACTTGAATGAATTTCTGGCAGATCAAAAGGTATTTTTCTGTAATTAAACCATTATTAAAGGGATTAAACATGGAAAATGTATGCAAAGATGTACCAAACTGGATTTTGTTTATATAACCACTTCAGGCCCGCGCTACCGTCGGATGACGGCAACAGCGCGGGCCTGAATATCCAACATGCCGTCATTTGACGGCATGTCATTCTGGCGTTCCCAGCGCGCGCTGTAGTGCGCGCTGCGGGGAAGCCCTGTGTTGTCCGTGGCCCTTGGACACGGCCAATCACAGATCGCGGCGAACGGCCAATCAGAGTGGCCGTTTGCGATGCGATCTGTGGGCCAATGAGAGATGATCTCTCATAGATCATCTCTCATTCCCGTGTTACACAGAGACAGCGTCCTGTCTCTGGAGAGGAGGAGCCCGATCTGTGTTCCTTCTTACATAGGGACACAGATCGGTCACCCCCCAGTCACCCCCCCCCTCCCCCCACAGTTAGAACACACCTAGCATACACATTTAACCCCTTCCTCACCCCCTAGTGTTAACCCCTTCAATGCCAGTCACATTTATACTGTAATTAGTGCATATTTATAGCACTGATCGCAGTATAAATGTGAATGGCGCCAAAAATGTGTCAAAAGTGTCCGATGTGTCCGCCATAACGTCGCAGTACCAATAAAAAATCGCAGATCGCCGCCATTTCTAGTAAAAAAAAAATAATAAAAAATAATAATTCTCTCCCCTATATTGTAAGCGCTATAACTTTTGCGCAAACCAGTCGCTTATTGCGATTTTTTTTTTTTTTTTTACCAAAAATATGTAGAAGAATACGTATCGCCCTAAACTGAGAAAAAAAAATGTTTTTTTTTTTTTAATTGGGATATTTATTATAGCAACAAGTAAAAAATATTGTATTTTTCTTCAAAATTGTCGCTCTTTTTTGTTTATAGCGCAAAAAATAAAAATCGCACAGGCGATCAAATACCACCAAAAGAAAGCTCTACTTGTGGGGAAAAAAGGACGTCAATTTTGTTTGGGAGCCATGTCGCACGACCGCGCAATTGTCAGTTAAAGCGACGCAGTGCCGCAAGCTGAAATTTTACCTGGGAAGGAGGGGGGTGTAAGTGCCCAGTATGCAAGTGGTTAAACTTAAAGGGGAGGTTCACCTAAAAATAAACTTTTAACATTGCATTTATGAGATTAATGACAATTAGAATCGGCTGTTTTTTTTTTTTTTAAATACGTCCGTACATACCGTTTCCTATATGTATTCTCAACCCGGCTTCCGGGTATGATCGTCGAGGCTGGGCGTTCCTAATTGATTGACAGGCATCCGACCAACGCATACAGCGCGTCACAAGATGCCGAAAGAAACCGAACGTCGGTGCGGCTCTATACGGCGCATTCGCACCGACGTTCGGCATCTTTCGGCATCTCGTGACGCGCTGTATGCGTCGGTCGGATGCCTGTCAATCAATTAGGAACGCCCAGCCTCGACGATCATACCCGGAAGCCGGGTTGAGAATACATATAGGAAACGGTATGTACAGACGTATTTTTTTTTTTTTTTTAAAACAGCCGATTCTAATTGTCATTAATCTCATAAATGCAATGTTAAAGTGGTTGTAAACCCTTCTATCATTTTCAGCCAAGGAAGCTGCCATCTTGGCCTCTGTTTAATCTTCAACTGCCGTGGTGCTGCACATGTGATCAGTTATGACACCAGCCATTGGATGGTTTGACAGTTTGGTTGAGAGCACAACCAATGTGACAGTTGGCAATCCCGGCATGCCGGAAATTTAACTGTTTTTTTAAACTGTTAAATCGATGGGTATACTTCCACTTTAAGGCTTCATCTCCACTGGCATTTTTACAGCCACTTTTCTGAGCATTTTTTACAGCTTAAAAACGCCTGTCCATGTTTATTTTAGAAAAAAAAAATCATTTTTTTTTGAGCTGGAGCTTTAAAAACGCCGCGGCAGCGTTTTTGCGCATTTTTAAACGTTTTTTAATGTCTGGCGTTTTTACAGCTCTATTGCTGGAGCTTCAGAACGCACTGGTCCTGTGTTTTTTTTGCAGCTTAAAAACATCTCAGCCATCTACAGCTCAAAAACGTCATGGTGGGCATGAGGCCACAGACTAACATGGACAGGCGTTTTTAAGCTGCAAAAAACGCCCAGAAAAGTGGCTGTAAAAATAAAAATGGAAATGAGCCCTAAAAGTTTATTTTTAGGTAAACCTCCCCTTTAAAGTGAAACTTTAATAAATAAAAAAACATTTGGCAAATAGTCAGGATTTTAATGTAGAAGAGACATATTATGTCTCTCTATGCACTTGCAGCTCAGTGTACAAATGTCAACAATGCCAAGATGAATGAACTCCAGTGCATGCACAGAATGACATAATCCCAGCCAGACCAATAAAAATGGCTGAAGATCAGTACCCAGAAGACAATCTGACCACAGATGACAGTGGCTGGTGGGGAGTGTGAGAGACTGCCGCTCTGGATAGAAGGGGAGCATAGTTTAGCTTAGGGAACATGTTACATGTTCCACCCATTTTTAGGGTGGAACCTGAAACATGTTCCTATTTCCAAAGCAGCTAGGCAATCCGAGCTCTCACTGTGACAGCAGTACAGGGAGATGTTCCCCGTATTTGCTGTCACTTTCTGAAAAGAGAGTACACGTGCAGGGCTCCACCTGCAAAGGCTGCGTCATTCCTTCACAGTGTTCTGTAAATTAACCACTTAAGACCTGGACCATTATGCAGGTTAAGGACCTTGCCCCGTTTTTGCGATTCGACACTGCGTCGCTTTAATTGACAATTGCGCGGTCGTGCGACGTGGCTCCCAAACAAAATTAGTGTCCTTTTTTTCCCACAAATAGAGCTTTCTTTTGGTGGTATTTGATCACCTCTGCGGTTTTATTTTTTGCGTTATAATCAAAAATAGAGCGACAATTTTGAAAAAAATGCTTTTTACATTTTGCTATAATAAATATACCCCAAAAATATATAAAAAAAAAAAAAAACATTTTTTTCCTCAGTTTAGGCCGATACGTATTTTTTAAAATATTTTGGTAAAAAAAAACGCAATAAGCGTTTATCGATTGGTTTGCCCAGCCGTGCCATTCTGCCGACGTATATCGGCGTGAAGGGGTCCTTAAGTGGTTAATGAACTACAACTACTGACAGCCTTTGCGGCTGTCTGTTTGTAGTTCGCAATAAACTACGGGGGCGCTGTTGAGCGTTGTGGTAGTGCATTGATTTTTCCTGTCAGTGTGAAACTGCCTGCCCATACAATGCACGAGCACACAGCTTTCACTGACAATCTGCAGGAGACCTGAATGGCACCAGCAATCTGCTGATCCTGGATGCAATTCTTTCCAGGCTCCTAAAAAAAGTAAATGCAGTAGTAAATGCATGTTTTTTTTAGCTGCAAAAAAAAAAGAGATTTTTAATACAGCTTACCTGTAAAATCTTTTTCTTGGAGTACATCACGGGACACAGAGCAGCATATTCATTACTATACGGGTTATATGGAGTACCTTCAGGTGATGGACACTGGCAATCTCAAACAGGAAGTCCCCTCCCTATATAACCCCCTCCCATAGAGGAAGTACCTCAGTTTTGTAGCAAGCAGTATGCCTCCCAAAAATGTTCCCCAAAAGAGGGGTGGGAGCTCTGTGTCCCGTGATGTACTCCAAGAAAAAGATTTTACAGGTAAGCTGTATTAAAAATCTCTTTTTCTTTCTCGTACATCACGGGACACAGAGCAGCATATTCATTACTATACGGGATGTCCGAAAGCAGTGCTTTAATGAGGGAGGGAGACATCTTCCAAAAAAGGATTTAATTTAGAGGTATACTCAAATAATAATAAATCCAACTTAGTCAAGAAATGTAAATCTGAAATCTAAATCAAGGGAGCCCCCTCAGATCCTGAGGAGCTTGAATCGCGGCCTGCAATACTGCCTGCCCAAAGGCTGTATCCGCATTCCTTCTTACGTCCAATTGATAAAAGTTTTGTAAACGTGTGGACTGACGACCACGTTGCTGCCTTGCATATTTGAGCCATAGAGATCTGATGATGTGCTGCCCAGGAGGTGCCCATGGCCCTGGTAGAATGGGCCTTTACTGACAAAGGAGGAGGCAACCTCTTCAAACCGCAGGCCTGAATGATTAATTGTTTAATCCATCTTGCGATGGTGGATCTAGCAGCTGCCTGACCCATCTTGGGCCCCTCCGGTAAAACGAACACCACATCTGTTTTCCGAACCTTCTCTGTAGCTTTAAGATAGGCCTTTATGGCCCTGACAATATCCAACGTATGCAGCAACCCCTCCTTTCTAGAGGTGGGTTTTGGAAAGAAGGATGGAAGTACCACATCCTGGTTCAGGTGGAAACTGGATATAACCTTTGGTAGAAAGGAAGGATGAGGACGGAAAACCGCCCTATCCTTATGTAAAATGAGATATGGTTCCTTACAAGATAAGGCTGCCAATTCCGATACTCTCCTGGCCGAAACTATGGCGATCAGAAATACCGACTTTCTAGTCAGTAAAACCAAAGGTACCTCAGCCAACGGCTCAAAGGGTTGTTTCTGTAGAGTTGACAGAACAAGATTTAAGTCCCATGGACAAAGTGGTGATTTGACCGGAGGATTAACACGTAAGACTCCCTGTATGAAGGTCTTAACCAGCGAGTGGGCGGCCAGCGGCCTCTGAAACCACACTGATAAGGCTGAAATCTGTCCCTAGATCGTGCTTAATGCCAGGCCTTTATCCACTCCTAGCTGGAGAAAACTTAATACTCTATCAATGGTATACTTGCGGGAAAACCATCTCTTAGACTCACACCAGCCTACGTAGGCCCTCCAAACCCTGTAACAAATTACCCTGGAGGCCGGCTTTCTAGCCTTAATGAGGGTAGGGATTACCTGCCTAGACAGACCTCTACCCCTGAGAATCAGGGATTCAGCCGCCAGGCCGTCAAATTTAGACGCCGTAATGCAGGGTGGAGGATCGGGCCTTGTGAGAGTAGGTCTGGCCATAGAAGAAGAGTCCTAGGGTCTCCCGCTGCCAATTTCAGGACTAGTGAGTACCATGCCCTCCGGTACCAAGCTGGGGCTACCAGGATAACCGGCATGTGCTATGATCCTGCGCAACAGGCGGGGTAGTAACTGCAGCGGGGGAAATGCATATAGAAGTTATGATTGATGCCAAGGGCAAACCAACGCATCGGTTCCGCAGGCCATAAGGTCCCTCGTTCGAGACATGAACCTGTCTAGCTTCTTGTTGAATCCTGATGCCATGACGTCCACGTCTGGCACTCCCCACTTCTGGGAGATTGTCTGAAAGACCTGTGGATGCAGAGACCACTCTCCCGGCGACAGGGTTTGGCGACTTAGGAAGTCCGCCTGCAGGTTGTCCACCCCGGGAATGAATATCGCCGATATGCAGGGTACACAAACCTCTGCCCACCGAAAAACCAAGCTCATCTCTCTCTGAGTGGCTCGACTCTTGGTTCCCCCTTGGTGGTTCACATATATGCCACTGCTGTGGCATTGTCTGAATGAATTCTCACCGAGGACCCCTGTAATCTGGATGTCTATGCCAGGAGGGCTAGCCGAGCCGCTCTGACCTCCCAGACATTGATGGGCAGCTGCCTCTCCGCCTCTGCCCAAGTTCCTTGGCGAGTGAACCCGTTCAAGATCGCTCTCCAGCCTTCCAGACTACTGGGCAGAAAAACTCCCCTTCAGAAGGTTCTGAGGGTTTAACCACCAGCATAGACTCTGCGGGACCTTTAATGACGGCGTCAAAGGAAACTCCAAGGCCTTTGCTCCCTTGCTCCAAGCTGCTAGAATTGCTGTCTGTAGGACACGAGTGTGGAAGCGTGCGGTACCGCCTCGAACATGGCCATTAGTTTGCCTAGTAATCGCATACATAGGCGAATAGTTGGTTCTCTTTTGCTTAGAACCAACTGAATCAATTTTTTGATAGCCTCGACCTTTACCAGGGGCAGGAACACCTTTTGCTGTTCTGTGTCTAATCTCATGCCGAGATATTCCAACTGCTTTGTAGGTTGAAATGCTGATTTTTCCCCAGTTTAGGACCCAGCCGAACCTCTCGAGGTACTGAACCATGAGGGCTACTGCGCATTCCAGCCAAGGAAGCGAGTGATCTATGATTAAGAGGTCATCCAGGTATGCTAGGACCGAGACCCTTGGATCCTTAGATTGACTAGAATTGGAGCTAGGACCTTCGTGAATACCCGGGGGCCGTAGCCAGCCCGAAGGGGAGCGCCACGAATTGGAAGTGACGCTGTATCACTGCGAAGCGTAAAAATCTTTGATGTGGCTGAAAGATTGGTACATGAAGGTAACCATCCTTTATGTCTATAGAAGCCAGAAAGTCGTCCTTCTGGAGTGTGGCGGCTGCTGACCGAACGGATTCCATCCGGAAAGAGCGAACCCTTAGGTAACCATTTAAACCTTTTAGGTCCAAAATTGGTCTGACATCGCCGATGGGCTTTGGTATGACAAACAGATTGGAATAGAAACCTAGCCCCTGTTCTTGGGCTGGTACCTCTACCATTATGCCCTGGTAAAGCAGATGATCCAATGCCGCCCGCATTGAGGCCTTCCTTGTGGAGGAAACTTTAGAAAATTCTAATCTGTAGCCTGTGGCCACAGATGATCGGACCCCCTCTGTCGGGGATCGATACCATGGCCTCTTGCCCCCAGAGGCCTGTCCTTGCGATCCCTTGTTAAAAGTGATCGCGCAGGAGGCCCGATACTGCCTGGAATTTGAGGGCCCCGGAACAGGGGGGAGCTGCCTTTTAAACGCAGGACCCCGGAACTTCTTTTGACTGGTAAAAGGGTACTTTTGCCACTTGAAACAGTCTGAATGTATTTATCCAGATCTTTCCATGGAAGGGAAAACCTGCCAGTAGTCTTTTGCATGGGGCTCGGCCGCCCAGTTCTTCAACCATAAGAGCCTTCTCATATGCACTAAAAATAGTGACAAACGAGACGCCTGCTGGATGGAGTCTTTTATAGCCTCTACCGCAAAGCACAGAGCTCTGGGAATATCCAATAACTCCTCTGCCTATTGGGCAGGGATGTCTTTAAGCATCTGTTTTGTCTGGTCCTTTAACGCCTGACAAACTCCAATTGCAGCCACTGCTGGCTGTACCACTGCTCCTGCCGTAGCAAAGGATGCTTGAAAAAGTGTCTCTAAACGTTTATCAACCGGGACCTTAAACATTTGTATGTTTTCCCCCGGGCCAGTTAATGATTTATTCACACATGAGATGGCTGCGTCCACAGTTGGGAGCGCCCATCTTCCATAGGGTAAATAACAGAAAACCTTCCAGGCGGTCTCCCATCCAGGCCCTAACCAGGCCCGACCCTGCTTAGCCTCTGAGATCAGACGAGATCGGGCGCTTTCAGGGTGATGTGGCCGTAGGCTTTAGGCGGCAGAAAAAATTCTGTCCGGTCGTCCCAATCCTGGAAAAACCAATTCCCCTAACAGAGGATGGACCGGAAAAGCTGCGTTGCTTAAAGGCGCTTTAAAAGAACCCAAAGAGGATACCGCAGGAACCTGAGGCTCTGGAAATGGCAAATTAAATGCCGAGCGGACCATGTCTGTCAAAGACTGGACCCACAGACTCTCCGTTTGGGAGGCTGAAAACGATTCCTCAGTGGTAGATCCTTCCTCTAGGTTCTGGTCCAACCGATCCTCCTGAAATTCTAATTCCTCCAGAGAGAGAATGTCAGCATCCGAGGATACACCTTTTGGCGATGGGGGTCTAGTCTGCTTCTTGCCAGAAATAGAGCCAGCGATCATAGCTGTTAACTTTTTTCTCTAGCCCCCCTAGGGTGACGGCTAGCATCTCCTCTGTGATAACACAGGGTTGGGCCGATCTGGGCCAGCCTCAGCACCAGACCCCCTTAATGGGTTATCCAAGGCGACCCCTATAGGAATAACCTGTGGGGAAAGTATTGGCATATCATCAGAACCAGAGGAGGAACCTCTTTGTCTTTGCCTTTTTTTTTTTTTTGTGTTTTGATCCTGAACCTTTGGAAGCCATAATACAAAACCGAGGGACTCTGCCTACAACAACAGACTGTTATAGCCAGGAGTACAAAAAAATAAGGTTTAGGGGACAATAGGATCACTAATGCCCAAAAACGGTGGGGCTCAGTATGTTTTCCTTTATAATATTATTGTTTTTCACAACATACAGCCCCACCCCCAACATGTTTGCCAGCATTCAACCTGTTGCCAAGGGGATTTTTGGCTTAACAAAAAGCATTGGAGCTGACTCCAGCATGTACTACCCCTTTCTCGCCACCGGGAGTCACTGTGCTGCCACTCTGCGTCCTCTCTCTTCCAGCTCAGCTTTGAACTGAGCTAAGATCGCACCTGCTGTGTATAACAGCAATTGAAGGCACGCCCACTCTACACTGCAGTCACGCTCCCCGCCCCCCCCCCCCCTTCCCGAACGACGCGAAAAATTTTCTATATGCATGCGTGCGCGCGCGCGCGACTGTCGGGGGAGGAGAGCCCAGGAGGAGACGCACTCTGGAGCCCAGGAATGCAGGCTGGAGGACGCATCAGATGGCAGATTTGAATCCCGGCTAGGTAAGGCTTAAAACAGGCCCCTAAGGAGTCCCTTTAGCCTAGAGACAGATCTCTTCTTTTTTTTTTTTTTTTTTAAAAGACCTTCAACCAGCGAGCAGCAGGTAGCTAGCAAACATACCTAGATAGGTAGGGGGATCAAGTGATGGGGGGGGAACATTTCAGGCCATCCTGTCCATCAGACATAGTGACCATGGTGCCCATGCAGAGCATACTCAGGCTACCCCCCTTAAGATCTCCCCTGGAGAGCCTGCTGTCGAACCAAGTCCCGCAGGCTCCCCTCTTACCTGCTCCATGCCGCAGGACGTTTGCATAGCAAAACGGTCCAATCTTCTCCCATCTCCGTGGGTAGCGTAGTAGACCTTCAGGCACTGGGGTCCTGGAAGGAACCGACTGTCCTGGACCTATACAGCACCCTGGCAAACAGGATCTTTTGGTTTAGAAAAAACTCCAAGTCCTGGGCCCAGGGTCCAGCCCTCTAGAGAGGAGCATTATAGGCAAAACCCCACGGTTTGGGGCCCGGGTACTGTCCACTTTGGCACTGAGGCTCCTTGGACAGATCCGGTTAGCCCGCCTTAATCCCAAGGATGTGGAGGCAAAGCTATTCCGCGACCAACACCTAAGACACTGGCGAAAAAACTGAGGTACTTCCTCTATGGGAGGGGGTTATATAGGGAGGGGACTTCCTGTTTGAGATTGCCAGTGTCCATCACCTGAAGGTACTCCATATAACCCGTATAGTAATGAATATGCTGCTCTGTGTCCCGTGATGTACGAGAAAGAAATTTGCATTTTTTTTTTTAAAAGGTGAACCTATCCTTTAAAGGTCCCCGTGCTTCACTGTGGCGGCAGCATCGATCGCGTCATCCCTTTTATAGGGGGGACGCGATCGATGACGTCACATCTACAGCCACACCCCCCTACAGTTGTAAACACACACAGGGAACACATAACCCCTACTAACTCCCAAACTGCAACTGTCATTTTCACAGTAAACAATGCAATTCAAATGCATTTTTTGCTGTGAAAATTACAATTGTCCCCAAAATGTGTCAAAATTGTCCGAAGTGTCCGCCAAAAAAAAAATTAATAAAAATGCAATAAAACTATCCCTTATTTTGTAAACGCTATAAATTTTGCGAAAACCAACCGATAAACGCTTATTGCAATTTTTGTTTTACCAAAAATAGGTAGAAGAATACGTATCGGCCTAAATTGAGGAAAAAAAAATGTATATATATTTTGGGGGATATTTATTATAGCAAAAAGTAAAAAATATTGAATTTTTTTCAAAATTGTCGCTCTATTTTTGTTTATAGCGCAAAAAATAAAAACCGCAGAGGTGATCAAATACCACTAAAAGAAAGCTCTATTTGTGGGGAAAAAAAGACGCCAATTTTGTTTGGGAGCCACGTCGCACGACCGCGCAATTGTCAGTTAAAACAATGCAGTGCCGAATCGCAAAAAGGGGCAAGGTCCTTTAGCAGCATTTTGATCCGGGTCTTAAGTGGTTAAGTATCTGTGCTTAGCTGTTAAATACATAAAGAAGCTGTATTTGGGATTATGTGGCCATTTAAAGTGTGTGGCCAATAAATGTGTACCTACTAAAACAAAACAAGCACAAGGGACAATAATAATGTCTGATGTTGCCCTTGTTCTTCTGTCTTTTTAGTTCAGTAGAAATCTTACACCCTTTGATGCCTTCCTTACTCCAGCCACCGTAATCTTCCATTGTATGGTTAATGGAACTGAGGAACTGTCACTTGAACTTATCAAGAGTACCCAACTATGTCCACCCAGTTTCTCCATTCATTAAAGTGCTCACTGCAGTTTTTATGAATGAAATAAGATCTAAATGGAGGATGGGTGGATGATTGAAAGATCTGCCTCCTCTATTCATAGATCCTCTTTCATTAACAGAAGCTGTAGTATGACTTCTCTAAAAGTAGGAACCGGTAGACATTGCTGGGCACTCTTGTTGCCTAACCAGATGAGGAACATTTCTACTAAACCAGCACAAGGGGCAATTCACGCTGCAGGTAAGTAATGTCCCTTAAGCCCTGCACACGATCGGATATCTGATGGAATCTAATCCGATGGATTTTTTTGTCGGATATCCGATGAACCTGACTTTCATCAGTCTTGTATCTTAAAATTTTGACTGTGTCCAACGCTGTGACGTAAAACACTACGACGTGCTCAGAAAAATGAAGTTCAATGCTTCCGAGCATGCGTCGACTTGATTCTGAGCATGTGTGGATTTTTGACCGATGAACTTCCACACAGACGATCGTTTTTTCTATCGTTTTTTTTTATCCATAGGAACATTTTAAAACATGTTCTATTTTTTTTCACTGATGGAAAACAAACCGATGGGGCCCACACACGACCGTTTTGTCTGATGAAAACGGTCCATCAGTCTGTTTTCATCAGACAAATCAATCGTGTGTACAGGGCTTTATGCTTTTTTAGTCATTTTTTTTTTATGTAAATATAGGCTTTAAGATACAAACTGTGGAAATTTACTGAGAACTTTTTGAAAGTAATCAGCTGTGGCTGCCATACCTGTACAATGTGATGATGCTGAAATACTCCCTCTCGAAGGCGCTTTGGACAGAACACAATGATTCCAGCAATCGGACGACCTATGTGGTCCAGCTGACAGTACGATGCATAAGCAATAACTACGGGCTGAAAAATACAACACAAAAATGACATAGCTAACAACAAAGTAGAATTTATATCAAGTAGTTTCCTCTGAGTACTCTGGTTTCCTCCCACACTCCAAAGACATGCTGGTAGGTTAATTGGCTCCTGTTTAAATTGGCCCTAGTATGTGTATGAATGTGAGTTAGGGATCTTAGATTGTAAGCTTCTTGAGGGAGGGCAGGGACTGATGTGAATGTATAATATATATGTAAAGAGTTGCATACAAATGTACAACGCTATATACGTACCTGTATTAAATAAATAAGTAAGAGCTCTATTAACATACCCCATTTAGAAAGCAGGGTTAAACTACATGTTTTCATTGTGACATTAAAATTGGCAAACAGAACAGAATTAGGTTGTACATAAGCCAAACAGATCAGACATGTGCCGAGGCAGTAAATACAGATGCACTCTAGAGGGAGCTATATAAGATGTTCCGTGATCAGCAAGGATGCATTTGCTTTTTTCTATCACATAATTTAAATCGCTGGGGGAATTGGTTGGTTTGTGTTACTGCACTTGAAGGTCTGTGAGTCCCCAAGCAACTATAATTATTTGTCATCATTAGTGCAGAGTTTAGCAGTGACTAATTGCAGGTTGTTGGATTTTGTATGATCTCTTATAGCAAATAAGATTTTTCATGTCCTTAAATATATTTGCTGTAGTTTATTCAGTACATTATAAGTAACAAGTCTGAAAAAAATGCATTTTTAATTTTTAATTACTGTACAAGACCTTCTTGTTAAAAAATGCCAATTATAGTAAATAAACGATGTAAATTGTTTTTAAAGGTCAGTCCACCCAAATCTATTTTTTTTTTTTACAGATGCTGAAGAATGAAACAACAGTTTTTTTTACATCTCTCAGGACCAGTTCACACTTGAATCGCACAGGAACGCAGACCATGTTTCTGCGTAATACAGTGCGGTGCAATTTTCAACCTATTCGGTTGAATGGGGGGGAAATTGCACTGGGTGCATACAAACATTTTAAAAAGCACTGCAACAGGATTGCATGATACTGCGGTACCATGCGATCCTGTGCAGGCAAACGTACTATGTTTGCCATCTGCATTTGGGGTGTCAATAAGAATACATTGACACCCGCAGCAGATTGCACACCCAGTGTGTTTTGAGCGTGGTGTGGGAATGGGCTCTCCATGTTTCTGGTGACTACACAAGACCCCCTGCTAGGTCTCGTTAAAATATTGGATGTATCTCTTGTAATTTAAAAAAAGGCAAAAAATCATCCTGAACTCTCAGAATTTACAAGGAAATGGGCACATGATCTTAATGTTCAAATTGGATCAGACGAGTGGGAGAAGTCAATTACCCTCACACACTGTTTGTCATTGGCAACTAAGGCCCAAGAGACAAGCTATAAGCTTGTTTATCGTTGGTATCGATGCCCAACATCCCTGCAGCGTATATACCCAGACGCATCTGACATATGTTGGTGGTGCCATTCTGCCAAGGGCTTGCTGATGCACATATGGTGGGAATGCCCCCAAATTCATTATTTTTGGGACAGGATCATACAGTTCTATACTACAGTTACAGGGGAGCTAGTCCCCAATACACCTCAAATTACCCTTTTATCCATCTTACCAGGTCCCTATAAGAATATTAAAAAGTTTCTTCTCAGATACACAGATTGGTTATTACGCGCCATTGGCGATCAATACAATCCCCATCTGTGAAGGAATGGGTAGTGGAAATGGACTATATTGAGAGGATGGAGACCCTCTTAGCACATGAATTGGATACATATGAAAAATGCTGTCCTGTATGGGCCCCCTGAAGGACTTTTAGGGAATCAACAGGAAACTAGAATGTTTTACGGGAATTAGAGTAGAGCCTAAATGCAACATAATACGTTTTTATTATATGATGTCTATGTGTTGCCATCTCCCCCCCCTTTTTTCGTTTATTATTTGTTGTTTTAGTTATGTTAGTTTGTATAATGTATTTGTAAGATGTTTTGATGGTATGATTATGCCATTAATGTATGTATATTTGTATAATAATTTTCCAATAAAACTAAAATTGAAATTAAAAAAGGGATAAGCTGGCTTTCTGACAATCCACAGGGATGTAGCCACTGCATTTCTCCACCAGGAATATGACACTCAGTAGGGCGTAGATAAGGTGGGAGATAAGGGGGTCCAACCCCCCCCCCCCCAGAGCATTTGTGGTACAGGATATAGTGCTGAGAGTTTGTGTGCAACCAAGGCACTGCAACCGCTGGACCTTTGGCCGATCAGGTCTAAACATTGGCAGCTGCAGTTCAGAGGGAAGGAAGATTTTCTTAGCTCCTCCTTGGGCTCCAGTCACATTACACTTCTGAGGGAGGACTTCTTCTCACTTTAAATTGGTGAGTGTGTTTCATGGAGGGCAGAGACTGTATTGGGGGGGGGGGGGCATCTGTACTAAGGGGAGCTGTACTAAGGGGTAGGGGGAATCTGTAATGAGGTGATCCATACTTGGGGGAAGATCTGTGTACTGGGGGGGGGGTCAAGTTTGGATATGTAGCGGTCTTGCACTCCTGAACCTGGCACTCTGTGCAATACTAACTCCTAACTCTGGCGATCTGTGCGTTAGGCACTTATAACCCCTGGGCTATGTGCATTATGCTCTCCTGACCCTGGCATTTCTTACCTTTAATGCACATTTTTCTGTCTGGGCCACCCTCACATACAGCAAGAAATCTGTATCAGAAACACCAGAACCATCTGGTATTTTATAAATTGGCTCTGTCCCATTCATTGGCCACACTTCATATCCATAGAGGTGAGCTTCCGGTATCTAGAAACATAGATATATTAAAGCATGTGATATTAACATTCCAGCTAATAGTATCGGTGCTATAGTATTACCACTTCAACACTCATACCAAGATATCTAGACATCTTTCTCCATGGTAAGAGCTGTCTCGAGATCCACATCTGAGAAAGAAACATACACAATCAGAAGTAGCACATTGAATGAGACATTCTAGTTATCAGGTTATTTGTTTATATATAAATTACTTTGAAATGCTTGTTGCCTGATTATATGTCAACTGTCATTAGTCTAGTCTAGACAAGTGGTCTCCAAACTATGGCCCGGGGGCCCAATGACACTCAATAATGGGACACAATTCCTCCCAATGAAACCAACAATGGGGCCCAATAATAGGGCACTGTTTCTCCCAATGACACAAACAATTGGCCCCATGGACACTAATGATGGGGCACAATTCTTCCCAGTGACACCAAGAATGTGGCACAATTCCCCCCTCTGACACCAATGATGAGGCACAATTACTTCCACTGAATCAAACAATAAGGCATTTTTTTCTCCCCACTGATGTCAGGACTTTTTCTACTCCCGATGGTCACAGTCCGGCCCCTCTAAAGTCTGAAGGACAGTAAATTGGCCCTTTGTTTAGAAACTTTGGAGACTCCTGGTCTAGACCATAGTACAAAACAAAAGCAAGTACTAGCTTTATCCAAGAAATACAACACATTTGTTGCAGTTACAGTGCCTTGAAAAGGTATTCCTACCCCTTGAAATTTTACAAATTTTACAAATTTACAAATTTTACAAATTTTATCATGCTACAACCAGAAATGTAAATTTATTTTATTGGGATTTCATGTAATAGCCCAACACAAAGTGGCACATAATTGTGAAGTGGGAAAAAAATATATAAATGGTTTTCAATTTTTTTTTTCAAATATATATGTGAAAATTGTGGCATGCATTTGTATTCAGCCCCCCAGTGCCAATACTTTGTAGACCCACCTTTCGCTGCAATTATAGCTGCAAGTATTTTTGGGAATGTCTCTACCAGCTTTGCACATCTAAAGAGTGGAATTTTTGCCCATTCTTCTTTGCAAAATAGTTCAAGCTCTGTCAGATTGGATGAAAAGCGTCTGTGAACAGCAATTTTCAAGTCTTGCCACAGATTCTTAATTGGATTTAGGTCTGGACTTTGACTGGGCCATTCTAACACATGAATATGCTTTGATCTAAACCATTCAATTGTAGCTCTGGCTGTATGTTTAGGGTTGTTGTCCTGACTGGAAGGTGAACCTCTGGCCCAATGTTAAGTATTCTGTAGACTCTAACTGATTTTCTTTTAAGACTGCCCCATATTTGGCTCCATCTATCTTCCCATCAACCCTGACCAGCTTCCCTGACCCTGCTGAAGAAAAACATCCCCACAACATGATGCTGCCACCACCATGGGATGGTGTGTTCAGGGTGATGTGCAGTGTCAGTTTTCCACCATACATAGTGTTTTTTTCTTTTAGGCCAAAAAGTACAATTTTGGTCTCTTCTGACCAGAGCACCTTCTTCCACATGTTTGCGGTGTCCCCAACATGGCTTCTCGCAAAATGCAAACAGGACTTTCTATGGCTTTCTTTCAACAATGGCTTTCTTGCCACTCTTCCATAAAGGCCAGATTTGTGCAGCGCACAACTAATAGTTGTCCTGTGGACAGATTCTCCCACCTGAGCTGTGGATCGCTACAGCTCCTCCAAAGTTACCATGGGCCTTTTGGGTGCTTCTCTGATTAATGCTCTCCGTACCCATCCTGTCAGTTTAATTGGGCAGCCATGTCTTAGTAGGTTTGCAGTTGTGCCATACTCTTTCCATTTTTGGATGATGAATTCAACAGTGCTCTGTGAGATGTTCAAAGATTGGGATACATTTTTTTTTTTTTAACCTAACCCTGTTTTAAACGTCTGCACAACTTTATCCCTGACCTGGCTGGTGTGTTATTTGACCATCATGATGCAGTTTGTTCACTAAGGTTCTCTCACAAACCTATGAGGGCTTCGCAGAACAGCTGTATTTATACTGAGATTAAATTACACACAGGTGAACTCTATTTACTAATTAGGTGACTTCTGAAGGCAATTGATTCCACTAGATTTTAGTCATGGGTGTCAGAGTAAGGCTCCTTTCACACGGAGCGGGCCGTTTTCCGGTCCGCTCCGTGTGTGTCCGTCGGCTCAGCGGGGGGTCCCCCTCAGCTGTCGGCGGACAGGGCGGTCCCCGCACACTGTGCAGGGACCGCCCTGTCTCTCCTCCGCTCTCCCCTATGGGGAATCGGATGAAAACGGACCGTTTGTCCGTCTTCATCCGATCTGTTCCGCCGGACGGAAGAAAAATAGGGTTTTCTTCCGTCCGAAAAAACGGATCCAGACGGATGCGGATCTTTGCGGACGTTAGCGGATGCATCATCCGCTAACGGACGCGACCCCATAGGCGTCCATTACAAGTCCGTAAACGGACTTGTAAAAATGGACGAGCGGAGACGGACGTGAGAAAGGGCCCTAAAGGGGACTGAATACAAATGCACGCCACGGGAAGAAGTCAGGAGTCAGTGAGGCAGACGGATTAGCAACAGGAGCTCCACAGCGGCGCACGTCTCCTAGGAGTAGGAGCGTGTGTGTCATAGCTCCAGGCAGGCGTAGGAGGCAGACAGGTAGACAGGCAGCGTCCCTCCCAGCTCTGCTAGCCCAGCTCCAGCTCCTGGCTAAGCCTCTACTCTGGGAAACCTCTACAGCTCCTGGAGTTCCAAGCACAAGCGAATCATTTTTCCTCCTCCTGAGCCCCTCTTCTCCAGACATCCTCCCCATGCTTTTTTCACCTCCCCTGGAACCGTTTGGCGGCCGTCCTTTTCAGGATAAGCCACCATTTCGGCTAGACACTGGGGCCTCTTTCCCTCTCCTTACCCCACATTACCACCCACCAGTTAGGCAACCCTCCCCCGGCACCTCCCCGCCTCTATTCCCCGTTATTCCCCGTCTTCTCCCCTGAACCGCGCCAGCCACAGCTGATTCGCGGCCGCCGCATCTCAGGAAAGGCCGCGGCTTCATCCGCGGCCTAGCGGCGTGCCGCACTCTCGGCCTAAAACATCACCAGAAACTTCCCAGGAGTTCACCCCCAGCCCCTGTAGGACTCATCCACCCCTGGATTCAACAACCAGTCCCCCCCCCCCTGCTCACCAATCCACCCAGCTGGCTACACACCAGCCTGGGTCCCATGTTCTGCTCCTGGTCGGCGGCCATCTTGGTACACCCCAGCAGCAGTGACAGCTTCCCCCCCCCCACCCCCCTTTTCACAACTTAATAGTACTTGATCCAGGGGTTCGCCCGATCGCCTTTCAGGGATCAGGAAGTAATTTTTTCCCCTACCAAAGCAAATTGGCATAGCACGGCTAGGGGTTTTTTGCCTTCCTCTGGACCAAGCCGGGGAGGATTCACCGAATCCTCTCTCCATCGCCGCCAAAAAAACGACTTCTCCCCCGGTGAATGGCGACCATGGCTAATCTGCGGTACTCTGCAGAAACCATTTGGGATCTGAGGCGTTTCGCCGCAATACTGCCAGCCATCACCAAAAAGACCCTAAGAATTGAGCAACTTTTGAGGATCGATCGACTGTCAAAAATTTTAGCCGTTTACCCCAGCCTAAGCACATTTCATGTGCTTTGATCAACACAAGATCGGCAGTAAAACACTGACTTGAAATCCATGATTTCATTCTACAACACGATCTAGACTGCCTCTTCATTACAGAGAGCTGGCTTACAGCCGACTGTAACACCATTCTAGGAGAACTGGTGCCAGAAAACTACCGTATTATAACGGAAAACAGAATAGGACAAAGAGGAGGAGGCCTGGCAGTGATTTGCAGGACTCAGCTTGCAATCACCAAACCAGTCCTTCAAAACCCTCTTCCATTCATGGAAACCCTTACTCTACAACTGCAAACAAATTCAAAGGAGACCGTCCACATTCTTCTCTGCTATAGGCCACCTGGCCCAAAAATCGCAGCTGCTATCGTCATGGACGGATTTCTTCTCCACTTACACCCTCAACAGCAAACATCTTTTGCTGCTCGGGGATTTCAACCTCTGGGCCAATTCCTCACAAGACCCCATTGCTGATGCCTGTATTAAACACCTGGTAGATTTAGGGTCACAGCAACTAGTATGTGGACCCACACATGCTTCAGGTCACACACTTGATCTTATTTTCAGACAAGATCTGGAAATAAAAATCTTGGAAAATGAAAAGTTGCCATGCAATTAAATTCATTATTTCCACAATCCCCTCCGCAACAAAAACATCAAATCCAGTGACAACACACTGGACTAGATGTCAGAAGAAGCTCCACTCGGAAGTCTTCAAAACCACTTTAAAAAGGTACGATTGGGACTTTGAATGAGATGCGCTTTATCGCAATATGCGATTAAATATATAATTATGGAATATGAAAAAAGAAAAATTCCATAGTGGCCAGGCTCTAGGTTGCTAAACAAAAAAGCACTAAACCAAATTGATCTGTCTAACTATATGCAATTAAAAACAGAGGTTTAGTTACATGCATTTGCAAATACCTGTTTAAGCTGCAATGCCATCGTCAAGGCACTCTGTGTATTGCAGTCCTAGCTGTGATTTTAAAGCCTCCTAGTAAGGAGCACAGGTGTGCTAATCAATAGGCAGGGGGCAGGTGGTAGCCTAAACCCGCCCCTACCTACAGTTTGTCTAGCAAAGAAGAGCACTGGAAAAAACAAAACAAAAAAACAAGAGTGGAACCAAAACATGTATACCAAACCAAAAATACCACCAGACTAAGTGCGGACAGGGATGGAGGCCTGTGGTAGTTAGTATCGCATGCCTCATTCAAAGTCCCAACCCCACCCCCCCTTTTAATCACTACTTAGGGATGGAGATGCGCTTTCAGGAGTGAAATATATTGCCTCCACAAATCTACCACCAACAGTCAATCTATGTATTGTCATCCTTTGACTAGCAGACCCAAGGTTGATGTGGTCCGCACTTAGTCTGGTGGTATTTTTGGTTTGGTAGACATGTTTTGGTTCCACTCTAGGTGTGGCCTAGCAGTGGTGCGTCATCACGTCCACCGGATACGGACAACACAGTACGGAGCCCCAACACGGAACAGAGGAGACGCCGCAACTTTAAACTATTATACCGCGCAGTTTTTTCAACTGAAATGTGAGTTTATCTCCATTTATCTTTGTTCAATAAACCCGCTATCTTTGCATATTACACTATGGGTCCTTTTGTTTTCTCTCCCATGAGCCTTTGAAACATCCCCATGCTTTACTTTAAACAACGTTGTGGAACCATCAATTGTTCTGTCTGTTGCTTTGGAGAAGTTGGTCTGGGAAGACTATAATCATCCCCATGCTCATCTGACCGGTTCACATACGGTCTATTCTTGTGGTAAGGAGCCAACCTTATTCACTGGGTGTCGTTTGGTGGAAGAAGATTTTTTTGTTCAAATTTCACATATTATGGACTATATTAATTGGATCACTTTCGATTCTCATTTCTTTTAATCACATCATTTTCACTTCATTTTTAAGTCTTTTTCACTAATTTGTTATTTTTCACATATATATGTCATAATTTTTAGCGCTGTACCTATAGTTTTTTATAGTTTTGTGGATTGCTTTGGTTTAAGTAATTGGTACTGGCAGCTTTTTTATTCAATATATTTTCACTTATTCACGTTAGCGCAGTGTTTTTCTCCCCTAGGGGAGATTTTTTATGTCTTTAATTGCATATAGTTAGACAGATCAATTTGGTTTAGTGCTTTTTTGTTTAGCAACCTAGAGCCTGGCCACTATGGAATTTTTCTTTTTTCATATTCCATAATTATATATTTAATCGCATATTGCGATAAAGCGCATCTCATTCAAAGTCCCAATCGTACCTTTTTAGACATTTACAGGGATGGAGGCCTGTGGTAGTTAGTATCACATGCCTCATTCAAAGTCCCAACCCCACCCCCCCTTTTATTCGAAACCACTTTAAGGAAAAAAATAGAAACAACTCAGCCGCATCAAACAGCCGTTGAAACACTGGATGCCATAAATTCGGCCATGCTACAGTCAGCCGACTTGGTAGCGCCGAAACGTAAAACCCGAATCCGGAAAAACAACCGCAGCTGGTATAACAACCAGCTGTCGTTACTGAAGCAAGAACGCAGAAGGGCCGAATCTGCCTGGAAAAGAAGTTCTTCAGAGATGAACCTATCCATCTACAAGGCGACAACAAGAAAATACCACAAAGAAATTTTCCAGGCCAAGAAAAATTATTTTTCGGAGGCTATCAACAGCGCCTTAAACCGCCCCCGCGAACTCTTCAAGATGGTCACTCAGACCATGAAACCAGGATGTATTGAAGCCCCCAATACAGACACACAAGAATTTTGCAATGAACTATCGGATTGCTTCATTAATAAAATCGAGGCAATCCGTGAAAGCATTCAGCAAAACAACTCCCCCCTCAGCCCCCCCTACAGCCTCTCACACAACACCCATAGTCATTCTCCTATATCGGGTAATTTCACCCTGGAACCCATCTCCATCGAGGCCACTAAGAATATCATTGGTACTTTGCGTAATGGCACAGCGCCAAATGACATTATCCCCACAAAACTGCTGAAGGAATGCGCCTACATCCTGGCTCCTCCCATCACGCAGCTTATCAACCAGTCTTTCTTGGAGGGCATAGTGCCCTCACAGTCGAAAGAAGGTATAATCCAACCCATCCTGAAGAAACCCTCCCTGGACCCCAAGGACCCACTCCACCGCCGTCCCATAACAAGCCTCAATGTACTCTCAAAGGTAATGGAAAAAGTAGTGGTACAACAGCTGCAACAGCATCTAGATACCCACAAGCTACTTGACCCATTGCAATTAGGGTTCCGTCCCGGACACAGGACTGAAACCGCGCTGCTCAAAATATGGGACGATGTTCTCGAGGCCGCAGACGAAGGAGAATCTTGTCTTCTAGTTCTGTTGGACCTAAGTGCAGCTTTCGACACTGTAGACCACAAACTGTTACTGACTCGGCTTGCTGAAGTAGCCAGAGTCGCAGAAGGCGATTTATCTTGGTTCTTCTCTTTTCTGGAAAACCGATCGCAAACAGTGAAGTTAGGACCCTTCACATCTGAGAAACGCACAGTAACATGCGGAGTCCCTCAAGGATCGCCTCTGTCACCAGTGCTGTTTAACATCTATCTTCGTCCTCTTTTTGAGATTATCAGCAGCCAAAAACTGCTCTATCACTCATACGCAGATGACACGCAACTGTATTTCCGCATTTGCAACAAAAAGGATCACTGCCTCAATCTAGAGTCTACATGTCTCTCTTTGATAGAGGACTGGATGACAAAGAGTTATCTTAAACTCAACGGAGCGAAAACAGAACTTCTCCTGTTTCACGCCAAGCAAAGGAATCAACCTGCAACAACCTGGACACCCCCGCCCATTTTGGGCAAAATCATCACCCCTAGCGCCAAAGTCAAAAGTCTCGGGGTCATCTTTGACTCCTACATGACAATGGACGCACAAATAGGGTCAGTAGTCAGCGGATCCCACCATCTGTTGCGCCTACTACCCCTTTCATCCCCAAAGAAGATTTAGCGGTCGTGGTGGGAGCAGTTGTTAACTCCAGACTGGATTATGCAAATGCCCTTTACCTCGGACTCCCCAAGTACCAAATCGCTCGTCTGCAAGTCGTTCAGAACACGGCGGCCAGACTTGTGACAGGGAAAAAACCCTGGGAATCCATCTCACCTTCACTGAGAGCCCTTCACTGGCTACCAGTTAAAGACAGGATTGCTTTTAAAGCACTCTGTCTAACACATAGATGTATTCATGGGAATGCTCCCCATTATCTATGCGAAAAAATAAAAGCTCACAACCCCAATCGCGTTCTGCGATCCACCAATCAAAACCTACTACAGATCCCGAAAGCCAACTACAAGTCCAAAGGAGAAAGAAGATTCGTCGTTTAAGGTCCCAGACTATGGAACGCTTTACCAACCAGCATTCGGTTGGAGGAGAATCACTTAGCCTTCAGGAGAAAGATCAAGACTCATCTCTTTTGATATCAAAGGAGACAGGAACAACAAGCGCCCAGAGGCGATTCAGTTCGCATGTGCCGCGCTATATAAGTTTTTCATTCATTCATTCATTCACACTTTTCAGATATTAATTTGTAAAAAATGTTAAACATTTATCATTTTCCTTCCACTTCACAATTATGTGCCACTTTGTGTTGGTCTATCTCTATCACATAAAATCGCAATAAAATACATTTGCATTTTTGGTTGTAACATGAAAAAATTGGGAAAATTTAAGGGTATATGAATACTTTTTCAAGGCATTGTAATATTAGATTATGTGAATCATTATTAACGTTTTAGGTTCAGTAAAACGGCAGTTGAAAATAATTTCCTTGTATACACACATTGTATTGGAAGTGCAAAATGTGTACAATCAGGCCAAATTTCCATTACTAGAGCCTGTAGGAACAAACAACTTTTGGCATTTCCTCTGCTCGCATCACCCAAAACAGTTACCTGTTTTTCTGGTCCTAACCTGGCTTAAAATATTATAATAATGTGTATGTGAATTTACATGAGATGACTATTTAAAAAAAATGTCTTGTAAAAATTGATACCGGGACAATATGCTTCTGCCACCTATGGGCACAGGCATACTAGGCCCTGTTTATGTTTATTTTTTTGTTGCTAATAGGGATGGTAATTTATGTTTTGACAAAATAAGCAGAATAAAACAGCATAAACTTTGTCTCACCTTTTATAATTGGGAAGTGAGGGATCACCCCAAACAGATCGACAATATCTATTCATATCACGATTCAGGAGTAATGGTCCTTCCCGTCTACGAACTGCAAGATACAAACACATCCTTCATATGTTCTACCTGCCATTTATAGAATAAGCCCCCATTTACACTGGTACAACTTTACATGTGATTTGACAGTTTAAAGGGGTTGTAAAGGAAGAAAAAAAATAAATCATAATAAGCATCCTTTACCAGCACACATTCCTCTTTTCACTTCCTCATTGTTCGTTTTTGCTCAGAAGTTGCTCTATTTCTTCTCTGTTCTGTTCAATTCCTGCTTGTCTGATTGTCACTCACCACCGTGAAGTGAGGCTTTACTGTCGTGGTCAGTGACGTGCTCGCCCCCTCCTGGGAACTACATCTGTGCGGCAGGACGCTCTCAACGTGTTAGAGACTTCAAGGAGGTGTGAATTACTGGGCGTGCCGCAATTCATACTGGGAAATGTAGTTCTAACATGAATGAGCGCCGCAAACCAGGAAGTGAATGAGAACAAAAACTAGAATGCCGGAGGTGATATAGATGAAGGAATTGAATAGGTATTTACTCGTTTTTTAACAGAATCATTACACTTTTCTGTCTGTCTACCTTGCAGACATTAATTTTAGGCAAAAAAAACATTTCCTTTACAACTCCTTTAAAATCATATGACATGTTGCACCCTGCCTATGGAACCTCTGAAATTGGTGCGATTGCGACTTGCACCGATTTTGAAAAGGTTCCTTTACTATTTTTGGGGATTTCATGTGTGACTTGCATAGACATCTATGCATAAATTTGCACAGCTGTTGGAAAGCCGCACATGACAAAGCACTGACTGACGGCTTTCAAATCGTACTGAAGTAGCGCAATTTCAATGTCACGTTTGGTGTGAGCCAGGGCTAAAGCTTTCTTTTTATATTACAATTTATGTATTTGGGGTCCATGCACAGTAGCTTAAAAAAACAAAGCTTTTAGAGTAGTTTAGCGTTATGCCTGTTGAAGCAGCTAATGTTATTCTGTGGGGGTTATTTACTAAAGGCAAATCCACTTTGCACTACAAGTGCACTTGAAGGTGCACTTCCAAGTGCAGTCACTGTAGATTTGAAGGGGGCATGCAAGAAAAAAAACTGCATTTTTAGCTTGCACATGATTGGATAAAATAATCAAATAAAATGCACTTTCAAGAAGTGGCGGTGCGTCCCTAAAGGACACTGCTTTATCACCATAGATAGATTCATGCATTGCATTGCATGAATCTATCTATCTATGGTCGGCACTGACACCCCCTATTCAGGTGTCCGGCCCCTTTTTGGGCGCCGGACACCTGAATTACAGTGGTGGGGGTGTTTTTTGGAAGCACCTGATTAGAGCCGTAGGCTCTAATAGGCGCACAAAAAGATGGATATCGGGTGCCATGCTGGGCGCTTGCTGTTCACTTAGCTTTGTGTTAGCTGAACCGCTGAACCGCCTCTCAGCTAATCAGGTACTCGGGTCTGTTACCTGTCACCTGATTGCCTAAATTGTCAGGCGCTGTGATTGGACGCCTGATGGAAAGGACGGAAGAAGACATCAAGGATTGTGCAGGACACTGCCGCTGAGCCGTTGCGAGACAGGTAAGTGCCAAGCGATGCACACTGGCAGCATTTGATGGCGCACAGTAGCGGCAATTGATGGGCACACTGGCAGCATTTGATGGGGCACAGTAACGACAATTGATGGGCACAGTTTCAGCAATTGATGGGCACACTGGCAGCAATTGATGGGTACAGTAGCTGCATTAGATGGGCACAGTGGCTGTGTTTGATGGGCACAATGGCTGCATTTGATGGCACAGTGGCTGCGTTTGATGGGCACAGTAACTGTGTTTGATGGGCACAGTGGCTGCAATTGATGTTTTTTTTTTTCCGCTTGTTTGCTCCCCCCCAAAAAATTCTGAGCACCAGCCCCCACTGCTTTCAAGTGCACTTGCAGTACATTTGTAGTGCAAAGTAGATTTGCCTTTAGTAAATCACCCCTATGTGTCCATGCAAAATAGGACATTTAGAGACATATTTTAAGCTCAGCGTTTAGAGGCAGAAAAAAAAAACCTTCTGTCTTGCGTTTTTAATGGCAGTTCTCTGGCAGAAACCCAAGTACAAAAAATGCTCAAAATTTGCGTTTTTTCTGCCAAGAGCACTGGCGTTTTTATAAGCAAGTGAGCATGGATCCTAAAGCTATGTCATCAGACACAGGTTTACCAGTTAGGACCTTAGAAAATGAATCCATTTGTAAAATGTGCATTGCCTTAGATCTTGCTACATTGTCTTAAAATATGCATATGTAAGTATGTTTTACAGTTTTATATATTTCTGAGAAACTGCACACAGGAGAATGACCTTGAACCAGATAGATAACAATTTATATAGGGCTGCTGATATAACTACTTACTGTTAACGTAATTTATCCTGCTTAAGGCTGGGTTCACACTTGTGCGATCACAGACATCGTGTGTGAGTCGCACTGCATTGCTGTGCAGATCACATGCGATGTCTGTGCGATGCAAATTTATCCATACAATCTGTATGGCTAAAATCGCATCGCATTTGCACCGAAATGGTGCAGGACCCTTCTTTTGGTCCGCACGGGAATCGGATCGCATGGATGTTCACACCCATGTGATCCGATTCCTGCACCATTTCACAGTTCGCACTGCGATCTGCAAACCGATATGGGGGTGTCATTAACGTCACATTGACACCCGCAGCAGTTCGCTGCAGTTCCCAGATGTCAGTGTGAACCGCCGGCGATTCAGGTGTCGGCGATTCACAGAGGAACAGAATGGAAAATTTCTCTTAAACAGACAGATTTCTAACAATTAACGTGGTTTTCATTCGGTAAAGTCACTCTTGAAAAAAGTTACATTTTTTTTTAACTACTTTTAAATGCCGTCAAATGTACTGAGAATTTTTATATGAATGTTCGTACGAATGCTTATTTGGAGATCTACCAGTGTATGGTCAGCCTAAAGGCCTGTACACACAATACGAAAATCAGATGGAAAAATGTGTATCCGATTTTTGGATAGGTAGTACGGTACTTTTGACAGCCAATTTCGCTTTTTTATCAGACAAAAGCTGGATGTGTAGACTATAACATTTTTTGTCGGATGTGAACTCAAATGCTGATTATTATTTCATTAGTACAAAAAAAATCATAAGAGCAAGACTACGCATGCTCAGGAGCGAAAGAATACATACAAAACTATTCAACACATTACGTCACTAAATTTTGGTATTGTGAATAACCTCTTCACTTTCGACATGAGACTAGCATGCCACAAAAAACGGACAATCGGTCGTCCGAAAATCTAAGCGTGTGTACAAGGCTTTAGTCCTCAGTGCTAGCCAGCGTGGCATTTTTTTTCTCCAAAATTTAAGTTAAAAGCTGAATAAAATGATTAAATTGGTAAATAGAACAGCTTAAAAGAAGCAAACAATGTTTTTAATCTATGGTTCTGCTGGGAAACATTGTCCTATAACTATTCTAGCATTGTACTACAGTCTGTGTCTCACCTGATAACATACTGCCGATGGTCTTGGTGACTTCTTTCATGGCTGTCTGCAGTTGGGATATCTGTAGTAGGGTAAGAAGGGCACTTTCACCTGGTAAATACAAGGGAGACACCCGAAGTGGCAAATGAGGTGCCCATGTTGCGGCACGGCTAACTATCCTTCTAACGTTGGTAGAGGCATCTTGGGGGGACACCACTTGGGTGTCTCTTTGTACAGCATCATGGAGGCACAGGGAAAAACACAGCCTTGTAATTACAGTAAACCACAGGAAACATGTAAAAATGAACATTGGCAGGGAAAAGTGGTAATAAAGAGCTTAACACAGACAAATGTCTGAAAAACCATTAATGGAGATTCGTGTTGTTTACTGTAATTGCCATGACAACTTTTTATTTTTTTTGCTAGATACTTTCATTCAGGCAGATACTGGCTCACCATCCTTTCATCCAAGTACACTGACTCAAATATAGTGATCAGCTGTCTCTCCTGCTTGTTGTCTCTCTATCATCTGTGAGCTTTGGATGAGACTGGCAGACAGAAAGTTGTAGAACTGGTTTGTGTTGCTCAGGAAGTTAATAATCTAAAGAGCATGAGAGTGGATCAGGGAGCGTGAAAGAGGAGGGGAGCTAGGATGACACCATGAAAGGGACATGGAGCATGAAACTGAAAGACACCAATAGAGGGGGGGTTGGGATGAGTTTCTGGAATACACAAACGGCTTCACTTATAAAGGTTTGTGTATTTCTTGTCTGTACAGTAAAACCTTGGTTTGCAAGCATAATTCGTTCCAGAAACATGCTTGTAATCCAAAGCACTTATATATCAAAGCTTTTTTTTTTTTACAGGGTATAAAAGAGAAGAGAGACGCCTCTAAGTGTAACAATAAGTTTCTAAATGTTGTACCTTCATTAAATGTAACCATGTTGCTTTCCCCTATGTGGATTATGAATAAATGGTTTAAACAAATTGAAGCATTGATGAGAGGCCTGATATGGAAGAAGAAGACAGCCAGGATTAGCCTAGCTACCCTTCAGTATAGAAGGGATAGGGGAGGCCTTGCTGTCCCACATCCTAAAACATATTTCTTGGCTGCTCAGACTCAACACCTAGCGGGATGGGGACGGGAAAAAAACGAGGACTCCATTTGTAATATGGTAACGAGTTGTGCCCCTACATTAGTGGCAGCATCTCACCTGGAAATGGACCTCCCTAGCATACCAGGCTCTGCCCCGACAGGTATTTTGCTTAAAAGGGTTTGGGGGGAGATTAGAAAAGCCTTGGGAATAAAGGGACCGTTGCCCTTCACCCCGATATGGCATAATCCTAGATACCCGGAAATACAGGAATTAAGGGGGTTCACTGTGTGGAAGGAGAAAGGGATACATTTTGTAGAGCAATTGTATGAAGGGGAGGTATTGAAAACATACAAACAGTTGTGTCGGGAATTCCAGTTGAATCCAAAGGGATTTTATTAATACCTCCAACTTCGACGTGCGTTACAGGCACAACAAAAAACACAATCCCTAACAACATCGACAGCCCCCTTAATCAAAGCAGTACTTGGAATAGAGGACCGGAAAGGACTAATTTCCAAAATATACAGGGAACTACCATGGGCGTCCGCTGAACTTTTTCCAGGGGGGGGCATAATTTTACGGTCACCTTTCCTATGTCTGGCACCCCCCCTTCACTGATCATACCTGTATGCACTCAGCTGCCCCCCTCATCTGTATATATGCCAGCCCCCTGTACACAAACAGGCTCCTCCCTTCACTTGTACTCACAGCCCCCACTTGTAAGGTCACGGTGGTCTTCCTTCTCTCAAGTCCTGTTTCCACATGTCCATTTGAAAATACATTACAGGTATCAAAGCAAACATGTGGGCGCACATACAGGAATCGGCCAGAGGTGGCAGTAAAGAGCTCTGTAAGCTCTGTGACACTGATCTTGCAACAGCTGTGGAGCCGACTGCACAAACACAGAGAGAGTCAGCACAGCCACAGATGCGAGTATGGCAGACCCTTGCTGATTCCAGGGGGGGTCACTCGCCCCCCCTTAACCCTATGAGCGGACGCCCATGGGAACTACTATCCAGGGCTCAGGATTATACATCCTTAAAATGTCGCAGCAAATGGACTGAAGATATAGGGAATATTGACGAAAGCCTCTGGAAAAGGGCCGTAGAATGTATTCCCGTAGTATCGTTATCAGCATCGCATAGATTGTCACAGCTATTTATTTTGCACCGGGCATATAGAACACCAGAGCAGATGCACAGGTGGGGAGGAAGAGACTCCCCGCTATGCCCAAAGTGCAAAATACATCAGGGCGATTTTATACATTTGATCTGGAGATGTCCAAAACTACACCGGTATTGGGAGGAGGTCTCCCAGTGCATAAGTAGACTCGCACAGATACCCATCACACTGGACCCCCTGGTATATATATCGGGGTCCATAGAGGCGGATACCTTCCCAAAAGGAATCTATATAATGTTAACTAGAGTACTACCTGTATATCTAGCAAGAAAACTTATAGCACGATACTGGATGGCACCAGAGGTCCCCACGGGAAGGCAGTGGATTCTACTAGTAAATTCCTTACTTCTTAGAGAAAGACGTATATAGTCGTAGGGGGGAAACTGGGAAATTCGATCAAATTTGGCAAACATGGCTGAGCGACGACAGACTTTCTCCGCCACAGTCGATAATGGATAGACTACGGAGGTAAATAGAAGGAATAGGGAGGAGTAGTGTAGGAAAACAAGAAAATAAATGAGAGGTAAAATGAAATGGTCACGATAAGGTGGTGTGGGTAGGGAAGGACGGGAGGGAGGGTGGTAAATAGAAATACGCACAAAATAATGCACAAAGGGGATATAGTCAAGAAAAGGGAGCTAGTCTGGAAACTGGAGTTTTACATATTTTATTACCTATTTAATATGCGGCGCGGCGGCGGTGCGGGACGACATGTCTGCTGGTAAGTGTACTAACCAGCAGACATGTCGGGCGGACAGATTCCCACCGGATAGATTTCAAAGCTTGCTTTGAAATCTGTCGGGTGGACAAATCTGTCCGCTAGCCCATACACACGATCAGAGATGTCTGCTGAAACGGTCCATCGGACCGTTTTCAGCGGACATATCCCCTCGTGTGTACGAGGCCTTAGAGGTGTCTCTCTTCTCTTTTATACTCTGTTGTGACATGATGCTACTCTTATATCAAGACATCACTTGTATATAAAGGCAAAATTTATTAAAACATTTTGCTCGTCTTGCAAAACGCTCTCAAACCAAGTTACTCTCAAACCAAGGTTTTACTGTATTTGTTTTTTTTAACCCTGTGGCAGTTGTGAAGGTCCTATGAAAAAATAAATTCTAAGAAAATATATTAATTATTATCATAATATGCATATCAGATTTGTAATGTTGTTTTTACATTTTTTTTTTTTTTTTTTTACAGCAGTAACAGATTCCATCCACATAGAACAATATAACAAGGCAAATACACTGATGCCAAAGTATCCAGTACACAATGAACTCTCTTGGCAGTTACAGTGTATAATGTTCTGTTTTACTACCATAAATAAACCCTTCAGGGTAAAACAAATGCGAAGACCTGAACACAATTTTGCAACTTTGACGTGTAATAACTTTGACGTACATAATAACGCAACTAGTTTGTGTATGCAGATGGGTTATACCTTGTTTTTTCTTTAGGACAAATTAATTTAGTGGTATATGAAAATCTCCTAATTTTTTTATTTCTTTTTCATTATCAAATGAAAAATTTGTCTAAAGTACAAAAACTTTATTTGAAATGTCCCTGTATTTTTCTTGCAACTACCATAACCTACGACTAAAGATCAACCCAAAAGAAATTCTCTTGCTTCTGATGCTCGCAGGTATACCGCATATGCAGAGGCAGCTATAGGCTTTGTGAGGCCTTAAGCAAAACTTAGATATGAGGCCCCCCTCACGCCCATAATGGAAAAAATAATTCAAGCAAGAAAACTAGCTGCAGAAAATGCATGGATCTAGCAGGTGATCAGGACCACTTCCAGGGCACCCTCCTCACCCATCAGACATATTCAGCCAATGCAAGAGGGGGGAGAGAGGAGGAGGTGAGAAAGGGAGAGGGGTAATTGAGAGATCCGATGACGCCGACATTAGTATTAATCGCAAGAAAATTAGGCGGTCGCGAGGCCCCTGTGAGTGTGAAGCCCCGTACACATGGCCGAGGTTCTCGGCAGAAACCAGCGAGAACCTCGCTGGGAGCCGCATTCTGCCGAGAACCTCGGCCGTGTGTACGCTCTTGGCAAGCCCCGCCCGTCGGGAAACCCGTCGAGATGAATGGCTGGTTGCCTTTCCCGACGGACGGGTCGCCGAATCTGACGGCCGGCAGAGAACCCGTGTGTACAGGGCCTGAGGCCTTAGGCGACCGCCTAATTTGCCTAATTAGAGAGCCGCCTCTAAGCATATGTGTATGTTATTTGTTGTTTGTACCCATAGTAGAGGCAAGAAACAATAATGGAAATTTTGCTTTGTTTATCCTACCTTAAAGCGGAGTTCTACCCAAAAGTGAAACTTCCACTTAAACCACTCCTCACCCCCTTACATGCCACATTTGGCATGTTATTTTGGGGGGGGAAGTGGGGGCTTCAGTAGGAGTGGGACTTCCTGTCCCCCTTCCCCCTTCCACCCAGGGACCGCTTAGGTGATACATCATATCGCCTACGACCGCCCCTCCCTGTAGGTCATCACGTGGGACACGTGACAGGTCTGAGGCGATCTCCTGACCACTCATAGAGTGCATGCGCAGTTAGTGCGCGGCTGTGAAGCCGAAAGCTGTCACGGCCGGGTGCCCACACTAGGAATGAAGGCACCGGCCGGAGAGGGGGGAGAGGAGCGTAGCTCCGGGGGTGGCGCGTTGCTGGAACGTGCAGCAGGTGAGTGTCTGTTTATTAACAGCCAGCAGCTACACTTTTTGTAGCTGCTGACTTTTAATAAATATAAAAAAAGGCTGGAACTCCCCTTTAACTGATTGCCGACCGCCCGCCGTCATATTACTGCGGGACGGTGGCACTGCTACGCGGGAGCACGTAGCTCTACGTCCTCCCTCTAGCAGCTTGTAGGGCGCGCGTGCCCCCGAGTCCCGCGCGCGTGCCCGCCGGGCACCCGCGATTGCTCGTTACAGAGCGGGGAACGGGAGGTATGTGTGTAAACACATACCTCTCGTTTCTGTCAGCGGGGGAAACGTTGATCTTCTGTCCATTCAATGTATGGACAGAAGATCAGTGATTTCCCCTAGTGAGGCCACCCCCCCATACAGTTAGAACACACCAGGACCACACTTAACCCCTTCCCCACCCCCTAGTGTTAACCCCTTCACTACCAATGGCATTTTTATAGTAATACAATGCATTTTTATAGCATTGATCACTATAAAAATGCCAATGGTCCCAAAAATGTGTCAAAAGTGTCCGATGTGTCCGCCACAATATCGCAGTACCGAAAAAAAACGCTGATCGCCGGCATTACTAGTAAAAAAATAATAATAATAAAAATGCCATAAAACGACCCCCTTTTTTGTAAACGCTATACATTTTGCGCAAACCAATTAATAAACGCTAATTGCGATTTTTTTTAACGAAAAATATGTAGAAGAATACGTATCGGCCTAAACTGAGGAAAAAATATGTTTTTGTATATCTTTTTTGGGATTTTTATTATAGCAAAATGTAAAAAATATTGTATTTTTTTCAAAATAGTCGCTCTATTTTTGTTAATAGCTCAAAATATAAAAACCGCAGAGATGATCAAATACCACCAAAATAAATCTCTATTTGTGGAAAAAAAAGGACGCCAATTTTGTTTGGGAGCCACGTCGCACGACCGCGCAATTGTCAGTTAAAGCGACGCAGTACCGAATCACAAAAAGTGCTCTGGTCTTTGGAGAGCAATATGGTCCGGGGCTAAAGTGGTTAAACACGCTGACACTAAATGACACTGAAGCCTCGTACACACAACCAGTTTTCTCGGCAAGAAAGCTGTTGGGAGAGCTTTTTGCCGTGAAAACCTTGCGTGTGTATGCTTTCACATCAAGAAAACTGACGGGAATCCCGACTAGTAAAATAGAGAACCTGCTCTCTATTTTCTCATTGGGATTCTTGGCAGAGTGTTTCCTGCTGAGAAAACCGTAAGTCAGTATGCTTACCCGTCCCCATGTAAACCTGCGCATGCTCGATGAGAGGTAGTGTAGGGTGTAGCAAGATGGCGGCGATGGCATCCAATGTGACGAGCGCTGGCAAGGCCAATCCTACGCAGGGTGTGAAGGGTGCTTTGTATACACACACTAAAGTGCCTCAAAGAAGCCACTTGCAGGACATTTTTGGACGTCCTGCCAGCGCACTGCTCCAATGTGAAAGCACTATTTTTAACGCTAAAGCGCCTGAAAAAAACCTCCAGTGTGAAAGGGGTCTAATGGACCATCTTCTGTACTATTGTCTGCAGTCTCTGACCATCTCCTATATCATGTCTGCATTTTCTGATCATCTCCTATATCATGTCTGCAGTCTCTGACCATCTCCTATATCATGTCTGCAGTTTCTGATCATCTCCTGTACCATGTCTGCAGTCTCTGACTGTCTCTTGTACTATGTCTGCAGTCTCTGATCATCTCCTGTATTATGTCTGCAGTCTCTGACTGTCTCCTGTACCATGTCTGCAGTCTCTGACTGTCTCCTGTACCATGTCTGCAGTCTCTGACTGTCTCTTGTACTATGTCTGCAGTCTCTGATCATCTCCTGTATTATGTCTGCAGTCTCTGACTGTCTCCTGTATCATGTCTGCAGTCTCTGACCATCTCCTGTATTATGTCTGTAGTATGTCTGGGGGTCTTTCTAACAGACTCTCTAACAGAAGCCCTCTCTGTGTCCATCAGAGGCCCCCCTCCAGGTCCCAAAAAATGTACTCTACTTCTCTTCCTGTATTTTGTTTATTGTTAAGAGATCATGTAGGGATCCCAGGGTAATGAAGACTTCATGGGGGAGAATTTCTGTGGTTGCGTCATTGCCATAGAAACATTCGTAAAGGGGAGGAGTTAGTAAAATGACCACGCTCATGTGGGTGCGCCAGAAATATTTCTGCACCCAGGCGCCTGTGACCCTAGGATCGGCCCGACGTAGTCGATGACATCACCGCGTTCTTGCCATTCAAAACAACGGCAGTTCTTTTGAATGGCCGTCTGTATGCACGGCAAGCTTGACAGGAATCACGTCAGGAAAACCAACGTACAGGAATTGATACAAATGTATTTTTATTTTATTGTATTTGAAATCCTACCGAAATTATACTTCCCCTTTGACCCTGGCATTGACCCTAATGGTGCCCATATACTAGACCCATTTTTTTTTTTCTAGTTATGGGGGCGATCAGCGATTAAAACATGCACTGATTACTGTAAAAATGCTACTGTCAGTGAAGGGGTTAACCACTAGGTAGCGCTGCAGGGGTTAAGTGTTCCCTAGGAAGTGATTCTTACTGTTAGGGGGCATGGCTACACGTGACACGTCACTGATGACCGTTCCCGATCACAGGGAACGGTCATCAGTGACAGTGTCACTAGGCAGAATAGGGGAATGCCTTGTTTACATGCCTTGTTTTCCCCTGTTCTGCCCTTGCCGACCCGCAATAGCGGAACTCCCGGGAACATCGAGTGCCCGGGACCAGCGGCGATGGATTCAAATGGACGTACCTGTACGCCAATCTGCCTGCCCATGCCATTCTGTCGATGTAAATAGGCGTGCAGCGGTTGGCAAGTGGCTAAAGGGTTAAAGAGTATCAAAAGCTAAATAGAAACATTAAATATATTGCAACTTATCAGCGCTTAGAGGTGGTGGCAGCATTGTTTTTTTTTTTCATTTTTTTCTTTATTTTGACCTGGTGATACTGCCAGTAACACCATTCCTGTCCTGGGCTGACAACACTTGCTTACCATACCGTATCTATTTAGGAGAAGAGTTGTCATCCTAGGACAGGACTATGGAATACCTCCTTCTCTCCTCATCTAGGTAACATAGAGAGGATGTGTTCTGTAATCCACAGAAAAAACTGTTATACCGCATACACACAATCGGTTTGTCTGATGAAAACGGTCTGATGGACGAACCGATCGTGTGTGGGCCCCATCGGTTTGTTTTCCATCCGTGAAAAAAACTAGGAACTTGTTTTAAAATTATCTGATGGTTAAAAAAACGATAGAAAAAAAAAAACAATCGTCTGTGGTTACGTCCATCGGTTAAAAATCCACACATGCTCAGAATCAAGTCGACGCATGCTCGGAAGCATTACATTTTTCTCAGCACGTTGTTGTGTTTTACATCACTGCGTTTTTTGCATTAACAGATATAACAAAATGCTTTTAATTTTATATTTAACAGACCAAAAGGAAGCAAATAAGAGAAGTTGATTGTCATGCCATGTACACTCCATAGGAATTTCTGATGAAAAAAGTCTGATGGATTTTTTTCATCCGAAATTCCGATCGTGTGTGGGCCCCATAGGATTATTTTTTCCATCAGAATTTAGTCTGAAAGTGTGTATGCAAGACTGATGGAAGACAGCTTGAATGGAAAATTCTGACAGGAAATTCCATCAGATTTTAGCCCATAGGAAATTCCTATCGTGTGTACAGGGCATTAGAGTTTAAGGCCCGGATTCACAAAGCATTTACGCCGACGTATCTCGAGATACGCCGCGTAAGTGTAAATATGCGCCGTTGTATCTGTGCGCCGTGCCCACAGAACTAAAATACGCCTAAAAACTGGCTTCAGTCCACCGACGTAACTTGCCTACGCCGGCGTACTGTGGCCGCATAGTTACGCTGGACGCATCTGGCGCTCCCATTGATTTCCTATTTAAATATGGAAATGAGGGAGATACGTCGATTCACTAACGTACTTGCGCCCGGTGCATAATATACGCGGTTTGCCTAAGTCGTACGTCCGGCATAAAGTTATTCCCCATATAGGAGGCGCGACTCATGCAAAGGTATGGACCAGGGAACGAATGCCATCAAATTTTACGTAGTTTGCGTTGTACGTGAATACGGCTGGGTGTAGGTTACGTTCACGTCGTAGGCAGTGATTCGACGTATCTTAGGCAGTTGTTTTGACATGATTGTGAGCATGCACACTGGGATGCGTCCAAGGTACGACGCATGCGCAGTTAGTTTTAAGTACTTGTGTGACGCTCGGCCCATCATTTACATGGGGTCACGCTTCATTTAAATGTATCACGTCCACTTCCACCTACTTTGACTTAGGCCGGCTTACGCCTACGAACTTACGTTATGCCGGCGCAACGTTGGGAGCATTTGCTTTGTGAATTCCATGCTTCCCTCTCCCCGCTGCGCCGGCATAGTGTAAAAGACATACGCTACAGCGGCATATATATGCGCCAATGTATGTGAATCCGGGCCGCTATTTACTTTATTTTATTTTTTACATCTACAATAATAGATTTTTCCTTGAAAAGGTTCAGTTTAACCAGCAGATAGCAGTAAATAAGTATAGCAGTCCCTTGTGATGAGGTGATGTGCAAACGGATAAACATTTGGAGTGTGTGTCAGTGTACATAACACTGGGTGTCAATCTTTTATTCCGGGCAGAAGTTTCTCCCTCACGTGTGAGCCTGTGTATGGGGGAGGACCTCCATCTGATGAATTGCTTTCCAGAACAACCCACCCACTTCAGACCAAAAGCCACAGCGTGTGACACAATACTGGACAAGTCGTGTCCTATTCATACTCTCTGTAACAAGTGTGTTGTAGCTGAAATGAGCGCACACAATACACAACATGAAGCAAGAGGCAGGAAAACTTCTAGTCTTATATACTCTGGCTGGAATCTTCTAGTATAAATGCTGTCATATACTCTCATACAGGCTACACATCACCAAAAACACATTAGTGAATCCAGCCACTGCCTAAAGAACATTATTATTAGAAGGCTGATATATATTATTCATAGGAAACCTGTACTGAGAGAAATAAGCAAATATTGCTGACTTCTGCTTCTGGAAATACTGGTTGCCTGGCTACCCCTTGAAATTTTCATAATTTTGTCATGTTACAACCAAAAACGTAAATGTATTTTATTTGGATTTTATGTGATAGACCAACACACAGTGGCATATACAGTGTATGTACAATCCTTGTTTTATTGATTGCATGTAATATTCTAATTTTCTGAGATCTGTGGATTTGGGGTTTTCATGAGCTGTAAGCCATAGACATGTCTGCAGACTGGAATATTTTGTTTCGTTTTTTCGTTTTAGTTTTTAACATTTTTTTTATTTAGTTACTCAAAAAAATCGTTTTGATTTACTTCGTTTTTTCGTTGGGGAATAGCTTTCGTCCGAAAATCCATTAATACTTGGTTTCTGTCAAATGGTCAAAAGAATATTCGATGGAACTTCGAATCTTTTTGGTTGCTATCGAATGGTCAAAAATTTTAAAATCTTGACGTCGAATCGTACATTTCCATTTGAATATTCCGCCTACAAGAATTCTAATGTTGTATGACTAGTAATAATGTCGAATCTATTTTCTCATAAATCGAAATCTATTCTCTGTAATGTCGAATCTATTATTTTTATACTGTCGAATCTTTTCTCTATAATGTCGAATCTTTTCTCTATGATGTCGAATCTTTTCCCTATAATGTCGAATCTCTCTATATCGATTTTGTTAAAACGATAACGAAAAAAACTGATTTTTCGGACGAAAATGTATTCTACCGAAAACGAATGCACATGTCTAGTAAGCCATAATCATCACAATTATGACAAATCACGGCTTGAACTATCCTGCTTTGCATGTAATGAGTCCATCTCGTATATTAGTTTCACCTTTAAGTTGCATTAGTGAAATAAATGAACTTTTGCACATTCAAATTGTTCACCTGTAATTGTGAAGTGGAAGGAAAATTATGAATGGTTTCAACATTTTTTTCAAATAAATATTTCAAAAGTGTGGGGTGTATTTGTGTTCAGCCCCCTTTACTCTGATACCCCTAACTAAAATCTTGTGGAACCATTCGCCTTCAGAAATCACCTAACTAGTAAATAGAGTCCACCTGTGTGTAATTTAAGCTCAGTATAAATACAGCTGTTCTGTGAAGCCCTCAGAGGTTTGTTAGAGAACCTTAGTGAACAAACAGCATCATGAAGTCCAAGGAACACACCAGACAGGTCAGGGATGAAGTTGTGGAGAAGTTTAAAGCAGAGTTAGGTTATAAAAAAATATCCCAAGCTTTGAATATCTCACGAAGCACTGTTCAATCCATCATCCGAAAATAAAAAGAGCATGGCACAACTGCAAACCTACCAAGACATGGCCGTCCACCTAAACTGACAGGAGAGCAATAATCGGAGAAGCAGCCAAGAGACCCATGGTAACTCTGGAGGAGCCATTGAACAACCATTAGTCGTACACTCCACAAATCTGGTCTTTATTGAAGAGTGGCAAAAAATAAGCCATTGTTGAAAGAAAGCCATAAGAAGTCCTGTTTTCAGTTTGTGAGGGGACACAGCAAACATGTGGAAGAAGGTGCTCTGGTCAGATAAGACCAACATTTTTCTCTTTTGGCCTAAAAGCAAAATGCTGTGTGGTGGAAAACTAACACTGCACATCACCCTGAACACACCACCCCAACCGTGAAACATGGTGGTGGCAGCACTGTGTTATGGTGATGTGTTTCTTCCGCAGGGACAGGGAAGCTGGTCAGAGTTGATGGGAAGATGGATGGAGCCAAATACAGGGCAATCTTAGAAGAAAACCTGTCAAAGTCTGCAAAATCCTTGAGACTGGGGCAGAGGTTCACCTTCCAGCAGGACAACGACACTAAACAGACAGCCAGAGCTACAAAAGAATGGTTTAGATCAAATCACATTCATGTGTTCATATGGCCCAGTCAAATTCCAGAACTAAATCCCATTGATAATCTGTGGCAAGACCTGAAAATTGCTGTTTACAGACGTTCTCCATCCAATCTATCAGAGCTTGAGATATTTTGCAAACAAGAATGGGCAAAAATGTCACTCTCTAGATGTGCAAATCTGGTAGAAACGTCCACAAAAAGACTTGCAGCTGCAATTGCAGCCAAAGGTGGTTCTACAAAGTATTGACTCAGGGCGTTGAATACAAATACACATCACACTGTTCAGATATTTATTTGTAAAACATTTTGAAAACCATTTATCATGTTCCTTCCACTTCACAATTATGTGTCACTTTGTGTTGGTCTATCACATGAAATCCCAATAAAATACATTTAAGTTTTTGGTTGTAAGTTGACATAATGTGGAAAATATCAAAGGGTATGAATACTTTTTCAAGGCACTGTAGTTAGAACAAGTACATAGTCATGTATTTTCTCCGTTTTCACTTGGTGCATGCTTTATTCTAGGCCAGTTTAGAAGGTAATGAAGCCATTGTGTTACAATGACAGCCAAACAATCAGAAATGTCAGCCACCATGTTTCTCTCTATGTCTAAGGAGCCTGCACCTTCTCTATTCTTATGCTGCAATAGGATCATGAAGCTTTTCATTGTTATATCTACAACCTTCCAAAATGCTTCCTTTTTCCCGTAAATCTCAGGTGACTTCTATTTTGCTGTAAGAACAGTAGAATGTATCTCTGCAGAGTTTAATTTCATCTGAACACTCACTATAAGGCCCCTTTTACATGGGCTCACTGATCAGGTCCAACTGTCGTTTTTTCAGGCGGACCTGATTGGACCCTCCAGTCTCTTATGGACCAGCGGACAGGTCTGCTGACACCCACCGCCATCCGATCCGATCCTGTCTGGCAAAAACAGACGGATGGTGGACCTATTACCCTTTCTGGCGGATCAAATCGGATGATATGGACATGCAGTCTGTTTCTATTCGATTACCCCATAGATGAGAGCGGGTTGTGTCCATGTCTGCTCCTTTCACACTGGTGAAATTAGGTTTACAGGCATTCAGGAGGCATTCCTACTGCCTCCTAAGGCCTGTTTTGTATTTTTTTTTTTATTGCCAAAAGGTAATTTTACATTGTAGGACCACTCTGCAACTGGAAGACCAGCATTTGGCTTGCGGTTGCCGCGTGGACCCATTTGCCAACATGGGGGGGCGGTGGGTTGACCACACCTCCCAACTTTTTGAGATGAGAATGAGGGACACCTATCAGCAAAGGTGTGCAGGCATAGGACACACCCCTTGTCATCCCCCCTTAACCTCCCTGGCGGTATGATTCTGTCTGGAATTACGTACCAAAAGCGGTACAATTATTTTGCATGGAAATTCTGCGTTTTATACTGTAGGCCTGCAATTCTTAGGAATAACTCACTTAAATTTGTCCAAACCAGAGTCTAGTAGACATCCCGGGTATGATACAGTTTGAAACACAAAATCATAAAATTATAATATAATAAATAACTATAAATAATTATAACAAATAATAATGTAATTATAATAAAAATTATTCACTAATGTAATCAAATCAAAATCACTGAAATTTGCTCAGTTACAGAATTGTCGCTGTCATTACTTTTATTTTTTTATGACGAATTTCCCCACAAATCGCTATCGCTCAATTCTGCAAGTGATTATAATTTATTATCGCTGTTTTCTAGCTGCTCTAAAATCACTTTTGACATAAAGGGACACTTTTAGTTGCTATGGACAATCTACAGTTTGCAGGCACAAAAAAAATGTTTTTATTATGTAAAAGAACATGCAGGGCACTGGGCAGACCACTAGGGACAGGGGGGTGTGTACTTTTTACATACAGTACTGTAATCTATAAGATTACAGTATTCTGTATGTAATGTGTTTGTTTACTTTTTTGAATTTGCCGCCGGTCTCCGCCCCCGTGCGCCGTTACGTCGCAGGGAACGGAGATCGGCGGCGCGCGGGCACTGTGTGAGTCGAATGAAGGACGCCACTCGCTCACACAGCGGGGATGCATCGCTGGATCCAGGGACAAGGTAAGTACAGTAACCCTGCCTGGATACAAGGTAAGCCAGCGCGCTGCAGGCTCTGCATATTCACCCCGAGGGCGACTCGGGGATATCGATATTTACATAAAAAATCCACCCCGAGTCACGCTCGGGGATACCGGCAGGGGGGTTAAAGGAGAATTGTACAAAAAAACAAGACAGGTGCTTTTTCTACCTCTACTATTCCTTTATATTGTCTTTTGGAATTTACAAATGCAGCAATTTTGAAATTGGATGAAAGGTTTAGCACTAAGAAACACTTTTTGATAGATAAAAAGTGCATTTTATATACAACTATATAGATCAGACCAAAATGAGGGACAAATGAGGAGAAAAGAGGGACAGGGGGACATTGCTTCAAATCAGGCACAATCCCTCGAAATTAGGGACAGTTGGGAGCTATGGGGGACAGGCATTAAAATGTTTACTTATCTGAGCAGTACCATGTCCACTTGTAGGTGGATGGTCAGGGGGCGATAAAAACTTGGATCAACTGCCTGTCTTCTGTTTTTACCAACCCCTGGCTGCATTTGTGAAAGGAGCATTTTTGTATATATCTCACAGGAATGTCTCAGTGGTTCAATGAGGTAACGTGGTTGTATAGCATAGTCTCTTTAGGGCTCTATAACAACTTCAATAAAACAGTAAAGAAAACAACATAAAATCCTCATAAACAGCATCTCTGACGTCCATGGTAGCTCTGGTAACACAGGCGAACAGCTAGATAGCACTAGGTGTTCCTCACGGTAGCTTGGTCTTCTGAAGAATCACATGCTGGTTCTTAATAGAGAGAGCCTCTCACTTGACTGCAGATAACTTACCCAGCTACCTCTGGCTCATCAGAGCTGCTAAAGGCAGGGAAGCTGAGGAATTAATACTCCCTGGGTGTGTCCAGCAACACAGAGTGCTGTAAAAAAAAATGAGCTATAGGGACCTGCACCTGCATCTGAGGATGGAGAGTAAATGGGTTATACTTTCTATTATAACAGCAGGTCCTGCTGGTTGTTTAGCATTGTGTGATATACAAATAGCCACTAGATGGCATGCCTACAAATGTAGGTAAAAATACATTCATGAAAATAAGGCAAGAAGGTAAAAAAATACATGAAAATAATTGTCAGGTAAACTTTACGTGAATTTTCTAGAGGTCTAAGCGTAAATTAAATAACAGCGTTGCTATAAAAAGGATATTTACCATATCACTTATGTTCTTTAACCACTTCAGCCCTGGAAGGATTTGCCCCCTTAAAGCGGATGGCCCATTAAAACAAAATATTAAAAGCCAGCAGCTACAAATACTGCAGCTGCTGACTTTTAATATTAGGACACTTACCTGTCCTGGAGTCCAGCGACGTCTGCAGCAGAGAGACGAGCGTTGGCTCGTCTCTGCTGCTCGTCTCTGCTGCTCCCCCCTCCATCCACAGGGAGGGAACCAGGAAGTGAAGCGCTCCGGCTTCACTGCCCGGTTCCCTACGGCGCGAGTCGCGCTGCACCCTCCGATTGGCTCCCACTGTGTGCTGGGAGCCGAGAGTTCCCAGCACACAACTGGGGGGTGACGGGAAGCTAGGAAAACCCGTCTTTTGCCCGACTCTGCTGTGGCCGGAAATTTTTTCGATACTGCACTGCGTCGCTTTAACTGAAAACTGTGCCGTTGTGCGACGCTGCACCCGAACAAAATTGACGTAATTTTTTACCCACAAATAGAGCTTTCCTTTGTGGTATTTGATCACCCCTGCGGTTTTTATTTTTTTTTGCGCTATAAACAAACAAAGACCAACAATTGAATATATATATATATATATATATATATATATATATATTTACTTTCTGCTATAATACATATCCAAAAAATATCTAAAAAAAACGAATGTATTCATCAGTTTAGGCCAATATATATTCTTCTACATATTTTTGGTAAAACAAATTGGTTTGCGCAAAAGTTATTGGCCCAGATTCACAGAGCGATTACGCCTGCGCAACTGCTGTTGCGCGTGCGTAAGTCTAAATGTGCGCGTGCGTATAGTTGGACGCGATTCACAAAACAATATACGCCAGAAATCTACGTTTTTTGGTCCGGCGTAATTGAATTAGACATTCGCTTCCCTTCGCGCAAAACTGCGCTAGACACACCATTGATTTGCTAGTCAAATATGCTAATGAGGGAGTTACGGGGATTCACAAAAAAACGCAGTTGCTGCGCAGGCTACGCGATGTGCGCAACTGCAAAATGTTCTGTCTAAAGTTAGAGGACCTAAAAGCTGGTCTAAATTTTGAAAAAAAGTCTAATTGTCAGATAAAGCAACACTGTTAGTGAGGAGTTCAGCAGTCACACGTGTTGTCCAACAATCTGTATGCCAACATGCCAGGGGCATCGTCGCGCATAGCTATACTACTGACTTTAGATGAACAAAGAAGGATGAGGGCACGGAGGATGGCACTAAGGAGGGCACGGGAGAAGTTTTTTTTTTTTTTTGCTTATATAAAATTTACAATTTAATCTAATCTAATACAATATTCTTATCTGATACAAGCCCCTCACTCTTCACTTGATATATCACACACGCATAGACATCTTTGGCATGAGAGATTCTGAGGTGTCTCGCATCTTCAGATTCACCCCTCATGCCATCATGGAATTACCACAACCTTGCAGGAGGACATCAGCAGCCCAACACATGGCACCACCCATGACACCCATGACAGCTACATATACAATCAGAGCCCCATCCCCACAGATTTCAAACAGAACATGTATGGGGACAGCTGGCTGGTTGGTGAGTGACATGGGAGTCAGGCATGACTATCCCCTCCCGTGATGCACACCTCACAAGTGGCACATGCATGACTAACATCCTCCTGTCTTTTCCCTTCAAGGTGACTCTGCATATGCACTGGTACCCCATCTCATGACCCCATCTCATGCCAGCTCACATTATGCATCTTTGCACGTTAAACACACACATTAATCATGGCACAATGAGAATGCATGCATGCACACCACTGTGGTCCCTAGCACACAAAGAGAAAAAGAACACCCAAAAATCACACTAGCACTCAGCAAGAAACAGACACAAAAAAATCAGATGAAAAAATAAAGCCAGAAAACAAACGCTCAGAAATATATCAATCAAACAAACAGTCTCAAACACTTATCAAAATACACTTTCACAAAACTACCAACAAGCACTAGATCACACAGAACACTAATCTGACAACTACAAAACACACTCTAACGAACAACAGAGCAAAAGCACTTGATTCAATGGGAAGGGACACAAAGGGATGTACTTTTGCAATGGAAGGGCGTTTGTGTGTGTCTATTTATGCTGTCTGCGTAGTTCACAACATTGCCCTAGTCCATTTCCTATTTCACTGATTGCGCCGCTCCCGAGTTGTGAGCATGCGCACAACGGAGCTGACATGGTTTCCTTCACGCGCGCATGCGCGAGTCGGCCGGCCCTTCATTTGCATGGGGTCACGGCTCATTTCAATGTAACACGCCCACGTCCCTCCCAATTTGTATTACTCCTCCTTACGCCTCCGGAAAAAACCTTACGCTTGCGCAATCTCTTGCGTAAAAGCTACGTGAATCGCGGGATTACGCGGCTAGATTGCGCAAGTCTAATGGAAAAGTGGTGCGCTACGCCGGACCGATAATGCGCCGATCTACGTGAATCTGGGCCATTGTGTCTACAAACTACGGGATAGATTTAGGGACTTTTTATTTAATTGTTTTTACTGGTAATGGTGGCGAACCTTAATGTGACTAATCTGACCCCAAATTACACTTTTTGCGGACCAGTGACATTTTTACATTGATCAGTGCTATAAAAATGCACTGATCAATATAGAAATTACACTGGCAAGGCAGGGGTTAACACTAGGGGTTTGGTTTGTGTTCCCTGGGTGTGTTCTAACTGTGGGAGGATGGGCTCACTGGGACATGACAGAGATCACTGTTCCTGATCACTGATAACAGAAGATGACATGTTATTGGGTAGAACGGGGAATTGCCTTGTTTACATAGTAATGCGTTTCGACACTTAGCCTTGTTCACAGCACAACCATGAACAAGGCTAGGTGCCGAAACATGTCAACTGTCACATTTTAATGGTCATGTTATAATAAAAGATTACAGAAGAATTTCCAGAGTGGCAAGCATTTAGTTTTTTATTCTTAGGTATCTTAGTTGGATGGAAGGAGGACATGCCAAACCTAGTGGCTAGAATAAATTGGTATTCTAGCCAAAAGAGAGAGTTTATGCTCATATGCTTTTAACTGACATACACCTGTAAACACGCATAAATAAGCACAAATACAAGAGATTAGAGTTTTATTTTCTGATAACTTCTGGTATATTTGGAGCATACCAATGTTCGTGAAGCCTAAGTGGGGCAGTTGCGGGGGCTATAAAACGATGGATCAACCCCTATTTTTGCCACTACCCAATCGAAAGTGTAAATGAGCCCCTGCGTTTCCCTGAGGGGTTTAAAGTGGGAGTAAACTTCTATCTCTGACTTTGTGTCTAGGAGATATTTACAAATCGCCGTACGGCAATTTCTCCTGCGCATGCGCCAGAGTTAGAAAGGGCACGCTGTGCCGTTTCTATCTCGGGTCATGCCGTAAAAGGCGCCCCCCCCCCTCGTGCATGCGCGGGAGTGACGTCACACAATGTCACACGATGTCACGATGACAGATCAGATCAGAAGATGCAGATTAGTGATAATCACTAATCTGCAGTATACTAGTCACCAGACAGAGAGACTGCATTGTAGTACAGATGAAAATCCACTTTATTGATCAGGAAATTTTGTCATCTTTTGTAACGTTACGCCGGATAAGATTTGAGAATTAGGATCTCAACTGCGGAGACTTCTCGGTTTCGGACCCATGTTTCACTCTCTTTTGTGCAGAGAGTTTGGGATCCTAGCATCACAGTCTCAGTTAAGAAATATGGCGCATATTCCTTCATAGGCGCCAGTGAAAACTCAAAACAAATATAAGTATAAAGTCCAGGTAGAACTGATACTATAGTTTAGGCTCACTAGGGTAATACCCTGGGGAGTGAGGTTGCACGAATACTGGATACAAATTCAAACTCTAATAGCAGGGTAAATAGTATTAGCGCCGTATGCCTCAAGAGTAATGGACTGGTCGCAGTGCAGCAGTGTTGAGGGAATGGCGTGAAAGCAGCGTTCCACTAATACTTGGAAACTACAGACCAGGCTCTAGTTAAATGCAGAAGTAGCCGAGCATGCGTGGCATGTAATAAAACGGCCAAGTCCTCAAAGTAATAGGCAGTATATGTGCACACAGTAACATTTGAGAAGGAGGTACATAGGCATGAAAGACTTCTGTTTATACTTGGTGACTTTAGAATGTAGAAATCATGGCAGGATCCTTATTAGAAGTACCAAACATAGAGAGGCTATGGCTGCAGTAATTCCTGGTATAGTTAGCATACATAACTTAGCAGGCAGGATCCTTATTAGAAGTACCAAACATAGAGAGGCTATGTCTACAGTAATTCCTGGCATAATTTAGCATACATAACTTAGCAAGGCAGCACGGTTCACAGGACAGTAAGGGTCAGCAGAGACGAGACTCCGCCATGAGGGTCAGCAGAGACGAAACTCCGCCATGAGGGTCAGCAGAGACGAAACTCCGCCATCAGGGTCAGCAGAGACGAAACTCTGCCATCAGGGTCAGCAGAGACGAAACTCCGCCATCAGGGTCAGTAGAGAATACATTGCATTGAACAGGGTACTTGCAATACTGAAGTGCATGATGCAGGCATAAGGTCAGGCTCCAAGTGTCCAGACAGGTAAGGCTTGTGAAGCAGGCAGTGGAGTCTCCTGGTACAGGTCAGGAAGCTGAAGTTCAGAGCAAGTGCGTCTGGATACCCAACCGACAGAGGCGTTGTTTCAGCAAAAATAAAGGAACACTTCCTGGTCAGTGCTGGGAGCTTAAATAGGCCGCCCAGCAACTTGACAGGAAGTCACAGAATAATCAGAAAGAAGGAAGTAACTATAGTTGAACTTCCAAGTGAGAGGCTCTTCAGGAAGGAGGTTTGGGAAGGAAGTAACGGATGAGAGTTAACTGGGGAAGAACTAAGTATAATTGTAGAGAGACGTTACATCTTTATAGTGAGTTTAAAGCTCCAAAACAGAATTGCAATTAAGGACGCTGATAGTTAGTAGAGCCAGTCCTTCTATACATGGCCCAGTTCCCATCAGTTCAGCAGGGGGCCTAGGAGCAGAGCGGGGACTCTTCAAATACCTTTGCATGCACAGTAATTCCAGGGGCTATAACTCCCATTGATTAAAGTGGATGTAAACCCACTCTAATCCTTTTCTAAACTACTGCCATAGTGCTGATCTATATGTATCCTTACCTGTCAAATGTCTCCCCTCTGTCTGTTATAAGACCCGAAAACTGCAGATTCTGTGAGTGGGTCTGTTGTCTGGAGCTCAGTGGGTGGAGTCGTGATGTCAGTAGACTCCCCACCCATCTCCAAACTCCCCTCATCAACATGCATTTTGTCCTATGTATTTCCATGTCTTTATAGTTAATAGATTATCCAAGATCTAAATATCTCTGTCACTAGAAACTATCAAACAAATTTAGGCAAGAGGTCTCTGTAACACTTCCTGATGACGGCCCATTAGATTGGCTGAAATGCACTGAGACTTAGACCCACCATTTGTTTCAGGGATTCGAGCAACTACCGCGGCAGTGGTCTACAATTGTTTATGGGCCGATTTCCCCAAAAAATCACCTGCTATTTACACTGGTGCCAGGCCACAGGCACCCTTACATAAGTAAGTGAGTTCAACTACTTTGTTTTTAAAATTTAAAATAAACTTTTCCAAACTGTATTGCGCAATGAAGCTCCTTCTTTCATATCTATTCGTATGAAGTAAATACACTTCAGAAATCGTCAGCCCAAGAAAATCTTCAGGGGTCTCCCCACACGCTTATCTAACCAAACTAGAAATAGTTGGTCCATATTGAGGGGTGAGTTTACATTCATGTGGGGGCATCTTGTCTAAGCACCAAGAAACACAGATTTTGTAACCTTTGATGAGCACCAATTATTACTGGATTGGGACTGTTATTGTTAGTGACAACAGTGTTGTAGAATGATATGGAATCTGTTTAATAATATTTAGCACTTAGTGCGTGTATTCATTTATTGTCTCTGTAACACCGCCGGTCCAACAATTTTACAAATAAAGGTTAGAAAATAGAAAAAGAGAAAAGATAAGCATCTGACTCCCTGTAACCATGATTACCCTTTCTTTCTGTGCCCCTTATATGAACCCAGCTCTTGGCCCTATTATTGCTCTCTGTTTTAGCCCTGGTAAACACTGGTGGATTTTGACATGCGATTTGACATGTCAAATCGCATGTCAAATCGGCAGCATTTTCCACAATTGCCAGCAATGGCATTGTCTTAATCGGTGCGACGCCGCATCTGCGGTGCTGCACCGATTTCAAAAAGTAGGTTCTGTATTACTTTTTACGATTTCGGGCGATTAACTTTGGTACAGGTTTCTGCACAGATGTCTCTGTAGTCACGGCTGAAAAACGGGACTGACAGGCGGGAGTGAAATTATGCAAGTTCATCTGAACTCGCATGGCTTCATTCCCGCAGTCCAGTGTGAAGCTGTGCTTAGACAGATCTTCCCAGGCTTGGCTGTTGGAGAATATATTCCCTCACTGCTCTGGTCTGATTTCTTCTTGACAAGGGTGCGCTTCCCTATGCACCAAAAGCCCACTTAACTAAAATGTAAACCTTATTGTAAATTTTTAAAAAGGTATGTAAATGACCATAACAGGTATACCTACTGTATAGGATGAGGTCAATTCCATTATATATGAACCAACGTTCTATCTCTATGTGGTAATATTATCATCTATCAAGTTTTTTTTTTTTTTTTCAAATTATTTTTATTAAGGTTTCCAAACAATACACAAAGAAAAATACACAAGACAAAACATAAGAACACGGCTCAAATGCATACATTGTAGAGATAAGAACACATGGTACAGTAAATTGCAACAGTGCGCTTCCATTGGCAGATGTGCAGGAATGGGGGGGCAGGGGTGCACCCAAACACAAACAAGACATAACCTCAGTGTGCCGGCACATCAGCTCGGCATATACCAATAACAGGACACTAGCCACTAGACAGACATAGCATTTACATTGTACTATCAGCCAGCAGTGTCGGCCTCCGCCAGCCAAGCGCGCCAAACTTTATCGTACTTCTGCGGGCAGCCCCGATTAATATACGTTTCCCTATACAGGGGAAGGCTGGTGTTCACCAGACGCCTCCACTGCACCAGGGAGGGGGGCGTGGATTTCTTCCAGTGCATGGCAATATTCTTACGTGCATAGAAAAGAAGCAGGCTGATCAATGTGCGTTTAGCGGAGGTCGGAACAATGTGTTCAATAATAGCCAGGAGACAGATTTCCATTGCCAAGGGCAGTTGAACCGCCGCAATCTTATTGGTCATTTCCAGTACCGCTTCCCAATACTGTTTCACTGCGGGGCATTGCCAAAAAATGTGAGAGAAGTCACCAGGGGAGGCGCTACATCTCCAACACTCCGGGGAATGTGCAGGGTTCATCTTGTGGAGCCTGTGCGGGGTGAAATATGCCCTGTGGGCAATCTTAAATTGCACCAGCCTGTCTCGAATAGAGACCAGGGTGCGGAAGGGAAGGTCCCATACGTCATCCCAGTCATCTGTGTCTAACGTAGGAATGTCACCCTGCCACCTGGATCGCAGCCCGTCCAGGGGAGGGAGAGAGACAAAGATCAGGTATGAGTACAAATGCGAAGCGGGCTTCGTCTCACAGCAAAATCTAAGTGTTCTCTCCAACTCCGACTGGGCCACGATGCAGGATGGCAGCGGGAACTGTGCCGCGAACGCATGTGACAGTTGATGGTATCTGAAAAGATAATGTGGGGGTAAATTAAATGTGGACAAGAGCTCTTCAAAGGGTATCAGTTTATTTTGCGAGACAATGTGCGAGATCAGTTTGATACCGCACTTTGACCACGCAACGGGGTCTAAAAGCTTATAAAAGTGGTTCAAGGTAGGGTTCAGCCAGATAGGGGCATTGGGGGAAACCTCGGAGGGTTTGCACTTCTTAATGGCCAGCCCCGTCCGCCACGCCCGCAGGGTGGTAAGCATGAAAGGGGTCAGGGGGTACGGCGCGCGGGAGCCCCGAAACAGCAAAAACTGGAGGGCCTCCAACGATCCGACCACCAAGGCCTCCAGGGCAGTAGAGGTGTTGGTCCCGTCTGGTCGCAGCCATCAGGCCGCAGTCACCAACTGGGTTGCCAGAAAATACTTGTAGCAGTCGGGAACGCCATTCCCCCTGCGTCCCCCTGCGTCCGTGGTCATCATTGTTGCTAACTTGTACCTTGGCGGAGAGGGGCCCCAGATGAAAGAGGAGAAAATCTGATTCAATTTACAAAAGAAGGACTTGGGCACCCACTGCGGGGAATGGCGGAATAGATATATAAGCTTAGGGACAATTTTCATCTTGATAAGATTAATCCTTCCCCAAACAGATAGCGGGAGATTACTCCAAGCCTTAAGCCTGGATTGGGCTTCTAGTAGAACCGGGGACAAGTTAAGTGAAATAAAATCAGAGGCAGAGACCTGTACCCCTAGGTATTTAAAGGAACTAACCCAGCAGAGAGGGATATCGGGCAGGGAGGTGGACCGGGCCGCCTGGTCAATTGGGAAGAGCAGCGATTTGGACCAATTCACCTTGAGTCCAGTGACCGAGGCGAACGTGTCTAGAACAGTCAGTGCACCATGCAGCGAGGGACCCGCGTCATTCAGGAACAGTAGCATGTCGTCCGCGTACAGGGCCACCCTCTCCTCCAGCAGGCCCACATGTAGACCTCTAATAAGCGGTGAGGAGCGGAGAGCCTCCGCCACCGGTTCAATGGCAAGGGCAAATAGGGCCGGAGAAAGAGGGCAACCCTGCCTTGTACCTCGGAAGAGCCTGAAGGGGACGGACAGTCCACCACCCAGACGTACCGAGGAGGTGGGAGTCTTGTAGATTACCTGAAGCCTTTTAATAAAGAGTAAGGGAAATCCCATCCTTCGCAAAGTTTCCCACAGGAAAGGCCACTCGACCGTGTCGAAAGCCTTTTCAACGTCTAACGAGGCCACAGTCCTCGTCCCCACATTTAGGTGTTGGGTGTGTATGTTGGTAAACAGCCTCCTGAGGTTCACATCCGTAGACCTCCGGGGTATAAAGCCCGTCTGGTCCGAGTCGATTACCGTGGGCAGCATGGGATATAACCGAAGGGCAAGAAGTTTAGTCAGGATTTTGAAGTCTGTATTCAGGAGAGCAATGGGCCGGTACGAAGCACAGGAGGTCGGGTCCTTTGGGGGTTTGTAAATTAGCGTCAAATGAGCGTGGTACATGGAGACGGGGAGACTGCCATCTGTCAAGCATGAGGTGTACAATTGGGCCAGCAAGGGGGCCAAAAGGCCCACATGTGCCCTATAGAAATCTAGGGGGAGCCCATCCGGCCCAGTCGCTTTGCCCGACGGAAAGGACTGGATGGCCTTTTGCACCTCTAAGGCCGTGAAAGGTTGGACCAGAGCTTCCCTCTCCCCGTCCGAGAGCCAGCCCAGCGCCAGCGAGTCCATCAAAACATTCAGAGATTCAGGTCGGAAGTCCCCGCGTAGGCCAGAGGAATATAGAGTCCTGTAAAAGTCACTAAAGGTCTGGAGGATTTCCTGGGGGAGGACACAGTTCCACCCCCAGGGGTCCGAAGGAGCGAAATCGTCGTGAGGGGGTGGTCATGCTGTGCCATCATGGCCAGGAGGCGGCCGTTACGGTCCCCCTGCTCGAAGGCCCGTTGCTTGCCCTTGTGGATCTCCAGGCACGTTTCCTCGGCCAGGTGTAAATGTAAGTCCCGTTGGGCCGCCATCATCAGATCAAAATGATCCAGGGTGGGGTCCAAGTTGTACCTGTCAGTCTTGTCAGTGGTTATCTGCTCAAGTTCCCGAGTCCGGGCTGAGTGCTGTTTCGTGACATTAGCTATGTAGGAGATGTACTGCCCCCTAGTGTAAGCCTTGAAGGCATCCCACACAACCTCGGGAGAGGAAGTGTCTGCATTGTGTTCCCAAAATTCAGTTAGTAAGGGGGGCAAGGTATCAGCTACGTCAGGATGAGTAACCCATTGCGCGCCCAATCGCCAAAGCGCAGCATTGCGCGATGCCGGAGAGCGGAGCACTTCCACCAGAGGACTATGGTCCGACAGACCACTTGGAAGATAGTCCGCCCCAAACACATCCGCCAACAGTGCGGGATTGGAGAAGGCCAAATCTATCCGGGACGCGCTCTTGTAGGAGGCTGAAAAACACGAGTAGGCTCTCACCTCAGGGTGCTTCCACCTCCAGACCTCCTCCAGACCCATCGCCTGAGCCCAGGCAGGCAGGTCCACACACCGATGTTTGGGCGGTGCCGGTCTGTCCAGGTCGTGTGATAAGATGGCGTTAAAATCACCCATTACCAACACCTTCCCCGGGCAAAACGGCGTAATTTTATCCATTACCTCATACAGTAAGGCAGGTGCAAAAGGGGGGATGTACAAATTGATAACAATGTACCTCTGTGCCCAGAGCGTGAAGACCAGTATCACATATTTACCCAGGGGGTCCGTACGGACCTCCTCAATCACACAAGGGAAATTTTTGTGAATAAGGATTGACACTCCCCTAGCATAGGTAGAGTATGTTGCATGTATCGCCCGCTGTATCCAGGGCTTCTTGAGAGTCAGGATCTTGCTGCCCATGAGATGAGTCTCCTGGAGTAGGATAAGCTGGGGTGAGCGGCTTTTTAGGTATTGAAAGAGAGTGGCACGTTTAAATTTAGAGTTAAGGCCTCTGACATTCCAGGAGAGAATGGTAAATGAATCACGTGAGTGATCAGCCATTTGGCGGAGGGGGGAGGAAATAGAAAGGATAACTATAGAGGTACACCCTGGGGACCCCAGGAGCGGCAAGATCCCGAGCACACAGCACTGCATGATATGAACACTTGAGCACGGCATATTCAAAAATCAACAACAGGCATTGAGCTTACAAGACAAAACCAACATTAAGAAAAACCAAATTCCCAGGCACTGAGTGCCTATCCTACTATGTCCCAGCCCTCTAACAACGGTCAGGGGGGTGGGAATAGTTTCTTCCCAAAAACCGTCAAACAGGAGTGTAAATGAGCCCCTAAAAACTGGGGGCCCTACACGGCAGGCGCCAGGTCGCCCACTCGGATACCCGGACATCGGGTACAGCAAAAACCAATGGTCAGTGTCCAGCCTCCGGAGAGCAAAAAAAGGGGGGGGGCAAACACAAAAAGGGAGGAAGAGGAAAAGAAAAAAAAAAAAGGGGGGGGGGGAGACCAGCAAAAAAACACGGGGGGGGGGTAGCAGTCCTGGAGTGCCACCACATCCGTAGGCCGAGGTAGTGCGTGTCCTAGTTTGTGCACTGAGCAGTCACAACTCCTGACAGCCGAATCAGGACCGATTCCCGGGCAAGGCAGCGCATAGCGGCCAATGCTCCATGTTAACTGAGGAGGAGAAATGCAAGGGGGGCGGAGGGGTCTAAAAAAGGGGGGGGAGAAACAAGAAAATATGAGTACGGGGGGTCAGAGGTGGGTTAACGGACCTCGAATCAGTCATCAGGTGACACCGCAGGTGACACGGCAGACCTGCCTACCTGCCAACAATGGGAACTCGGGGGGGGGGGGAGATGAGGGCAGCGGCAGCCTTAACGGAAAAAACAGACAGGAATGACCTCAATCATGAAAAATTGTCAACAAGAAGTAAGGCAGTGTTAGGGAGAGAGTAGGCCAGGGCGCCGTGTCAAGGAAGCCAGGCGAGGGGAGGCAGGCATCACATGGGAGGCAGGCAGGGCAACAATAAAATACTTGCCACGAGGTGAAGTCCTTCAGCGACCCTCCAGCCAGGACATGGCCGCCTCTGGATCAAGGAAGAAGCGTGTGCGGTCCCCATCGATCACCCGCAACTTGCTGGGATAGAGCAGGCTGAACTTGAGACCACGATCTCGCAGGCATCTCCTCACCTCTGTAAAGGAGCGGTGTCGGTGCTGCACCTCTGGGGAGTAGTCAGGAAACAGCATGATCTTGGCCCCATTGTAAAGCAGGTCCCTCTTCTCACTGGCAGCAGCAAGGATTCGATCCCTATCCCTATAGTTGAGCAAGCGGAGCAGGAAAGGCCGAGGGGGGGCTCCTGGGATCGGAGGCTTGGGGGGGACCCTGTGGGCCCCCTCAACCACAAATGTAGGCGGCAAGGCTGGCAGGTCCAGGAGGGAGATCAGGAAGGTTTCCGTGAATTCTGCAGACCTGAGGCCTTCCGCCTTTTCAGGGAGGCCCAAGACCCTGATATTATTCCTCCTGAGGTGTCTATGGACTTCTCCTGCAGGGCTTTGACCTGTAGTTGCAGGGCATGCAGATCCCTAGAATCAATCCTTGTGGAGTCTTCCAACTGAGAAATGCAGCCCTCCGCCTCTGTAAACCGGGCCCTAAATTTGTCCATGTCATGGCGGATCAAGCTGACATCCGCAACTAGGTGATCAATTTTGACCATTACCGAGTCCCGACCCTCCTTAATAGCCGCCAGGAGCTCAGCGTGTGAGGCGGCGTGGGATGCCGGCGGATTAGGGGAGGCTGGAGAGCTAGCCGACATCTCCTTTGCGGAGTGCCTCGTGGGTAAGATGGCTGCCGCGACTCGATCGCCGATCCCCGCGGAGGAACGGAGCTTACCCGGAGACAACGGAGGAGGCCTCGGGGTGCCAGGTGCCTTCTTTCGCCCCAGGGTGCCGGGCAGGCGGTTGCTGGAAGGAGGAATCAGCGCTGGAAGTCACCATCATCTATCAAGTTTAATTGGTGAAACTTCTCTTGATGTATACAGTATCTCACAAAAGTGAGTACACCCCTCACATTTTTGTAAATATTTTATTATATCTTTTAATGTGACAACACTGGAATAATGACACTTTGCTACAATGTAAAGTAGGGAGTGTACAGCTTGTATAACAGTGTCAATTTACTGTCCCCTCAAAATAACTCAACACACAGCCATTAATAGAAGAATAAAGTAACCGCTCAGTAGTAATCAAAGAGCCTCCTCACTGAAACCAAACCACGGGTACTAGCTATGACTAAGCACTGAAGCTACAGTGCGAAACGTTAGCTTTTGTCCCAATTTTTGCTGTGGCGTGTTTATTTTGTGATCGATTTTAATTAAGGGAACATTTTTGGAGTGCAGCTGTCCAAGCTTCTTTCGTATTTTTACACAGCCATTAATGTCTAAACCGCTGGCAACAAAATATCCAAATTGGGCCCAACTAGCCATTTTCCCTCCCCGTGTCATATGACTCATTAGTGTTACAAGGTCTCAGTTGTGAATGGGGAGTAGGTGTGTTAAATTTGGTGTGATCGCTCTCACTCTCTCATACTGGTCACTGGAAGTTTAACATGGTCCCTCATGGCAAAAAACTCTGAGGATCTGAAAAAAAGAATTGTTGCTCTACATAAACATGGCCTAGGCTATAAGAAGATTGCCAAGACCCTGAAACTGAGCTGTAGCACAGTGGCCAAGACCATAGCGCAAGGTCTCTATCATCCTTTAGCTCTGTGATGTCATCATGTAGGAGTGTAAGAGGACTCCAGTGGCAACCTGTGAAGCTCTGGTGAAATCCATGTCCAAGAGGGTTAAGGCAGTTCTTGAAAATAATAGTGGCCACACAACATTTGGGAACTTTTGGCCCAATTTGGACATTTTCACTTAAGGGTGTACTCACTTTTGTTGCCAGCGGTTTAGACATTAATTGCTATGTGTTAAATTATTTTGAGTGGACAGCAAATTTTCACTGTCATGCAAGCTGTACACTTACTATTTGTCATGTCCCGGGGTGTATTCGAACCTGGGTCTTCCTGGTCTTAAACCATAGCCTTACCTGATGTGCCACAGAAGAGATCTAGGCCTTGGGAATATCCTTATTGTGTTCAACACACACCTCGGACTCACTAGCTCCACCTGCTGCCAGCTGTGGACAATTCTCATTCTGGACAGCCTTTAAATAGGAAGTGAGGTCATCACTCAGCGCCCGTTTATTTGGATTACTTCCTGGGTGTTTTGTCTTCAGTGATCTGCATTGTATTGAACTCCTGCCTGATATCCCGACTATTCTACAGCCTGCTGATTTTGTACTTTACCGCCAGATCGTGTATGACCTTTGCCTGCCTGACCCTTCTCCGGAATCCGATTGTGAACTATTTGCCTGATCCGTTGCCAACCGTATCTGCCTGACGACTCTTTGCCTGGATCTCCAGCATACCTGTTCCACTTCAGGACACTACCTTTTACAGGTACCTAACATAATAAACGGGCCACAATGGCAGTGGACCCTGCTGAGATTGTTAAGGCGATTACACGTCAGGGACAACTGATCGGAGCGCATGAACAGCATCTTTCTTCCCTGGACGCCAAGTTAGATGAACTTTGCACTATGCTTAAATCTTGTTTGCCTGGTTCCTCTGCAACGGTCCAGATGCCGGATCCTACTTCTGCTACGGTCCAACCCGCCTCTTCTGTACCACCAAAACTTCCCTTGCCTGACAAGTTTGGTGGTGATACTGAGGACTGCAGAGGCTTTTTAAATGTTTGCCGTTTGCATTTCCGCAACAACCCTGTGACTTTTAGCACTTCATCTGCCAAAGTGACTTTTGTAATTTCCTTGTTAAAGGGGAAGGCCCTGGCCTGGGTCTCTCCTTATTTGGAACGAAACGATCCTATACTTCAAGATGCTGAGAAATTTCTGGCTTCTCTCCAGACTGTATTTGACAAGCCAGATAGAGCATCTGCAGCTGAGTACTCCCTCTTGGACATACAACAAGGCACCAGATCTGTGGCACAGTATGCTATTGAGTTCCGTACCCTTGCTGCTGAGACTCATTGGGACTCAAGGGCATTACGTGCAGCCTTCCGAAAAGGTCTCACAGATCGCATCAAGGATGAATTAGTCTATAAGGATCTCCCAGAAGACCTTGAGAAATTCATAGAGCTGTGTGTTCGTCTGGATGTTCGGTACCATGAAAGGTGCCAAGAGAGACTTAGAACCCGCAAGTTTCCTAAGCCAGTTTACCGTTTGGCCCCTAACTTCCAAGCACCACCTCAGCCAGAACCTGAAACCTCTGTTGAACCCCAGGCACCTGTGGAACCCATGGATGTGAGCCGTCTCCACCTAACTGAGTCAGAGAAACAAAGGAGGCGTTCATTGGGCCTATGCCTGTACTGTGGACTTAAAGGACATTTAGTATCTGTCTGCCCTTCCCGTCCAGTAAAAGGCAGGGTCTAACCAGTGTTGGAGGAGCTGGCTTAGACCTTACAGGTAGATCCTCCAAGACCAAGATTACTGTTCCGGCTACTATCCATTTACCTTCTAAGCTTGTTTTCTGCGAGGCTTTTGTGGATTCTGGAGCTGCTGGCATATTCTTGGACTACAATTTTGCAAGAAAGAACAACATCCCGTTTGTTCCAAAGTCTAGACCCCTGAATATTACCACCCTGAATGGACAGCCCTTGGGAGATGGCATTGTGAAATTCGAGACTACGACAATCACCCTTCAGGTAGGCCTCCTCCACAAAGAGGAAGTTGTCTTGTCTCTCATTGATTCTCCGCTTCTGCCTATCATCCTTGGTTACCCATGGTTGCAACTTCACAACCCTTCTTTTGATTGGGAAAAGGGAGAACTAACCTCCTGGGGATCGTGCTGTCGCCCTAATTGTTTGTCTCAACCCAAAAGACTTTCTGCTTGCATGTTGGCTCCTGTGACTATTCCACCTACCTTGCCTCGTGAATACCATGACTTTGCAGATGTATTTTGCAAGCAAAAGGCAGAGGTGTTACCTCCACATCGTCCTTTTGACTGTACAATTAAATTGATTCCCGGAGCACCTCTTCCCAAAGGAAAGACCTACCCCTTGTCTCTGCCTGAACAAAAGTCTATGGAGGAATACGTAAGAGACAACTTGGAAAGAGGTTTTATCCGACCCTCTTCTTCTCCAGTAGGAGCAGGTTTTTTCTTCGTTGAAAAGAAAGATGGGGGCCTTCGACCATGCATAGACTATCGGGGGTTAAATCAAATCACCGTAAAGGACTCCTACCCTTTGCCTCTCATTCTTGAACTGTTTGATGTACTTAAGGGGGCTGTCATCTTCTCCAAGCTAGACCTACGAGGGGCATATAACCTGATTCGAATTAAAGAGGGGGACGAGTGGAAGACAGCATTCAACACTCGTAATGGACACTTTGAATATTTGGTCATGCCATTTGGGTTGTGTAACGCACCTGCTGTCTTTCAACGTTTCATGAATGAAATTTTCCATGATTTCAGCAACCGCTTTGTGATCATCTACTTGGACGACATTTTAATCTTTTCCAAGACTCATCTAGAGCACATCTCGCATGTGAAACAGGTATTACAACGACTTAGAGAAAACCATCTTTATGCAAAAATCGAAAAATGCAGTTTTCATCAAAGCTGTATTCCTTTCCTTGGGTACATCATAAGTGCTGACGGTTTCCAAATGGACCCTCAAAAACTTTCCGCTGTCTTGCAATGGCCCCAACCGACCACTTTAAGAGGACTCCAAAGCTTTTTAGGGTTTGCAAATTACTACAGACGCTTCATTAAAAGTTTTGCCTCCATTGCGGCACCCCTTACTGCCATGACTAAGAAGGGTACAAATTGTAAGGTGTGGTCTTCAGAAGCAAGATCGGCTTTCCAGCGATTAAAGAACACGTTCAGTAAAGCTCCAATTCTTCAGCATCCAAATCCTGATCTCCAGTACATTGTTGAGGTTGATGCCTCTGAGGTTGGAGCAGGTGCCGTACTCTCCCAGAGACAGCCAAAGTCTGGTAGAATCCATCCAGTAGCTTTTTTCTCTAGAAAGTTTTCTCCTGCAGAGATGAATTATGATGTTGGGAATCGAGAACTACTGGCCATCAAATTGGCATTGTCTGAATGGCGACACCTTCTGGAAGGGGCTCCCAAGCCTTTTACTATCCTCACTGACCATAAAAACCTACTGTATCTTCAGACTGCTAGACGTCTGAACTCACGTCAGGCTCGATGGGCTCTGTTTTTCTCCCGTTTTAATTTTGTCCTTTCTTATGTTCCAGGGCATAGAAACAAAAAAGCCGATGCTCTTTCCAGACAGTTCGCTACCTCTGAAGAAGATCAACCAGGCGAGCAGTATATAATCCCACCTCACAAAATTGTTGCGCAAATCTCCACGGCTCTTTCCCAACAGCTACAAGAATCCCAGAATCGTGTTCCCCAGGGCTTGAAGATACCACCAGGTCGCCTGTACGTAGCCCCTAGTCTCAGAAAACCTGTACTCCTCTGGGCACATAATGGCGTGTTATCCGGTCACCCTGGTGTCACCATCACTCTTAAGACCTTGCAACGTCATGTATGGTGGCCTCATATGAAAAAGGATGTTACTGACTATGTGGCTGCCTGCCCAACTTGTGCTGCTAATAAAGTACCCCGCACATTGCCAGCTGGACTGTTACATCCACTTCCCGCACCTCGCCAGCCTTGGACCCATTTGACCATGGACTTCATTGTAGACTTACCCAAGTCCGAGGGCATGACTGCTATATGGGTCACAGTGGATCGTTTTTCCAAAATGTCTCATTTTGTGCCGCTCCCGGGATTACCTACAGCGAAAGCACTGTCCACTCTTTTCCTTTCCCATATTGTAAAACATCATGGCATACCTACCAATGTCGTCTCAGACCGCGGATCCCAGTTCGTTTCCCGATTCTGGAGAGCGTTCTGCAAGAAACTGGGAGTAACGCTCTCGCTCTCTACTTCACATCACCCGCAAACTGATGGTCAAACCGAACGCATGAACCAGACCCTAGAAACCTATCTTCGACATTATGTCAATGCCTTACACTCCAACTGGTCTGAGTACTTGCCTTTAGCTGAGTTCGCCCTAAATTCCCGTTGGCACAGTGCTCTTCATACCACACCATTCTACGCAGCCCTAGGCTATCACCCTCAGACTTTTCCTCTACTTCAGCCTTCTTCTGGTGTACCAGCAGCAGATCAGCGGGTAAAGAATATTCTACTACATTGGAAGAAGATTCGTTCATTACTACAAAAGTCAGCAGGCAAGTACAGACTTTTTTCCAACAGACGAAGACGCCATATACCTCCATATGTGGTGGGGGACAGAGTTTGGCTATCAACCAAGTATGTGAGACTGAAACAACCTTCTACCAAATTGGGCCCTCGATTCATTGGTCCTTACAGGATCATTGCTCGAGTTGGGCCAGTTTCCTATCGCTTAAAATTACCTTCCTCTCTCCGGATACATCCTGTGTTTCACGTTTCCCTCCTCAAAAAAGCTATTTTCAACCGCTACTCCAGATCACAACAGCTACCTCCTCCTGTTCTTGTTGATGGACAAAGTGAGTTTGAAGTCTCCAAGATTCTTGATTCCAGAAGACATGGCCGTGGCCTTCGGTATCTGGTTCATTGGAAGGGATATCCTGTCACAGACCGCTCCTGGGTTCCAGCCAAAGATCTACATGCCCCTTCTCTTATACGAGACTTCCATGCCTCGTTCCCCACTAAACCCCGCTAGGCCCCCGGAGGGGTCCATTGGGGAGGGGGCCCTGTCATGTCCCGGGGTGTATTCGAACCTGGGTCTTCCTGGTCTTAAACCATAGCCTTACCTGATGTGCCACAGAAGAGATCTAGGCCTTGGGAATATCCTTATTGTGTTCAACACACACCTCGGACTCACTAGCTCCACCTGCTGCCAGCTGTGGACAATTCTCATTCTGGACAGCCTTTAAATAGGAAGTGAGGTCATCACTCAGCGCCCGTTTATTTGGATTACTTCCTGGGTGTTTTGTCTTCAGTGATCTGCATTGTATTGAACTCCTGCCTGATATCCCGACTATTCTACAGCCTGCTGATTTTGTACTTTACCGCCAGATCGTGTATGACCTTTGCCTGCCTGACCCTTCTCCGGAATCCGATTGTGAACTATTTGCCTGATCCGTTGCCAACCGTATCTGCCTGACGACTCTTTGCCTGGATCTCCAGCATACCTGTTCCACTTCAGGACACTACCTTTTACAGGTACCTAACACTATTTTACATTGTAGCAAAGTGTAATTTCTTCAGTGTTGTCACATGAAAAGATATAATAAAATATTTACAAAAATGTGAAGGGTGTACTCGCTCTTGTGAGATACTGTACAATATGAGAGTTGTAATCTCCTCTTACATTCAATATAAAGGCTCCAGGTAGTTTATAGGATATTTAAACTCAAGGTCTACTCACCAACACCAGCTGGTATAAAGAGATGGGGGTATACCTTTCTCTCCTCCCATCTACTGTCCACATATAAAAATGAGATGAACAGAAAAATAGAAAGTATACTAGTGAATACTGTCTTACTGAAGATGTGGGCTATCTGTCCTTTGCCCTATCAAATTATCTATATCTCACATATGTAATACAGATACACTGATCCATGTGGACACACATAACCACTGAAGGACGAGCCCCATATATCACTATATCCACAGAAAAGCTTCTCTATTAACCAAGACTGCATTGACACAAGGTATATCTCGCCCCACAAAAATGTAAAAAAAAAGAAGGGGGGGGACGTGTTAGGAAAAATTAAATCACGTGATCATAGATCAATATAAAGTCAGAAGGTGCTCCTAAAAAAAAAATCACCCAAACATAACATGTTTCACTGTTCAAATAGAGCTTCATCTGAGGTAAAAAAAAAAGAAGAAAAATCAAAGAAAAGTGAAGAAAATAAGCAACCAAGAGTAGCTGACTATCATGGTGAAAAGAAATGCTGTCTTTTGTTTGCAGTCCCTGTATTTATGACCTGGCCCTCTAAGATGGCCGCTGCACATGCCCATTTCTGAGGAGAATCCTATCACCATCTTGTGGATGACAATTACAATTACAAGGCAATCACTTATTATTGATTGCTCCTATCCCATATATCATTGTCATGTACATATATACAATTCCTTTTGAGCAAAAAGGGATCAGATGTCCTTTTCTAAATACCAATATGATCCATACAAGTATTAATATTAGATGAGGCTATTAGACAATAAATCCAAAGATTTTTAGTGATATATGAAAGGTAGCAATGCAAAGTCTTCATAGAGGCCAGATGGAGCTTGAGAATGGAGATGGAAAATCCATCATGCTTCCAATTTCAATAGATGTTTATCTATGTCACCTTTCCTTGGGCCCAATTAAAATTGAGCTATGGCCCAAAATGTTAATACCTTAGATTTCGCACCATGTTTTTTCAGGAGCATGTCTAGCAATTGGTCTATCTCTTTTTTTTGTGCAATGTCATTAACATGCTCCATCTCATAACATCCCATAACATAAATGCTTCACTCTGTACTACAATTGAAGACTGATAGTATTTTAATAATTTCTCTATGTTTGGGGTTCTCAAATTCTTTAACAGTGGCAATATAAGGGCATGCCATACAGTGTCCACATCTGAGGCTACCTAATAATTTTTCCGGCATCTATGGGGGAATTACTTTTTTTGTGTAGTTCCTAAATGACTATGCACTAGAATGTCTCTAAGGTTCCTACCCCTTCTGTATATGATTATGAGGCTTTTCATAAGGATTTTAGATAGAACTTTGTTATCTATGTACAATAGCATTTCCAAAATTTCTTAATGATATAAAAAATTTCACCAGATTTATTTAAGTATTTCCCTATAATACGCATACCTGCATTATCATCATTATCAGTCTTGGTCCTTTTTGTCCAAGTAAAGTATCGCTTTGGGACAGTGCTCACCTTTTCATAAGACTTTCTTAAGTCTTACTTTGTAAAATATCCTCCTCCAAAGAAATGTCCAAAAGTTTATTAACAAAGTCTTGTGTATTCTCAATATGAGAAGAGACTGTGGACATATGGACGAAGGATGTAATTAATATATCTGCTGACACCTTCTGTCAGATTTTGATTCCCCGAAACTATAGGGTGACCGTTTTTATTTCCTCTGTTCTTATGCACCTTAGGGAGAGCCTAAAAAGTTGCGATTGTAGGATGGTTGTTTGTAAGGAATGAGCATACATCCTTAGGGAGTATTCCTTGTTCAATACCTCTCTTAAGAATTAGTCTCAGATAATTCAAGTATTTATATGTTGGTTTGGTTCAGAAGCTCGTATTGCAAAAGAGGATGGGGAGGAGCTCCTACACGTAGCACCCTGTGCTGGATGCTGGCGCCTTGTCACCACCCACCCACCTGAAACTCCCACCAACGCTGAGGAGATGCTGATGCTGGGAGAAGAGAGAGTGAGCTGCGTGCGCGGAGGACTGCGGCTGAAGCAGGGAAGGTATGAACGGTAGTGTGACTGCCCACGGCACTCGCGCTTCCCTCTTGGACGTTCCGGCATCTCACCCCCATGGCCGTTTGAAGGAATTTGGGGGGCCCAAGCAAAATGGGGGCCCCCAAGCACCCCCCCGCACGCAAAGCCTACATTAGCGCTACACTAATTTTTTTACACCCATGTTCTTACTCCCCCCTCTTTAGTCCCTATGTTTTTCTATTCTCACCTCCCCTTCTTTCCTGTAGGCTGCCACTGTAGTGTGGCCGAGCTCCTCTTCCTCCTGTTAGTCCGGTGTTCTATCATTATGGGTCCCCAATCCCCTATCAGATAGTGCCTGGGCCGTGCCGGGTACCGCGCGGTACAGGAGATTCAGTTTCCTGTGTTCCCGGCCGGACTGACAGGAAGTGAGCACTCAGTGTTGACTTCCTGTCAGTCCGACCGGGAACAGGAAACTAAATCTCCTGTACCACGCCCGGTACCTGGCCGGACTGACAGGATTCCAGGAGGAATTAAGAGGAGCTTGACTGCACTACAGCCTGGGAAGGGGAAGTTGGGGGCCCCAGGTCAGCTCGGGGCCCCAAGCATTGTTTGTTTTGCCTGTCCTGTAGCGACGGGCCTGCTCATCCCCACATCTGAGTTGCCGTTCGCCGCTCCTTTCCCCTTGCCTCTTCACCCCCCACAATATGGATATGCTGCCTGATGGTTGTTCGGGAAGGACTTGCTGACGGGAACCGCATGTCAGCTACAGCTGGAGCTGGACCCCCCCACTGTCGAGAGATCTGGAGGTGGTGAGCTAAGCACAAACAACCTATATGTATGTGTTAATCTGTGTGGACGGAACTGTTTACTGCATGAGAAAAGTATGCAAGGCAATAGAAAACCTCACTATATATGATAGTTCTTAAAAATGGCTAAAATGTTGATAACTGATGCCAAACTGTGAGGACTGTAGAAGGCTTGGAAGGTTTTTTTCTGCTTTTCTCTGCTTCTTCCTCACAGCACAGGGACACTTATGATTTTTATCTGTTTTTTTATTAAAAAACTAATGCTATTACTTGCTAATTACTGTTGCTATCCCCTTATAACCACTGCCTCTGCTGATGATTGCCGCTGATGATCTTAATTCACTGATAACGGCCACTATTGCTGATAATTACTGCTGCCCTCTGATAACTGAAGTTGTTTATCGATAATTGTTTCAGATAACTATCGCTACTTCCTGATAACGCTACTATTTGACGAATACTGCTGTAGATAATTAACGCCCCCTGTTCATATTCATTGCTATTTGCTCATAAATGGTTGATGCCTGGAGGAGACTCCTCCGCCTGTGGATAACTGTCGCTGTATCCGGATAATTGCTGATTGAAGCTAAAGTTGATCTGTGAATAGGGGCCATCATTTTGACTGTTGCTATCCTATAAGAACTGCTCCCGTTCCTTGATAATTGCTGTTACTCCTTGCCATTTGCAGATAATTACCACCTTTCATTTATAAATTGCCGCTATTACTAGACAATTGTCGCTTACTATTAACTATTGGTAACTGTTTCTGATAAATTGCCTTAATATCTGGACAATCTATTTGTTAACTTTTCTACCACGTGACAACTGCTGCTGCTTGTTGAGAAATATTGGTATTTGCTGATAAACCCGTGGAGGCTAGATAATTTACATTATTGACTGAGGTTCGCTACCTTTCACTAATGACTGGTTGAAAATATTATTCCTATATGTGTATACCGTTGACAGTTGGGGTACAAACTATTTTTTTTTAAGCCAACATAAGAGGAAAGCCAGTCAAAGCGGGGAAAGGGGCACCAGCTGTTCGGAGACCAGGGGGTATCCAGCACTACATGTCATCTGAAACAAGCATGACAGAGAATAGGTGTTTTTATTACTCCTTCTCTCTGGATTTGTTGCAGTATACCAGGGGCTCTCTAGGATGAACCATGGCCACAATAAATATAATTACTTATAATGTAAGGGGGATTAATACCCCAAGCAAAAGGTATAAGGTAAACAAAGAGCTTCTTTTCTTGGGGGCAAATGTGGCCTGTCTCCAAAAGACACACATTGCTCACGCCTCAGGGTGTACACTGGCTTAACATTTGTAACGGTCACCACACATTCCCTATGTGGTTCTATGGCGATTCAACATCTAGCCACTCAAAAGGCGTGGCTATAGGCTTTGATAAGACCATGGTTTTTACAGTAAGAGAGCAACTGGCAGACCCAGAGGGGAGATTTAAAAGGGAATTTGTTTAATATGGAATGTACACTGGCAAATATATATTCCCCAAATAGGAAACCAGACTTATTCCTAAAGAAAGTCCTGAAAAAACTTGAAGGATTTAAAGAAGGTAAACTCATAATGGTGGGGGACCTGAACTTGAGCATAGACCCACAGATAGATACAACAGCAGGCCCCTCTCGCTATACAGCTAAAAGACAGAAGGCCGTAAAAAAATTACTACTGGAACATCAGCTAGTAGATACATGGAGGGTTAGGCACCCAGAAAATAGAGATTACACCTTCTAATCTCTAGTCCACGGCTCATTCTCCAGGATTGATTACATCTTTATAGAACATCAACTATTACCGTCTCTTAAAAGTGCGGAGATTAAAGCAATCACTTTATCTGAAGTGCCCCTGTAGTGATTAAGTTAGAAATATTAAATATTAGGTTGGGAAGGAACTAGAGACTAAACAACTCGCTTATTCAGGACCCGGTGATAATTAAGAAGATTGAACAGGAACTTGAAAACTTCTTTGCGGTAAATGATACACCAGAAATACCCCGCTCAGCCTTGTGGGAAGTGCACAAGGCTGTTATGATACTGATAGGGGCAGGCACAGAGAAAAAGAGAGAAAAGGGAGAGAAACTTTGTACTCTATATAGAGAGATGCAGAACAAATGACAAGACTCCAAGGTATTCCGAAGAGACAGAAATTAGTTGAACTTGAATTACATCGGGCACACAGGTCAGTTAGGGGTCAGACATTAATGGAGAGTGGAATGGGGATAGATGGAGGTGGGGTTATGGCAGGTGACAAGAAAGTTCCCATGTTGCAAACAGCCATTGGAAATTATAGTGCCATTTGCACTACTAAAAATCATATGAAAAACACCAGCAAAAAATGTAACAATACATTTAAGTGTTTGTTCACCAATGCCAGAAGCCTTCCAAGCAAAACAGGTGAGTTGGAAGCTCTGGTGCATGAGGAGAGCTATGATGTAATCGGTATTGCTGAAACTTGGCTTCAATCCTCACATGACTGGGCTATTAATATTCCTGGCTATGCTCTCTTTCGGAAAGACAGGGTAAAAAGGAAAGGTGGAGGGGTCTGTCTCTATGTGAGAAGTGACCTCAAAGCAAGCGTGAAAGAGGACCTGGTTGATGGAGAGTGTGATGAAGTTGAAGCATTATGGGTGGAACTGCATACAGATGTGCGTAGTTCAAAGTTAATCATTGGAGTTTGTTATAGACCACCCAATGTTAATGAGGAGGTGGAGACTCGGCTCCTTGCACAGATGGAAAGGGCTGCAAGGGCTGGGACGGTGATAATAATGGGGGATTTTAACTACCCAGAAATTGACTGGAATAATGGAATCTCTGGGACAGTTAAAGGACAAAAATTTAAAAACCTATTGCAGGACAATTTTATGGTCCAGTTTATTGAGGCCCCAACTAGGAATGATGCTCTGTTGGACCTGGTAATCTCAAACCATGCAGAGCTTATTACTAATGTTCAGATAAAGGAGCACCTGGGTAGCAGTGATCATAACATGATTTCGTTTTATGTAAACTATAAGCAAGAAATACATACAGGAAAGATAAAAACACTTAATTTCAAGAGAGCAAATTTTCAAAGCATGAGGACTGCTCTCCAGGGCTTGGACTGGGAGGGAATATTGGCACCGATGAACACAGAACAGAAATGGGAATTCTTCAAAAAGACTCTTTGGAACCTCACTGCAAAGTATATTCCCATGGGCAATAAGTTTAAAAGGCTAAAGATAAAACCTATGTGGCTCACGGTCAAAGTTAAAAAAGCTATAAACAATAAGAAAATAGCCTTTAAAAAATATAAAAATGAAGGAACACTAGTGTCGTTTAAATGTTACAAAGAATATAATAGAATATGTAAAAAGGAAATCAAGGATGCAAAAATTCAAAATGAACGACAGATTGCAAAAGGACAAACCCCCAAAAATCTTTAAATATGTTAATAGTAAAAAGGTCAAGTCTGAGCATGTAGGCCCTTTACAAAATAATCTAGACTGGGTGACTGAGGACATAGAGAAGGCAAATGTATTAAATGCTTTCTTCAGCTCTGTGTATACAATGGATAATGGGGGAGCTCATGTCCATAATGGGGGTGGGAGTGACACAGCCCCAAATCCACAATGGCTCAAAAGTGATATGGTCCAGAAATATTTAGACAGAATAAAGGTGGATAAAGCACCTGGACCAGATGGCATCCACCCACGAATCCTAAAAGAATTGAGCTCTGAAATTTCAAAGCCACTGTATCTAATATTTAGGGACTCATTAATGACAGGAATAGTACCACTGGATTGGTGTAGAGCCAATGTGGTGCCTATATTTAAAAAGGGAACAAAGTCTTTACCAAGTAACTATAGACCTGTTAGTTTAACTTCTATAGTTGGGAAGATACTGGAACGTTTAATAAAAGGCCACATGGATGAGTTCTTGCTGGAAACAAACTATTTAAGCAGCAGACAGCATGGATTCATGAAGAACAGAAGTTGTCAGACAAACCTGATTTCCTTTTATGAAGAGGTAAGTAAAACCCTGGACAGAGGCGTGGCAGTGGACGTGGTATACTTGGATTTTGCAAAAGCGTTCGATACAGTTCCCCACACACAGCTCATGTGTAAGGTAAGGTCTACAGGATTAAATATATCAGTTTGTAAATGGATAGAAATCTGGCTGAAAGACAGAATTCAGAGAGTTGTGGTTAATGATTCATACTCTGAATGGTCCAAGGTTATCAGTGGTGTACCCCAAGGTTCGGTGTTGGGTCCCTTACTTTTCAATATATTTATAAATGATATTGGGTCTGAGATCCAAAGTAACATTTCTGTTTTTGCAGATGACACCAAGCTATGCAGTGGAATAACGTCCTTGCAGGATGTCTCCAATTTACAAGCCGACCTCAATGCTCTGTCTAAGTGGGCGACTAAGTGGCAGATGAGGTTTAATGTTGTTAAATGTAAAGTTATGCACTTAGGGGCTAAGAATATGCATGCATCATACATGCTAGGGGGAGTACAACTGGGGGGATCTGTAGTGGAGAAGGATCTGGGGGTTTTAGTTGATCATAAGCTCAATAATGGCATGCAATGCCAAGCTGCGGTTTCCAAAGCGAGCAAAGTCCTTTCTTGTATTAAAAGAGGTATGGATTCCAGAGATAGAGATATCATTTTGCCCCTGTACAAATCATTAGTAAGACCTCATCTGGAATATGCAGTCCAGTTTTGGGCACCAGTTCTCAAAAAGGATATCGGAGAACTGGAGAAAGTGCAGAGAAGGGCAACTAATCTGATAAGAGGCATGGAGGAGCTCAGCTATGAGGAAAGATTAGAAGAACTTAATTTATTCACTCTTGGGAAGAGGAGAATAAGGGGGGATATGATCAACATGTACAAATATATAATAGGTCCATATAGTGAACTTGGTGTTGAGTTATTCACTTTAAGGTCAACACTGAGGACAAGGGGGCACTCTTTACGTCTGGAGGAAAAGATATTTCACCTCCAAATACGGAAAGGTTTCTTCACAGTAAGAGCTGTGAAAATGTGGAACAGACTCCCTCCGGAGGTGGTTCTGGCCAGCTCAGTAGATTGCTTTAAGAGAGGCCTGGATTCTTTCCTAAATGCACATAATATAACGGAGTACTACGTTTTGTAGGTAAAGTTGATCCGGGGTAAATCCGATTGCCTCTCGGGGGATCAGGAAGGAATTTTTTCCCCTCCAGCAGCAAATTGGATCATCGCTCTGCTGGGGTTTTTTGCCTTCCTCTGGATCGACTGTGGGTATGGAGTTGGGTGTATGGGATGTACTGTGTTTTATTTTGTTTGTTCATTTTTTTTATGGTTGAACTGGATGGACTTGTGTCTTTTTTCAACCTGACTAACTATGTACAGTGCAGAAAATAAGTATTTGAACACCCTGCTATTTTGCAAGTTCTCCCACTTGGAAATCATGGAGGGGTCTGAAATTGTCATCGTAGGTGCATGTCCACTGTGAGAGACATAATCAAAAAAAAAAATTACAGAAATCACAATTTATGAATTTTTAACTATTTATTTGTATGATACAGCTGCAAAGAAGTATTTGAACACTTGTCTATCAGCTAGAATTCTGACCCTCAAAGACCTGTTAGTCTGCATTTAAAATGTCCACCTCCACTCCATTTATTATCCTAAATTAGATGCACCTGTTTGAGGTCATTAGCTGCATAAAGCCACCTGTCCACCCCATACAATCAGTAAGAATCCAACTACTAACATGGCCAAGACCAAAGAGCTGTCCAAAGACACTAGAGACAAAATTGTACACCTCCACCAGGCTGGAAAGGGCTACGGGGAAATTGCCAAGCAGCTTGGTGAAAAAAGGTCCACTGTTGGAGCAATCATTAAAAAATGGAAGAAGCTAAACATGACTGTCAATCTCCCTCGGATTGGGGCATCATGCAAAATCTCACCTCGTGGGGTCTCAATGATCCTAAAAAAGGTGAGAAATCAGCCCAGGACTACACGGGAGGAGCTGGTCAATGACCTGAAAAGAGCTGGGACCACCGTTTCCAAGGTTACTGTTGGTAATACACTAAGACGTCATGGTTTGAAATCATGCATGGCACGGAAGGTTCCCCTGCTTAAACCAGCACATGTCAAGGCCCGTCTTAAGTTTGCCAATGACCATTTGGATGATCCAGAGGAGTCATGGGAGAAAGTCATGTGGTCAGATGAGACCAAAATAGAACTTTTTGGTCATAATTCCACTAACCGTGTTTGGAGGAAGAAGAATGATGAGTACCATCCCAAGAACACCATCCCTACTGTGAAGCATGGAGGTGGTAGCATCATGCTTTGGGGGTGTTTTTCTGCACATGGGACAGGGCGACTGCACTGTATTAAGGAGAGGATGACCGGGGCCATGTATTGCGAGATTTTGGGCAACAACCTCCTTCCCTCAGTTAGAGCTTTGAAGATGGGTCGAGGCTGGGTCTTCCAACATGACAATGACCCGAAGCACACAGCCAGGATAACCAAGGAGTGGCTCTGTAAGAAGCATATCAAGGTTCTGGCGTGGCCTAGCCAGTCTCCAGACCTAAACCCAATAGAGAATCTTTGGAGGGAGCTCAAACTCTGTGTTTCTCAGCGACAGCCCAGAAACCTGACTGATCTAGAGAAGATCTGTGTGGAGGAGTGGGCCAAAATCCCTCCTCCAGTGTGTGCAAACCTGGTGAAAAACTACAAGAAACGTTTGACCTCTGTAATTGCAAACAAAGGCTACTGTACCAAATATTAACATTGATTTTCTCAGGTGTTCAAATACTTATTTGCAGCTGTATCATACAAATAAATAGTTAAAAAAATCATACATTGTGATTTCTGGAATTTTTTTTTTTGATTATGTCTCTCACAGTGGACATGCACCTACGATGACAATTTCAGACCCCTCCATGATTTCCAAGTGGGAGAACTTGCAAAATAGCAGGGTGTTCAAATACTTATTTTCTGCACTGTAACTATGTAACTATGTAACTATGTAGTTGCAAAAAGGGGCGCAATTAGCAGACCTTTTAGAACAGGAGAAAAAAATTGCCTTTCACATGGTAAATAAGGAGAGGTATCAATGGGGAAATAAATCCAGGAAGTCGCTGGCTAGAGCAATAAGGGAAAAGAAAAACCGCTCCTTTATCCCTAAATTTAAGAACGACCAGGGAAAGATAGTTCACTCGTCACCGGAAATAGCGGAGGTCTTCCATGAATACTATAGCTCATTATACAATGTGAACCAGAGAGAGGTACATAGGGAGGGAGACATTTATGATTACCTAAGAGGCCTTGACTTTCCAATGGTCCCTAAGGAGGAACTGGGGCAACAAAGAAGATTTTTGCCAAAGCAATAGCGGAAAGATTAAAGCCCCTACTACCAAGCTGAGCAAACAGTGATCAGGTAGGGTTTGTATCAGGAAGAGAGGGGAAAATAACGGCCTGAAGTCACTGTGTTTGATTCATGAAGTAGAGGGGGGAAAACCCCAGTCACATTCCTGTTGATTGATGCCCAAAAGGCCTTTGACAGGGTGGAATGGGGCTTCATGTTTGGAACATTAAGACATCTGAGTATTGGGGTAAAAATGATGAGATGGATATTGGCCTTTTACCATCACCCAAAATCTGAATAAATGGGAACTTACCCCCCCCCCCCCCATTTGGACCTATTTAACGGGACAAGGCAGGGGTGTCCCCTGTCCCCAATGCTGTTTGTACGTAATAGCATTGTAACCCCTGTTATCAGCTATCCGTAAAAACCCAGATATCGGAGGGGTAAAAGTAGGGGAAAGGGAGTTTAAGGTAGCGGCATATGCCCGACGACCTGCTTTTCTATGTGTACAACCCTAGAATAACAATCCCAGTTATATTAGATGAGTTAACTAGATACAGAAAACTGACTAACTTTAAAATAAATATGTCTAATTCTGAGGAATTGATGAAGATGTAGGGAATTGAGGAGGGAAGGAGAGGGTTTTTTTGTTGTCCTTTTTTTCTTTCCTGTGGGAGGGTTTCAAGGGGTAGGGGGAATACGTGGATAGAGCATGGATAAAGGAATAGGATGTTTTTAACATTTGACTGTGTTTATTTGTGATAAAAAAAAAAGTGAATATGAAAAAAAAAAGGATTTATACGTTGGATCTCTATCTAATACTTCATAGTTCCCCTCATTGCTGAGGATATCGTAGCACATTTTAACATAGAATGCTGTTCCCTCCTTTATTTGCTGATTCAATAATCAGTTCTTTGTTATTACGCAAATCTTCCAGGGCTTTCCACTCAGCATATGATAGATTGAATGACCCCTTCTCTGTCTTTTCTCCTACAATTCAAGTCTCTTTCAACCAACTTAACAAACAGTTAAATATGTCTACCCTGGGCAAAAGGTGGAGTTTGGTCACTCTGGTTTAAAGTTGGAAAAGGGTCCACACACCTCCACACTGCCCCCACTCCCTTTACTTTGGGGTCATTCAAGAATTCTGAGAACTTCAATGTTCTTGGAGGTATCTAACCACAAAGGCTTTCTTAAGAGTCAATTTCCTCGCAAATGCATTCACATCCTTTACCCACTCAATTAAGTTGAAGTCCTGAGAGGGCACAAAAGATAGCCCTCTCTTCAGCACTGCAATGTGGTCAGCTGTCAATGTTATATCAGAGCAGGGCTTTTTTCAGGTGGAACTCAGTTCCACCACCTCTGGCCCAGACCTATTGCTCACCACAATCACTTATAAACACGGAAGTCTGGTTTCTGTGTTTACAAGTGACAGCTATGCACTCTGTGTGTAACCCCCCTGAATTCTGCATGTAATGCAATTCTGGTATTTAATGCCCCTTTAAGACCCTCCTACTGTTTGTGAAATCTGACCACACCCACTATTTGATGTGATTTTGAGAATGTGTGTGTGTGTGGGGGGGGGGGGGGGGTTTGGGGACGTGGTTGAGTTCCAGCACCTATTGTTTGAAAAAAGAGTCCTGTATCAGAGTGATTAAATATCTGAAAATCATTGTTCTGGGTGGTGGTTTGATCTAAGGAATCTATCACTTTATCCCTCTATTGATACCCGTATATCCCCATTGATCTTAATCTCTCAGATGTGAGATCTCTTCTACCTCTACCTCTTTTTGAGGGGAAAATCTGACCTAATTTCTGCCATCAATTAAGTAACTTTGTCTCTCACTCCCCTGTTCTGTCTCAGAACTCTCTGAATCACTTGATGTATCAGAGTCAGCTGAAGAGACATTCTGTGGGGTTAAAGGGGTTGTAAAGGATTCCCCCCCCCCCTAAATAGCTTCATTTACCTTAGTGCAGTGCTCCTTCACTTACCTCATCCTTCCATTTTGCTTTTAAATGTCCTTATTTCTTCTGAGAAATCCGCACTTCCTGTTCTTCTGCAACTCACCACCATAATGCAAGGCTTTCTCCCTAGTGTGGAGAAAGCCTCTTGAGGGGAGAGGGGGCGAGCGGGCAAGTCAGGACACTCTCTACTTTGCAGATAGAGAAAGGAGCTGTTTGTTAGTTAGCGTCCTGACACTCCTGCGTACCCCCTCCCCCTCAAGAGGCTTTCTCCACACCAGGAAGAAAGCCTCGCATTACGGTGTTGAGTTGCAGACAGAAGAACAGGAAGTGAGGATTTCTCAGAAGAAATAAGGACATTTAAAAGCAAATTTGAAGGATGAGGTAGGTGAAGGATGAGAATAGTTGTAGAGTATACAGGCATACCCTGCTTTACGTACTCTTACTTTAAGTACACTCGCAAGTATGGACACATTCGCGTCTATGGGAAATCTTGGTCAACTTGACATGGCACTGCTCCCAGGCTTTTAACATTGAAGTCTATGGGAAATCTTGGTCAGCTTGACATGGCACTGCTCCCGATTTTTAACATTTTACATTGGCATCTATGGGAAATCTTGGTCAGCTTGACATCACACTGTTCCCGAATCATAATTGACAGGGACACCAAACTTGGGGAGCACCGAGAGGGGACCCAGGACTACAGCATATTACATTTTGGGGTTGATCAGCTTGCCTAGGTACTCAGTTATGCCTGTAAATGACATTGAGAAGTAAAAAAGGGTATTTCTTCACTTTAAAGCGAAGGTCCATCCAAATTATTATTATTTTTTTTAAAAGCCACAAATACTGCAGCTGCTGACTTAAAAAAATGGACACTTACCTGTCCAGTGCGCCCACGATGTTGGCAGATGAGATCCCTCGGATGCTGCCGCCGCCATCCTTGGTGAGGGAATCAGGAAGTGAAGCCTTGCGGTTTCACTGCCCGGTTCCCTACTGCGCATGTGCGAGTAGCGTGGCGCTCCTGGGACCAGTGTATTTCACAGGAGACAGCAGGGGGGGGGGGCGCTAGATAATGAGAGAGTCTATGCCCGGGAGTGAGTGAGTGAGTGAGTGAGGAACTTGTATAGCACTGCACATGCAAACTAAATCGCCTCTAGACGCTTGCATCCATTGTCGTCCTGATCCATCAGAAGAGGTGAGTCTTCAGTTTTTTCCTAAAGACAGGTATCTGCACCCCCCTCCCCCCTGAAAAGTGCCAAATGTGACACCGGAGGGGGGGAGGGTTCTGAAAAGCTGAAGTTCCATTCTTGTGTGGAACTTCGCTTTAAGTACATTTTCATTTTACATACATTCTCTGGTCCGTTTGTATACTTAAAGTGGGGTAGGGAGATATCTTGCACCCACTGGCCCAGAGGAAAAGGGAAAGTACAAAGAGACAACATTTGCAACCCTCAGGTTTGGAACCGTTTTTTAATACGGCCAATGCTGAAACAAACATCAACGACCGGGGAATGGATCTAATAATTAACACACACCTCCCATTATATCAGCTAACATACCTAAGCAGAAGTTGCTCCAGGGAAGTTCCAAAAACTTTGGTCACTGTGGCTGAAGTGCGATATTAATGATAGTACAGTATCGGAAATTAAATCTGTACTTTAAAGTGTTTGTAATCCCCAACAATTAATTTCTTTATTTTCACCTCTGATTTCCACTGAAAGAGTTTCGTTTTACCTGTTTTATCAGTGCAAAAATACCCAGTCAAACATTCAGAACTGTCCTGTGTCCTCTGCACTTCCTGTGTTATCTCAAAGGGCACATTTAGCCCTCCATGTTCTTATCTAGGGACTAAAAGTCAAGAGGCACCTATGCTTTGGAGATGAAGTGGGGGTAGTTTACCCTAAAAACATTGAGAAGATTGATAACAATTAAGCTGGCTATAGATGGATATAGATGGATAGAATTTTGAATTTTGAACGAAAATTCTTAGAAAAATAAAGTTTGTTCATTTTTTTAACCAATAGTGGTCAATCAACATTTTTTTTTCCATTTTAGACCGCAGTGACGAGAAAATTTGAAGTAGCAGAATAGAAAAAACGTCTTGAATGAATTTCACAGATGGGGACCTGGAAGAGGATGGGGAGGAGGAGGGGCCAGAGGAGGACCTTCAGAGCAGAGGGGGACCCGGAGGAGGATGGGGACCGGAGGTGGACACAGAGAGTGGGAAGATGGAGCCAGAGGGAGGAGGAAACCTGAAGCCAGAGGAGGACACAGGGGGACAGTCAAGGGTAATCTGTGCCTCAGGGGGGGGGGGGATTTACAAGCACCAATCACCCTGTATAGCCTTTCAATAAAGCATCAGGCAGCCGTGGGAGGGAGAGGGGGAGAACTGGCTGTCACCTGCTTTATTGAAAGGCTATACGGGGAATTGGTGCTTGTAACTGCCCCTGCCGCTGCACTGATCACCTGTGAGGCTGCCCGGCCCCCCTGCTACACTGAGAATGCCTGGTCTGATACAACAGATATCTGATCAAGATTCGGAGTATTTGCACAAGTATCAAAGCTTTTCCAAAGCCTCATAGAAGTCTACGACAAAGCTCACAGGTATGAGATATCAGCACACACCAGGCATCTGCCCAGCTTCATTAACCACTTCCTTACTAGGCCATAGAAAAATGAAGCCCACAGGAAAATCTCCTCCCTCTCTGGTGTCATATGAAGTCCTCCGGATCTCGCAGCTTCTGCAGGCCCCTGGGAGCCTGGATCGAGGGGATCGGGATTGAGTCGTGTCCAATCACTGCCGATTACATTCCCTGTCCTCGTGCACGGCGCTCATGCGCACCCCTAGGGGCGTGTAGAGCATCGAACGGGGACATGGCGTGTCACCTTGACAAAGCCCATCCCCGATCGGGGTAAAGAGCTAATGAAATTGGCTCTTTACCACGTGACCAGCTGTGTCCAATCACAGCCAGACACAGAATGTAAACAAGCCGTGGTAACGAGCTGTTACCAGGTTCTCCTCCTCACACACCAATCGTGTGTGTAACGGCTACCCAAGTAGGGAGAGGGTATCAGCCATTGGAGACATCCTTTTCCCCGGCAAGTTATTGTATGCAAGTAAGGCCGGTATAATCCCATCCATGAGATCCAGAGGTAGAGTCAGGTTCAGGTGTAAAGAGAGCAGAATAATAATCCCATTGAATGCCCTTTCAAGAACGAGACGGGGCTACGTTTTGAAGGGTCAAGTAGACTGCTTTAATGGTACATCTATAGGTTTATATCTAGTTACAAGCTTTTGAGTAATCAAAGGAATAATGGAACTCTCCGCCCCCTCCTTACACAGGGGGGCTTCAAGGTAGACACTTTGGCACCAGGCTACAGAAGCCACATTCCTTTATCAATAGAATTCAATTACCCTTTAGAGTAATACTCCATCACAGATAATCTTATCAGTAGCTAAACATTTCGGCACCTCAAAGCTTGAAAAATTCTTCTGAACATAATTGACATGCTAATTCAATACACCTGACAGGAGACTGCTAATTTGTAATATAATACACAAAAGAGAGTCAATTAGCTGGAGAAGACATTAGAATTTAGCAGTGAAGGAGTCACTCTACAATTAACTCTTTGAGCTCAGAATTAACAAACTTAAAATAGCCCTACAGATATCTCAGAATATAATGTGGATAATCCATATCTAACAATCCTATCCCAGGTAGTCCAAGATATCATTCATCCTATTGTTTTTTTTATATAATCTTTTTTTTGCAAATTTTCAGGGAAAAAATCATACAAACAGACAGCCAACATGGCACGTAAAGAGAAGGGGTACAAAGACAACGCATGGTACATCAGATCCTTTACAGGAATATTAGGATCAGCAGGGGCAAAATACAATCCCAGGGTGCGCCCGCATTTAATGGCATGACGGGAGGAGAGGCAAACAAAATATGAAATACAATATATCCTCACTCTATCGTGGAACACCTCCGCTGCCACACCCTGGCACACCCCTGTGAGAGAAAGCACCCCCCCTCAGGTAGCAGCAGGCGGTGCCTATCTCTAGTACCCGATTCACGTGCAGCATGGAACAGGGGGGGGGGGGTAAGAAGGGGAGACACAAGGGGATGGAGAGCAGAGAAAAGAGTACAAGAAAGATAAGACAGAAAACAGAGGGGAGGGGGGAACATCTGCTGCAGAACTGAATTAGATAATAAGAAAACAACTATCACAACTAGGCCTTAACAACCATATATACCAAAGGCTTTACTATCAGCTTTTCAAGTCATCCTAATCCCCCAAAGGGGGTTGCCCCCGTAGAGGGTCCCGGGGCAGCGAGAACATCCGGACCGGCGTAGTGGATCCACGTGGCCCAGATAGAATAAAATTTATCGTATTTATCTTTGCACTGCGCCATCCACTTCTCTGCGGCCATAATTTTATTCACCAAGGCCACCCATTCAGAACGGGTCGGTATTCGTGGCGTCAGGATCAGCCTGCGGGCCGCATTGAGCAAATGAGGCAGTGTAGACTTACGGTAAAAACTAACCGGGACAGTGGGGAAATGGAGCAAGGATTCCAACGGGGAGTCAGGTAGCTCCACATCTAGAATGCATTTGATCTGCTCATGGACGTCTCTCCAGAAGGGACGTATCTTAGGGCACTCCCACCAAATATGGAGGAAGGTGCCCTTTTGGCCACAGTCCCTCCAGCATGCATCAGAAAGAGCAGGGTAAATTTTAGCAAGCTTGGAGGGAACCCTGTACCATCTGGTCAGGACCTTGTAGCTATTTTCCTGCATCCTTGTGTCCACCGTGCTCGAGTGTGGGAGTCTATATATGTGATCCAGCTGAGGCTTGGAGAAGACGCACCCGAGGTCCCCCTCCCACTCCCGTATAAACCCCGGTTTCCCCTCAACATGTAGGGATTGTATCAGGGAGTACAATAGGGAAATAGCATGAGGGACAGCGGCAGGGGACATACAGAGCCGCTCAAAGGGAGACGCTAAGGCCGGTGACCTAACCCCCCGGGGTAGAGTGGTAAGGAAGTGTCTGATTTGCCGATAGCCCAGTCATCCATGGGAAATGAGCCATACCGTTCCCGCAATGTGGCCAAAGGCAGCACACCCCGGTCCTGGGCAAACCGGCCACATCTGGACTCCCCATCCGCCGCCCACGTCCGGAAAAAGGAAGGGTGTTCCCCCGGGATGAACCAAGGGAAGCCACTTAAAGGCGCAAGTGGGGAGGTCGGCAGCGCGAGCTCCCCATCCTTGTTAAGAACATCCCAGAGCGCCAGAGCGTGAGTAGCCAGCGGGGAGACCAGCGCCGACAGACCCCTATTTTCCTTAGGCACCCAAGGGGCGTGGGACAGGTTTCGTCCTGCCAGGAACTTGTCGAGGGCAACCCACAATTTGTGCTGCACCCCGTGATACCAATCCAAAATGCGCTGCAGGGCTACAGCTTCGTAGTACCTGCGGATTACCGGGACTCCCAGCCCACCCGCCGATTTTGGGCGCTGTAGTGTGCGGAGTGCCAGCCGAGGGCACTTCCCACTCCAAATATACTGAATGAATAAACTATTGAGACTTGAGAAGAAGGCCCTGGGCAAATCAATCGGCACCATCTGTAGAAAAAACAAAATCCTGGGGAGTACATTCATTTTCAGCACACTGACTCGGCCCATCCAAGAAAAAGCCACTTTGTCCCACCTCTTCAGGTCCAATCTAATAGCAGAGAGTAGTGGCGCGAAATTGCAACTATAGAGTTGAGAGCAATTGGCGGGTAGGTGGATCCCCAAATACTTCAGCGATGAGTGGCACCAGGTAAAGGAGAAGGCAGACTGCAGCTGATTACGAAGGCCCGGGGTAATATTTAACGATAGGATCTCTGACTTGGAATAATTTATCTTAAAATTAGACAGGAGATTGAATTCACCCAACTCTGCCATGATGTTAGGCAGCGAGATCAATAACACGTCATCCGCATAGGCAGATCATTTGTGTTCCCTCGGGCCTACCGTAAAGCCTTTAATGCTGTCATTGAGGCGAATCCGATTGAGCAATGGTTCGAGCGTCAAGGCAAATACCAGGGGTGATAAAGGACACCCCTGACGCGTCCCATTGCCAATCGGAAAGGCGTCCGACAACAGCCCATTCACCTTTACCCGAGCGGACGGAGAACTGTACAAAGAGGAGATCCAGGCCAGCATATTAGGGCCTAGGCCCAGCCTGTTCAGAACTATAGTCATGTACGTCCAGTCCACCCGGTCAAATGCCTTTTCGGCATCAGTCGAAAGCAAGAGACACGGGTGTGTTGTCGCCTGCGATTCAACCCAGTGGATCAACTGGAGCGCCCTATTGGCATTATCTCTAGCCTCCCTGCCCATGATAAAACCTGTTTGGTCGGGATGGATAACCGAGGGCAGTACCGGCTTAAGTCTATTGGCCAAAATTTTGGCCAATATCTTAATATCCGTATTTAAAAGGGATATGGGTCTGTAGCTGCTTGGTAACGAATGATCTTTACCCTCCTTTGGCAGAACCGATATGTGCGCCGCTAGCGCCTCTGGTGGCATGGCCGTTCCTGAGGCTAGTGCGGTAAAGTAGGCACACATGGGCCCTGACAATATGTCCACATATTTTTTATAATACGCGTTCGTATACCCATCCGGGCCCGGGCTCTTCCCATTGGGGAGGTCTTTGATTACTGCCTGGATCTCCGCTACGGTAATAGGTGCATCAAGCTGTTTGCCCGTTGAGGCCATTCATCCTATTGTAACACGTCATTCGGTTCTTTGTATGTCCCACTGCATGATTATTATAGGTGTACAGGCAGAATACATAGTTCTGTTACAGTGTGTGAGAAGGATATTGCGGTAACAGCTCGTTACTGCCCTACAGTGTACACCAAATCACACTGCTTGCCCCCAGCAATAAAGAGTACCTGTCAACGGCCCATCAGAGTACCTGTCACCAGCCCATCAGAGTATCTGTCTCTAGCCCATCAGAGTACCCAAGTACCTGTCACCAGCCCATCAGAGTACCCAAGTACCTGTCAAAACCCCTCAGAGTTCCAGAGTTCCTGTCACCAGCCCAGAGTACTTGTTACAACCCCTCGGGGTACCCAAGTACCTGTCACCAGGCCATCAGAGTACCCGAGTAGTGATGAGCGGAATACGCCATATTCGATTTCGCGATATTTCACGAATATATAGAAGAATATTCGCGAAATATTCGTTAATATCGAATATTCGTGATATTTTATCAAATATGTTTTTATTTTTTATTTCCACATTTTTCCAAAACTTCTGTAAAAAATTACAAAAAGACTCATTATGCCTCATAGATTATAAATGTGGATATTTGCTTTTCAAAATGGGATAATTTTGTGGCTAATTCCATTGTCCTGGTGCTCTAGGGCTTTCAAAAGTGTAATAGGTCGTTAGGAAATGTTATGTGTAGTTTAGATGTTAGACCTCTCTACATGGCCAGGCCGTGAAAAAGTATCACACATGTGGTATTGCCTTACTCAGGAGGAGAAGCATGTATTTTGGCGTGTAATTGGAAGTATGCATATGCTGTGTGTGAGAAATTTTGTTTAAAAAAATAAACATAATAATAATAATTTCTTAATTTTCCCAAGAATTGTGTGGAAAAAATTACAACTTCAAAAAAATCGCCATGCCTCTTACAAAATACCTTGGACTGTCTACTTTTCAAAAAGGGGCTCATTTGGGGGGTATTTGTACTGTGCTGTCATTTCAGAGCCTCAAGATTTGAGATAGGCTGTCGGTACATCAGGTGTGATCAATTTTCAATGATTGCCACCATAGCTTGTAGACGCTATAACTTTCACACAGACTAAATAATATCCACTAAATTACGTTATTTTTTACCACAAATATGTAGCAGTATAAATTGTGGCCCAAATTTATGAACAAAAGCTACTTATTTGGAACATTTTATCATAGAAACTAAAAAAAAAAAATAGGTCTGGGCAGGAAGGGGGTATAAGAACCCTGTATTGAAATTGTTAAAGCTTCAAAAAAGCACCACCAAAGCATCATCAAAGTACCACTGAAGCATCATTGAAGCACCACCGAAAAATTGCGAAAACATCAAAAACACATCAAAAAAGCATGTTGAAGCGGTAGGCGCTTTAATGTGTGTTGAAGTCGAAGCAAGTGTAAATGAGCTCTTAATGTTTTGAGCATACAGTATATTTTTTATTGTAATTCTAAATTTTAATAACAGCAAACTGTTAAACCATGGATGCTCAACCTCTGACCCTACAGCTTTTGCAGAACTACAACTCCCATCATGCCTCTGCCTTTGGGAGTCATGCTTGTAACTGTCAGCCGTGCAATGCTTCATTGGAATAGTTTCACAACAGTTGGAGGGCCACATGTTGAGTACCTATGCGTTAAGCAATATGTCCAACTTCACAAATGTGTTTAGATGAATAGCAAGGACAGTCCTCATTTGTACAGTCTGATCATTCAACCAGACTTTTACTGTTATCGTCTGATGCTCAAGATTGAGAATTTTTTTATAAATCTGTTCCGTTGTCTCTATGGCACATGTTTTATAGCATTCCTGTTGTGGGCTACTGTTTCTGCTAACTCACTGATTTGTTGATTTTATTAATTTATTTGAATTTTTTTTACTTATATAGTGCAGGCGAAATCCATAGGGCTTTACAGAAGAAGCAGAACATCCCCATTATTCCCTGCTGACAAGGAAGCATAAAATCAGATCTGTGTACCACAATCCAGAAATCCAGACATCCAGATGGCAAACAACCTACCAATGTGTATTTGGGTTATAGGAGGAGCCAGAAAAGAGTAAAGCCAGCAGCTCTCTATTTACACTGCATTTAGAGGTCAAAAGATCAGTTAAAATCATCAATTTAATTAATGTATTTCATACATTGGTGGTGGGTTTTTAATCACGTCAGCTCTGTGCACCCCTTATGGCCCAGAGAAATCTTTACATTGGGCCTGTTTATTTGGCAAATACTTTATCATTGTTTAAGATAACATAGTAACGTATATATTGTTTTTCTCTGGATTTACAAGGCTTTCTTTGATGATATTTTTTGTCTGCAAATTTTAGACAGTTAGTTAGAAAAAAGAATGTTAATGTAGATAAAAGTTATAAAAGTATGGCCAGCAAAATTGGGGGCGATACTTGCTATAATGTTTGGACTTGATTGTATGTTATTTGGAATAATTTTGATAATTTGGTTTGGTCATGAATCTCCATTAGGGTGTTGTAATAACCTGTATCTGTGTTAGTTTATGGATTTTAATACGTGTTGCTGCTGATTATTTGATTTTGGCTGTACTTGATTCCTATTCCAATCCATGTTTATTCCTTTTCTTATTATTTTTTATATGCCTTGTTAAAAAATTGAATAAAGAATAAGACAACCATGTAATTTTTTTGTTCACTTTTTCACTTTTTGTTCACTTTGTAAGTGCAAATTTCATATCTGCCTCACATAATCCTGTTTGTGCACGCCTCACATGTATACAGTGCAGTAAATATTTCACCTTTGTTTATGAACCTTACTATATATCAGTTTACAACCTACTAAACCAGTATGAAAGTATGCACATATAATCACCCATGCCCATTCTACAGAGTGGAATTATCATCGTACATGAACATGAACATGAACATCTATGTCCAGTAAATTCTCATGTGATTAACCCACATGACTTTTGCCTCACATTTTCTAAAACTCCTTCCTTTTTGTCTGTAAAAGTTCATAAAGAATCAAATCATATTTGAACACTATCCAATTTAGAGTCAACTTAGGACACACTCTAAAACAGGTAATACTAGTAAACAGTGCTAAATTTGAAAAGAAGCCCCCTTAAACTATGTTGCCTCGAAAACCATTTTGTTATTGGTGGGTCATGTGATTTTAAATCATGGATCATAAATGTAACATTCTCATCAGATAGATGGGTCATGGTTTTGATAGATACTACATTTCCTTCAAGCCAACTGTAAGAACCATGCTCTAAGTGTCCCTAACTAAATGTAGTGCTTGCAGCAAGGCTGTAGCCAGATTGAGCTTTGTTTATGTTACCTGAGTACATTGGGTTTCCTCCGAAAGTCAAGGACATTGGTTTCTTATACCTGCTGCTGTTGCATGCTCTCCAGTAGGTAAAAGTAAGAAAAGACAATGTGTTGGGTTATCAATATTTATTATGTCTTGGCCAGTCACTGAGAGGTATATTCCAGTGATGGGGTGCGTAGAAATAGATACATATTTGGAGTGAACTTCTAGAAGGGCCCTTGCCTTTCAGGCTCTTCCTGGGAAGGATGTATGAGTACAGACGTCCAGTCTTTTTCTCCCAACTTCTGCCTGGTGAGTGAGGTTGTGGACATGGAGGTCTTGCCTCCCAGGCCCCAAGCCTGGGGAGAAAGCCAAAAGGAAAACGGTATTGATCTTTTAGCTGCCTGCTGGGCCTGAACTTTCCTGTGGCAGAGGCCTAAAGAGTGTGAAATTGAGCTGTGGCAGAAGTCTAAGAAACAGGATGGTAGCTTCTCACCTGGGTATACAGAATCTAAGCTGGCCTGTGGTTAGGGTTGCCACCTCATCCTATCCCTTTAAACCCGAACACATGAATTACACAGATTCTTAGGCTAATTTAATGCAGATAAGGCACCAAGTGAGTTTACTTACCACCTTAATCAGCCACAGAACCTGTGTAATTAATATGTGTTCAGGTTTAAAGGGATGAGGTGGCAACCCTACCTGTGGTTGAGGCCTAAAGAACCTAAAGTTGACCTAGAGGCCCAGGAAGCTGCAATATAGCTGCCTGTCTAGGACTAAATTCTTGGAGAAGTCTGCTGTGATAAGTGATTTTTTGCTGCTATTTTCTGTTATCATGTATCCCTAAACTTCAATGCCTAAGATAATTGATCCAATAAAGTTGCCCGAAAGTGCTCTCTTTTGCCAGACCAACTATAGGTATTAGGTTATGACCTGCCCCCTATCTATTGATTAGCACGCCTGTGCTCCTTTTTAGGAGACTTTAAAATTCACAGTTAGGACCTGCAGTACACAAAGTGCCTTGTCGTTGGCCTGCAGCTTATACAGGTATTTGCAAATACATGCAACTAAACCTCTGTTTTTAATTACATACAGTTAGACAGATTCATTTGGTTTAGTGCTTTTTTGGTTGGTAACTTTGAGCCTGGCTATTATGGATTATTTTTTTACCTCCCATATATATATTTAATCGCATACTGCTAAAAACGCATCTGATTTAAAGTCCCCCCCCCTTTTTATCGAAGGACTGAAGTCTGTCTTTTGCCTTCAGTGGTTCAGTGAGTTGTTGGATGCAGTTATAGGGTAGATCAGTCTCTACTGCCCCCCTTTTCTATTTGTTTATGATTTTTTTTTTTATAACAAATACAATAATAAATGCTTATATCCACTTGTATATAATGCAGCCATATTTCCGAAAGAGTCCAGTTGGCAAAATCAGAATTTGTGATACAATTTGATTCAGTGCTGGGAGTTTCCCAGGACTAATATCATTCGGTGTCGATACTTTCAGTGCCTAGTGAGGTAAGTGTTCTTTAAGTGGAAGTAAAGACTAGAGTTATGTATCTTAGAAACAATGGGCCAGATTCACAGAGCGATTACGCCTGCGTAACAGGAGATGCGCGGCGTAAGTCTAAATGTGCGCGTGCGTTTCGATGCACGGCATCCCCAGAACGAGATACGCAAGAAATCTACTTTTTTTTGTCCAGCGTAATTTCGTTAGACAGGCGCATCCGTCCTAGACAGACCATTGATTTGCTAGTCAAATATGCTAATGAGGGACTTACGGGGATCCACAAAAGAACGTTGGGGCAGCGCAGGCTACGCAGTGTGCGCAACAGCAAAATGTCCTGTCTAAAATTAGACCATATAAAAGCTGGTCTAAAATTAGAAAAATCGTCTACATGTCAGAGAAAGCAACACTGTTAGTGAGGAGCTGAGCAGTCACACGTGTTGCACAACAATCTGTATGCCAACATGCCAGTGGCATCCATGCTCATAGCTATACTACTGACTTTAGATGAGCAAAGAAGGAGGAGGGCACTGAGGAGGGCATTGAGGAGGGCACGGGATTTTTTTTTTTTTTTTTACTTTTTATTTGCTTATATAAACTTTACAATTTAATCTAATCTAATACAATATTCTTATCTGATACAAGCCCCTCAATCTTCACTCTTCACGGGAGAGGATATACTGCACACGCATAGACATCTATGGCATGAGTGATTCTGAGGTGTCTCGCATCTTCAGATTCACCCCTTATGCCATCATGGAATTAACCACAACCCTGCAGGAGGACATCACCAGCCCAACACATGACACTACCCATGACACCCATGACAGCTACATATACAATCAGAGCCCCATCCCCACAGATTTCGAACAGAACATGTATGGGGACAGCTGGCTGGTTGGTGAGTGACATGGGTGGCAGGCATGACTGCCCCCCCCCCCCCCCCATGATGCACACATCACAAGGGACACATGCACTACTAACATCCTCCTGTCTTTTCCCTTCAAGGTGACTCTGCATATGCACTGGGACCCCATCTCATGACCCCATCTCATGCCAGCTCACATTATGCATCTTTGCACGTTAAACACACACATTAATCATGGCACAATGAGAATGCATGCATGCACACCACTGTGGTCACTAGCACACACACCCCACATCTTCATCACATTGGATTAGCACAAGCCACCACAAATGAGGGTGACACCCCTTTTCCGGCAGGAATGTCACCCCCACATTCCCAAATCATACACAAACAGAACCAAAAAAAATAAAAAATTACCAGCAAAAAAAATATATAATTTTACAAAAAAAACAACAAAGAAAACACATAAAAGACAAAAATCACTCTGCAAAACAGTCCCCAAATATCTAAAAGACACGTCACAAACAAACAAATAAACGCTAACAAACAACAGAACAAAAGCACCTTGCTGTATAGGGAGGGATACAAAGGTATGTACTTTTGCAAAGGAAGTGCGTTTGTGTCTGTCTATTTATGCTGTCTGCGTAGTTCTCTAATTTGCCCTAGTCCACTTCCAATTTCACTGATTGCGCCGTTCCCGAGTTGTGAGCATGCGCACAGAGGTGCTGACCATGGTCTCCTTCAAGCGCGCATGCGCAAGCCGGCCGGCCCTTCATTTGCATGGGGTCACGGCTCATTTCAATGTAACACGCCCACGTCCTTCCCAATTTGTATTACTCCGCCTTACGCCTCTGAAATAACGTTACGCATGCGCAAATTTCTGCGTAAAAGCGACGAGAATAGGGTGATTGCGCGGCTACATTGCCCAAGTCTAACGTAAAGGCGGTGCGCTACGCCGGTCCAATAATGCGCAGATGTACCTGAATCTGGCCCACTGTTTTTCCTTCTTTCCCAAGCTATGTTTTATGCTGCTGGGGAAAAACAAAGATGTGTATAAATACCCTTTTTTAATGTGTTCTGGCGCGGCAATGTGATGCAGAAGCTCTGGACTTCCCTGTGTCATGGAGCGGATTTTTAAGCAGGCTCACTGTATTTTTTATGTAGCCTTTACTTCCACTTTGGGTGAGAAAGTATATCTAAAGTTTTTTGTAAAGAGTAGGGAAGCATTAAAAAACCCTGTAGGTTTTTTGGCCATTTGAATCCCATAGGAAAGATCTCCTTTTGCTTCCTGTTCCTCAGACACTGCAGTAAGTAAGAGGAAATCTCTCCAAAGTGAGGGAAATCCCATCTTTTACAGCTGTCACTGCAACATGTGTATCCATTTGACAAGTTCCTCACTATTCTTGTTCCAATGACAACTTAAAATGATAGATTTTTTTTTACTCTGGTGACAATGGTCAAATAGAGAGGATGAATTTCCCCAGCAGTGCCCCCCTGCCTGTACTGAACTTTTTTTTTTACCTAACTGTGATGCTTCTCTTTAACCACTTCCATACCGACTCCTACGTGTAAAAATCATCACTTTTTTGCTAGAAAATCATTTAAAACCCCCAAATATTATATATGTTTTTTTAGCAAACACTCCAGGGAAAAAAAGGTGGTCATTGTAACTTTTTATCTCACACAGTGTTTGCGAAATCATTTTTCAAACGCCTTTTTTTGTGGAAAAAAACTGTTTCATGAATTAAAAAATAACAAAACAGTAAAGTTAGCCCAATTTTTGTATAATATGAAAGATGATGTTACACTAAGTAAATAGATACCCAACATGTCACGCTTTAAAACTGCGCACACTCATGGAATGGCGCCAAACTACTTAAAAATCTCCATAGGCGACGCTTGAATTTTTATTATGTTACCAGTTTAGAGTTACAGAGGAAGTCTAGTGCTAGAATTGTTGCTTGTGCTCTAACGTACGTGGCGATACCTCACATGTGTGGTTTGAAAAGGCGTTCACATATGTGTGTGGGGCGTACGTGTGTGTTCGCTTCTGAGCGCTAGCTACAGGAGCATTTTAAATGTTTTTTATTTAATTTTAATTTTACTTTTTTTTTTACACTTTCTTTTACATTTTTTTTATTTATTTGTTATCACTTTTATTCCTATTAAAGGGAATGTACACATCCCTTGTAATAGGAATCTATTGTAACAGGTCCTCTAGAGACCCTGCATCTCTCCAGGCTGGAAAGCATGAGATTGAAAAAAATAAAAATCACGATCTCGTGCTGACAGCCGCGATATAAACATCCCTTGCAATAGGAATCTATCATGACAGGTCCTCTTTATGGAGAGATGTGGGGTCAATAAGACCCTGCATCTCTTCTCCAGGCTGGAAAGCATGAGATCGAAAATAAAAATGCACTGATCTCATCCTGATAGCCGCAAATGCGGCTTTGTTTACATCCACAGCCCGGCCGTGACATCATAATGTCGCGCCCAGGCCTCTGACGGTCATTGGGATGAATGGTGACCATCTGATCACCGGAAATCTCTATGGTCGTCATCATCCGGCGGCCGATTCTCTCTCTGGGTCCCCGATGACACGGGAGAGCCCAGAGACGGATGGTGGTGGGGGGACATCCCTTCCTAAGAACGATCAAGTGGTAGAACTGCCTCTATGATCATTCTTATCGTGCCGTTCACAGAATCGCTGGCAGAAAATAATGATATCTGAATGATGCCTGTAGCTGCTGATTTTGCCAGCTCCATTGCGAACGCTAGTTTTACCAGACCGAGCGCTTCCGTCTCGCACTTGATTCGTAGCATGCGTGGAATTTTGTGCGTCGGAATTGTCTACATGCAATTGGAATTTACGAGAACAGATTTTGTTGTCGGAAAATTTGAGAAACAGCTCTCAAATTTTTGTTGTCGGAAATTCCGATGGGGACTACACACGGTCGGAATTTCCGACCAAAAGCTCCCATCGAACATTTGTTGTCGGAAATTCTGAGTGTGTGTACGCAGTATTAAATTGTAAGCTGTCAGGAGCAGGGCTATCCTAACCTTCTTGTATTGAATTGTATTTCACCTATACAGTGCCCCTTTATTTTGTAAAGCACTACACAAACAATCTGCACTATATATGCTGTAAATCCTGTATAATAATAATAATAACAAATTGGCAAGTGAAATTGTTTCAGATCCAAAGAGGCCATAATTGAGTCAGGGATCGTTAGAATTACTTTGAAAGTGAAGAACAATCTGCCTGCATATATCATGATAGTGTAAATTTAGCATAATGACTGATGGAAATACTTTAAAGTCAACAAGTTGTAGCTTCAATCTGAGGCTTTGCACATGGCTATTTTTATTTGTGGCCATTTACCTTTAAATCTTTTGATTGAACCAAACATTGAGGGGCTCTTCTACCTTTCAAAATCTAGGGTGACCAATCAAAATGTGAATTGCATATGTCCGCCTTCATATCTTCTAAATGGCCCACATCTCTTTTACCTGCCAGTTTCTACTTTGTGTTAGTTGTCTGTCTCTGTCCCCCAGGCCTTCTCTTGTGCCTCTGTCTTTCTATGGCTCTGTGTGTCTCTCTCTCTACCCCCTCTTGCTGTATATACACGCTGTCTGTGTGTCACTGCGTGTGTTTAATCCCATCTCTCTTTAAAGGATTGTTTTGTGTAATCCCTTTAACACTTCATTCTGCTAATTATCCGGAGAACGAGGTGCAGCATGGGGAGTGGAGAGGACAGGCACCATTACATCATGGTGGTGCTGGGGGGGTAGTCCGTTTGACCCGAGTATAACCACACTAACACAACAATAGAAGCAAAGCTTGTCACTAACACACTGTGACAAGGGGATTAGAGATGGATTCACACACAGTGACAAACCGACAACTATTACACACTGACAGACTAACATATATAACACTAGGTGACAGGCAACCACCTGTAATACATGGTGAGCCCACAGGTACAACACCCGCTCCAAGTCCTTTTTCTCTATGCATCTATCTACCTATCTATCGCTCTATCTGACTCAGTCTTCTCTTAATTGACTATCTATCTATCTGTCTACTCCTAATCGACTATCTATCTATTGATCTATCTATTTATCTATCTATCTTTCTGTGTATCTCTTTGTCACCTTTTATCTATCTCTATGTGTCTGGCATTGCTATCTATCTATCTATCTATCTATCTATCTATCTATCTATCTATCTATCTATCTATCTATCTATCTATCTATCTATCTATCTATCTATCTATCTATCTATCTATCTATCTATCTATCTATCTATCTATCTATCTATCTATCTATCTGACTCAGTTTTCTCTTAATTGACTATCTATCGATCTATCTATCTCTTTGTGTCACCTTTTATCTATCTCGATGTGTCTGGAATTGCTATCTATCTTTCTATTTATCTATCTATCTATCTACTCTTAATCGACTATCTATCTATCTATCTATCTATCTATCTATCTATCTATCTATCTATCTATCTATCTATCTATCTATCTATCTATCTATTTATCTATCTATTTATCTATCTATCTATCTATCTATCTATCTATCTATCTATCTATCTATCTATCTGTGTATCTATCTATCTATCTATCTATCTATCTATCTATCTATCTATCTATCTATCTATCTATCTATCTATCTATCTATCTATCTATCTTTCTATCTATCTATCTATCTATCTATCTATCTCTTTGTGTCACCTTTTATCTATCTCTATGTGTCTGGAATTGCTATCTATCTATCTATTTATCTATCTCAGTTTTCTCCTAATGGATTTTCTATCTACCTATCTATCTATCTATCTATCTATCTATCTATCTATCTATCTATCTATCTATCTATCTATCTATCTATCTATCTATCTATCTATCTATCTATCTATCTATCTATCTATCTATCTATCTATCTATCTATCTATCTCAGTCTTCTCCTAATTGTCTATCTATCTATCTATCTATCTATCTATCTATCTATCTATCTATCTATCTATCTATCTATCTATCTATCTATCTATCTATCTATCTATCTATCTATCTATCTATCTATCTATCTATCTATCTATCTATCTGACTCAGTATTCTTTAAGGGTTGCCATACATTATTACAATTTTCCTTTAGATTTACCAAAACCATATAATATGAAGTCAAACCTAAACACTTTGGCCCAGATTCAGAGAGAATTAGATTCTCGTAGAGTATCAGAAATACACTACGCCGCCGTTTTTTACCTGGCTCTACGTGGAATCCAGGCAGATTTTGTCCAGTAAACGATGGCGGCGTAGTTTATTTCTCCCGTCGCAATCCATCTGCGCGAGTAGGGGGCGTGAAGCATTTAAAATAGGCGCGTTCCCGCGGCGATCGAACTGCGCATGCTCCGTTCGCAAATTTCCCGCCGTGCATTGCGCGAAATCACGTCGTTACGTCGTAGTAGCGTCGTTTAGGTACATTCCTATTCCCGAACGAGTTACGTTAAAAAAAAAAATATTTTCAAATCGACGCGGGAACGACGGCCATACTTTACATGGGTTACGCACTGTTAGACCAGCAAAAAGCTCCTCTAACATTACGTAGCCAAAAAATGACGTAGGCGATTGCGAGGGACACTCGTACCTTCGTGGATCGCCGTAAAAACTAATTTGCATATCCCGACGCATGAAAACGACGCGAACTCCTCCCAGCGGCCGCAAAAATATCGCAGCGTAGATCCGAAGGCTTACGAAGACGTAAGCCTCTCGGATCGAAGCCCGAAGCCGCCGTATCATGGTTTGAGGATTCAAACTAGTGATACGGCGCGCAAAATTTGAAATTACTCCTGTCTAACACCAGTTAGACAGGCGTAATTGCTCTATGAATCTGGGCCACTAAATTTATATGCAATCATCCAGGTCCTTGTACTACACAGTGGAAGGTAAATCTAGGGTCCCTTTCACACTGCAGTCGTGTGATTTTGCTGCGATTTCAGGGAATGCCTGTCTATGAACCTCAACTCACATCAAAGTCAGACCAAAGTAGTACCGGAACTACTTTAAAGTCAGTGCGACTTGAAGTGGCACAGATATAAATGGTACCAATTGGAAATCATGGGGTTCGACTTTTCATGCCACTTAGATGTCCCAAGTCGCAGGACAAGTCGCACAAGTGTGAAAGGGGCTTTAAGGAAATTGAACAAGAAAATTGTATAATGTATGTCCAGCTTTAATCATCTATTTATCTATCTATCTACCTATCTTGATGTGTCTGTTTGACATGGTCTTTTATTTATCTATCTTGATGTGTCTGTAATTGCTATCTATCTCTCTATCTCTGTGTGACTAGAACTGTCAATCTAGTTATCTATCATAGTTTTTTTTTTTTCTGTCTATCTTGTTACTGGGCAGAACTCACATGTTGAATGGGTAAGGGCAGACGGTGCCAGACTCTCCCACACCCCCTTACCTCCTGCCCCTCCACCCCTCTCCTGCTACCTTACTGGAGAGATTTAGCCCTGGATCTGACAGATCCAACACTCTGTGAATAATTTTCCAGCACCCCCTCCCTCTCCGTTGCCCTCTGCCCTCTCCCTCCCTATCTTTCCCCGGCTGCAGCTATTGGAGAGCCCATAATGAGATAAGTGTGAGCTCACAGGCCCGCTATTTAACCCCTGCACCCAGGACACAGACATCAGACAGGGGCAGTTGGGAGACACAAGGGCAGGCAGATTGGCACGTAGGGGCAGAGCAGGCTTTGCCCAGGATTTGCATGGGGATTTGTGAAAAGAGAGAACACAGGAAGAGCTGACCACAGTGTTACACACTCAGAGTAAGTTAGACTCCTGTCTGTCTTGTGTGCTCTGGACTTTGTCACTTTGTGTCATTCATTTACTGTCACCCTTCTGTGGCACAACTTGTTTCAGTCTGTATCTCCCACTCACCTGCTGTCCCACAATGCTGCACCTAATTAAAGATCATTATAGCATTAGATAAGTGTGTTTCGATGTGGTGATTGTGCTGTGTCAAGGAATTCGCTATTGCAGATCAGAATCTCAAACGTCAAATTCATGAAAGCAATAAAAGGTCACAAATAACTCATTATGCACCTTATCTAATGTATCTATCTGTGTTCGATCTGTTTGACTTTACAGGTCATTCCAACCAGATTAGCGTTTTTCTGTTTTCAAATTTTCCAGTCTGATGAATGATAAATGAAAGTGCTAAAAGTAGTAAGACAAATAGGCGTAGTGACCAGCTTCATCTCTGTTGTATTTGTATATTGTTATAAGAAAGGTGGAAGTGAGATGAATAATATTATATTGTAGTACTGCTGTGTAAACTTTAGGTTCCCAATAATAAGTTATGGAATAGTGTGTGTTGTAAAGGTAGCCTGTGGGAAAGGGGTTTGCATAGAATTATGAAATACCCCATTAAACTTGCACTTGTATAATTCTGACACACAAGAATAATTAGACTTATCTTTATATAGGTAATGTTACATCAGTTTGTTTAAATGTTGGCCCCAGATTCTGACCGCCTTTCCTATGTCTGATATTCATACTGGTAGTAGGGGCTTAATTGTACTATACTGCTATTGAGGTTGTTTCCCTATTTTCAGCATAGGCCTAGAGAGTGATGGCTTGTCTGGGAGCGGTGAGACATAGCTCTGAAAACTTTTATGTGTACTCTGTACATGTCAAATAATGCGTGATAAGATGGGAAAGTGTCGTTTTTCATTTGTGTTTTGTGTTGCCTATTAAAATTAAGATAGTTGGTTTAACATTGTGTAAATGTTTCAATTTATAAAAGCTTATTTATATTGTTCAGACTTTACTGCTGTGTAGGAAGTACAAGACTTATAACTTCTACCCATGCATTTAAGTGTGCATTGTAGACCACAATTCCTCTACAACATGTACGGGCAGCCTTAGGTCCTACAGGTGTAGGAAGGACTACAAGCCCAGCAGAAGCTATTAGCTACCAGCATGCTATGGTTGAAACCAAAGATTCTTTACTATCACAAGGCGTGATGGGGCTGGTTGTTGCTGCAAAATGAAAGGCAAGAAGTTGCAAATCTATATTCTTCTATAAAGGGATTGGGGCCTAAAATGGAAATATTCTTCAAATATAACACTGTGTCAGGTATAAAACTTGGAAACAAATCTCCTGAAAAGACAAAATACGCAGGAAAATGCAATTTGCAACGTGTCACTAGTAGAATACAGGCATGCTGTTGGAATACTCTTCATTAACTGATGTAAAGAAAGTATCAAACTTCCCTTTCCACATAGACATAATCATTGTTACATAATATAATTGGATACTAACAATTTTTAGAAGTAAAGTTGATCCTGGGAATATCCGATTGCTTCTTGGGGGGATCAGGAAAGATTTTTTTTCCCTGCTGGAGAAAATTGGATCATGCTTTGCTATTTTTTTTTTTTTGCCTTTCTCTGGGTATAGTATTGTGTATATAGGATTGTATATTGTGTTCCCCTTTTAGTGGTTGAACTCAATGAACTTTTTTTTTTTTTCAATCAGACTAACTATGTTACTATGTAATTGTTACACAGTTAACAATTAATAATAATTTAAATAATTATTGTTAGTTACATAGTTGGTCAGGTTGAAAACTAGTCCATCAAATTCAACCAATGAAAAAAAAAAAAAGAAAAGCTCCATATACACTATTGTATACTCGGGACATCTTAAGTACAAGAATTAATATGGTTATAAACTGTTTTTTATACAATGAAGAAAATGAATAAAGAGTATGGAAACGACATTGTATACTGTACTCATAGTTGATCCAGAGAAAGGCAAAATAAAAAAAAAACGAATAAGCACAGGGATGCTCATATATATTTTTAATTTGCTCGCATGAATCCATCTTCTCTTAAATTTAGTTTAAACTTTCTATATAAAAGTTTTGAAGAACAATATAGTAGATAATAAACCTGCTGCAGCATGTGCGGCATAACACAATTAATATAATTAATAACCATTGAATAAATACCATTTATTAAATATACAAATGGTAAATAAAATAAACAATGAGTTAAAATAAAATAAAAATACAAACACTTCTAAGTTTCATGGTTTTTACAAAAAAAAAGAGTTGTAATTGTAAAATTATAGCTCTGCAATTAAGGAATGCTAAATGCGATCTAATTAGAAAGGTAATTAATTTATTAAACATATTTGACAATTTTTTTCTCTGTATCATATCCCCTTACTTTTCTCCTGATCTATTTATTTGATTATCCCCTTTAATTTTTTTATCCCTTTACACCAGTGTCTACATGATGTGGGCTGTATTATATTGTAAGGCGCAGTGTAGGATAAATGCAGGAACTGTCAGACAGTATCACTCAAATCTGAACACTAAATCCGGGATAAGATGGAGCTCAGAGACGGAATTATCTGCACGTTATAGGACAAGTGAGGTCTTGAAATATATATCCTAGTAGATAACCCGATCCTGTGGAGAAATTGAAGCTCTAGGAGTTATATGATAATAAAAAGCCAGCGAACAAGGCAAATATTATAACTTTAAACATTGCTCAAGTTACTCCTAGACTAATGATCATGCCAAGATTGGTAATCTGGCAGCTCTGGTATTTGTTGGTCTGATAGCATTTGTGTGCCGCCGTGAACTTCTACAGGCTGCTAACTTTCAATCAAGCCAATTTCAATAAAACAGCAAATTTCTTTATATGTCTACAGTTATCAGGAACTGTTTGCCCAGTTTAGGTTATTTATGGATATACCTATGGACTTCCTGATGCCTGATGGCAGAGCATGTTCTGCTGAGGGAGAATGGATCAGATTGGAAGGAAATGCTGATGTGTTCCTTTTCATTTCACTATAGGTATCAACGTGAAAGTTCGCCTAATGCAGACTTGCATACTTGAATAACAATTGTTAAAAGCAAGGATCATTAAATGTAGACCATCATAGACCACCATCAGGCCCGTCGCTACAGGACAGACAAACCAAACAATTGCTTGGGGCCCCGAGCTGGCCAGGGGCCCCAACTTCCCTTTCCCAGACTGTAGCGTGGCCGGGAACACAGGAAACTGAATCTCCTGTACCGCACACCCGGGCACTATCTGATAGGGGACTGGGGACCCATAATGATAGAACACCGGACTGACAGGAGGAAGAGGAGCTCGGCCACGCTACAGCGGCAGCCTACAGGGAAGAAGGGGAGGTGAGAATAGAAAAACATAGGACTAGGGAGGTGGGGGGGGAGTAAGCATACATTTGTGTAGCGCTAATGTAGGCTTTGCGTGCGGGGGGGGGTGCTTGGAGGGCCCCCATTTTGCTTGGGGCCCCCAAATTCCTTCAAACGGCCCTGACCACCATCAGTGGTCTAGTGTTTGTAGACACCTTTTATTTATACATGTGACGAAAATGGCTAATTGTATAAATTTAGCTCATTAAATCAGCTAATTTTGCATTCAGCCTGGCCAACAAATTCCCTGTTATTAGAATTATTTAGATTAACCAACCAGATATGCCAAATAAAATTGGGTTGAGGAAAAACTACCCCTATCCGTCCAAATTTACCAACATCTGAGATGTGTGGGGAGTGATGAAGGCAGTAATTGATAGCCACATGCATTAACATGTCTATATATCAAAAACATTTACCGTCCTATGTCACTATTCCATTTGTTAGTGTATCTTGATGAAATTGGATTGACAGCTTTGTTGTATAGACAGGCAATTAACAGATTAAGGTTTTACACAGTCTAATCAAGTAGATATGTGGCCTGTATATTGACATCTTAAGAAACATATAGTTGATTAAGCACAAGACTTCTTTTCCACCATATTGGAAGACGTCGAACAATCTAAGAAACATATAGTTGATTAAACACAAGACTTATTTTCCACCATATTGGAACACGTGGAACAATCTAAGAAACATATAGTCATTAAACACAAGACTTCTTTTTCACCATATCAGAACACATGGAACAATCTAGGCTCAGTACGCCAGGTGATCTGCTAACCACCCATCCTAAACCCAGGGCTTTGCGTAATCTGCCTTCTTACACCCCTGACACTCATTAACAAAATCTCATTCGGTTTTGTGCTAAAGACACTTCGGAACTTCTTAACTCCTGGTGCGAGGGCCCAAACTAAAATTTGAGGCTTCAGACAGTTATCATTGTAAGATTAAGCTGCATACACACTATACAATTTTCTGTAGATTTACCAAAACCATATAATATGAGCTCAAACCTTAATGCCCTGTACACACGACCGGTTTTCCGGACATGTCAAAACCCAACGTTTTTCCAGACGTGATTCCACTCAAGCCTGCCTTGTATACACATGTTCAGTCAAAAAAACGCTTTACCAAAGCGCGGTGACGTCCAACACGTACGACATGGACTATAAAGGGGAAGTTCCATTCAAATGGCGCCACCAAAAGGCATGCCCTGTACACACGACCGGTTTCCCTGACATGTCAAAACCCAACGTTTTTCCCGATGTGATTCCTCTCAAGCCTGCCTTGTATCCACATGTTCAGTCAAAAAAACTCTTGACCAAAGCGCGGTGACGTCTAACACGTACGACGGGACTATAAAGGGGAAGTTCCATTCAAATGGCGCCACCATTTGGGCTGCTTTAGCTGATTCTCGTGCTAGTAAAAATTTGGTGAGAGACGATTTGTGCTTTTCAGTCCGTTACAGTGTGACGAATGTGCTATGTTCATTACGAATGCTAGTTTAACCAGAACTTGTCATACTTGATTCTGAGCATGCGCGTTTTTTTTCCCTCGGAAAAGCATACACACGAGCGGTTTTCGCGACGAGAAAAAGGCTGACTGGAAACTTTTTTGCGGGCAGTTTTCTCGTCGGGAAAACTGCTATGGAGCATACACATGACCGGTTTTCCCGACCAATCTAAAAGATTGCATTTTTTCTCGTCAGGAAAACCGGTCATGTGTACGAGGCATTAGAGTTTCAATTTGTATGCAATCAAACAGGCCCTTGCACTAAATGGTTTTGGTAAATCTAAGGCCCCATACACACGAGCGGACAGATTTGTTCAAATCTGTCCGTCCGACAGATTTGAACAAATCTGTCTGCTGGGATTTTGGTTTGCTCGCGTGTACACACGAGCAAACCAAAATCCCCGCCAGCAGACGGCGCGCTGACGTGTCGGTGACGTGCCGCCACGTCACCGCACCAGGAAGTAAAACACTTCCGCGCATGCGCCGAATCCATTCGGCGGCAGCGCGGCGGCGGTGCGGGAAGACGTGTCTGCTGGTAAGTGTACTAACCAGCAGACATGTCGGGCGGACACATTCCCACCCGATAGATTTCAAAGCATGCTTTGAAATCTGTCGGGTGGACAAATCTGTCCGCTAGCCCATACACACGATCGGAGATGTCTGCTGAAACGGTCCATCGGACCGTTTTCAGCGGACAAATTTGATCGTGTGTACGCGGCCTAAAGGAAATAAGACAACAAAATTTGTATAGTGTGTATAGGGTCTAACACACTTGTTAGCACCTACATTTTTGTTTAGCAGTAGTAAGTCTTGATATCTATTACCTACTATTACTACTACTACTAGAAACTATAATCTTAGGAACAGACATGATTAGAGCAACAAAGGGGGTTATTTACAAAAGGCAAATCCACTTTTCACTACAAGTGCAAACTACAAGAGCAAAGTGCACTTGAATTTGCACTGAAGGTGCACTTGGAAGTGCACTCGCTGTAAATCTGAGGGGTAGATCTAAAATGAGGGGAAGCTCTGCTGATTTTATCATCTAATTGTGTGCAAGCTAAAATGCTGTTTTTTATTTTCCTTGCATGTCCCCCTTGGATCTACAGCGACTGCACTTCCAAGTGCACTTCTGAAGCCAGATGTTATGCTCAGGCCAGCCATACACATTCTAGTATTTGCAATAGCAGGCAGTTTTAGAAGCATTTATGCCCTGTACACACGATCGGCCAATCTGATGAGAACAGTCTGATGGATTTTTCCATCAGTTAACCGATGAAGCTGACTGATGGTCAGTCGTGCCTACACACCATCGGTTAAAAAAACAATCGTGTCAGAACGCGGTGACGTAAAACACAACGACGTGTTGAAAAAAAATGAATTTTAATGCTTCCAAGCATGCGTCGACTTGATTCTGAGCATGTGTGGATTTTTAAATGATGGACGTGCCTACAAACGATCGTTTTTTTTTCTATCGGTTAGATATCCATCGGTTAATTTTAAAACAAGTTTCAAATTTTTTAACCGATGGAAAAATAACTGATGGGGCCCACACACGATCGGTTTGGTCTAATGAAAACGGTCCATCAGACCGTTCTCATCGGATTGACCGATCGTGTGTACGCAGCATAAGGCTCACTTGCAAGCGGTGAGAAATCTCAGTGGGATATCAATGACTGTCTTAATTTTTTCTCACAGATGTTGGTTCAGATGAGAAGGAAAGTAGCAATGGAGCTTAGCTGGACAGGCCAGATCTTCCACCTTTTTCTTGGAAGCGGTGTAGTCAAAATTTTCCCTAAAGTTAATAATCATCCCAAAAAAGAAAACTGACATAATTTAGGCAAGTAACCGTAAGTGTTCAGAAACGGTACATACCTTGTTCCAATATTTTTCCTGACCTTATAGTTCTTGTTATAATATGCAGTCATTTTTCCTCAAAATATATCTAGTTATAGTTGATTATGGTCAAATAAGACCCAGGGAATTTCATCACCTGTTCAAATATCACCAAATTTCATCAAATATTTGGACCCGAGTTGGAAAGTATAACTTAATTTTAACTAGTCTTTTGTTAACATCTACTAGCCATATATAGTATATACAGTATATCCACTCACAGGGAAGTGGAAATTTTGTTTTGATTATTGCACTCTTACCCTGTGTGTAGCCATAGACGGAGTGATGTTCTTATCCTGAAATCCCTCCCAAAAATGCTCTGCCGCTAGCAATAATCGCATGTAAAATCTGACAGGCAGGTTGTACTCAAGCCGATCAGTCGATCAACTTGGGTATGTTCATCATGCCCATAAATGGTTCAAATCTCTGCCCATTCCTGCTGAACAGGCCGAGATTCTGACTGTCTGGGGCCCACTTAAGGCCTATGGTCTCAGAAAGGACTCACTCCACCCTATGCCGCAAACACTATTTAATTTGTTTTGATGATCTTTGATATTGTTGGCTGCCATCTTGCACTGTTGTGTTGACAGTATGATTTGTAGCGCAGCAGCTGAATGGTGGCGCTACAGTTCATAGCTTAGTCTTCCCACCCTCTTCGCTGTACCCTTACATTGGTATGAAACAAGGAAGGTAAAGGTCTGTCAATACTGTAGTTAGAACAGCAATAGGCAGTACACTATGCAGAGGAGAGACTCAAGAGTTAAAAGAAGTGGAAGAATTATCTGAAACAATAATAGAGCATATTTTAACCCAATTATCTCGTGCATATAGATACTATCTCTGAGTTTATTACTAGTGTCATTCTGAGAGTGCATTCAAGGCTGCTAGTGTTGTAATCTTTAGTTGTTTGCCTATATTACAACACATTGCATATTATTAGCAAAGTCTTGGCAGTTTCAAACAACAGAGTTTTATGGTTTGCTTACAGAAGTGATCAAATCAATGTCTAAGGCAGCGTACACACGATCGAATCTATCTGCTGGAAACGGTCCAGACAGATTCGATCGTGTGTATGGCCGGACAGACAGGTTTTTCCAGCAGACAGATTTTAAAGCATGCTTTAAAATCTGTCTGCTGGGAACCCGTCCGTCCGACATGTCTGCTGGTTAGTACGCTAACCAGCAGACATATCTGCCCGCGCATGCGTCGAATGGAATCGATGCATGAGCGGAAGTGTTTTACTTCCTGGTGACGGTGACGTGGTGGCGTCAACGTCACCGCACTGTCTGCTGGCGGGGATTTTGGTTTGATCGTGTGTACACGATCAAACCAATATATCCCAGCAGACAAATCCGATCAAATCGGTCTGTCAGACCGATTTGATTGGATTTATTTGGTTGTGTGTACGCGGCCTAAGGGTTGTTTCACACAGGCTTCAGCTTGTATAAGAGCAGTGTGAACAGCAAGCTTTGACAAAGCATTTGCAAAGCTTTCAGCAAGCTTTGTTGAAGCTTTTACAGTACCATTCAGTTTCAGTTTGTAAATGTTGAACACCGATCCTAATGGGAAGGATGAGTGCCACAAGCAAGCTGCTAGCAGGCTTCAGCAGTTCTTGAAGCTTGTTGAAAGCCTGCTAGCAGCTTGCTTAAAGTGGCAATCAACACTCCCATTAGGATCTGTGTTCAGTGTTGCCAAACCCTCGATGTCAAACAAAATCATGACATTTACTGACAGACACATTTTTTTAATTGACACTTTTGCAGACACTTCAAAAAAGTACATAACATGGTTGTTTTGAGGTGCAAATATCAAGATATAAACTATAAACATATAGCTAGTGCTATTAGGAATGGGTTTAACTTATGAGAAAAGTATACAACTGTATTTCTCAAGTTACATGAAGGTCAGGTTAATATACTCAGCACAGAGTTCCTCCATACATAAGAGTCCATAGCGTTCCCCTTCCCCTTTACATCAGAGTTCACAGAGTTCTCCCTTGAACTGTGAGGGGGAAGCCTGCAGACTCTAATGTACAGGGGAACTCTGAGGACACTGATTTAAGGGAGAATGTGGGGTACTCTGATGTGGGGGGAACTCTGGTGACCACAGACCACCTTCCACAAAGTGAGTACACTAAAGTAAAGGGGGGTTACCTTGGTGTATTCACTTCCCTCTTACAACAGTGACCCCCCCAGACTGACCTGGCAGTGCTGTCACAGACCTCCTCTCAAGTTCACCATGCCGGGCTCAGTCAGAGGGTCCTCTGGTAACTATATGGGGTTAGCACCTGTAATGATAATATTTAGTATAGGAATTTGTTTTTATATTCAATGTGCCTTCATTTACATTCATAATTTCTCAACTTTCACAGATCAAACTGGCCAACTAACAAGTGAAGGGTACAGGGGGTCGTAGAAACCAAATATCCCTGCCAGGAGTACTTTCTAACAAAAGAGTTATAAAAAACATTGCTGTAAGTCAGTGACAGCCAACCTTGGCACCTCAGATGTTTTGGAACTACATTTCCCATGATGGGAAATGTAGTTCCAAAACATCTGGGGTGCCAAGGTTGGCCATTACGGCTGTAGGTGATTAAAAGAAAAGAGTCGATCTAGCATTGGTCCGAACCAAGCGATTAAACACCTCTGATCGCTCGGTTCTCAGGGCTCTCTGAGCAGAGAGCTGCTGACTGTCAGACATTGCTCTCTGCTCTGCCTCCCCTGTACTCACTGAAGCACTGGGCTATGGAGGAGGTGGGAGCAGCCGGCTTAGGATCTCAGCTGTTCACTGAAAGGCTGAGCCTCTCCCTACATACGTTTTACATGTACTGTATATCTACTGGGCCAGATTCTCAGCGGCGCTACGCCTGCGTAAATGTATATGCGCGGCGTAATAGTAAATGTGCGCCTGCGTATAAATGCGCGGTAAACACAGAACCACATACGCGCGAAAAAATTTTCCGTCTGGGCGGCGAAAATGCATTAAGCTAGCGCGGCGTAGGCGCATAGTTACGCATCAAAAATATTCAGTTCCCATTGAATTAGCATGCAAATATGCAAATGAGGGAGATGCGCGTATTCCCGAAAATTACGCGCGTCCGGCGTTGGCTACTCGTGGTGCGCGTAACTCGAAAGCCTTGAGTAAACATACCCCTCATAAAAGCACGGGTAACTTTGCTCAAGGCCGTGTGCAAGTCAGCTGGAGAGCAACTACAGCAGCACCGTAACGGACGAGCTGAGCAATCACACTTACTGGACAACACATTCGTATGCCAAGATGCCAGGGCCAGCCATGGTCTTATCACTACTAAGGTATGCAGAGGAAGAGGAGCATAGAAGGAGGAGGAGGAGGAGGGGGGCACGTGAGAGGATCTACCGAGCGCGCATGAGCCTCTTTGGCATGGGTGAGGAGGAGGTGTATCGCATCTTCAGATTCACCCCTGCTGCCATCCTGGAAATAACCACAGCCCTGCAGGATGACATCACCAGCCAGACATACCGCTCACATGCACTGCAGCCACTGGTGAAGGTCCTGGCAACACTCCATTTCCTGGCCAGTGGATCATTCCAGCGTACAAGTGGAGTGGTGGCTGGGATGTCACAAACCAGCATAAGCAGATGTCTGCACCAGGTTGTCCCCGCAATCCTCAGACGCATGTCCAACCAGTTCATCAGACCCACCACTGTGCACCTGCGGCAGAAGGCAATGACAGATTTCTACAGAATTGACGGATTCCCACGCACCATCGGGGCCATTGATTGCACACATGTGGCACTACAGCCCCCCAGTGTCACAGAGCACATATACTGCAATCGGAAGCATTGGCATTCCATCAACGTACAGGTGATAGCCGATGCCAAATACCTCATATGGCACGTCCGTGCCAAAGACCCCGGGTCCAGCCATGACAGCTACATCTACCGTCAAAGCAACATCCCCGAAGATTTTGAGCAGGACATGTATGGGGACAGCTGGCTGGTTGGTGAGAGACATGGGTGGCAGCCATGACTATCCCCTCCCATGATGCACAACAGAAGTGGCACATGCATGACTACCATGCTCCTGTCTTTTCCCTTACAGGTGACTCTGCATATACACTGGGACCCCATCTCATGACTCCTTTCCGGAACCCCCAAACCAGAGGAGAGAGAAGATACAATGAAGCACACATCAAAACCTGTGCAGTGGTGGAGCGCACATTTGGCCTCCTGAAGTCCCGTTTCCGATGCCTGGATAAGTCTGGGGGGGCCCTATTGTATTCCCCCAACTTTGTGGGTCAGATCATTGGTGCATGTTGTATTCTGCACAACTTTGCTATGCGAAAGGGCCTGCACATTGCCCTACGTGATGACCTGACCCCCCAACCACACAGCCCCCCCCCGCCAGAGGAGACCCCGTCATCTGATGGAAGAGCAGTCAGGAGGGTCCTCGTGTTACGAATCTTTGACCGTTAAACACACACATACAGCATGGCACACAGACAATGCATGCGTGTACACCACTGATGTCCCTAGATCACACACACCACATGCACATCACATTGGATTAGCCCAAGTCCAGCATGTAGGACTTGGGAGCAGCAACGCCACGTCAAGGCCCCAATGATGTTGCTGTCCATTCATACACCTTTCACACATCATTCATACAGCCGTGGGGTTAACTTCACCACCACGGCCGAGGGTGACACCCCTTACTGGCAGGAGTGCCACCCCCTCACATTCACACACCATTCACACTGCACTGTGTGCAGTATCCAAAAATAATCAAAAATAGCTCTTAACCAGAGCATAATATTAAACAAAAAAAGCTCTTAACCAGAGCATAATATTAACCAAAAAGAAAATTAATGGGCCTGGCGGGGGCTCCGCCTGGTGCCACGGGTCCTGCCCCTCACTTGCCTGGGGGCAGCCACAGATGGGGGGGGGGGAGCAGGTTGAGGAGGAGCATCCCCACGTCCCTCCCTGGCTGCCTGCATGCCCTCCAGGGCAACCGCTATGCGGGTCTGCACAGCAGTCTGCGCCTCGACAGCAAGGCGCAGGGCATGAACCTCCCCCACAAGTTCGGAGGTGTTTTCCTGCAGCTCCCCCAGGCTGGTCAGCGTTGCTGCGCTGTTGACAGCAAGATCCTGGATGGCATCTGTAATGTGTCCCGAGGATGCCAGGCTGTCGGCCAGGCGTTTCATCTCCTCCACAACCTCGGCCAGGTGCTGATTTTGCTGGTCCTGCTGTCTGACCAGCTGTTCCGGCAGGACCTTGGATACACCCCTGGTCTTGCACGTTGCCTTACGTGGAGTGGCAGGGGACCGGGCATAAGGGGAGGATGTTGAGGGGCCGGAGATGAGGGGGGGGGAAGAGAGGGACTGGAGAGGTTGGAGGGGGACACTGAGGGGTTTGCTAAAGGTAGAGGGATAGCCTGGGCTGGTCCGGCCAACCCACCATCCTCCTCCACAACAACATATAGGTCCTGGTCCTGGACTATGACACCCTCCTCAACCACCTCCTCCGTTGAGGTGTGCCCACTTCCCTCCAAGTCCTGTTTCAGGGGGGCAGCCAGAGGGACTGTATCTTCAGGGGATGGATCCTGATGGGCCCTGGCATCAACAGATGGCCCCGCTCCCTCCTGCACATCTGTGGATGACACAAAAGATGCCCATGTTGGTGGACCCACACACTTGGCACATGTTCCCTTCCACCCCCATACATGTACACAACAGATAGAATATAAAACACACTTACCTGTCCTCACGGCTGGCTTCTGGGACTCATAGCCCCCAACTCCCTCTACCTGCTCCGTCTGCAGGCAGCGGGCAACCACCTTCTCCTCCTCAGTCAGGCGGACAGGGCAGGGTGGGCCCCCTCCAGTGCCCCTGGCATGCCGAGCTATGGCAGCCAGCTTGCCCTTCACATGACGCCGCAGGTCATTCATTTTCTTCTGAATGTCCTGCGGTGTCCGTACCTCATGAGAGAGGGCATTGACCTGGCACGCGACCCTCATAAGTATTTGGTCCCTCCGGGACTTGCTGGTCCGGGCACTGTTAGCACCATGGAGCCGCGAGTCATACTTCTCCATGGCCCTCACGACAATGGCCCTCTCCTCTGGGGAGAAATTATTCTTCCTCCTCTCCTTAACAGCAGTTGTCATCTTGTCCAGCACAAACTTTGGCCGTCACTATCAAAAAAATGGGAGACGTTTGCGCTGCACGGGCGCATGTGTGGGCGCATTATATACCCTGCGCCGGTGCATCGTAGGGAGGCTTTGCGCATGCGCAGAAGGCATCCACGTCACGGCGCGGGTCAACCACGTCACGGCGCGGGTCATCCATGTCACGGCGCATGCTCCGTTCGTCCCGGCCTGCATTTGCATGGGGTCACGCTTTATTACAATGCAACACGCCCACTTCCCTCCTACTTTGGAGTTGCGCCGGATTACGCCGATGGTTTTACGCGACGCAGGCGCATCTTGGAGCGCATTTACTTAGGGAATACGGTACTTGCCACTCCGTGTTACGTCGGCGTAGTGCATCTGAGATGCGCAACGCCTGCATAATTAGGCGCGCATCTACGAGAATCTGGCCCTCTGTCTTCAGCTTGCTATATCCTTTAAAAAGTGCACATTGTGTTATACATTTTTACTTCCTCTTTCAGCAGTGGGAGGGGAGTCTGGGCATATACTGTGTGACAGCAGCTGATTGGAGGAAAGGCAGACCCCCCCCCCCTTCCACATAGGCAAATACTTGCAGAGCTCTGGTGTGAATAGACCAGCTCCCTGCTAATCTATTATAGCACCCACCCTGACACAAATTTTCAGCTGCTTTTATCTCCTGTGTCAGAGAACTTGTTAGAAGTTATCATGCTGAAAACAGAAGAACGGGGCAGCAGAAAATCACGGGACTTTGGAGAGAGATAAGAAAACACTGCAGATATATGTGCCCAGGTCAAATTTTATGAATTGGGTTTACATCCACTTTAACTACCAGTGACAGGGAGAGGGTAGTAGTGGAAAATATGCTGCTCTTCTCCACTGCATACAGGGACAGGCACACTGCCTGTCTCTGTATGCCAACTTACAGTTGGTCTTATCTACCTACAGTTTTGTTATCTATGAACTGGAGGTATCTATTTTGAATCTTATGCAATAATAGCATAACTTTATAAAAGTGGTACTATTAAGAACTACAGTAAAGCCTTGGATTGCGAGCATAATTACTTCCGGAAACATGCCTGTAATCAAAAGCACTTGTATATCAAATGGATTTTCCCCATAAGAAATAATGGAAACTCAGATGATTCATTCTACAACCATTTATTCATAAGTCCTTCAGTTTATAGGCCATATAAAAAGATTATAGCAATGTAATAAGTTGTGTAACCATAAAATGTCTATCCATGGAAGTCTCAACAAGGGGATTAGTAGCGAAATCCAGCAGGAGCTACAGAGTGTAAAAGTGTAGCAATATGGTTACATTTATTGAAGGTACAACATTTAGCAACTCATATGGTTGATGATTAAAAGAGGCACATCTACTGTAAGTATGCAGGCATCCGGTGTAAAGCTGTCCACATAGACCAGGGGTAGGCAACCTCGGCGCTCCAGCTGTTTTGAAGCTACAAGTCCCATGAGATATTGCAAGACCCTGACAATCACAGGCATGACTCCTAGAGGTAGAGGTAAGATGGGATTTGTAGTTTCACCATAGCTGGAGTGCTAGACCATCCTCTTACCGATGTCAGTCTGCAATCATGACCGGGAAGACTACCCTGCAGTAGAGCGATCTGAAAGCGACCGTTAAAGTGCTCATAAAGCACAGCATGGAAGGAATGACGTCAATGGTGGTGCGGAGGACAATCTATGTTGACAGCTTTACCCGGATACCTGCATACTTAGATGTGCCTGTTTTAAACATCAACCATGTGAGTTGTTAAATGTTGTACCTTCATTAAATGTAACCATATTGCTACACTTAGAGGCATCTCTCTTCTCTTTTATTCTCACTTGTGACATGACGCTACTTGTAGATCAAGACATCACTCGTTTATCAACTCAAAATTAATTTTAAAAAAATTACTTGTTTTAGAAAACACTTAGACCAAGTTACTCTCAATCCAAGGTTTACTGTACCTGAATTTGCCGATCTGACGCACGTGTCAGTAAAGTTACAAATAAGGGCAGTAGATATTTTTTAACCACTTCAGCCCCGGACCATTTTGGTGGTCAAAGACCAGGCCAATTTTTGCGATTTAGTACTGCGTCGCTTTAATTGACAATTGCGCAGCCGTGCGACGTGGCCCCCAAACAAAATTAATGTCCCTTTTTCCCACAAATAGAGCTTTCTTTTGGTGGTATTTGATCACCTCTGCGACAATTTTGGAAAAAAATTCAATATTTTTAACTTTTTGCTATGATAAATATCCCCAAAATATATTAAAAAAAAAAAAAAATGTCCACAGTTTAGGCCGATACGTATTCTTCTACTTATTTTTGGTGAATTGGTGAAGCATTTATTGATTGGTTTGCGCAAAAGTTATAGCTTCTACTAAATAGGGGACTTTTTAATGGCATATTTATTAATATTTTCTTTTTACTAGTTATGGCGGCGATCAGCAATTTTTATCGTGACTGCGACATTATGGCGGACACATCGGACACTTTTAACACCATTTTGGGACCATTGTTATTTTTACAGCGATCAGTGCTATAAAAATGTTCAAATTACTGTTAAAAATTACACTGGCAGTGAAGGGGTTAACCACTAGGTGGTGCTGTAGGGGTTTAGTGTTCCCTAGGGAGCAATTCTTACTGGCTACACATGACACATCACTGATGACCGTTCCCGATCATCAGTGACAGTGTTCACAAAGGCATTCCCCTCTTCTGCCCTTGCCGACCGCAAACGCAGGCCTCCCGGGAAAAAAAAGTTCCCAGGACCCACGGCCGCACTCGCGAGGCACGCGGCGGGCGTGCGCCCGATGGGCGGCAAATTTAAAGGGACGTACCTATACGTCAATCTGCCTGCCCGTGCCATGTTGTCGACGTACATAGTTGTGCAGCCGTCGGCAAGTGGTTGACGCAGGCCAATTTCATTTCTTAATTGAATTCGCCCTTTGTCTCTGATGGGGAAATTATTCTGTATTTGTCCGGGTGACCATTGTCACTGAGACAAAAAGTGATGGGAACTACAACATTTTAGAAATACCATTGGAACAAAACACATTCTGGTAATTCAATTTCACCACTGAAAAAAAGAGCAGAGAAAGGGTCTATATTCTCTTAGATGTGTAAATACCATTTTTGATTGAAGTTGACATTGATTAAATACAGAATATTTGAATAGAATAGGAACTGTAGGGAGAATTGTGCTATAATACTCTGTGGCTTTGTTTTCTTTTCTTACATAAATATTACCAGTCTAATCATTTTTTTTTTATCTGTCAGCAGATCAAGTGTTCTTGAAAGGCAATTATTAACCTTAATGAAAAAATGATGTATTCTGAGACGTATTGGAAATTCAGTTTTCACTGAGGTCATCAGTTAGCATTGTATATTTAAGTGGGAACTATAAAAGCTTTGAGACCATCTTCTTTATTTTTAACACCTACGCATCTCAGCATGTTAGAGCTCCTTCCTGTCCAGCAGTGGCAGTTGGTAGGTAGGATAGTTGCACCACCCCCACCTCTTTACTCAATTGTCAGCACACCAACCAGGCACTTACCCCATCTAGGTCCTGGACAGAGCTTCACCCTGAGTCTCCTCTTTCTCTGAATCACGGCGGCTTCCCCTGTGTCTTCTGCTCCTTCTCCGCAGCCAATACGATCGCTTCTTCTCTCAGCCAATCGGGTCCCAGGACCCGCTTCCTATGTTTTTTTTGTTGTTTTTTTTAGAAGCAGTTCCAATTGGCTCTGTGCCTTTAGCCTATGCTCTCCAATGCCTACAACAGGGGAGTGCACAAACCAACCCAGGTCTGTGCACACGCTCTTGCACACCTGGCAAATACCTGCTGTGTCTGTGCAGCTGCATCCACTTCCATAGGCTGTCTGCAAGCAGTTGGGGGCAAAAGAAGACGCCAAAAAAATATGCCTTCTGCTTGCAGTACTGCTGCCAGCACCCCTCTAAATTAACCATTAATAAGCAAATACCGTATATACTCGAGTATAAGCCGACCCGAATATAAGCTGAGGCACCTAATTTTACCACAATGGGAAACTCTATTGACTCGAGTATAAGCCTAGGATGTCCATCTGCATGCCTCACTGTGCCTCACTGTGTCCATGTCCATGCCTCACTGTGCCCATGCCTCACTGTGTCCATGTCCATGCCTCACTGTGCCCATGCCTCACTGTGCCCATGCCTCACTGTGTCCATGTCCATGCCTCACTGTGCCCATGCCTCACTGTGCCCATGCCTCAGTGTGCCCATGCCTCACTGTGCCCATGCCTCACTGTGTCCATGACTAGACTAACGTTTAACATGGGAGTCTATGGAAGCCAAACTTTGCACACTTATAGAGGAAATGGGGATACATGTGTGCCAAGCTCCGACCAGTACCGGGTCCCCAAAGTCACTGGAGAAATTACCGTTTAATATGGGAGTCTATGGAAGGGGTGCCCGGCTTTAAAAAAATCGGTGCTCCCTGGCTGGTGGTCCCCTGGACAACAAACTTTGCACACTTGTAAGGAAGAGTGGGGCTACATGTGTGCCAAGTTTGGGGTCCAGAGGACCTTCAGCTGGCCGATACCGGGTCCCCAAAATCCGGGAGATCAGGCGCAAAAGTATAAGCCGAGGGGGGCATTTTCAGCACAAAAAAAATGTGCTGAAAAACGTATATACGGTAGTATATTGTATTTTAAACACATTTATTCCAAATATTGTCTATTTTATAATAGTAATAAATGGTAATAAAATGCCTTTGTGGGTACAAAGCATGGCAAGGCTATTTACAAATGAAATACATTTATTATTTTGTGTAACTTTTTATGTTTTTATTTTCTACAAAGCAAATGAACAAGATAAACAAAAATAAAAAAGGTTTACATTTAAATAAGTAAAAGAGAATAAACAGAAACGAAAATCTGTAGAGCAATAATAACACTAAAAGTGAGAAAGTATAAAAGAAGGAAACTCATTTGATCTGCACACTAAAGAACTAGTGGAAATACACTGTAATAATATTATTATTGCAATGTATTTATCTGTGATGCTTGTAAATAATTTTGCCAATAATGAGACTTCAAATCAGAGCAGCTGTAAAAAAAAGGGGAATAACAAATTTATCAGTGAAGTCTGTAGACATCACCTACACTGGAACCACGGCAGCGCCTTATGAGACACAGAGTGGGACCTGAATGTCATTTTGCTGATATTACCAGCAGAAAAGCCACACATGCCCAAGGCCCATAACTACTTAACCACTTCAGCTCCAGAAGATTTACCCCCTCTTCATGATCAGGCCATTTTTTTTTTTTGCGATACAGCACTGTGTTACTTTAACTGACAATTGCATGGTTGGGTAACATTGTACCCAAGTAAAACTGATGTCCTTTTTTCCCCACAAACAGAGATTTATTTTGGTGGTATTTGATCATTTAACTCTGCGTCTTTGATATTTGTTGTGCTATAAATAAAAAGACAGACCATTTTGAAAAATAAAATAAAAAACAATATTTTTTTTTACTTTCTGCTATAAAACATATCCAATAAAAAAATGTGAAATATCAAATTTCTTCATCAAGTTAGGCCATTATGTATTCTGCTACATATTTTTAATAAAAAAAGTCCCAATAAGCGTACATTTTTTACTTTCTGCTATAAAACATATTCAATAAATAAATAATAATAAAAAAATGGAATTTCTAAAATTTAGGCCATTGTGTATTCTACTGCATATTTTTGGTAAAAAAATCCCATTAAGGGTATATTGATTGGTTTGTGAAAAGTTAAAGCTTCTACAAACTACGGGATATATTTATGGAATTTTTATTTATTTACTTATTTTTTACTAGTAATGGCGACGATCAGCAACTTAAAGTGGGACTGCGATATTGCGGTGAAATCAGACACTAACCAACACTTTTGACACTTTTTTGGGACCCAGTGACATTAATACAGTGATCAGTGCTAAAACTATGCACTGTCACTGTACTAATGACACTGGTTGGGAAGGAGTTAACATCAAGGGCCATCAAAGGGTTAACTGTGTGCCTAGCCAGTGTTTGTGTACTGTGTGAGAGGTGCTTTTAGTAGTGGAAGGTATGGATTCATTCAGGAACACAGGATCTATGCCTTCCCTACTGACATAGGCAGACTGCCATTCTGCCACTGTAACGAATGATTGGTGGGTGCAGGGCTGATGCTAGGGTCACAGGCGCCTGGGTGCAGAAATATTTCTGGCACCCACATTGGCGTCGTCATTTTACTAACTCCTCCCCTTTACACATGTTTCTATGGCAATGACTCAACCACAAAGATGCTCCCCCACAAAGTCTTCATTAACCTAGGATCCTTACATGATCTCTTAACAATAAACAAAATACAGGGAGAGAAGCAGAGTACTTTATTGGGACCTGTAGGGGGGGCTCTCTGATGGACACAGAGAGGGCTTCTGTTAGAGAGTCTGTTAGATGTTCGGAGCCCCCACATCTGCAGGCGCTTGGGTGCAATGCACCCTGTGCACCCTGCCTAGGATCGGCCCTGGGTGGGTGGTACCCGCTGATCGGCTCCCGCTGTGAATATTCACATCTTGAGCGAGCTGCCAGCGGCACACATTCGCACCGGCTACCCGGAAGTGTGGTATCGTGTATATATGATGCGTGATCCTGCGCACAGCAGCCGCCCTGTAGCAGTAAAACTGCTATAGGGCAGCCGTGAACTGGTTAAATTGGTTTCTGCATTAAACGTGGCATTATAATTCATTTGGTGTACTTTTTCAAATGTTTCAGTGTGTCATATACATAATAACATACCTCTATAAATTAGTTATTTTATGAACTGTCTTTAAGGGTCCTTTCACAGGTCTGTTCCGTTCGTCCGTTTTTTGGACGTCCGGTAACGGACCTCAATGCTTCCCTATGGGAGCGGATCCGTTAGCGGATGATGCATCCGCTAACGTCCGCTAGATCCGCATCCGTTTTTTCGGACGGAAGAATGTCCTATTTTTCTTCCGTCCGCCCAAACGGATCGGATGAAGACGGACAGACGGTCCGTTTCCATCCGACTCCCCATAGGGGAGAGCGGAGGAGAGACGGGGCGGTCCCTGCACAGTGTGCGGGGACCGCCCCGTCCGCCGACAGCTGAGCGGAGACCCCCCCGCTGAGCTGACGGACACACGAGCGGACCGAAAAACGGTCCGCTCCGTGTGAAAGGACCCTAAAGCAGGAATCAAGGCTAAACACATTGGGGGGATTTACTAAAACTGGTGCACACAGAACCTGGTGCAGCTGTGCATAGTGACCAATCAGGTTCTAACTTCAGCTTGTTCAATTAAAGTGTTACTAAACCCACAATGGTAAAATCAGTCTATATATGCAGTAAAGCATGCTTATTATACTCACTTATTATACTGTGGAAACTAAGGGGTTAATCCTCTGCATTGTGTAAAAAGGCGGTTTGATCCTGTCTACTCGTATCCTCCTTGTCTTCCACTGTCCCCAATCTATCTGCTGATAGAACAGAGTCTTGGGGGCACTCTGCACATGCTCAGTTTGGTGTGTATTGCTAGAGTTTTTTTCTTTTCTTGGGAGAGTGCATGTGATCAGCACAGGGCCAATCAGTACTTTCCAAACAGAGGGTCAGGGGTCCTGCAGCCTCATAGGACAACAGGGGAGAATGAAAACTCCTCCTACAAGCTTCAACCAGATACTGATAGGAGTCACACTACTGCTCTGACTGCTGATGAGAAAAGGTATTTAGCTGTTTATATTTACTAAAATAACTGCATTTCCAGGTTCTGTGTACTGTGAGAGACCATATATAGTGAATGCAGGGTCCTGAGTTCATTAGCACTTTAAGCTTGACAATGAAATCTATAAGCTGGTTGGTTACTATGCACAGCTGCAACAGTTTTTGTAAATCTACCCCACATTGTCTAAAAACAAGAGGTATGTGTATTTTCACTTAAATATTGGGGGCAGTGAATGTGACTTTCACTAAACACAACCAATGGTTATGAATCAATCACTGTCATGCCTCTGGAAGATTCAGCCGCAGTGAGTGTTTGGTGAATGTCAGATACACTGCTTTATAAAGATGCCCGCTGGTGTCCTTTGTGTCATTCTTCCAGATAGGTGCAACAATCCAGCATGAAACAACTCCTGCATTTATTTATTAGAATTTATTTTTTAAACAATATTTTAACCAACAGCATTGTAAGCTAAAACAAATATTAAATAACATAATGCTTTTTAATTTGCATGAAGGTAAGGATTTGTTTACACAGGCAGCCAGGGGGTGGCAAAAATTTACAGTTGAGCAATGCTTTTAACCAGAGCTTGTATTCTCAGAAAATAGGTGCAGGAACTCAACCACGACCCCGTTCAGATTTCAAAAACAGTAGAAGGGTCTTAAAGGGGCATTAAATACCAGGATTGCATTACATACAGAGTACAGAGTTCAGGGGGTTACACACAGGGTGCAGAGCTGTCACTTGTAAACACAGAAACCAGACTTCTGTGTTTACAAGTGATTGTGGTGAGCAGGCACCAAAGGGTCTGAGCCAGAGGTGGTGGAACCGAGTTCCCCTAAGTTCCCCCTGAAAAAAAGCTCTGCTTTTAACTCCCCCTTACTACCCAGCTGCAAATGAACATGGCTAGCATCAATCAGTACACATCGCTGTAGTTCTGTGTATAAATACACAAATGCAATAAATGGTGCAAGCAGTATTTTGATTAGTCCTCCTAGTCCTTGCAATAAACATTTGTGCATTTTATGTTAATATATTCCCTACACCTTCTTCTTAATTTTCTATTGCTTTTTTTTTTCTACAGATGGCGCTGTCAGATCTTCCCAGCACCCCTTTGGCGCTTGAATACCTTAATGACTTTGACTTAATGAAGTTTGAAGTAAAGAGGGAGCCACCTGAGCCTAGGGCTACACGCCTAGCCCCCCCTCCATCTCTCGGCTCTACTCCATGCAGCTCAGTACCACCTTCACCCACCTTCAGTGACCCCCCTGAATCGGCAGGACCACAACGTCCAAGTCTAGAAGAGCTTTATTGGATGGCAGCTTTACAGCAACAGATGGGTGGGGAGGGACTACCGTTAACCCCAGAAGATGCCGTGGAGGTGCTGATGGGTGGTGCTGCACCAACTCTACAAGGGATGGAGGGAGGATACAGGACTGGGGGGCAGCATCCTCACAATGGTTACTTGCTAAGTCCAGAAGATATGAATGGACAGCAGCATCAGGTGAGGAATCACAAAAGTGGTACGAAGAGCTAAGAGGTCACATTTCTAAAGAATATCTATATATCTCTGTGATGGCGTTGAGAAAATGACTGTTTAGGCCAAAACGCAAGTTAACACTTATACCTTGTTAGCCTACTGTATACTGTTACCAGGGCTGTCTTTAATATTAATTGGACCCTGGGCAAACATTTTCTTGGGCCCTCCAAAAATCCACTTGTCAACTATTTTCAGGCATGCAGGCTCAAGGGGCAGCTGCTTTGGGCCCCACAACAATGACTGGACCCGGGGCAGCTTCCCCTTTTGCCCTGCCTTAAAGACGGCCCTGACTGTTGCTGTCAATATTAAAGCAGAAGATCACTCTAGTATTAGAACAATAAACAGCCATAAAACACATGTACCTTTAAGCGGGGTTCCGGGCATAAAAAATGTAATTCTTTCTTTTGCAATCTCAATTACATTATTATGAATATTCATTAAAACATATTAATAAAGCATGATTGGTACATATACAGTTGCAAAAACGTACCTAATATCATCTTAGGGATCTTGTGGCAGTTTTCATCATAGCTGTGGGCATGTGAAGCCCAGTTCATGTTTCTTCCTGGATTTTTCAAGAGAGGTGCATGCTGGGATTTTTAGGCACAGTAATGCCCAGAGGGACTCCTGGGAAATGAGTGTCATCATTTCCCAGGAGGCAATGGGGTCTTAGGACAGGAAGTTCTACCACCGTGGACTAGGAACTAGGCAGATTACGGAATCTGCCTAGTAACAGCCATATAGAAGTGAGTAAAAAAAAATGAAGATTTTTTTTTTACATTAAAGGCAAACTGTTCATAAAAAGTTTGTTGTTAGGGTGGAACTCCGCTTAAATAAATGCATAGAACAATATTTGACTTCTGTCTGCAGTCTGTAAATTGCTGGCCATTTTTCAGTGACAACATGCAACCTATGGTGTCACCCCCCATGCAATCTACTTCTTGTGATTGCAAAACATCACTGTAAATCTCCTCCTCTATGCCACTGAAGTTGTAAAGTTTGAGGTTGCATGGTGTCACTGTCCAGCTGATAGCTGAACAAGTGCAGACAGCGGTCAAACCTGGTGCTATGCTTTTTCCATTAATACATTTTTATTGGGTTTATCAATTTACAACACTTGAGGTAGTTGCATTCAATATACAACTTAAGTAGTATAATCACCTTGTACAGGCAAACATTTAACAGAAAAAGAATACGGTACTCGGCGACCTAGGCCAGCCTACCCCAATTGGGTACAAACTGTAGGACTGGGAGGTCACCAAGATGATCAGTGGTACACCTATACAGCTAAAGTAAATACAAATAAAGGAGGGGGAGGGATGGAGAAAACTGAAATAAAGGCTGCCGTTAGTCATTATCTATACCAAAGATTCAGTATTGTATAATGTTATTCTTCAGACTATAGGAAGATTATTAAAGTAAGGAATCTTTTAAATATTTGGAAGCTTTAGGGTGGGTTAACCACATTATCTATTTTCTACGATAGGGGATTATAGAATCATTCTTATAGGCTAATAATAGTTCTAATTGAGCTTGGGTGTTTAATCTGGTGATGACCATTGGTAGGTTTGGGGCGTCTGCGGATTTCCATAGAGAGGCCACTGTAAGGTTACCCGTAAGATTGGCGATAAAGGATGAGATAGGGTTCCAAAAACCTTTTAGGGTCTTGCAACTCCAAAGCGTGTACAGGAGGTTTCCCGTTTGCTTGTTACATTTCCAACAGATGTCGGATGCAGTTGGATACATTTTGGATAACTTGTATGGTGTAAAGTACCATCTATTAATTATTTTTTGGGCATTATCTCAGTGTTCAATGCAAGAGGATGATTTACTTATTGTTTGAAATGCTTTAATCCACTGAGACGGGGAAAAAATCTGGTCCAGATCTCTTTCCCATTTCAGCATATTTGTGTTTTTGGTAAACAGTTGGGAGGATAACACATTGTAGAAGAAAGATATACCTTTCCTGTTATCATTTTTCTGAGGAGAAAGGAACTCCCAAAGGTTCATAGGGATTTCAATCAAATTACTGGGAGAGAAACCCTTCAGTCGGGTACACTTACCAATCTTTGTCTCGATGATGTTCTTAACATTAGGGGGTAGGTTCTGGTATAGATTATATCCATTACTGATCCAGTCGTTTACAGAGAATCTGATTCTGCAATAATTATTGACTTCTGTGGGAAGATGTAATTTAGTCTTTTTCCTCTACATGTCTGGTTTTTGAGAGAATGTGTTTCCAAGCGAACAAAGTAGTTTTAATGCTTATTAGATTGGGGATTATTATGCTTAGGGATAATGGTGCTAGCTATTGGGGGAGAAGGGAGGTCAAAATTGTGTGTGGCTAGACGTTCAATGTTTACCCATAATTTGTCATTTGTTGGGGTAAACCAATGTTTCATCTGATCTAAGATAGAAGCAAAATAATAATTTCTAACGTCTGGGAGGCCCATTCCACTGGAATTTTTTTTAGTAGTAAGGATCGAGAAATCAACTCTGTTTTTTTTTTTTTTTGTTCCAGATAAATTGTCTAAGTTTGCTGTCTAGTTGTTTAAAGAACTTGGCAGGAATTGATATGGAGAGGCATCTAAAGAGATATAAAATTTTAGGTAACGTTTGCATCTTGAAAGGGGCTATTTTATGGTGCTATGCTTTTAATAAGTGCGTGTCTTGTATGGCTGCTTAATGTTCATTGAGAGATTCTAGGGTGAAGTTCCACTTTAAGGGACTCCAGTGTTGTTTGTGTTGCCTTTGATGTGTAAGACATTGCTGCTGGTTATCATTCAGGTGTGGTTATGTACCAAGTAAGGATGTATGCATGTGACACTGCTTGTTGCCTGTGTGTGAGACAGGATTTGTGAGTACAGTTATATCCATAAAGCCGAACATGTCACTGATCACTTAATCTGCTAATAATAAGACTGAGACAGAATAGAGATAGGCAGGTGACGTTAAACAGAAGTGAAACAGCGGCTGATACAAATAACATTCATCAGGAAAAAGATCATTCTAATGTCACAGAAAATGTTGGACCAGAAATTTGCATTTTTTTTTTGTAAAATTGTTTTTATTGAATTTTCAAAACACGTATACAATAACAGGCCACATACGTAACCAACAGTGACCGGTTGAAACACAGAGACCAGTGTACAAAACCAAAACATGACAAAACACGGGGGGGAAAAAAAAAGGGGGGGGGAGGGGAAGGAATGGGGGGACAGAATTGCTCGCATTAGAAACCGTCCACAGTCGCTGGACGGACTAGGATGAGCAGAGACGGAATGGGGTCAGAGCACAACCAATCCCCCCCAAACAATATACATAAGACTCTTCTGCCCACACCCAGCTCTAGTGCAAAACCAAATTACGTATGGTCCTGTTCCTGCCCAAAAAACCCAACCATAGCAATAGATTACCACATGCTCCTCTAAAAAAATGAACAGTCACTCCCACGTGCATAGGGCAAATGTTTCTACGATTCCCTCCTACAGGATTCCCCGACCACTGCAGCCGCTAGATACTAAACGTCTCCATCAAACTAGCTTAGTCTGATACCGTATCCGTGGAGGCCATCCAACCCCCCCAGACCTTATCGAACTTGGTCAATGCCCCTCTGCTCAAGTATGTGGCTTTGTAGAATGGGATAGCTTGATTGACTAATACTTTCCAGGCTGTCACCGTTGGGGCAGAGGGACTTTTCCAAGAAAGAATAATTATTTTCTTGGCATAGAAGAGTACAAGAATGAGAAGAGTCCTTATAGCCCTAGTCGTAGCTAGGGGTTCAACCAACAATAACAAACACACCTCCACAGTCATGGGGATCGAGATTGTTGTGACCGACCGGAACAATCCACCACTTCCTGCCAGTATGTCTGAATCTGGGGGCATTCCCAGAATACATGCATAAAATCGGCAGTAGGTATGGAGCACCTCCAGCAAGCTGAACCCTGACCCCTGAACATCCTAGCCAGTCTGGCAGGAGTCAGGTACACCCTATGTAGAAACTTATAGTGTATAAGTCTGTCTCTAGAGGAAACGAAGGCCTGGACAGCCGCCCCCCAGACATCATCCCAGTCGTCCCTGTCCAGTCCCGAGGTCACCGAGTCCCATGCCCGCCTGCAAGGCGACAGTAACCCGATAGTCTCCGGAAAGAGGTCTTTATAGAGGCTGGATACCTCCTTGGGGAGTGATTCACTACGAGCCAATGATTCCAAGTCTCCAGACTCCAGAACCAAAGGGTTCCCCCCGAACTGGGCTTGAAATGCATGGCGCAATTGCAGGTATCTGAAAAAATGAGTATTAGTTAGGTCATATTGCGTTTTCAAGTCGTCAAATGTCTTTATGGTAATGTTCACTGCAATGTGACTCAGGGTCTTAATCCCATAGGCCGTCCATACAGAAATTTGCATTTATGATCTTAATATTATTTAAAAAATATATGATTTTACCCCAGCCAGCCATACACAAGCAGCTCTCTCATGTCTCTCTAAGGCTAGGTTCACACTGCTGCGAATTCTATTGCAAATTTGAGCCGTTGCGATTTCTCAAATTCGCAAGCCATTTAAATTACATCGTTTAACATTAGTGCCGTTCACATCAATGCGTTGCGAATATAAGCTGCAGGGAAAAAGGGTCCTGTGCAAGTTTGAGAGTTTGATCCGTGCGCGATGTGAATTCAACTCTATAGACTGGCATTCCCTAAAATCAAGGTCGCGAATCGCGGCAAAATCGTGGCAAAATCGTGGCAAAATCAATATTTCTCCACCCATGCTGTTTAGTATAGATTGGGGAATTGAGCGATTTTAGTTCATTCCACAGGACCAAACAAGAGAAATACAAACATGTATGGCTAGCTTTAACCACTTAACCCCCGGACCATATTGCTGCCCAATGACCAGAGCACTTTTTGTGATTCGGCACTGCGTCGCTTTAACTGACAATTGCACGGTCGTGCAACGTGGCTACCAAACAAAATTGGCGTCCTTTTTTTCCCACAAATAGAGCTTTCTTTTGGTGGTATTTGATCATCTCTGCGGTTTTTATTTTTTGCACTATAAACAAAAATAAAGCGACAATTTTGAAAAAAATGCAATATTTTTTACTTTTTGCTATAAAAAATATCCCCCAAAAATATATAAAAAAAAAAAAAAATTTCCCTCAGTTTAGGCCGATACGTATTCTTCTACATATTTTTTGTTAAAAAAAATCGCAATAAGCGTTTATTGATTGGTTTGCGCAAAAGTTATAGCGTTTAGAAAATAGGGGGTCGTTTTATGGCATTTTTATTAATATATATTTTTTTACTATAAATGGCGGCGATCAGCATTTTTTTCAGTACTGTGACATTATGGCGGGCACTTCGGACACTTTTGACACATTTTTGGGGCCATTGGCATTTTAATAGCGATCAATGCTATAAAAATGCATTGTATTACTATAAAAATGCCATTGGCAGTGAAGGGGTTAACACTAGGGGGCAGGGAAGGGGTTAAGTGTGTTCCTGGGTGTGTTCTAACTGTATGGGGGGGTGGCCTCACTAGGGGAAATCACTGATCTTCTGTTCATACATTGTATGAACAGAAAATCAGCGCTTCCCCCGCTGACAGGAATGAGAGCTATGTGTTTACACACATAGCTCCCGGTCCCCGCTCTGTAACGAGCAATTGCGGGTGCCGGGCGGCGATCGTACCCGCCGGGCACGCACGCGGGACTCGGGGGCCCCCTAGCGGCCGCTTTAAAGCGAACGTATAGCTACGGGCTCTCGCCCAGGAGTGCCGCCGACCTGCAGTAATATGATGGCGGGCGGTCGACAAGCGGTTAAAGTTAAACTAAACCCATCAATTTAACAATTTTAAAATGAGTTATATTCCTGGCATGCTAGGAATACTAATGGTCATATTTGCTTATGCCCTCAACCAAACCATCAAACCATCAAACGGCTGGTGTCATAACTGATCACAAGTGAAGCACCATGGCAGTTGCAGATTAAACATAGGCTTAGATGCAGGGGTCAAGTCCTGGGGAAAAAAGTGTGGGAACTCCCACCCAAGATCCACTCCCCCATCAAAAAAAAATGATACACTCATATGCATAATTACTAAACCACATGTTTTTTTATTTTCGATCCACTGTACCTTAGTAATCCTTTATGTTACTGGCCGCTTCTTGTATATGGATTCATCGGGTAGTGTGCGGGTATTCCGTCACTTCCTCGATGCCGAAATGTCTCCTGGGAGCTTTTGTCATTGTTCCCAGAAGACATTGCGGAGGTCTGCCGCGAGTTATCGCGGCATTTAGAAAGAGCTTTTGTCATTGTTCCCAGGAGACATTGCGGAGGTCTGCCGCAAGTTATCGCAGGATTTAGAAAAAAGTTCTTTATAAATCCCACGATAACTTGCGGCAGACCTCCGCAATGTTTCCTGGGAACAATGACAAAAGCTCCCAGGAGACATTGCGGCATTGAGGAAGTGACGGAATACCCACACACTGCCTGATGAATCCATATACAGGAAGCGGACAGTAACATAAAGGATTACTAAGGTTTGCCTGCCCCTGACAGTGACTCGAGCTGGGCATCGCCACTTAGTGAAGGATTGGCTCGGGCGGCTCGGCTACTCTGGGCTGCTCTAGACCTGCAAAGGGAACTGAGTTCCTGATGTGAAAAAAGTGAAGGAACTCTGTTCCCACGCTTACCTGCAAGACTTGAGCCCTGCTTAAATGGCAGAAAAGGATAAGAGGGTTTAGTTCCACTTTAAGGCTCTGTTCACACCTAGGCGTTTTGTTTTCAGGCAGAAGGTTGCACGATTTTTACCACGATTTTGCCACGATTTTGTACAGGTCAAAAGACCACCAATGTAAAAAGCAGAAAACGCCTATAATCTGCCTAAAAAAGAAGCTCCTGCACTTTTTTGAGCTTCAGGTGTTTTGTTTCAGATGACAAAATGCTCAGTTGTGAACAGGGGCCATTGAAATTAATGGGATTTGTCTTGTTGGGCCTTTTTAGAGCTGAGGCTTACAGCAGAAATACGCCCAAAAACGCCTAGATGTGAACAGAGCCTAAAGAGCTTCTTGTACTGTTAATAAATACCACACATCTAGGGTTGCCACCTTTTCTTCAAACCAAACCCGAACACTTTATTGACTCACAGTATAATTTTTGTAGTATACATTATAGAATTGAATATAGTAAAAGATCTGGGACACCTTTGGGTGCCCTAATGAGATTAGTATTGTGCTCACCACCCCTCCCCAGGTGTGACAGGGAGGCTGCACAGGCCCCTGGAGTGTAGGGAGCCACAGTCTAGTCTGAATAATGTGTCCGGGTTTCCGGCAAACTGAAACCCGGACACAGATCTCTGTGCTGGAGCTTATGGCTCTTCATATCTAACTGTAACCATTATCAGGGGGTCCCACACCCCCTGACTCACCTTTTATTTTATACTATGGTGATTGCAACAGAAGGAGTTGGAACATGCAAAGGTGGCCAAGAACACCTAAAACTCCCAGATGGGCAGGAAGTGGAACATGAGTCTAGCACAATGACCAGGGGATCTCACTTTGGTGTATCCAAGATACATAAGAAGCCAAGGTACACTGGAGAAAAAAAAACAGTACACCAATATTTAAGAGTCTAAGCACATTTACTGTATGTAATTAAAATGACAATCCAATGCATTTGGGAGGGCCCTTGAAAAGAGCTTATTAAGATCAGATGCTAGTGGAGTCTAATGAGTAATGGGATTGAAAAACTAGCTGCTGAAGCCTGCGTTTAGAGAATATGTAGCGCCTACCTCACATTTCCAGGGGCCTGGTGGTGACCCCCAGTGACAGGGAGGGACGACATTCCTCCTCAGGGTGCAGGTTATGTATAAGATAGAAAGATGGGCGCCAGTCACGTTTATGCTTAAACAAAGAGAAGTTTATTTCTCACAACAGGATAAATTTGGGAGAGAGGGCATGGGGCACAGGACACCCTTAGTCAAAAATATTAACGATCAGCAGACAGGCAGACTCCTTAGACAAAAAGATAAGGCAGACAGCAGTACACAAAAAATAGCATTTAAGCTGACCCAGCACATCTGTACTTTGTAGGATAGGCTGACTATGGTAAATGAACTTTACTCACAACATAATACGCAGTTTCCTTTGGATGAGTTCTCTATTGAAGCTCTCCCAGCCACCCGGTCCATGAAGAGTCACCTTGGGTACTTCTCTAGAACTCCATCCCTCTTGGCATTGTTTCCAGGTATTGAGCAGGCTCTCCTCTGCAGGATCTTGAACACCTGGATAGGCCTCAAACAGATCTAGCAGCCAGGAATACTCCTGGATAGGCCTTAGGCTTCAGGCCTAGTAGCCTGGAGTTGTTTCTCACACACCCCCCCACCCAGAAAACCACCTGGGTGGAGAAGACTAAAGATCACCTGACTCTCTCCAAATGCATAGTGGCCAGTCTGATTGGCTGAGAAAAAGTATGTTTATGAATAACCTGAATTCACTGTAGCTCATCATACTAATATCAAAGGCAACAGTGCCACCTACTGACAAAAGGGAGACGCCACAGCTGAAACGGGATTAGGATTTGATGAAAAAAACAAAACACAAATTAACCAGGCTAGTTACCACCCATGATAGCTAAATTTACCTGTAACCCTGTTTTAGCAAGAGGGTGCTACAAATATATTACTTTTGCATCCTTTAACTCAGTGGTCTCCAAACTGCGGCCCAGGGGCCAGATGTGGCCCTTTGCTAGCTTTTATCCGGCCCTTGGGGTACTATTCCTCCCACTGACACCAACAAGGAGGCATTATTTCTTCCATTGATACCAATGAAGGGATACTATTCCTCATACTAATGACGGCACTACTCCTCCTACTACTGATCACGAACCCTGAGGCCCTATTTATTCTCACTGATGCTGGGCTCGGGACATTTTCTGCCCAAGCTGACCACAATCAGGACCTTCTAAAGTCTGAAGGCCAATAAACTGGCCCCTTGTTTGAAAAGTTTGGAGATCCCTGCTTTAACTCATTTGAGCCCAGAATCATCTCATTTAGCAAGCACATTTTAAGCACTGATGAAAAAAAAACTTTAGACTCTCCAAAACACATTGGTTTGTTTTTCAAGATTTTTATAATGAAATAAATATACTTGAATTCTCAACTATTGGTATGACATCTCTTTTCTCCTATATGCCTTGGATTTTACCCAAAGTGCCTTCTAGAGTTTATGTAATGTTTGAGAGTTGCCTCACCAGAGCCACTGTATTTCACACCATTGCCTTTACTCAACACTGCAAACTCTAATTTTGGATCCAGCACTTTCCACCTACACGTTTCAAGTATAGAAAGCCAGGGGCTAACTCAGCCAACCAGGCTTCTCCTGTTACATTTTAGTTATAATGTTTGGTCTCATTTTGGTTGATGTAATTTTTTGGGGGCACGGCACAGATATGCAGTATAGATAAAGCAACCCTATTGCACCAGTGCACACAAATGAAGCCTACACATAGGGTGTGCATGTATGATTGCACCACACATGTTAGGTATCACTGCGGACATCAGACTGACAGCAAAAATTCAAGGGATATCATTCATGGTTACTTCTAAATTGATAACCTTTAATGGCTTTTACAGCGTTACTTATGGAAATTTTTGGGTACCATATATTTTCGCTATTTCAAGATAAACGGTTGCTCAAATATCATGCAACCTAAAAAAATGCAACCTCATCCCCTTCCTAGACACTTTGGGTGTCAACTTTTCTACCCCAAACTTTTTGCTAAATATCTCTGGGTGTACTCTATCCGCAGAATACGGCTGCCCAAAGCTTGGGATAGGTGTACTTCATTATGTAGAAAAAACACTTAAGTCCTACCTTCTGGCGTTAACACGCCTGTAGGCTGTACTATCTTTTTGGCATGTACCTGTTCATCATGTTCCCTCACATGTTTACCGCCACAACCTGGTATATTTTTATATAGGTGCTTCTACTTTAAGATTTTGGTTACTACAATTGACGTGGTGGAAATAGATACATCAATTTGTTTTTGGCTGTAATCTCTTTTTGGTTGTGTACATACAGCCTTTTATTATTGTTGATGTCACTAAAAATGTGATGTCACATCATACTATTCTATTCTGTTGCATACCCTTAAATAAAGAATTAAAAAATAACCTGCAAATGCCAATATTTTATTTCAAAGGGCCTCATAAAATATATAATTCTGGGGTTCTCTGTCATTTTCTATCAAAAGTGGCCGATTTTAACATGTGTGCAAAAAATTAAGAACAACAATTCTGAAAGTGGTTAAAATATATTTAATGCCAAAGCATCTGTATATTCTAAAGAAGGAAGTGAGACAATTCAAACATTTGGATTTGACCTCACTTTGATTTATAATAGAGAAATTGAATCTCCCTAGCTGGGACACAAGCTGCATTAAAATCTGGAAGGGGTGTTAACCAACTACTCTATTCAAAGTATTAAAACATTTTTTAGATACACTTAAAGCTGCTCTTAGATGATCCCAACAGCCCACATTAATTATTAAGGTGGATGTGAGATTAGATGAGATCACAACACTACTCATTGCTAGATCCAACTAGATCCCATCCATTGATAGATTTACATTTAGCAACACACTTTGAAATGGTGATTAGCTTTCTATGACATGTCACAAATCTCTGCACTGGATTATGAACAGATCAGTTCACATATTCTCCTTACTGTTTACATACTGTGGATGGCTATATCTCTGGGGATTCTCTGAGCATAAATATTTGTACTAATTCGAGAATCAATTTGGGATTTTTACACAATATTAAATCCTTATATTTGAAAAAGAGATAAGGTTACCAATGCAATGGCCAATTTTTGTATGGAAGGTGACAAATTTGGGCATTGCTTAAGACACTTGTGTAGTGAATAGGTTAACCTCAATGCCAACAGTCAGCATTTCTAAACTTCAGATTTTCACTTTATCAAAGGCACAGATTTACCAGCATGTTGGGAAAATCTCCTCAAATCATCAGCTGTACTTTTGTCAGTAAAATACTTTAAACTTTCACAAATGTAGGAGAAAATGTTATATGAACACTTATGGCCAGCATTATATTATTACCTAAAATACATTTTGTTTAAATAAGCAATTTAAGGCAACAAATTAAATGAATCAAACAAATATAAAGCACTTTAATTTTTGTAATGATGGAAAGTACACAATTTGTCTTCGAATTAGTTCTGTGTAGCAAGAGTTCAAACAGCTACTTACATGTTCACTGCAAAAGGTTTGTCTTGAGTAGGGATGAGCTTCGAGTTCGAGTCAAACTCATGGTCGACTCGAACATTGTCTGTTCGCCGAACAACAAACTATTTTGGGTGTTCGCGGCAAATTCGAAAAGCCGCGAAACACCCTGTAAAAAATCTATGGGAGAAATCTAAAGTGTTCATTTTAAAGGCTTATATGCAAGTTATTGTCATAAAAAGTGTTTGGGGACCTGGGTCCTGCTCCATGGGACATGTATCAATGCAAATAATTTTTTTTTAAAACTGCGTTTTTTTCCGGGAGTAGTGATTTTAATAATGCTTAACGTGAAACAATAAAAGTGAAATATTCCTTTAAATTTCGAACCTGGGGGGGTGTATAGTATGCATGTAAAGCAGCACTTGTTTCCCGTGCTTAGAACTGTCCCTGCACAAAGTGTAATTTCTGAAAGAAAAAAAGTAATTTAAAACCACTTGAGGTTATAATGAATTGTCGGCTCCTGGCAATACAGAGAAAAGTCATTAATAAAAAAAAATGCGTGGGGTCCCCCCAAATTGAATTACCAGGCCCTTCAGGTCTGGTATGGATATTAAGAGAAACTCCACCCCAAATTTAAAAAAAAATTCCGTGGAGTTCCCCCCAAAAATCCATACCAGATCCTTTATCTAAACACGGAACCTGGCAGGCTGCTGGAAAAGAGGGGGGGCGAGAGAGTGCCCCCCCCCCCTGAACCGTACCAGACCACATGCCCTCAACATGGGAAGGATACTTTGGGGGTCTGTGACAAGGGCCTCATCCCCACAACCCTTACCTGGTGGTTGTGGGGGTCTGCAGGCGGGGGGCTTATCGTAATCTGGAACAAAGGAGACCCCCAGATCCCAGCCCCCCTATGTGAATTGGTAATTAACTTGCATATTAGCCTTTAAAATTAGCATATAACTTGCATATTAGCCTTTAAAATTAGCACTTTAGATTTCAAACGTTCGAGCCCCATAGACTTTAATGGGGTTCTAAAGTTCACACAAACTTTTGGTCTGTTCGCAGGTTCTGGTGCGAACCGAACGGGGGGTGTTCGGCTCATCCCTAGTCTTGAGAAACCTATTTTCACAAAAACTATACTACATCAGGCTTGCTGTATGTGATAAACAGCCATGAGCCTATAGTGTTCTGGGTCCCCACAAGAGTATGCATTTCCAGCTGGTAGAGTAGTGGTGATGTACAACACTTTAAAACTGGACTGGCAGCTCTCTCAAACCAATGTTTGTTCATAGCGCCTTGGACGGTTATATAATTTGAACCTTTTGTAGAAATCAAACTTATTTTTAAATGTACCAATATGGGCAGGCAGTCCTGTCCTTACCTTCTTTTCAAAAATGGTTGGGATGGCTTGAAGAACTACAGCAGCGTCTTGGTGAAAAGCTCCTTTGTATGCATACCACGGTTGTATTTCAAATGTTAACCGAGTTGGGCTTTTAAAGCGGAGTTCCACCCAAAAATGGAACTTCCGCTTATCCCACTCCTCACCCCCTTACATGCCACATTTGGCATGTAATTTTTTTGGGGGGGAGTGGGGGGGAGTGGGGGCTTCAGGGGGGAGTGGGGGCTTCAGGGAGGAGTGGGACTTCCTGTCCCACTTCCTCCTTCCGCCGAGGGGCTGGTTAGGCGATTAAGCTTAATCGCCTACAGCAGCCCCTCCCTGTAGGCTATCGCCTAGGACACGTGACAGGTCCTAGGCGACAGCCTGTCCAATCGAATAGCGCAGCGCATTGCCGCGCCGCGCATGCGCAGTGGGTGCCTGGCCGTGAAGCCGAAAGCTTTCACGGCCGGGTGCCCACAGTTAGAATGAAGACGCCGGCCGGGGAGGGGGGGAGAGGAGCGGAGCCCTGGCCGGCACGTCGCTGGAACGCTGGAGCAGGTACACTTTTTGTAGCTGCTGACTTTTAATAAACATACATTTTGGCTGGAACACCCCTTTAAGTTAGACATAATCAGGATGATCTTTCATAGAACATGACAATTTTTTTTTATATATATATTTATCACATATGCATATGAACATCATTGTTGTTTTCTGCTTCTGGTAATCCAGTTTATAATAAAAAAAGTAGAGAAGTCTTCAAATGTAGGGCAGCTGTATAAAGGCTTCCAAATATGTTGGTGAAGAAAAATGGGATCTCAGGATGTTTTCCGTCTAAAGCCCCATACACACACTATCAGTTTTCCTGATGGTTTTCTCTTCAGGTTTACCAAAACCATGTAGTACAAGGGCCTGCCTGATTGCATACAAATTGAAACTCTTGATGTTTGACCTCATATTAGATGGTTTTGGTAAACCTGAAGAGAAAACCGTCAGGAAAACTGATAGTGTGTATGGGGCTTATGAGTTTGAGTTTGATGGATCTACTGTGTTACCAGTTTACTAATTGACAGGACTAATGTAGAAGCGATACAATGAGCAGGAGTGAAGTCCGCCCGTCGAGGTTGGCCGTAAGCGGATTCAGAGACAATAGTAGAGTAAGGCCGCCTGTTCAATGAGGCAACCAGCCATTCTTTCCATGCGGTACAGCGCTAAAAATAGAGCGCTGCTATACCGCATGAAAAATAATGCCCTGTAGTGTTCAATGTAAAAGCTCCGAAGGCTTTCACACTGAAGCGGTGCGCTAGCAGGAACGCTCCAAAAGTCCTGCTAGACCGCATCTTTACACGGCCGATAGGAGCGGTGTGTTCCCGCTCCTATAGCGCGCCTTCCCATTGGAAACAATGGGAAACCGCGGCAATCCAGCGCGGTAATACTCGCCCGATTTTCAACGCGGGCGGAACCTTTTTCGGCCGCTAGCGGGGGTTTGAAATCTACCGCTAGCGCCCGAGTTTATCGCGGTAATTGACACGACGGTATAGCGGCGCTACAAATAGCGCGGCTATACCGTCACCGCGGCTCCACGCCTCAATGTGAAAGGGGCCTTATGGTAGATGTTCAGGACAGGTAGATAAACAGAATTCCTTTACAGTCCAAAACACAGGTGTGATCCTGTGTCTAGTGCACATAGATGGCAATCCAATAGAAACTGTTGATTAGGGGAAGGCCGAATTTTCAGCAGTCTATTTTAACACTCCTGATTGGGCCAGGTGTGCACTACAGCATGAACAGTAACAATTAGCAGGTGACAAAGGGCCCAAGGCTAACTGTTAAAACCTATATATTTATACCTATAGTTCTGTTTATGAAAAGACATTTTAGGTTCAATTCACAAAGCTAAAATGCAAGAACCACAAGATGGCGCTTGATCGCAAAAGGAAACATAGGCCTACAGAAGGCCGCAAAACGCCACAGCCCCAATTACCGGCCGGCGCTGCTCGACATGATCACATGGTGGGGGTGCACGGAGACACAGGATACCCCAGCTGTGCCGCCCCAGGCGCCAGGTCACTAATTCTAGTCGCAATTGCGACCTGGCACCCAGGTTTTGTCGAACTCTGTGGTAATGTAAGTTTATTGTTCTGAACAGACTTGCTATAAATGAAATACTGTGAAATAAATGACTCAGTGTACACTTATTACAACATATGCTTTCTAAATCATTGTGGAAAACTAAATTCAGGCATTTCCACTGCATGAGTTCTTCAGTCCTCCCCCCGGGTACACATTGACACTGGCACTTGTATGTACGCAGACTAATATTTATGAAGAAGTAAGAATAGTTAGGGTACAGTTATCTGTTAGGGCTTGATCACACCAGGCGCATTGCGCTGTGCTGATCTGCACAGATCAATGTAGGCTCAAGGCTACATAAAAATAAAAAATAAAGGATTTCTATATGCCCTGGTCTCGCCATAAGTTTGCAGTAGTGTGCATTGTGCAAAAATGCATTATGTTTTAATTTTAAGGTAGCACACCACCCAGGAAATATCAAATTGCTAAAATGCAATGGTTGCAATGGTATGCTTTTCAGTCATGTTTTTTTTTCTTGCGAATGACAATTTTAAATTGCAAGATCACACTGCAACTGTGAGCAAGTGTTTGAACACAATGGAAAGTTTGATAGGTGGTGCTGCCTGTCAAACTCTGCAGTCTGCGTTAAAAATGAAGCCGCTGTGAAGTGAAGCATTGCAGCCATAGCATGTATACAGACCTGTCAGACTATATTAGGATTTGGGTGGGTGGGCAGCCAGTGATTGCAGTAAATCCATGGCTCAGCTTCCCATGTGAAAGAGCCTTTAGGCTGCATTCACATTTGATGTTTCCTGAATGTGTGAAAAAGTGCATAGATAACACACATTTTGCAGTGCACTCCAGTAATGCACTGCAAATGCGCATAGCACTTGTGGTGCCATTAATTGTCAGGGAGGTGGAGAGGAGGGATAAATGGTGTCACAATCTGCCTTCAGCCAATCAAGAAACTCCTTGTATTTACAGAACAAAAAACTAGGCATTTTACAATGGAAGCACTGCTGAGCAAGTAACCCCCAGTGTCCAGTGTGTAGTAAGCATAGGGTGTGCAGCCCTAATGTTTTAAAACATGGATAGTGTCAGTAGAGCAGTGGACTTATTAGTAGAGCAGAGGTTGGTGTTAGTAGGGCCGTGGACAGTGTCAGTAGCTTTTTATTTTCATTATTTTAATCTTTTTATTTTTTACACATTTTTACGCAAGTATTGATGCAATATCAGCAGGGGGAATCTGCACCTCAAGCAGTGATTAGGGTGTGCCCAGGCAATGCGGCACCCCCCCCCCCCCCCCCGTGCACGCCTATGGTAGTGAGAAAGCCGCTCAAGCAGGACCCAGCTAAGAAATTTTAGCTATCACTGTATATAGTGCAGGCTACTACAGTGGCATTCCGCATCCCCAGTGGCCCTTGAAATGCAAGATACGGATAATTACATTTTACCAAGCTGGACAGATGTAAGTTGGTAATACAGATACAGTATGAAACACTACTAGGGGAAATTATAGCAGTCACCTTTTCTTCATATGGTTTAAAGTGGATTTTTTGTTTTACAGTAAAATAAAAAATATGTTATATTACCTGCTCTGTGCAATGGTATTGCACAAAGCAGTTCATTAAAACCTTTCTGAAGCCCCCGCCGGTGCTCTCTGCTCCTCCTCTTCTCCAGGTCCCTCTTTAGTAAGCTGGCTAATGAGGGGGCACTGGTATGGGTACGCTACCAAGCTGGGCTCTTTGCATCCATAGATTCCTTCTCAGGCCTTGTACACACGAGCAAATAGATTTGTTCAAATCGGTCGGACAGACCGATTTGAACAAATCTGTCTGCTGGGATGTATTGGTTTGATCAAGTACACACGATCAAACCAAAATCCCCGCCGGCAGACAGCGCGCTGACGTGTCGGTGACGTTGACGCCGCCACGTCACGTCACCAGGAAGTTAAACACTTCCGCGCATGCGTCGAAACCATTCGCTGCGTGTGCGAGCAGATATGTCTGCTGGTTAGCATACTAACCAGCAGACATGTCGGGCGGACGGGTTCCCAGCCGACAGATTTGAAAGCATGCTTTCAAATCTGTCGGGTGGCCAAATCCTTCTGTTTGCCCGTACACACGATCGAATCTGTCTGCTGAAACGGTCTGGCAGACCGTTTCCAGCAGACAGATTTGATCGTGTGTACGCGGCCTCACAGTATTTAACTGACAACAGCAGGAACCTACTTAAATCTCCTTTATAAAACTGCTCTAGTACCCCTTGAAGTGTTATATTTTGTCCAGCCCTGTGACTATCATTTTTACTGGACAGCTTGGTTTGCATGTAGAGGAAAAAAATATATATAGGCGTGTCAAATAAATAGCAATTCATATAGTGAAGTCTTTCATTACTTGAGGAAGCTGAATTCATTTACCAGAGTACAATATTTTTGTGATAGTGGTACTAAATCAAGCACATAGTAGCTTGGAAACCACAAACAACAAATCACACTGGTAATTTCTTATTTCTGTCACTGATGATAAAACTGTGTCAATTCCACAAAGAAACTAAACCGCTGAGAATGAATCATCATGTTATTCTGCCAAACCTCTGGCTTGCTAAATAGTGCAATATCACGGCAATACTAAAAATATTTATAGAATACGTACTTTATAGTCAAACATGAATTTAAAGCTATAAAGGATAAGTGGACGTTTCATAAAATCTAAGGCACACAAAAATTACATTTTGTTCTGTGAATCTATACAAAAATACCTTATCATGTATGTGGCAAAAATCTGTTTAAATTAGGCCAGCCTGCCTGTGCTATAGTTTACATAACAAAACGGTTACGTGTCGTTCTCTCGGGTCAGAAATGAAAAGGTGATCTTTACTTTAGACTGGCTCACAATGACTAGTGTCCAGCCCAACATAGAGACCGTGTCGGCAGGTTTACCTGCAACTAGATGGCTCTGTTACCATTATAGTATAGTAAGGGGAAAGTTGTAATTACTGTAGGTATTAGCTCCGCTTTAAGAGTAGACCCTCCTTTAGTGATGCCATGGGTGTAGTTCGTGCCCATATAAATGTCAGTGTGTGGGGGGGACCAGATAGATGGGACATGGGAGTGAGATACTCCAGAGCTGATGTAGTCTCCTACGGTGCTCATCTAAAGGGTCCTTTGCATGGACAAAGTCCCCAGACAAGGTGGTACAGGATGGGAGGAATTGATGTAGCTGCTCTGTCTCCCCTGACCTTTTTCTACAGATCCTGCGGTCGATTGTATAAGGTCTTAGAGGCCTGGACAGAATCCTGATGTGAGTAATCTTGGAGCTTAGAAATTAGCAGTGGTGGCCCGTCCATTAGGGGTGCAGGGGCGCCGCCCCCCAAATCCATGTGTCCGGCCCCTAATCTACATGCAGGTTGCTGGATGCATGGATTTCAATGGGGCCAAAGGCCCTAATTGGCTTAAAAAAAGGGTGGGCTTATGGCCCAGAACACTGCGCCCTGAACCCACCCAGTTGTGGGACAATAGAGAATTAATATTCGCTATTTTCTTCCTGTTTCTCCTCCCGGGTCAATCAAGATGCGGGTCGTAAGACCAAATTTAAGGGAGACGCAGGGGGAAGCATGTGGCACTGAGCAGAGATCTCGGCAGCCTTATATCCCATTATTTTCCCGGAGCCATCCTTTCTCTGAGCCTCGGGTCTGGCAGGAGGGATCTCCGTGTGCGGAGCGGGCAGGGACACGTGAGGAGAGTAGGACATCCAGGGCAGTATCAGGTGAGAGGCTCCACTGCCAGTCTTATGAGGGAGCCCATAGCCAGCCCAGGGCCAGGACGGGATACCCAAAATAATTAACAGTGTATGGAGCTGGTATCAGCCCCAGGCTTCAGACTCAGAGCAGCTGTGTCAAGGGGGTGAGTAGTACTGGGACTGTGGAGGGTGGGGTTGGCGTTTGGTTTGTTTGCCCAGTGTTGGGGTGGCGGGTGGTTTGTTTTTCCAAAAAATGGAGCACCAACCAACCACTGGGAATGAGTATGGCATCTGGGAGCATGCCTGTTTGGGCACAGCTATAGAAGGGACATTGGGGAGGGAATGGTATACTTAAGGAAGCATCTTGATCCCCCCCTGACCATCAGCTGTGCTTCCAGGGACCAGAAGCTGGCAGTAAGTAAAAGAGGAAGAGACTACAATCCATATTGCAATAACATAAAAAACATTATTTGGGGCAAAAATAAACAAGTAATAGAGATGTTTGTACCGTATGGATGTGAAATATCTGAAAAAATATTTAGACATGGGCAGGGAGCCTTCGCTGGGAGCAGAGCTTTTTTTTTGATTTGCGGGTCATCGGTGGCGGGCATCGTGATTGACGTTGCGTCTACACCGAGGGAAATTCTTTTTTTAATAAAGCACTTGTCAAAAGCTGCCTCCTGTGTTTTTTGGTTAATTCACATGGGGGGGGGGGGGCAGGGGCGGGATCTGGATGCCTCTAGTTAAAGAGGGTTTGCAGATTTTGATAAGCCCCCCACCTGCAGAACCCCACAACAACAAACCAGGGTTGTGGGGAAAAGGTATGAATACTCCTACAAGCTTTACCCAGGAACTGATAGAGGTCACAGGACTGCTATATACTGCTGATGAGAAAAGGTATTTAGCAGTTTATATTTACTAAAATGATTTCATTTCCATGTTCTGTGTACTGTGGAAGGCCAGATATAGTGTATGCAGGGTCCTGGGTTTAGTAACACTTTAAAGCTGGCCTACACTTTAGATCAATGATTTGACTTTGATAGGGTCAGACATTCCTGTCTATCATAGGTTTGTACTCATTTTTGTATTGCCACATCTGATAGATCCAGACAACTGGCAATTAACATGGTTCTATGATTACTGAACACACACAAGCTAATCATAATACATATGGATTTTCTAGCCTAACCATTCGAAATAAAAGTAGATACTGAACAGACAAGTCAGCAATTTATGCCACTTTAGACCTACCCCATGTATGGCACCATTAGATATGGTAACCCAAAAAACTTCAAAGAATTATGCGGTTTTCTAGGTGCTCAACATCTCTCTTGTCTTATATTACAGCTGTCACCCCTATCTGAACGTTTCTCTGATGAACAACTGGTTGGAATGTCAGTGCGGGAATTAAATCGCCAGCTCCGTGGTTTCAGTAAAGAAGAGGCTTTGCGGCTAAAACAACGCAGACGCACTTTGAAAAACAGAGGGTATGCCCAGTCCTGTCGGTACAAGCGGGTACAGCAGCGCCATGTCCTGGAGACCGAGAAGTGTCAGCTCTCTCGCCAGCTACAGCAACTTCAACAGGAAGTGGTTCGGGTGACCCGAGAGAGGGATGGCTGGAGAGCTAGATATGAGAAACTGCTGAATGCTACGGGAGGGGGCACTGGGGCGGATGTGCTGGGTACAGGGGGAGACACGGGATCTGGAGCTGAGCTCTTCCTGTGATTCTCCAATGAAAAGACTGAAACCCAACTCTGAAGGTGTTACTCTCATTCAGGAGACTGATCTACCCCTGAAAATCTGATTCTTATTATCAAAAGCCCCTAATGTGCATCATGGAGGCCCTGAAAAGATTCACTGCCCCTCCATTATATTTCACAACAGAATAAACACATCATTGTTTTGACTTCAACTTGATATACATGTACCTTTCAATAGTTTATTATCCCCCCCAATATTTCATTTAACCAATATGCTAATAGCATTTCCTATGCCAGCCATGCTCCGTGTGTTCTCTGTACCAGAGCAAGGATTTATGAAGATCTTGACCTTCACTAACCATTTAATTCAATCTCTAGAGAACATTCCTCCTCAAAACCCAACTCTATCTATATATTATCAAGACTGTATATGGTATTTATTGCCTTCCTTGATCCTTACTGCATGCAAAAGCTCTTGAAGCTTCTGTACCCAAAATTATTTCAAATTTAGCTTGTCGGCATGTTGGAAAACGTATGAGATGTTAAAAAAATGGCCTTGTTGATGATCAATGGGAAGCATTCCTTAGATGCAGCTTCTTTATATGAACAATAGGGCAACACACAAAACAGGAACATATCCCATTGGCACAGTGGATTCTTCAAAAGCCTGTATAGATATAAGGGGCAAAGAATGTAATACTTACCTACTATTTACAAAGTTGATTTCACTGCCATGCAACCCAGATTGCCAAATCATATCTTTAATTACTGGCGAATCTAAGCTACAAGAGGTTCTGTGGTTAATTAGCTAAAGTTAAAGTGATATTTAACCCAAAAACTAAAATGTATTATATTGCAGCATGCCAATTCTAACATGTGGTCTTTGCATTGGTGTTCTTTATTTCCCCCTTTATTTTTACCTGGTGATCCAACCAGTAAGTCTGCTATTTTACAGCTTCCTTTAACAGACCAAGCTGTCCAATAAAAGAAGCAGTTACAGGATTATGACCAAAGATATACCTCTGGCAGGGGGGCTTACAATGGTCAGCTTTTATGCACTTTATCCTCAAAGAAAAAAAAAAAACTATTGCTGTAACTGCTTATAAAGTGTTAGCTGGAGTTTAGCGTATTTTTGCTAGTCAAGTCCATCCAAATCTTCTAGACATCTAACACTACCCTCTAGAACAGGGGTGTCCATGCTTTTTAAGCAAAGGGCCAGTTTACTGTCTTTGAGACTTCAGGGGGGCCTGATTCTGACCAATGGGGGTAGAAAATGCCCCAGGGCCAAGCATCAGTGAGAATAAACATGGCCCCAGTGTTGGTGGGCAGTAGGAGGAGGAATAGTGCTCCATCATTGCTATTAGTGGAAGAAATAGAGCCCCATTGTTGGTGTCATAGGGAGGAATAGTGCCTCATATCGTTGGGCGCAATACTTCCCTAAGGGCCGGATAAAGGCTAGCTAAGGGCCACATCCGGCCCTCGGGCCGCAGTTTAGAGACCCCTGCTCTAGATAGACAAACTGACAGGAAGTGTGTTACTGGCCAGATCACCTGGTAAAATAAAGGGTTATAAGCCCCAAAAAAAGAAGACGAATGCAGCCACCACATGTTGTAAACATTCAATTGTTTTTTTTAAATAACAAACATGCCTATACTTATATGCTCTATTCAATGGTTTTGCACAGAGCAGCCCCGCGCCTTCTTATTCTGTCCCCACCTGGTGTCCAGGCCCCTCCCTTTCATAGGGTGCCCCTACCCTGTGTCCATTGACACAGACAGCGGGACTCGGCCCCGCCCCCCAGCTCCCGTGTCACAGCTTTTGATTGACCAATGGCTCCTGCTGCTATCAATCTGTCCAATGAGAAGAGCAACAGCGGCTAGAGCCGCTGCGCTTGTGCACATCGCTGGATCGGATCAGAGAATTGCAGCACAGATGCAAAGAATGTATTAAGGTGAAAAACCTTAAGACCCCTTTCACACTGAAGCGTTTTTACAGTGTTTTAGCATTAAAAATAGCACTATTAAATGCTCATAAAATGCTCTCCATGCATCTCAATGGACCCTTTCACACTGAGTCCTGCAAGCAGCATCTTTGGAGCAGCTTTTGAGCACTGAAAAAAACGTTCCAAAAACGCCCCTCTCCATTGAAATGAATTGAAAGCGCTGTAAAAACGCCTTACCCTTTCACACTGAGGCACTGCAAAAATGCCCTAAAACATTTTGGGCGCTGGCAGTGTGAAAGGGCTCTAAGGCTTTACAACCACTTTAAGGACTGGTAGGCTGCAATATATAAAATTTTTGTTTTAATTTAAGTTATAAATCATGTTTTAGGCCCCTTTCACAGTTATGTTGTGCTTTGTGACCGCACTGCGGGTGAAGTGCAGTGTATCTGCGGGTTAGCTGCGCTTTCCCATAGAGTTCTATTATTTCTTAGGATACACTTTCTAAAAGCGCACCAGAACTTCTCCATGCGGGACTTTTGGTGTGCTTTCTAAAACCACAGGACATAATAGAATATGGGAAAGCACAGCTAACCTACGGGTACACTGCACTACACCTGCGGTGCACTGAAGCTGCACTGCGTCATTGTGAAAGGGGCTTACATTTTATAACCAAGCAATCAAAGGGATGACTTGGCAATCCTGTCTGCAATATGGACATTTTTAAGAATGTAGATTATTCTTTAAGTTACGTAACACATCTACCTACTTATGCCCATGCAAAAAAAACAAAAAACATATTTAGTTATCTAGGACTGGCTGAGCCTGTCCAATTCAGGGGTGCTCTTCATTCCACTTTCTATAGCCTCTGCACCCATCTAATGAAGCTGAAGACATATTCTGGTCTTTTTTTTTTGAGGGAAACTTTAAGTTATTGCATTTTTATGTGTGTGATTGTGAGTTTAAATAAAATGCAACACTTTACAGGCTGCACTCCCTGCACATAAGGGGCAAAGTTAGCGTGTTACTAGGCAGACTTGGCTGTGTGTTGTGAAAAGTTTTAAGAATTGTTTTTTTTTTCTTCTTCCTTAATATTATTATTATTATTATTTTGTATTCGAAAAAAAATCTATAACAGAAAAAAAATATCTATTTAAACATAGAAAAATAAACTATGCAGAGTTTTTACAGCAGAATCCCTTGCAAATTATTCATTGACGTTATGCACCTGTCTGCACTTACAATTGCTGAAGATGTCATAAGGGTCAGTTCAATTAAAATATGCAGTATTTTTATGTCTCCAGCTCACTAATGGTTTTACTGTATGTCAACGATCAGCTGAATTTAACGCATATTTCTAATACATTTGAGTTTGGCCTTATTATGTATGTCAGTTCATAAAAATGTTTACATGGGTGCTCCTGATAATTGGCTGGTGTTAACTGTAAGGTTCTATGAGGTGTCTACTGAGGAGAGCAGAAAATGTGGTCATTTGAAATGTCTATAAAGTAACATTTTAAGAATTATCAGCTGACAGAAGAACAGGAAGTGAGGATTTCTCAGAAGAAATAAGGACAAAGCAAAATCAAAGGATGAGGTAAGTGAAGGAGGACCATATTGCTGCCCAATGACCAGAGCACTTTTTGTGATTCGGGCACTGCGTTGCTTTAACTGACAATTGCGCAGTCGTGCGACATGGCTCCCAAACAAAATTGGCGTCCTTTTTTTCCCACAAATAGAGCTTGCTTTTGGTGATATTTGATCATCTCTGTGATCTTTATTTTTTGCGCTTATAAACAAAAATAGAGCGACAATTTTGAAAAAAATTAAATTTTTTTTACATTTTGCTATAATAAATATCCCCAAATATATATATATATATATATATATAAATAAAAAAAATTCCTCAGTTTAGGCCGATACCTATTCTTCTACCTATTTTTCGTTAAAAAAAACCGCAATTAGCGTTTATTTATTAGTTACAAAATAGGGGGTCGTTTTATGGCATTTTTATTAATATTTTTTTTTTTACTAGTAATGACGGCGATCAAGCGTTTTTTTTTTCAGTACTGCAACATTATGGCGGACACTTGGGACACTTTTGACACATTTTTGGGACCATTGGCATTTTTATAGCGATCAGTGCTATAAAAATGCATTGGATTACTATAAAAATGCCATTGGCAGTGAAGGGGTTAACACTAGGGGGCAGGGAAGGGGTTAAGTATGTTCCTGGGTGTGTTCTAACTGTATGGGGGGGTGGACTCACTAGGGGAAATCACTGATCTTCTGTTCATACATTATATGAACAGAAGATCAGCATTTCCCCTGCTGACAGGTCCGGGAGCTGTGTGTTTACACACATAGCTCCCGTTCCTCGCCCTGTACCAAGCAATCGCACGCGCTCGGGACTCGGGGGCGAGCGGGGCCGCGCAGCGCAGGCCGTTGGCGGCGCACGCGCCCCCTAGTGGCCGCTAAAGAGCCGACGTAGAGCTACGGGCTCTCACCCAGGAGAGCCGACCTGCCGCAGTAAAATGACGGCGGCTGGTCGGCAACCAGTTAATGAACTACATGAGAAACCTGTAAAGCCCCAAACACACGATCAGAATGTCCGATGCAAAAAGTCTGACTGACATTTTCGATCGGAAATTCTGACCGCGTGTATGTCCCATCTGACTTTTTTTCTGAGGAATTCCATGGGAGTTTAGATAGAGAACATGTTCTCTTTTACTCCGATGGAATTCTGTCGGAATTCCGATGTTAGTTTGGTCGGGCAAAAGCCTGATCGTGTGTACGGAGCATAACAGATTTAGGCTTCGTGAAAATGAAGTGGAGGAATCCATATCATGTGACCAAGTGGCCTATATACGCTTACTGGTCACTCAAACAGAATGGTATTTTTTTTTATTACTGGTTGAAAATAAGACAGTGGCACAAATTCATTCAGTTCAACCAATAGAAGAGTAAAAACTTTGGGCCAGATTCAGATACACTTAATATTGCGCTGCGTAATCGAAATACTCTACGCTGCCGTATTTCACCAGGCTCTACACCGAATCCTGGTAGATTTTTGCCCGTACGCTACGGCGGCGTAGTCTATTTCTCGCCGCGTAATCGAAATACGCGATTGGGGGGCGTGAAGCATTTAAATTAAGCGTGTCCCCGCGGCGATCGAACTGCGCATGCTCCGTTCAGAAATTTCCCGCCGTGAATTGCGCGAAATCACGTCGTTACGTCATTCGTTGTTTGAGTAGCGTCGTTTACGAACATTCCTATTCCCGGACGACTTACGTCAAAAATAATAAAAGACGTCGGAAAACGTAGAAATTCGACGCGGGAACGACGGCCATACTTAACATGGGCTGTCTAATATTAGACCAGAAAAAAGCTGGTATAGTGTTACGTAAAAAAAAGATGACTAAAGGTGCCGTAAGAGATTGCGATTGAAGATCGTAATTTCTGGGATCGCCGGCAAAAGCTCATTAGCATACCACGACGCGGAAAACGACGGGAAGTCCACCCAGTGGCTGCAATTTTATTGCAGCGTAGATCCGAAGGCGTACGAACAGGTAATCCAGTCGAATTGAAGCCCGCAGCCATCTATTCATGGTTTGAGGTTTTCGACTAGCTAAAAAACGTGCGTAATTTGAAATTACTCCAGTCTAACACCAGTTAGACAGGCATAATGGCTCTGTGAATCTGGCCCTTTATTTTTAAAATTATCTATTTACTGAGCAGAAAAATGATCCACAGCTGAAGCGGCGTACACACGACCGAGGTTCTCGCTGGAAACCAGCAAGAACCTCGCTGGAAGCTGCATTCCAGCGAGGACCTCGGCCGTGTGTACGCTTTTGGCTCGCCCCGCCCGTCGGGAATCCCGTCGAGCGAAAAGAGAGCAGGCTCTCTTTTTGCTCGACGGCCCGCCTGGATGAATGGCTGGTTGCCATTCCCGACGGGCAGGTCGCCGATTTCGACGGCCGGCAGAGAACCTCGACGGGCGGAACGATGTGTTCTGCCCGTCGAGGTTCTCTGCCGTGTGTACACGGCCTTACAAAGAAATCACAGTGAACGTCAGTTTCTACTCCTAAAAGAGCCTCCAGTAAAATGACCTTACTGTAGTGATACACATACCTTCTCCACCTGTGATGAAAGCTAATTATTGCTTACTAATTTGTTTAATTGTTGTGAGAAGAAACTCACCCGGGAAGACATACAAAATCTATACAGATCACTTAACGCCGACGTAGTGCAAATGTGTGCCCGGCGTATGTGTGTGCCAGAGTCACAAACCAACATACGTCCAAAAACAGGCCATCCTACCCCGACGTATCTTGCTTACGCCGGCGTAGCGTGGGCGCAAATATGGTTTGGACGCATGTTGCTTCTCCCATTGATTAGGCATTCAAATATGCAAATTAGGAAAATACAGTGATTCACGAACGTACGTGCGCCCGACGCATGCTATGCGATGTTTGCGTAAGTTGTACGTCCGGCATAAAGTTATTCCCCATAGATGAGGCACAACCCAGCAATAGACATGCAAAGGTCTGCCCCAGAGAACACAGGCCGGCGTATTGGGCGTACGTTACGTTCACGGCGTACATAGAGATCCGGCGTAGCTTAGGCAGTTGTGCCGGCGTAGTTTCACGCGTCCACGTCACGACCACGTCACGGCGCATGCGCAGTTTGTGATACGCCGGGGCGTAAAACACTGCACCATGCTCAGACCATCATTTGCATGGGGTCATTCCCACTTACACTGGCCTGCGCCTTTGAAAATACGCTACGCTGGTGTATCTTGGTGAGCAATAGCTTGCTGAATACAGTGCATGTCTCTCCGCGCTGCGCCGGCGTAGCGTACTGTGTGTGCGCTACGCTGGCGTAAATGTGCGCCACTCTCTGTGAATCCGGGCCATGGTGTCCCAGGTGGGAATAGAGTGCTGTAATGCAAACATGCTACCCATTTAACCACCAATTGTAATTGCATTTGGGCACTACAACACACCATAGGAAAATCATAAAAGCAAAATACATTTAGTCATTTAGTAATGATTTGATTTGCAGCATTACAAATATTATTAAGCAATGTTCTTTTTAACTAGCCCCATATGTTGGCCTCCTCTGTAATTCACTTATATTTTTCTTGTATCCATTAGGCTGTATGCACAATATTTTGTAAGATTCAAGGAAACCTTTACTGAAAGAAATATGTAGGATGACATTGCTGACCTCCTTCGGAAAATATCAGTTTCCTATTTGTTTCTGGCTTTAATCGTTTCTTAGTCACTGACCTGGAGCATGAAGTCAGCGCATTAGATCTGCATACGTGTCCTGGGTCAGAAAGTATATAGGTCTATTTACATAATGAGCATAACATTCATTACTGTGTTGCAATGGAACCCCAACACACAAAACTGGGCCTACATGGATTGAAAATTCAGCCGGTTCAGCATCGATCGACTTCTGTACAACCAGCCTATTGGATAAATGCTATTTAATCAGTGTTGCCAGCTATAGCCAGCAGCACTGATCAGTGTATTCTGATTTTTGTAGTCTCCCACTGTCAGAATACAAAAGCTCAGCAGCAGTGATTTCCCCATTCACCTTAAATGTGTGGATGGGGGAATTAGGTTAGTTCATTACGTTAAACCTGTGAAAAACAGTGGAAAATACTGCGCAGGTCTAATATAAAACAAAGAATTGGATTGGTGGCAAACCAAGCAATCTTAAAATAAATGGTGCTGCTGCAACAAATTAATAAACAAAATGTAAACATAAATAGGTGTGCGCGCTGCTAAAATTAGCCAATACTATATGTGAAACAAAATGGCATTAATACAAAAAGAAATAATTAGAAAACCAACACCAAGTGTCAATGTATAACAAAATCACATAAAAAAGCAAACAGTTTGACAGTTCAAAGGGATTCAGCTCCAGGGAAAATTCAAAGTTCGGTAAATATCCCAAGGGAAACATCTCATGAGGCTGGGTCCCAAAAAGCTCACTCCCAAAGGTAGCCAAGAAAAGAAAAGGGATGCCAACATAGAGTAGTAACGTTTTAAAAGATTTAATAAAAGAAATTCGATTGCCTTACAAATAACGAATCCTTTAGAGTGCCCCTGGAAGAAGTCTGCTATTGGAAACGGCGTAGGGAGGAACGGCGTCTGACACACCATTGTTTTTATCCTCAACATCCGGAAGGACGGGCGGTTGGAGAGAGGCCGGCTTACTATTTATATGCTTCTAAAGGATTCGTTATTTGTAAGTGCTGAATTTCTTTTATTAAATCTTTTAAAACGTTACACTCTATGTGCTCCCTTTTCTTTTCTTGTACACTTTGAGGATTGCTTTTTGGACCCAGCCAGAGACTGAGTTTGGAGATTCACACAGTTCCAGGATATTCGTTAAGGAATCCAGCCTGTTCTGTTGATGCATGATTATTATCATCTGGTAAGCAGATGATTAGGGTGGAGGTGGAGGCCTCTTCTGTCCTGGAATCACACCTACTTGGGATATTTCTCTGACACTGAACTTTGAATTTTCTGGAGCTGAATACAACACTATGAACTTTGTCAACACTGTTTGCTTTTTTATGGATTTTGTTATCATTGGAATTGGTGTTGGTTTTCTAATTATTTCTTTTTGTATTCAATGCACATTTTGTTTCACATATAGTATTGATGTACTAATTTTAGCAGCGCAGCACACCCTATTTACACATTACGTTAAACCTGCTAGTGAAAAAATAAAATAAATGGAATTAACCATAGGTGTGCGCAGCCGTTGGAATTAGGGTGTCGATCTTCATTCAGAAAGGGAAGGGGCCGGTAAATGGCATATTTACTGGCCCCTTCCCCCACTCATTCTAAAACATCCACAGCAACAACCGGTGGGAGAGGAGGGAAGCTGGCAGTGCTGTGAGGGGGAGCCAGATCAGTAGGGGGAATCTGTTCTGCACTGGGTGATTAGGGTGTGCCTGGGCACACCTGGCACACCCTGTGCATACCTTTGGAATCAAATAAGGGCTGCTTAAGGCAAAGTGCCTGAATTATAGTGTATTGCACACATGCCAACATATGTATGTGCATTGCTGCACATTGCATTACAAAAAAGGGTCAGATACATTTTTTTGCACATTAAGTTACAGTCCTTTAATTACAAACCTGCCTTAACGCAACGCCTGCATGACATAATAAGTGTTAACACACTGCAAAGGTCTGAATGGGTTTAACGTTATTGAATCATCTTGAAAGCCAGGCATGTAGCATTTTCAAAAGGACATGAAAACATCAGAAACCTATATATTTAAAAAAAAAATGTTGATGTCACAATGTAGAGTATACGATTTCCTATCATCTGTGCCCAGTATTGCCACACAGAGTTAATCCAGCGCTGAGTAATCCTCTTTTAAAGTTCAGTGCAAATTAACAGAATTCCAGATAAAAACGTGCCAAATTATAAAGTCCGTTTCTCTGTTATTGCTTTCAGTGACAGGTTATTTACGAATCTAGCTTGGACATGTTTATCATAACAAGAGGTGATCCAAAGTTCATTGTATATTACTAGGATGTGTTATGATGTTATATCACCTCATGTTATGATAAACAAAACATAACATATGATAAACATGTCCTAGCTAGATATGTAAATAACCTCTCACTCAAAGCAAGAAGAGAGAAAACTGACTTTTGATTTAGGCAGGTTTTTATCTGGAAGGCTGTTCATTTTCACTGAACATAAAAGAGGATTTCTCAGATCTGGATTAACTCTATGTGGCAAGACTGGGCACAGATGATAGGAAATCTTATACTCTACATCAGGGGTGGCCAACCAGTGGCCCGGGGGCCACATGTGGCCTGCGGAGCCCTCTGATGTGGCCCGCGACCTTCTGCTTTGGAATGGCAGGCTGACAACCCTAGATCGCAGATTGCCGACCTGCCATACCACAGCATCAGTGGTGTGAATGAAGCTGGTGGTAGAGGAAGAAAGTGACTGTGGAGGCAGAGCCCCATAAGCCAATGCTTCCTCTACAGCACTGGCTTTTGCCGTATGAGGAGTCTGTGACAAAGTTCAGCTATCCCGCAGGATAGACACAGGTGCACTACGCTGCACCCGCAGTGTGGGTAAACCGCAGCACATCAGTGTGAAAGCAGTCTTAGCCCTTTTCACACGACCAGCCTGACCAAATGGGACCCTCAATTCACCTCTATAGAGAGTCAGGTGTACGTTTACGTCCACCTACCTCCAATCCGAAAAACATAAGGGAATTCACCCCCTTCCATCAGGGGGGATCAGAGGGACTATAGAGTACCCGTGACCTGTCATCTGCCCTCTCCGCTCATTGTGGCCCGCGACTGGTTACGAAGTTGCTTAAGTGGCCCTCGCTCTTCAAAAGGTTGGGCACCCCTGCTCTACATTGTGACATAAAAAAATATATATATTTGTTTGGGTTTACATCCACATTAAATTAGTAAAGGTTGCTTTTAGCACTGTTGCGAGTAGGCCCCGTATAAATAATACATTTGTTAAATTTCAAGCTTTGACCTAAGCTTTACCGTACTTACTGATGACCATTAACTTAAAGGGTAAAATTTCTATCAGCTGGTTACAATTTAACTGTCATGGTCATAGTTCCGCATATTGCTTCACCAAGCAACTAGTGCAGCATATACAGTTTCAAGAAAAAGTTTGTAATGCCTTTGGAGTTAAAATTTCTGCATGAATGACTACACTACATACATTATCTTTATACGCTTATGTAGTAATTGCTGGAACCTCCTTTGGTAACTCTTTGTTTAATGTAATTGACATATCTGGGATTCCTTGCATGAACATCTTTATTCAAGTCATACCACATCTTCTTGAATATGTTGAGGTCTAGCATTTTACTTACATCCCTATAATGACCAGCTTTTGATTACTGACTCTAACCTGCCATTTTACACACCTAAACACTGACCCATCACTGTGTTGGGTTGCTCACTAACAGTGTGTAGCCCTCTTTTTGGGGAGGCTTATGATGAACGGCCCTTCCGAAACAGGATATTGTGTTAAACCTGTCAGTAAATAAGATAACCAAAACCTTGGCTAAATAGAATAGTGGGTTTGATAATAAAGTTGTCAGTCCCTCCACCCAGGACAGGGGCGGCCCGTCCATTGGGGGCGCACGGGTGCTGCCCTAGTCTATCGCTGCCTCCCCTATCCATGCAACTGGCCCCTTTCAGGACTCATCAGACTATGTTGACGAAACACGCTGGGTCGTAGAGTATGTGACATGCTAGTTGGATTGATGGATGAGTATTGCTGAGCATGGATGGATGGCTGAGCCTTGATGAGTATTGCTGAGCATGGATGGATGCCTCAGTATTGTTGATTATGGATGGGATGGCTGAGCATGGATCGGTGGATGAGTCCCCGAATTGTCACAGATCAGTGCTGTGGGCACTACACATCCAGCCCACAGAGCTGCTGCACTCGATCTCCCCCCTCTCCGCTCACACTGTACTGATTAGTACAGAGAAGGGAGAGAGGAACCAGTTTACAAGTGATCGCTTTGTCATTTGACGGAGAAATCACATGGAAAAAGGCTGCAGCCAGCATCCATTTATCATGATCCGTGACGCGCCGGGTCCTCTGCACCCGGCGGTCATAGATACTCCAGTTTGCGCGCCCCAGGGGGCACGCGGGAGCATGATTCTGGGAGGACGTCATAGTATGCCCTCCCAGAGTTACCGAGCTGCACTGTAGCCGTCATTCGGCTATGGCATGGTCAGTAAGTGGTTAAGGTGAGCTGCTAGGCACACTCCTGGTAGATACCTGGATGGTGGGAGCAACTGTGTTCACAGTTTTCAGAACTGCTTTTTTGGACACTTGATCTTTACATCTCATCACTTTTTGATGCACATACATTTTATTATTTTGGACTTATCTTAATATTTTTTAACTAAAATCACATGAATATCTGCTTTTGATCTGTACTTTATCACTGTTTCATAAATTATTGTATACATTGTATTTTTATTTTTTTTAGTTAGGGGTGGTCATTCTTACATATTATCCTCTTTTTTTTTTTTGCTGCTTAACATCTTGAATTAGTGCACTTTATCACTGTTTCACATATTATCGCATAATACTGCATTTGACTGCATTTTTATTTTTAAATTAGGTATAGTCATTCATGCATATTTGTCTATTTTGTCTGCATATCTTCTTGTATTAATGCACTTTATCACTGTTTCACTTAATATCGCATATTAATAGGATTTTTGGAAGAATTTACAGGGCTTTGGTCAGTGGCTGAAAACCATTGCTCTTGATCCCATCTATTTTTATAGTACTTGGTCACAAGTAAATTAGTCTTCAGTGCCCTCTAGTGTGCAAATAGAATATGACATCCTAAAATAAATAATAAGCTGTATATCTGAGACTTAAAATACCACATACAGAATAGCATGTTATTTGAACAAACATGCAGCAATAATAGTAAACTACAGTTCTGTTAAAGAACAATAAACAATGCATTACAATAGGGGGGTCATACAAAAGTTTTTTTATAACAATTACAGATAGCATATCTAACGCTTTCAAACGTTTGTAAACTCAGATGCTGTAATTTATATAATATATGTGGAATCTGCTAAAGACAGTTGACAGTTGAAAAAAGGGAACATTTTCTTTTTTTTTCCCATCGGGATTCCGGTGGTCTTTTTCCCGTCATGAAAACCGGTCGTGTGTATGCTTTCCCGAGGGGAAAAAAAATGTGCATGCTCAGAATCAAGTATGAGATGGGAGCGCTCATTCTGATAAAACAAGTGTTTGGAATGGAGATGGCACATTCATCACCATGTAACGGACTGAAAAGCACGAAAACTGAAAATTGCGAATCGTCTCCCTTCCAAACTTTTACTAACACGAGGATCAGCAAAGGCAGCCCAAAGGATGATGCCATTTGAATGGAAACTTCTCTTTATAGTCCTGTCGTATGTGGTGTACATCACCGCGGTTTGGACGGGCGGTATTTGGCCTGAACGTGTGTATGCAAGGCAGGCTTGTGGCCTCGTACACACGAGGCAATCTATCTGTTCAAATCGGTCGGACCGACCGATTTGAACAGATCTGTCTGCTTGGATTTTGGTTTGCTCGCTTGTACACACGAGCAAACCAAAATCCCTGCCAGCAGACGGCGCGCTGACGTGTCGGTGACGTGGCGGTGACGTTGACGCCGCCACGTCACTGCACCAGGAAGTAAAACACTTCCGCGCATGCGTCGAAATCATTCGTCGCGTGTGCGAGAAGACATGTCTGCTGGTTAGCATACTAACCAGCAGACATGTCGGGCAGACGGGTTCCCAGCCGACAGATTTCAAAGCATGCTTTGAAATCTGTCAGGTGGCCAAATCCGTCTGTTTGCCCGTACACACGATCGAATCTGTCTGCTGGGACGGCAGACCGTTTCCAGCAGACAGATTTACTCGTGTGTACGAGGCCTGAGAGAAAAACAGTCGTGTGTACGAGGCAATAAACTCTTTATAGGTTATAGTTGTGGCGAAAGCATGTCAATCTAAAACATTTTTTTAGATCCAGTACTTTTTCCATTCTTTTCATAACAATACAAGTGTAGCGCCCCCTTGCCTTTAGCGCGGGTATTGCGCTAGAAAAAAAAGAAGTTAGTTGGATTGGGAGAGTTACTTTGCTCTAGGTTTGTGACCCGTATCGTTCCGGAAAGATCCACTGGCTCGAACTGCATTCTGGGGATGTGAGTCCGTCCCTGGCCAGCAGTGGGAGCCAGCTGCTCCTTCGGGGGTGAGCGCTACACAAGTTACACATTTATACATACATTTTATCCAGATACTTTGTCTTACTTCTAACATTCACCCACCCGAAGAAAAAAAAACACCACCCCCCTCGTCCTTCCCCTACTGTACCTCTCCCCCTCCCCTTCAACCTCACAAACACCCAACCATATCTAAAATATCATAATACAACTAGCTACATAGAAAAGTTAACCATGTGAAATTTCTGCATAGGTTTGGTCCTTTCCCATGCATATTTGTGACCTGGACCCCTTTACATTACACTGCACCCTACACCAATGGACCCCTTTACATTACACAACACCCTGCACCTCTGGACCCCTTTACATTATACAGGACCATGCACCTCTGGTCCCCTTTACATTACACAGCCCCCAACAGACCCCCCCCTACAGTACAGACCCCCCTACAGTACAGACCCCCCACAGTACAGACCCCCCACAGTACAAACCCCCCACAATGCAGACCCCCCACAGTACAGACTCCCCACAGTACAGACCTCTACAGTGCAGTCCCCCCCCACAGTACAGTTCTTCCTACAGTAATGTACCTCAGTCAGATGATAAGCGCGGGACATGCACAGAACTGGTCAAGTGACAGGTCCCCTCCCCCTGTGTAGGGAGGAGGAGTGGGAGGCAGCTTCCCTCTGCTCAGCTGCGACAGCCGAGACTTAACAGAGCCACGGCCACAAGAGAAGGGGATTGCTGCCTGGATCTCCTTCCCAGGTACCGACTGACAGGTGATCAATCCTTCAGTGTCCAGCTACCTTGATCCCCGATGGTTTGTCGATATCCTCTTGTATCGCTAGCCTCTCATTGGCTCTCCACAGATGGACTCCCCACCGTTAAGCTATACTGCTTGGGATCTTCAAGAAATGGGAACCCAGTCGATCACTGGGTCCCCGCCGCTGATCAAATGTTCAACATGGTCCCGGAACCAGGAACACCACGTGGCACGCACGCCCCGGCCAGGTAGGCCATAACGCCGGGACGCCGTGATGTGGCCACCCTAAAGGTGGGTGCCACACTGGACGAAGAAGACCCAGACTCAATGGCGTCTGTCCCATAAATACCCTCTCCCAGCATGCCCAGTGGGGAAACTCCCTCCTGATTGGCTGCTGGGAAAAAGCACCCAAGCCTCCACTCCACTGCTGCCACCTATCATCCTGGGGTGGAACATCACCCCAGCAACGACAGAATGAGCCCACAATACAGCCAAGCTGAGACGGAGACCCTGTTTTGAACATAACAATTTGGATCAGAGTTTACTAATACTCTGATCACCCTCTAAATTTTAATAGCAGCGGTACCTGGAAGTAACCAGATGCTACAAAAGAATAAAATAAACATGCCCCACTAAACTACTTGTTAAATTAAGCATTCAGTTATTTTATTGTGCTCAAAAAATGCAGATGGTTTAAAGCAGAACTATCACCAAAAGGAAAGAAAGCTTGTTAAACCACCGTTCTGGATTCTGTGTAAACTAAGCAGGAGAGATGAGCTGCAGAATGGAGAAGGAGCAGGACTCAGTGCTGGCTGTAACCCCCCCCCCCTCCCATGAGAAGGAGTAGAAAGAGGGACCGGGCAACCGAGGAGCAGCGACTCTTCTCCTCCTCGCTTCTGCCGTCTCCTCCCCTCCCCTACTTCTAGGTATCCAATAGAAGCGCCTGTCCTTTCAGTCAATTGGATGATGGGTATTAGACACGCTACCCGATTGGCCGGGAGGAGCAGTGCCGGCCCAAGACATTGTGCTGCCTGGGACCAAGAATGAAATGCTGCCCCCCCCCAAAAAAAAAAAAAAAATCACGCCAACCAAAAGGCCTCCACATTCAAAATTTTATATCATGATAACTAAAGGGGACCCGTCATGGCTCTATATATGTATATAGGCGTATAAAAGGACCTGTCAGGGCTCTATACGTATCCAGGAGTATAAAGGGACCTGTGAATTACAATGTCTTTTGCGCAAACTAATCAATGTACGCTAATTGTATTTTTTTTTTGGTACCAAAAATATGTAGATGAATCGGCCTAAACTGAAGACATTTTTTTTTATATACATTTTGGGGATATTTATTATAGCAAAAGTTAAAAATATATATATATATATATTTAAATTGTATTTTTTTTGTTGTTTATAGCACAAAAAAGAAGAAAAACAGAGGTGATCAAATATCACCAAAAGAAAGCTCTATTTGTGGGGAAAAAGGACATCAATTTTATTTGGGTACAATGCCGCACGACCGCGCAATAGTCAGTTTAAGCCACACAGTGCCGTATCGCAAAAAATGGCCCGGTCATTAAGTGGGCAAATTCTTCCGGTCCTTAAGTGGATGATCAGGGCTGGGCAAGGCAAGTCTCTCTCAGGCTCTCATGTCTCATACAACTTGTGATGTGTGTTTGTACTTACAGTTTTGCTTCAGACTCCACCACCAGATGCGGGTTGTCACCTGCCAGGCTGCCACACATTGCGGATTGTCACTTGTCACATGTTGGAGATGGTCACTTACGTCACCTGCCGCACGTTGCGGGTTGTCATTTGCCAAGTCACCTGCCACACGCTGCGGATTGTCACTTGCCACATCAGAACAAACCCCCCTCCATTAGTACAGACCACCAGGACAAACCACCACCCCTCCATTAGTGCAGACCCCCAGAACAAACCACCCCCCTCTATTAGTACAGACCACCCCCCTCCATTAGTACAGACCCCCCCCAGACAAACCACCCCCCCTTCACCCCCCCTTCATTAGTACAGACCCCCCCACAACAAACCACCCCTCCTTTAGTACAGACCCCCCCAGAACAAAGCCCCCCTCCATTAGTACAACCCCCCCCGGACAAACCACCCCCCCTCAATTAGTACAGACACCCCCCTTGGACCAACCCCCCCCTCAGTTAGTACAGACACCCCCCTTGGACAAACCACCCCCACCATCTGGCTAACTAAAAACACCCAGGCGGCGGCTGTAGAGGACAGAACAGTGGAGAAAAGAGCATGTCATGTCAGGCTTGGGCAGCAGTTGGACACGAGGAGAACTGGAACACTTCAGGCACGGCACTGCACGGACCGCCCCCCCATCACTGCGCAGCTGCCTGCTGGTCTCTCTGCACACAGAGACAGCCGCTCCGATCTTCGGGTGTTCTGCTCTCCTCCTCTGACAGGAGGAGTGAGTGGGGATGGACATCGACAGGGAACTCCAGTGGCTGCGGCGGCTGCGGTGACCGGAGAAGAGAGCCACCTATGGAAAGGAGAGGAGGAGGAGGGAGGGGAGCACGCTGGCAGCCCGACTCCGTGCTCCTCAGGCAGCGGAGCGGGTTGGCGTATGCCGCCCCCCTAAAAGTGCCGCCTGGTACCCATGGTACCACCCGGTCCCATTATAGGGCCGGCCCTGGGGAGGAGGATAAGTGTTGCAGCAGAGAATATTAATTGCTGTTGTAACATACCTGGGTGGGATCATAGCACACTCTCTGCGACCCGATCCCACTCTATTTGAAGTCTATTAGAGCCTCTGGCTCAAATCAGGTGCTTAAAAAAAACCTGGCCGGTCTAATTCATGCGACTGGTGACCTGAAAGGGGCCAGACGCCTGAATAGGGGGTGGCCGCAGCGGCAATGGATAAATTCATGATATGCATTGGACGGACCGCAACTGCTAAGCTCTCTGTTGGTGATAGTTCTATTTAATACTATTTTAGGGTAACCAAGGACTGGGTCTTGTGGTATACCAACAGATAGTGACATGATAAGGAGGCATAAGAATAATGTTCAGTTAGAGAGAAATGAAGCAACTGAGGGCAGTGCAGATGTTGTACTCTGGTTTCCTCTCACACTCCAGAGACATGCTGGTAGGATAATTGGCTTCTGTCTAAATGTGTCCTAGTATGTGTACATATGAAAGTGAGTTAGGAACCTTAGATTGTAAGCTCCTTGAGGGCAGGGACTGATGTGAATGTATAATGTATATGTAAAAGCATTGCGTAAATTGACGGCGCTATACAAGTTCCTGAAATAAATAAATAAATGTTAGCTTACATAAATAGTTTGGGGTAATATAATGTGATCATTGGTATCTAAGCCGGCAGTCAGATCTAGTTGGTTTGGCATGGAATGGTGACCTTTAGACTTTGAATTAAGTCACTAGTTTATAAAACCGGAAGCTAAACTAGAGAGACATTAGAGATAGAAAAAACATTTTATGACTGTTTTATTGTATTACAATATACTTAGGTAGGAGCCAGTGGAGAATTAAAAAAAAAAACTAAGGATAAAGCTTTGAGGAAGGGAGCTCTAAACATACAAAATATAGAAACATAACACAGCAGCACTAAATGAACAAAGATGAGTATGGGTTATCCAAGCAGCATCAACAAAAGGGAATATACCAGGGTAAATCAGGAAATGTTTGAATGTTTTGCACTAAGGCCAGAGCTGTATTCTGGCCTAGGCCAACAAGGCCCAGGCCTAGGGCAGCACATTGCAGGGGGGCAGCACGGAAACAGTCTCCGTCGGCTTGCACTATTAGTGTAGCCCTGTTAGTGTAGCGCCAGTCTTATGGGGCGGACTGGGCAGAGAGGCAAGCATTCTGCAACTGTAGGGGGGCGGAGCTTCTAATTTTGACTGTCCTATCATCCTGGACCACAAACCTTCCTCACTGTGCTATATGTTTTCTGCTGTACTATTGGCATGGTTATATCTTCTTAGTCCTCTCCATAAAATTATCAGAACTTTGGGCCTAAAGTAGAACTTTAGGAACACTTTTCTATTTAATTTTGTATAGAGTAAGGGTAAGGGAAGGGCAGGTCTTTAACAGCAAGGGGTGTGGCCTTGACAGGAAGGGGTGGGTCATATTTAAATTAGGGGTGCATGAGTTTAGTCAGGCCTAGGGCAGCACAAAACCTAAATACATCCCTGACTAAGGCCCCTTTTTTCACGGGCGGACAGACTATTTGGGTCCATCTGACAGTTTTTTAGGTGGACCTCCATTATCCTCTATGGAGCGTTGGATGTAATGTTCGTCCGTTTACAAAGAAATTTAATAATCGCATCACCACAGGATAGTACTGCGGATGCAAGATTAATAGAGATGTGCCGCATTCTATTCAATTGGAATGCTAAATAGAGCAAAAAACACTGGAAATTATAGGCACCAAAGTACATGTGACGGGAGGGCCCACGTGAACCCAGAATCCCTTGGAAAGATTGGGAAACCCTTGTTTCAGCTCCCCATGCACCTCTTATGTCTAGGCCACCCTGTGCGGTCCTGGCACAGGGTGACTGAGAAAATATGTCTTGGATTACTTAAAATGGGAGAGTAATATTGAGCCACAATATCTCCCAGGATATATGTAAAGACTATTCTTGGTTTGTTTGATTCTGAACTCAACATGTTAGTTGAGAGAGCTGATCACATTGGCCTCTGTACAATGTAGGAGATGGTCCGAGTCCTACTGGAGCTCCTGCTTTTGTTGATGTCCTGTGTTTATACTTATGATAATGTATAATCTACTGTATATGGACTGGGAGGAAGCGGTATGTGAAAAAAAGCACTCAAGCAAATTGTGGGACATTTTGTTACATTGGTGGCAAGTAGTGGGACGCTTCCTGTAGTCTGGGACATTCAAACTTCCACCTGGATCCAAGGTCCGGATAGCAGGAGAGGAGAGAAGAGGTACAGATACTAGGGGTGTCAAATTTAATCGCTGCATTGGTGCATCGCGATTCGGGTGTTCCCGATTTGGCACCGATGCATGCGACCGTAATAATCGATGTCTGGCTCCGCCCCCATCCCCGCCCCTCCCGGGAGAGCTCTCTGTTACGGTATTTTACCTTGAGGTGCGCTCATGTGACTGCACGTCATGCCTCTCTCCTCTCTCCACTCTGCTTTTACGCCTCACGTCTCTCCTGGCGTAGAAAGGCGGGAGGTGCTGACGCCAGGAGAGACTGGGCTACAGAGAGACGAACAGACTTTTTTCACCGGACCGATCAGACCCTGCCTGGCTGAGCCTGCAGCCCGCAGAGCCTTCCCTGGTGAGTGCAGTATTAGTCTGTCTGCAGTTCAAAGCCGCCTGTTATATGAATTGATAAAAAGGGTCAGGCAAGGTTGGGACACAGTGACTGACTCGCTAGACTGCTCTCTCTCTCAGAGAGAGAGAAAGAGACAGACAGACGACAGCCTGTAGGACTCATCGTCTCCCCCTCATTCCAGTCACAGTGCAATCCAGTGATCTAGTCGGGGCCACTTGAGTGGGGGGGGGTGCACTGCAGAGAGAGAATGTATTACAGTGACCCCTGCCCTGGCTGCAACATCCATCCATCTATCTCTTGACTGGATGCTATCTATGTGATGTACAGGCAGCGGTTATCAGACAAGAATGGCAGTGGTGATTGTACAGAATTACAGATGTTCACAATCTGTCTTGCTATCCTGTACCCTGTCTGAATCCTCTGACCACCTCCTGTATCCTGTCCGCAATCCTATGACCACCTCCTGTCCGCCATCCTTTGACCACCTCCTGTCTGCCATCCTCTGACCACCTCCTGTCCGCCATCCTCTGACCACCTCCTGTCCGCCATCCTCTGACCACCTCCTGTCCGCCATCCTCTGACCACCTCCTGTCCGCCATCCTCTGACCACCTCATGTCTACCATCCTCTGACCACCTCCTGTCTACCATACTCTGACCACCTCCTGTCCGCCATCCTCTGACCACCTCCTGTCTGCCATCCTCTGACCACCTCCTGTCTGCCATCCTCTGACCACCTCCTGTCTGCCATCCTCTGACCACCTCCTGTCTGCCATCCTCTGACCACCTGTTCTGTACCCTGTCCGCCTCTCCGATCATCTCCTGTAGCATGTCTGCAGTCTCTGATCATGTCCTGTACTATGCCTGCAGTCTCTGATCATGTCCTGTACTATGCCCGCAGTCTCTGATTGTCTCCTGTACTATGCCCGCAGTCTCTGACCGTCTCCTGTACTATGCCCGCAGTCTCTGACCATCTCCTGTACTATGCCCGCAGTCTCTGATCGTCTCCTGTACTATGCCCGCAGTCTCTGATCGTCTCCTGTACTATGCCCACAGTCTCTGACCATCTCCTGTACCATGTCTGCAGTCTCTGATCATCTCCTTTAGTATTTTGGGGGAAGAGCCATTCGTACTTGCGCAGCAATCGTGATGCATCATGATGCATCGCGGAATCAAATCGAATCGTAGACTTGATCGAAATCACATCGAATCGTGAGACCGGTGAAGATGCGCAGCCTTAACAGATACCAGCCGGCATGGAAGAAGAATTCGCAAGGAGGTTGCGAGAGATGCAGATACAGCACAGAGGACCAGTATCAGAGCAGGTCCTGCTAGGATGGTTTGAGTCTATCCGCTGTGAACTCTGGAAGGAAGCGCTAGCCGTGAGCAGTGACACCAGGGAAAAGTTCTCTCCTTCATCCAGGAAAGGTACTGGTCGCAGTATGGATTGCGGGTGATGTTTCTGGGAGAAAAACCGCACAAGGAGCAGACAGCTAAATTAAGCAGGCTGGTCTGGGCAGAGATGCGGCTGGATGAGAGCTACAGAGCCCTCCGTGGCATGTATCCCAAGCATACCCTTAGATAGCAGATGACAGCCCAACAGAAATCTTTAGCTACGGCGGCTGGGACTGATGTATGTGAAGCTGACAGGGGACCATAACTTTGGGAGTGATTTGGAGGGCTACTGAACGTTTCGGAAGTGCACTGGGCACTGGAAGATATAGATTTTCTGGCCATTCAGAAATGGGAGCTGGAGATCGCCTACAGATGGTTGCTAGACTCTGCTCAGCGCCAGGGCTGGGCTCCCTTTGCCTGACTATCAGAAAATACCAATTGACAACTCTGAATTCCTGGCTAAAGAGTCGGCAATGTGGCATTGTAACAGTGTGCTTTGCCAACCTGCCCCCGCAGTCTTATGGCGGATGCAGCATGTGGGTTCCACGGACAGGAGATGGTGAACCTCTATCCCCAAACACCAGTTGCTGAGACAGGGGATTTGATAGACTTTTCTGCTAGGGAAGAACCACCTGATGAGCCTCCAGAAGAAAAGCTGGTATCAGGGCCACACTTCACTGTGCTCTTCCCAGCACCAACAGCAGTATCTGTGGAGTTACAAGAAAATTCCTCAGCTGAAGCACCGGTCACCAGACAGAGGGTCCAAGACCTCTGCCCCACACCTGTGGCAGTTCTGTAGGCTCAGGGTGAGAAGGTGAGGGGGTGTTCGTCGTCCCTCCCCAACAATCGCTCAGGGTGGAGGAAGCGGTCTTTCCTCCCCAGCAAAGGTCCATGCACCTGGGAGACAGTACCACAGATATGTTGTCCCAGTAGCCAGATGAGGGAATGGAATAGGAAGCAGCTGGCTCACCTAACCAATGGCAGATACACAGTTTGGGAGTGGAGGAATCCAGCCTCCTCTGTATCAGAATTTTGGCATTCTTGGGGGCGTGGCCAAGATGGCGATCTAGAAGGACGCAGGATCCAGAGCTCTGCTGGCTACTTGTTAATTATCCTTGCTCCGGCTTGTTAATAGGTGCCAAATCTCTCCAATTGGTCTCCGGATGCCTGCTAAGACCAGGTACAGGGGAAAGAGGCTGCATTTTCCGCCGATCGTGGAAGCCGTGTCACTCCGAGCTGATCCCCACGTGGCGTCCCCCGCCACAGGCGCCCGTAACATGGCATCGCAGACGGAGATGGAGGAGCGGTCAGCTGACATGCAGCTTGGATTCCAGGAGGTGATGGCGGCAATAGCTGCCTGCCAGGCCACCTTGACGGGCAAGATTGAAGCAGTGCAAATGGATGTTGGTCTTGTCCGCCGGGACCTGGACAAACTCCGCTCGCGGATGTCGGAGGTGGAACGGCGGACTGGCCAGGTGGAGGACACGGTGCAGGAGCATTCTGCATCCCTTCGCTCACTTCAGACAAGAGTCCGGGCCCTGGAATACAAGGTGGACGACACCGAGAATCGGAACAGAAGGAACAACCTTAGGATTGTTGGTCTGCCCGAGGGAGTGGAGGGGAAGAACCCTACGGTTTTTACGGAGGACCTGCTGAAGGAATTGTTGCCAGACGCCCAGTTTTCACCATACTTCACGGTGGAGCGCGCTCACCGGATCCCTCCGGTTCCTGGCCCGCCGGGTACCCGCCCGCGTACTTTTATCTTCAGGCTGCTCAACTTCAGGGATCGGGATGAGGCTCTCCGTGCAGCCCGTAAGGCGGGAGAGCTGAGATTTCAAAATGCCACCCTGCTCTTCTTTCCCGACTACTCCATGGAGACGCAGAAAGCCCGCAGATCATTCGACCAGGTTAAAGTAGGGCTGAGAGCGAGGAATATCAAATATAGCATCCTGTTTCCTGCCAAACTGAGGGTCCAGGATGGAGAGACAGTCAGGTTCTTCACTGTCCCCCGTGATGCCGCCGCATGGTTGGAGTCGTTGCCCCCACTACGCTGATGGCTGAAGGTTTTCGCTCCCGGATACTTCTTCTGACCTTTGATGCTTCCTCTCCCTATATTCTCCTTGTTGTGACTGGGCGATCGCTAACTGTACTGTCCCCGATTGAGACCGTTAGCCCTATCCACTGACAGCCCTCCCTGTTACCCCGTTTGATGCCCCATAGCCCCCCCCCCCTGCCTGATGTGCTGGATACCTCAACACTGCTCCTTTATCCCACTGGGAGACTGCGGCTGGCTGTGATACCAGCGGTGCCCCCCCCCCCCCCCACTAGATTGCTAGTTCTCTTGGATCCCTCGTTTTGGATTTTTGGGGGGTGGTGGGTGGTGGAGTGACTTACCTTAGTCTGGTAAACTGTGTTGGAGTGCTTCTCCCTTTACTCTGTCTGCACAGCCCTGCCTGCCCGTTTTACTGAAAGACACCTGCTCTCGCTGTGGAGCGGCTGTTGGGGGCTGTATTGCTGCACTGGGGTGGCGGACTGAATGACTCCTCCGGGATGGGGCTCTAGTCACGGGGGCTGTACTCTGGTGGTCTCGAGATTGTGGGAACCGGCTGGTCCTTGTCTCTGCACGGAGGCGACCGCCCACACTTTTACTTTTCTTTTTTAGGGTTTTGTAACTTTAAAATTAAGTAGTTGTTCCTCTGCTATATGCGGAACTGTAACTAAGTTTGTGCCCCTGAGAACATTCAGGAGACTGTATATATGTTTACTTGCCAGCATCTCTGTGGATCTGCTGGAAGATATCTTTCGCTCTACGAGCTCGCTCTCTTTCAAACTGTTGTTCATGTTTGGGTTCGGGAATATGATGCATCGCCATGTTTTTCTGGGGGTGCGGGGTGGGAGGGGAAGTTTTCTGCCGTTGCAGATCTTGGGGTTATGTTATATTGTTTTGTTCTTACAGGAGTTGTTTTGCAGCACTTGTCACTATGTCACCTCACTTGTATACTGTACTATTTGTGCTACTCGTCAGGAATTGCTGCCCAGTCTGGGGGGTAGTGTGTTTACTTTGAATGTGTGCTCAAGGGCTCTGGATTGGGTGGGGGGAGTGGTTTGTGATCCTTGTTTAAAATCTATCAAGCGTAATCCATGGCGAATGTCTCGGTAATTTCATGGAATGTCAGGGGCCTAAATTCCGCTGTGAAACGGTCATTAGTTTTTAAGTACCTACAGAGATACAGTCCCCATATATGTGTGCTTCAAGAGACACACCTGGTGGGTAATCGGATCCTAGGCCTCAAAAGGGCATGGGTGGGGGCTCACTATCATGCTACCTATTCCGCATATGCTAGGGGGGTGAGCTTACTGGTCCATAAGTCCCTCCCGCTCCAGGTGTTGACGGTCCGCACGGACCCTGGCGGCAGATTTGTAGTTATGCATGTTTTGCTTCACGCTACAGAATTGGTCTTGGTGGGTCTCTATCTCCCTCCCCCTGCAAATGTACAAACACTGTATGACATCATGCAAATTGTGTTGGGCTTCAATGCCCAGGCAGTCTTTCTCTTTGGGGATTTTAATATGGTGGCCTCCCAGGACCTGGACAGACTACATGCTGCCGCCCGCCCCTCATCGGGTTTGCCAAATTGGGCTGACACGTTTGCGCTCACGGACGTGTGGCGCCACTTCCACCCTACCGATAGGGAGTACACCTGTCACTCTTCTTCCCACCGTGCAATGTCCCGTATAGATTTGGCGTTTGCCTCTTCTGGGGCGTTGCGGTGGATAAGGAGGGTTGAGCACCTGCCTCGGGGCATCTCTGATCACGCCCCTCTCCAACTTTCCATCTCCCTGGGTGGGCCTCCGGGCCTGCGGTTTTGGCGTCTGTCCGGGTTCTGGGCCCTAGATGAGAGGTTGCAGGAGCCTATGGCTGAGGCTGTTTGTAATTATTGGGTGTCGAACGGTGAGTCTGCTAGTGTGACCGGTCAATGGGACGCTTTTAAGGCATGTGTGAGGGGGGAATACATCTCTCGCATCGCTGCGCTGCAGAGGGAGGCCACTAGGACTCTGGGGGAGTTGGAGGAAGAGGCCAGGCAATGTGAGAGGAGGTTTATTCTATCGCCTGATGAGGCTGCACACCGGGCCTGGCGGGGGGCCTTGCGGGATCTCTCTCTACACAATGTGGAACAAACTAAGAAGTCCATGCTGTACTCTCGGCAAAGGATCTTTGAACACGGTAATAAAAATGGCAGGTTGTTGGCATGGCTGGCGAGGTCCCGGGGCCCCTCCACGCACATTGCTGGTGTCCGGGATGCTCAGGGGGAACTGGTGACCTCCCCGGAGGACATCAACGCCAGATTCCTTGAATTTTTCCAGGGGGTCTATTCCTCCAGGGTTTGTTGTTTGGGTTCAGAGCTACAGGAATACTTAGATGCCGTCCCCTTTCCCTCCTTGTCCGAGGAACATAGGGAGCAGCTAGACGGGGATATTTCTCTGGAGGAGGTCCAGGCTGCGATTGGGGGGCTGCAGAGTGGTAAGACCCCAGGCGCGGACGGCCTTCCTACTGAGTTCTACTCGCAACATGCCGACATCCTTGCCCCTAAGCTCAGGGCCCTTTTTTGCCGGTCTTGTGGAGACCGGAGCCTTGCCCGAATCTATGGAGGAGGCTGTCATAGTCCTAATACCCAAGCCCGGTAAAGATCTCCAGGATTGTGCGTCTTACAGACCCATCTCACTGCTCAACGTGGACGCCAAAATTTTGGCAAAAATTCTGGCTACCCGTTTATCCACAGTGATATCCACGTTGATTCATGTGGATCAGACTGGATTCATGCCGGGCAAGGGTACGGACATCAATATTAGGCGGCTCTTTTTGAACCTTGCGATCCAGCATGAGAATGTGGGTACCCGAGTCATTGCCTCTCTCGATGCCGAGAAGGCATTTGACTCGGTGGAATGGGAATACCTTTGGGGGGTGCTGCATCGCTTTGGTTTCGGCCCTGCTTTCCTCCGGTGGACTCGGCTGTTGTATCGGGCACCGAGGGCCAGGGTTCGTACCAATGACAGGGTCTCCGAATCCTTTCCCCTTTCTAGGGGCACTCGACAGGGGTGCCCTCTGTCCCCTGGCCTGTTTGCTCTGGCATTGGAGCCCCTGGCAATTCTGGTCCGGGAGTCTCTGGCGGTCCGCGGCATGCGGGTGGGTGGTTTGGAGGAGAGGATATCCCTCTATGCCGACGATACCCTACTATATCTAAATGATGCGGGCCCGTCCCTCTCTGCTGCTCTGGAGCTGTTTGACAAGTTTGGCTCGCTGTCCGGTATCCGTATCAACTGGTCGAAATCAGTTCTTTTCCCCTTAGACCCGCAAACGGTTGCTCTAGCTGGACCTACTCCACTACAATGGGTCACTGAATTTAAATATCTTGGGGTCAGGGTAGCTCGCTCCCCCTCCCAATATTACTCACTTAACATACTCCCCCTGCTTCAGCTTCTCAGGGAACGCTGTCAATCCTGGTCGGGCCTTCCACTAAACCTGATAGGTCGAATCAACATACTGAAAATGATTCTCCTGCCTAAATTCACTTACATGTTTCGGAACAGCCCGGCCTGGGTCCCGGCGGTCTTCTTTCGGGAGGTGGACAGGTGTATTCTCTCCTTCATTTGGAACGGGTCCGTCCCTAGACTGGCCAAGTCTACGCTACATCTCCCGACGCGGCTTGGGGGCCTAGCGCTCCCAAATTTTAAGGTTTACTACTGGGCAGCTATGTTGGTCACAGTGCACTGGTGGTTTGAGGCCAGGCGTTCCAATGCTGCGGTCTGCGTGGAGGCGGCCCGGCTGGGCTCTCTGCAGGATTTGCGGAACTTGGCGTATAGGGGTCCGCGGGCCTATGCGGGCCTGCCGGACCCAACCAGGGTGACCCTCAGGGCGTGGGTGGCGGCTCGACGTAGGTTCGTTCGGGAAGGGTGTTGGGCTCCAGCGCAGCCGCTATGGGGGAACCCTAACTTGCCTCATTTTCGGACCATACCTGACCCCCAGGTTTGGGCAAAGTTTAGCATTACGACCCTGAAAGATATAATGCCCTCGGGCACCCTGCTGTCCTTTCAGCAATTAATTCAAAAGTATCAGTTACCAGGCTGGATGTTTTTCCGATATGCTCAGCTGAGGCATGCGGCTAGGGCTCAGTTCCCGGGCCCTCTGGAGCTCCGGTTTGATCCAGTGGAGGACCTCTTGTCGGGCGGTGCCCTGTCCAAACCCCTGTCCGATCTTTATGGACTGCTGCTTCCTGTCGATTCTCTTAAAATGGATAGGCTCTGGGACTCTTGGAAGCTTGATGTTCCGGACCTGGAGAGGGAGGAATGGGAGGACTGTCTGGAGCGTGCTCCCGGGCTGGTAATCTCTGCAGGTGACAAACTCGTGCAAACAAAATTTTTGCACAGGGTATATTTTACTCCAGTGCGTTTATCTAGGATCTACCCTGATCGGGATCCGCTGTGCCCGCGATGTCGGGTAGAGCGGGGCACTTACTTACACATGTTCTGGACATGCCCGGCCCTCAGGCCCTATTGGGAGGGTGTGTTTGATCATCTTAATGTCCGACTGGAACTCTCTGTCCCTATGACACCCGCACTGGCCTTGCTGGGTGTCATTGACGACGAACAAAGGTCCCATCACACTAAACTACTGATCTCATACCTCCTTTTCTATGCCAAAAAAGAAATACTAATCAACTGGACCTCTTCCTCTCCTCCCTCTGTATCTTCCTGGGAAGCAAGGGTTAATGCAGCGTTGCCCCTGTACAAATTGACGTATATTAGTCGAGGATGCCCATGGAAGTATGAAAAAGTGTGGCTGTCCTGGATGGATCACTAACTGTCCTGGTGGGTTTTGGATTCCTGGGAATGGTAGTGCCTGCTCTAAACCCCTAGAATATATCCTTTTCCTCCTGTCTGCTAGTTGTTCTAAAGGAACACCTGATTGTGCCGTTACCCTTCATTGTCTGTGAAACACGTGGTTGGTATGCACTGTACTCTTTTATCTGTATGACGAACTATCTGTATTGCTGTAATAGTGTATGTTAATTTTTCCTTCAATAAAGCACTCCTGATTATTAAAAAAAAAAAGAATTTTGGCATTCTTATGTTAATAACTGAGGTAGTGTAAAAACATCAAGGGCCAGATTCTCAGAGGCGCTACGACGGGGTATCTCAGATACCCCGTCGTATCGTCGTTTTTTCCCCCGGGTATCTATGCGAGTGATTCCTTGAACCACTTTGGCATAGATACGTTTGAAGATCCGACAAGTGTAATACAATTACACTTGCGGAACGTAGATGTAATGACAACTCCGGCCACTAGGTGGCCTTTACGTTGTTTTCTCATTTGCCTATGCAAATGAGGCTAATACGCCGATTCCCGAATGCTTTTACGCCCCCCCGTCGTCGCTTACGTCGTTTTCGTCCGCGTAAGGTTACCCCTGCAAAGATGTGGAGTAACCTTAGGCAGTACCGTCGGATGCCGTCGGGTGCCGTCGGATGCCATGTTAAGTATGGCGTCGGGTCAGCGTCTGCTTTTTCCGTTGGTTACGTCATTTTACTAAGTCATTCGCGAATAGGGCATTGCGTAAGTGACGATCACGTTGTTTTGACGTCGGTTTCAACTACGCTTTCCGACGTGAGCTGGAGCATGCGCACTGGGCTTTTTGCCCGGCCGGCGAATGCGCAGTTCGATCGACGCGGGGGCACGCTTAATTTAAATACAAGCCACCCCCTTTGAATTACGCGGCCTTACGCTGGGCCATTTACTCTACGCATCCGCAAACTACGGAGCAAGTGCATGGAGAATACGGCACTTGCTCTGTTAAGTTGCGGCGGCGTAGTGTAAATGACTTACGCTACGCCAGGGGAAATCTATGAGAATCTGGCCCTATGTGTCCAAATGTTTGTTTGTTTTACTAGAAATACAATATTCACCCACATCAATGACAGAAATCAAGAATTGCCCTATGATAACAGGTGTAAACAATTGAAGAAATTCTGCCGTATTCAGCACTTCAACCAGAAATAATTGCAAATTACAACACTTGTGGGTAAAGTCTAACATGTATTTCAATTTTTTTTTTTTATGTATTATTAACCACTGTTGAGAGAGGACTAAAACTTTATGCCAGATACAACTTTCATGTGTCTTGTAATCATGTAGTAATAGTTTCAAAAGTCTCCTGTAGGGCTTGTATTATCCTAATGTGTTGTAATCAGTGGATGAAAGCTGACCTGTGATTCTAAGGACTTCTTATGGGCAATGAAAGGCACTTTATTTTCAAGATGCAAAAAATAAGCACATTGTTGCATGCCAGAATTATATTTAGCATGTCAGACCTCTAAGGCCGCGTACACACAATCGGTCCGAACCGATGAAAATGGACTTAAGTCCAGTTTCATCGGTCCAAACCGACCGTGTGTACGGTCCGTCGTCCGTTGGACCAAAGTTTTAAAACTTGCTTTAAAATCGGACCGACGGACGCCTGACCATCGGTCCAAACCGATGGTTAGTATGCAAAAGCATCGGTCCAAAAACCCGCGCATGCTCAGAATCAAGTCGACGCATGCTTGGAAGCACTGAACTTCATTTTTTTCAGCATGTTGTTGTGTTTTACGTCACCGCGTACTGACACGATTGGTTTTTGAACTGATGGTGTGTACGCACATCAGACCATCAGACCATCAGTATGTGAACCGATGAAAACGGTCCGTCGGACCATTCTCATCGGGTTGGACCGATCATGTGTACGCGACCTCAAACGTAACAAGCTATTGTCAGAACCCTTACAAAAATCAGTGTAGACATCTCTAGATCCTGCTAGTTTAGTTCCCAAGAGATTTAGAAAACCATTGGGAAATTCAACTTTTATGCATTTACCAATATTTGTTTTTAAACTTTTTTTTATTTGTTTAATATGGCAAATGATATTAGCTTAATATTAGGGCTGTGCAAATTAACTTTTAATTAATCGATTAATCTTAAATTTTTTTGATCAATCAAAATCTTTGGGCCTTCAGGGAGTTCCATCAGAGATCCGGTAATGTCACAGACACTGGCGGGGCTTGCCGTGTCCATCTGAAGGGCTCCTTTGCTGTGCCCTCATATCTGCATGCCGACGGGACCTTACTATCTGCCACACGCAAGGGGTGTTACACTTCCCTCTATCACTTCCCTCTATCAACCTGGGATTCTACAACCATCCACTAGGGGTTGTGATAGTTCCCTTCATGGGACATCTACATGCCGACGGACTGATGTTAACCTCTCCTCTCCTCTGGATTCAGCAGTGGTATCGTTGTACACATTTTTATACCAGTATCATACTTGGCTACATGTTTTTATGACTGCTTTTGGTACCGTTTGGTATTACTCGCACTATTTTTACAGTTTATGTAGCTACATCGATTTTTATCTCCAGTGCAATATTTATTTTGTTACCTACTTGAAGACTATAAAAGTTTTAATGCTATTCCCATCGAGTGCTGCCTTTGTGTGTTTTTTGTATCCTGCTATCCATTTCCCAGTGGTTGGGAGCTGCACTGGGATTTGGCCTGTAAGGAGGAGATCAGCTAAAAGTAGTTGGATCTGTATGTGCGTTATAATTAATCGAAATTAGTCGATTAATCGATTTAAAAAAAAAAAGATTAATCGAACACAAAAATTTTGATCAGTAATATCCCTACTTAGGGCCAGATTCAGGTAGATCAGAGCATCTTTGCTCCAGAGTAACGCTTCTCATTTACGTTACTCTGACGACCCTTTCAGCGCAAGTACTGTTATTCACATAGCAGTTGCGCGTAAACTTGCGCCAGAGTAACGATAATGCGCTGGCGTAACCCGACGCAAGGGGAAGTGGGTGTGATCATATGTAAATGATGGGCGGAGCCCAACGCAGAGGCTTACGTTCAGCGCATCAACCACGGAGCATGCGCAGTGAGTGAGGCTCCACTCGCCCCCTTTGTGCGCATGCTCACAACTTCCGTCGGCACCACTTCACGGGAAACGTCAGCGCAATGCCTTCCGTTGGGCGTTTAAATGCGCCCGTAGAAGCGCCATTCCGGCACTAAAGTATATCCTGCTCCCCCTCCCCGCAGTGATGTTACTTTTGTTCTGAGATGGCTGCTCCCGTTCCCCGCAAACACACAGGAGAAAGCTGAACTCTAAAGGCCAGGAGCTGTCAGCCGTCATCTCGGCTATGGAGACCTATGATGTCTTCCTCCATGGCTGTAAAATTTGACAGACAAGCATGGACAGAGGTGTTGTCCTGCAAGTGGGGGTGCTCAGCTAGCTCTTATCGTCGGTAACGCTGCTGTAGCTGCTCTCCTGCTGACCTGTGGCCGTCTGGAGTAAAGATAAAGCAGCTATTTGTAGAAATAACTTTGCGCCGGACGGACGAGATACGCGCGGCGCATGTAGCCAGCGTATGGTGCTAATCTGTTCGCGAATTGGGAAATCTCCCTCATTTGCATATTTGCAGGGGAAAACAATAGGCGCGACTGATGCGCCAAGCGAAATTAAGCGCTGACGATACTCTGGCGTCGGAACGTTCCGCCGGTCGCAAATGGCCCGTTATTGGGCGCATCTAGTTTGGTGGGTACGGGCACATAGAAACGACGGCGCATCATCACAGTTACGCGGCGCATATCGAAATACTCCAGCGCAAGTGTTGCTGAATCTGGCCCTTAATATATATAATACCTCTACCTTAGGTAGGTGCTAGAGTAGTGGGTTTGTTTTTACTGTCAGCGCAGGTAAATTTAGGCAGGCCTATGCTGTGAGCTAAGTCTGTTTATTTTGATCTGGTGGCAGGCAAGTGGTTTAGTGTAGCAGCAAGTGACTGACATGTGCATTTGCTCTTGGGCACCTCCTCTGTTTCCAGGAAAAAGGTTCTGGAAAAGGGGCAGGGCCAAGGGCTGGAGTGACATGGGGTGTATGTGGGAGCCCTGACCAATCCCCAACTAGGATTGTCAGGGAGCGGGTCTTCTATTTATACCCATGGTCAGCCTGCTGTGTGAGGTGTTGTCGGGTGGATGTATGGGATGATGGAGTGTTAGACTGACGTGGTCTGAGGGAACCCCCTTTCTGGGGGGTGTACCTCAGGCCTGAAGCTCGGGAGCTGGGAGGGAGCTTCCCATTACTTGGTCATTGAGAGGTGTCCTGGAACAGGAGCAGGAAAAGGCACAGTTGGGAGCAATCTGGAGAAAGACATTCAGGATGGATCCATGCCGGGGTCAGTGAGTGAAAAGCACAGTGGAAAGCTCTGGAAGAGACATGCCTGGAGTTGGATTTGGATCCAAAGGAAGAGACAGTGGAGTTGTTGTGAAGTCAAGTCGCTGCAGCCAGGAAGGTTGGCAGGATTTGCATCGGACATGCTGGGATCAGTAGTCTATCAAGTATCAATTAGCACATTTATTCTTCTCTTCTAAAATGGTTGCTACCTCAAAGGGGACTGCAGATCATTGCCTGTAATGGGCTATCAGGAAACCGCTAGGACTTATTCAAAGTGAAGCCTAGCCATGTGCTAATGTGACAGGAATCTAGATTTGGACAGTAAAGTGAAGCAAGTGATGTCAAGTAGTGTGCTGGAGGAGATGTGCAGGGAAAGAGACTGTCAGATCTAGTCTCAACTACTTTTATTCTTCTAATAAGTATTCATTTTGGGTGGCAATGTGGCATTCTCTCTGCAGGCAGCACATGTGTTTTGGCATTAGAGGCATGGGTGGCACTGTCTCTGCAGGCAGCACATGCATTATGGCCCTCCTCTCCTGTACATGGTGCCTGCTGTCATACACTTCTATCCTGTACATAGTGCCCACTGTCGCACCCTCCACTCTCCTCTCCTATACATAGTGCCCACTATCATACCATCCCCATTCCTCTCCTGTACATACTGCCCACTGTCATACCCTCCACACTTCTCTCCTGTACATACTGCCCCATCATACCCTCCACACTTCTCTCTGGTACATACTACCCTCTGTCATACCCCCACACTCCTCTCCTGTACAAACTGCCCACTGTCATACCCTTCACACTCCTCTCCTGTACAAACTGCCCACTGTCATACCCTTCACACTCCTCTGCTGTACATAGTAACTGATGCCATACACTTCTCTCCTGTACATACCACCCGCTGTCATACCCTACACACTTCTCTCCTGTACATACTGCTCACTGTAATCCCCTCCACACTCCTCTCCTGTACATACTGCCCACTGCCATACCCTCCACACTCCTCTCCTGTACATAGTGCCCACTGTTAGACCCTCCGCATTCCTCTCCTGTACATACTGTTCACTGTCATACCCTCCACACTTCTCTCCTATACATAGTGCCCACTATCATACCCTCCACACTCCTCTCCTGTACATAGTGCCTGCTGTCATACACTTCTCTCCTGTACATACTGCCCACTGTCATACCCTCCACACTTCTCTCCTATACATAGTGCCCGCTGTTAGCCCCTCCACATTCCTCTCCTGTACATACTGTTCACTGTCATACCCTCCACACTTCTCTCCTATACATAGTGCCCACTATCATACCCTCCACACTCCTCTCCTGTACATAGTGCCTGCTGTCATACACTTCTCTCCTGTACATACTGCCCACTGTCATACCCTCCACACTTCTCTCCTATACATAGTGCCCACTGTTAGACCCTCCACATTCCTCTCCTGTACACACTGTTCACTGTCATACCATCCACACTTCTCTCCTATACATAGTGCCCACTATCATACCCTCCACACTCCTTTCCTGTACATAGTGCCTGCTGTCATACACTTCTCTCCTGTACATACTGCCCACTGTCATACCCTCCATGCTTCTCTCCTGTACATACTGCCCACTGTCATACCCTCCACACTCCTCTCCTGTACATACTGCCCACTGTCATACCCTCCACACTCCTCTCCTGTACATACTGCCCACTGTCATACCTTCCACACTCCTCTCCTGTACATTGTGCCTTTTGCCGTACCCTTTGCACTCTTCTCCTGTACATAGTGCCCAATGTTAGACCCTCTACATTCCTCTCACTCACCTGCACATACTTCCCACTTATATACCGTCCGTACTCCTCCCCTATGTCGCTTACCCGCAAAAATAGTTCTTTAAAATGATACTGAATACCCTCAATGTTACCAGATCTAGAATGGACACAGTTTTGTTAGTTCAACTAAAGAAAATCTCAGTTCTCATGTTTGTTCTGTTCCATTATTAGAACTTATTTAATTTTGTGATTACTACTGTGATGTACAGAGGAACATTGGGGATCTCAGCTACTCTAAATATAGCACTTGTGAAAAAAAGTGTCCCTGAAAATATTTTTTAAATGTTGGCAACTATGCACTTATGCACTGCCCAAGGACCACTGGGTCAGTAGTGGGCCCCATGAGAGGTTTCTGGGATCCTGTGATATTAAAGCGGTAGTAAACTTTCCTGACATTACTACTTTTTAGAGGCCCTGGGGTAGGTTATGCCACAATGTACAAGTATGCACAGCATATTAGCACATTAGGGTACACTTACATTTTCAGACTGGGCCCTCCATTGCTGCGCTGTGATTCTCACGCATTTATTTATTATTTATAAAAGGCCCCACCAAAATCCTCAGCACCAGGCCCATGATGTTCTTAATCTGGCCCTGAACAGAGCTAGCGGGCAGCAGTGGCTAAGGGAGAAAAAGTAGTCACAGGCCAAGTGACCTCAGGCCAAGTCACAGACTTGGCCTGTGATCTGCTATTTAGTGATGCCCGATTTAAACCTTGCAGTGGGGGACCCACTAGAACAGTTTTTTTTTTAAGCACTAGTTTACATTGGAGCGACTTGTCATGTAATTTGACAGGTTAAATCACATGACAAGTCACAGCCTATTGCCGGCAATCGCATGGTGCCGCATTGATTTGAAAAAGTAGTTCCTGCGCTTCTTTTGGTGATTTTGGGTGCAACTTGCATAGACATCTGTGCATGAACTGCACAGATGTCTTCCATCTTTGTGCGATTTAAAAGCCGCAGTCAATGTGAACGAGGGCTAAATCCTGAAGTTCAGCTTTAAAGGTTTTAAAGGAGTGTCCAGCAATGTCCACAAGTGTCTTGGCCGTCTCTTGGCTTCTCCCTCCTAATTGGCTGAGAGCCTGAGACACAGCAGCGGCACCATTGGCTCCCACTGCTGTCAGTCAAAGTCTGTTAGCTAATCAGGAGAAAGAGGGGGCAGGGCTGCAGCTCTGTGTCTGAATGGACAGAGGGAGCTGTGGCTCGGCTCGGGTGCCCCCATAGCAAGGAGGGAGGGGCCAGGAGCACAGAAGAGGGACACAGAGCAGGTAAGTATAACATGTTTGTTATTTTTATAGCATAAAAATTTGACTTTACAATCATTTTAAATTGTAACTTTAAAAAGTACCTTGTGCTATGATAATCATATTACTTCTTAGAAGGCACTTAATTTTTCATTATTTAATAGAGTTTGTATGTTAAGGGGGCGGCTGTAGGACAGGTCGTCTATTTGAATGCTCTTTCTTTGCTTGCATTGATTTACTGTTCCAATCGGCCCCAGTATGTGTGTGGACGTGCTTATGCATGTGAGATAGAGACTTTGGATTGCAAGCTCTTGGAGGGCAGGTAATGATGTGCACATACAGTATGTAAAGTGCTTAACAAATACCTGTAACAAATAAATAAATATGTTTTAAATGTATTTAATAAATAACTGTAATCTCCTAGAGTGTAAGCTCTAATGAGCAGGACCCTCTGATTCCTCCTGTATCGAAATTGTATTGTAATTGTACAGTCTGCCCTACTGTTATAAAGCACTGTGGCGCTATATAAATCCTGTATTATAATAATATAATAAATTGTATTCTCTCCCTGTCAGAATAGAAGTGTCAGGGTGAGCATCATGCTGTTCGGCCTTCCTACCTTCTCCCTGAGGTCAATGCTAAGGACAGACACCGTCAAGCAGTGCTGAAGATTGCTCACCCCCTCCTACCTCCCACACATTCCTGGGCCAGTGAGGAAGGCCATGGCCCATGGCCATCATGAGCCAACTGGAATGTGTATAGGTGGAAAAGAGCAGACAGGCTCTGACACTAGGAGGAAAAAGGTTGAAGAGTTGCCAGACCTTTCCGGCATTAAGGTAGGAGGGCATGATCCTCATATTTGTCAGCTGCTTGTTTTTTGTTAACGTGACACAGTCCCTTTACAGTGGATCTGTCACTATATATATATATATATATATATATATATATATATAATATAGAATAGCACAGTAAACCAAAGTCTGCATATATTTCACTACTGTAGACTATAGATGTGTATATCCTTTGTTACTCACCTGCCTGCAAAAGAGAGTGAGGACTGGGCAAAGTGGTTTATGTGCCCTAGAGCTTAGACAATAACCCACCTAACATTAAGAACTTATTTTATAAAGTGAATTTTATGGTTATCTCCATTCTCTTATATTTACAACCCTATTATTGAACAATTGGATACGCGACACAGTTTAACAACCACTTTTTATTAAAAGCACAATATGATTATTAATGTCAATTACCATGATAAAATGAAGACCTACAAGGGTAATCAAATTAATTTAGAAAACAGAATTAAATAATCTATTCAATGAATTCACTAATTAGCCATGAAGGTCTAATAAAAAAAAAGTAAGGTTATATGTCTCAGCACAGCTAAGTGCTTTATACATATTTAATGAACTATAGCCATGGAGCTAATATCTGTAAAAAAACATTTAACGTCTTTCCAGTCACCAAGCTAAATTACAAAGTAATGCTTATAGATAACATCCTAGGTTGGATTGAGTCATAAGTTATAACCATATAACCATGAAATGTTCCAACTACTAAGATTTAAATGTTACTAACCTACAACAGTAAAATCATTGTGTATATGCAGTAAAGCATGCTTGTTATACTCACTGTGGAATCTAAAAGGTTAATCCTTTGCATTGTGTAAACAGGCTGTTTTTATACTGTCTTTTTTGATTCCCCTCTTCTTCCACAGTCCCCAATCCATCTCCAGATTGTACAGAGCCTTGGGGCACTCTGCAAATGCTCAGTTTGGTGTGTATTGCTAGAGAGTTTTTTTTTTTTAGGGGGAGTTTGCATGTGATCAGCACAGGGCCAATCAGCATTGTCTAGACAGAAAGTCAGGGGTCATGCAGTCTTATAGGACACTCAGAGGAAAATTATGACAAAAGTATTTAGCAGTTTATATTTACTAAACTAATTGCATTTCCATGTACTAAGGGATCAGGCTGGCAAAGGAGTGTGTACTGCGGTGGTGGTCTGGGAGGGGGTATTCAGGGACATTGGGGAAAGAACTGTACTGGGGGGGGGGGGGGGTAGGCTGGGACTGTTGGTTGAGATTCGTACTGTGTGGGGTGTGGGCTTTGGGGGGTATAAGTATAAGGCTGCATTCACACCTGAGTGCGTTTTCATGTGCGATTTTTGGCACGTTTTTATGCGCGACTTGCGTGTGTTTTTGAGCTTTGCCGTTTTTTAATTAGCCAGTAGAGAAAACTATCATCTGTTGCATCATTTGTTGCTAGGTATTTCAGCTTTTTTTAGCTTTTCCCTTAATTATTATTATTCATTTTTTATTATTTTTTTCGTTAGGGTAAGGGGTTAGAGCAGGGGTCTCAGTTCCATCATGCCTCTGCATGTGGGAGTCATGCCTGTAACTGTCAGCCTTGCAATGCCTCATGGGACTTGTAGTTTCGCAACAGCTGGAGGGCTGCCAGTTTGGGACCCCTGGGTTAGAGTTGAGGTTAGGGTTAGGATTAGGGGTTAGGGTGTCATGTACCTTGGTTGCAGGCCGAGTTGACGAGAGAGCTTCCCTTGCGTCTCTGGTCCGAGCACCCCTGAATGTGGTGACAGAGGTACAAGACTCAAAGAAGCACGGGTGCCAGTAAATGATAGCAGGTGACTGCCACAGTCAGGGACATAGCCAAAGTGAGCCGGGGGCATACATGGTAAAACAGCAGGGTGGTCAGGAGGCACCTACGTTGTATTCAGATTGGATCTCTCTCCAAAACCTAAAACCTCTTGTTCTGAAAGCCACCATGAAGCTAAACAAACAGTGTTGCCCACTTAATCTTTTCAACTGATGATATACAGTTTTCGTGGTTGATTACATTCTATTGGTGTCTTACCAGTGTGGGCAGGGGTACCTTTCACGTGTAGCGCACTCATCAAAGCCCAGGACCAGGTGGGGTCACATTCTTGTGAGAATCAAACATTAAGGCAGTTCCCCAACTTAGTGACGATCCATACCACTGTGTGCAATAATAAAAGTACAAAGTTCCTCTCCACCAGTCCAGCGTATCTCTGCCACCCCACTCCCAGTGACAGAATGGTATCCTGCTGTGCACCTAACATGTACCTAATGCGTGCTCTGTTTATTTCCTTCCTTCCTGTACCATGTGGTCAGGATATGGGTCTACGTAATGTGGGTTCGGTCCCAGTCGCTCTGGGAAACCGACCTTCTTGCTACCGGAGGACCCAATACCTACATCAGTTACCCTGTTAATGACCAGTTAACTTTGTAGTAGTGGCTTTGCTTCATACCCCATATCTGCTTTACTGGCCCTTGTTCTTTCATATGCAAGTCATACACCCCATTAACCACTTAAGACCCGGACCAATATGCTGCCAAATGACCATAGGGGTTTTTGCGATTCGGCACTGCGTCGCTTTAACAGACAATTGCGCAGTCGTGCGACGTGGCTTCCAAACAAAATTTGCGTCCTTTTCTTCCCAAAAATAGAGCTTTCTTTTGGTGGTATTTGATCGCCTCTGCGATTTTTATTTTTTGCGCTATATACAAAAATAGAGCGACATTTTTGGAAAAAAATCTATATTTTTGTTATAAGAAAAATCAATAAACTAAATTTTAGTCAAACATTTAGGCCAAAATTTATTTAGCCACATGTCTTTAGTAAAAAAAAATCGCAATAAAAAAAAATTAGCTACCTAGCGGGAACAGCGACACTAATACAGCGATCAGAAAAATGATCGCTTAGTGACGCTGGCAATAGGGAGTGAAAGGGTTAACTAGGGCAGTGATCAAGGGGTTAAAACTTTATTAGGGGGGGTACAGGGCTACCCTGGACCTAATACTAACTGCCTGTCACACTGCCTGTCACACTGACACTAAATACAGTAATCATACATGTATGATTACTGCATTCAGTGACACTGTGACAGGGGGAGGGGGGGGGGCGATCGCGGGGGTTAAATGTGTTTATGTGAAGTGTTAGGCCTCGTACACACGAGGGGATATGTCCGCTGAAAACGGTCCGATGGACCGTTTCAGCAGACATCTCCGCTCGTGTGTATGGGCTAGCGGACAGATTTCTCCACCCGACAGATTTCAAAGCATGCTTTGAAATCCATCCGGTGGAATCTGTCCGCCCGACATGTCTGCTGGTTAGTACACTTACCAGCAGACATGTCGTCCCCCACCGCCGCCGCCGCCGAATGGATTCGGCGCATGCGCGGAAGTGTTTAACCACTTACCTACTGTGCACCTACACCCCCTTCCTGCCCAGACAAAATATAAGCTTCCCGCACTGCGTCGCTTTAACTGACAATTGCGCGGTCGTGCGACGTGGCTCCCAAACAAAATTGGCGTCCTTTTTTTCCCACAAATAGAGCTTTCTTTTGGTGGTATTTGATCACCTCTGCGGTTTTTATTTTTTGCGCTATAAACAAAAATAGAGCGTCAATTTTTAAAAAAATGCAATATTTTTTCCTTTTTGCTATAATAAATAACCCCAAAAAATATATAAAAAAAATATTTTTTCCCTCAGTTTAGGCCGATACGTATTCTTCTACATATTTTTGGTAAAAAAAAAATGCAATAAGCGTTTATCGGTTGGTTTGCGCAAAATTTATAGCGTTTACAAAATAGGGGATAGTTTATGGCATTTTTTTTTTTTTTTTTTTTTTACTATTAATGGCGGCGATCTGCGATTTTTTTTATTGGGACTGCGACGTTATGGCGGACATTTCGGACACTTTTCTGACATTTTTGGGACCATTTACATTTATACAGTGAAAAATGCTATAAATATGCATTGATTACTGTATAAATGTGACTGGCAGTGAAGGGGTTAACCACTAGGGGGCGGGGAAGGGGTTAAATGTGTGTCCTATGAGTGTTCTAACTGTAGGGGGAGGGGGGGGTGACTGGGGGGGGTGACTGGGGGAGGTGACCGATTGTGTCCCTATGTACAAGGGACACAATCGATCTCCTCTCTCCCTGACAGGGACGTGCAGCTCTGTGTTTACATACAGAGCGGCACGTCCCAGCTCAGTTACTGAGCAATCGCGTGTGCCCGGCGGCGATCGTTGCCGCCGGGCACTCGCACGGGATCCCCGCGGAGCGGCGGGTGCGCGCGCGCGCCGCCGGCGACGCGCGCGCGCGCCCGCCCGCGGGTTTAAAGGGACATCACGTCATATGACGTGATGTCAGAACAATGGAGTCGTCTGCCCGCCGTCATTTGACGGCGGGCAGATGACAAGTGGTTAACTTCCTGGTGCGGTGACGTGGCGGTGACGTGGCGGTGACGTGGCGGCGTCAACGTCACCGCCGCGTCACCGCGCCGTCCGGCGGCGGGGAATTTGATCCGATGGTGTGTACACGCCATCGGATCAAACTCCCGATCGGACATATCTGATGGAAATGGTCCGCGGACCGTTTTCATCGGATATGTCCGATCGTGTGTACGAGGCCTTAGTGTAGTGTAGTGTTAGTGCAGACTTACTGTGTTGTGATCTCTCCTCAGCGGTGGTTGAAAAAACCGCCGAGGGAGAGATCACGTCGCTTCCTCCTTCCTGTGTTTACACAGGAGGAGGAAGTGACAGGGCGGGCGGGCGCGCGCGCGCATTGGCTGGGAGCGATCCGGAGGGGGCGGACAAAAACGAATAGCCGCCCCCTCTTGTCGGATCGCTCCTGCAGCCACGCGGACCGCCGCATGTACGGGGGGGGGTCCGATCGGACCCCCGATCACCCCCAAGGCACCAACGTATATATACGTTGATGTGCCTGTCGGTGCCATTCTGCCAACGTAAATGTACATGCGGCGGTCCTTAAGTGGTTAAATTACTTCAGACCAGGCTTAGAACAGTTGATGAGAACAGTTGATGCAACTTTTACTTAAAGCACTTGTAAATCGTGGATGTTACAAAAAAAACAAAAAACCTGCAAGGCAATGGCATAATGTGCTAGTATGGATCGCATAATGAAATACTCACCTTGGAACAAAGCCCGCCATCACTGTAATGTCACCGCTGAGAGGGCTGACATGCACCCCCCCCATCTTTTTTCCAGGTTTACATGCTCAGGCCATGTGATTGGTCACTATGACATCACTGTGCAGGAGCTCTCGGTTCCAGCAAGGTATGCCGGACATTTAGAGCGTATGCACCAGTGATGTCACTGGCTGCATGCAGGGTAAATATCTCTTAAATAGTACATGTTTAGGAGAGATTAATTTTACCTACAAGTAAGCCTTATTATAGGCTTACCTCTAGGTATACATCTTGGTGATACAGTTCAACATGAACATTTAGTAAAAGAACATCCCTAAATATCTCTACTAGGCTGCCCAAACATACTTCAACAAGGTAGTAGTCCATGCTTGGTGTTCTCCAGAAACTGTTAGATCTCCGGATTCCCAGTGCCTTCCGATGGATTGCAAGGTGCAGAAGTCCTCCTCTCTCCTCTGGTCTCTCCAGTGATCATGGCATTTCTTCATGAGCAGGACATCCAGGAACCCGACCTTCCCCAAACAAAAACAAAAATGCAATAAAATGGCATAATGTGCTAGTATGCATTGCATACTAGCTCATTATGAAATACTTACCTTGGAACTAAGCCCTCCAGCACTGTAATGTCACTGCTGAGAGGGCTGACATGCCCCCCCGTCTTTCTTCCGGGTTCGCATGCTCAGACTATGTGATTGGCTAGAGCAGTGATGATGTCACTCCCGCACACACCAATGATAGCTCTCGGTTTCGGCAAGGTATGCCAGACCTTCAGAGCGCATGCACCAGTGAGGTCCCTGGCTGCATGCAGGGTGAATATCTCCCAAACTGTGCACGTTTAGGAGATATTCATTTTACCTACAGGTCAGCCTTATTATAGCCTAACTGTAGATTAAAATGACCAACCAGTCCTCCTCTCTCCTCTGGTCTCTCCAGCAATCGTGGCATTTCTTCATGAGCAGGACATCCCCATTTTTTTATAGAGGGTGGATAAGATCAACAAATGACAGCTGATCACAGAGGTATACAAAGCCGGTTATCACTTTTTTTTTCTGTGCCTGCCATTGCTGCAGTGCCACCTATCAGTACCCATCAGTGATCACCAGTGCCACCTATTAGTACCTAATCATCAGTGTCACCTATCAGTGTTGCTTTTTAATACTCATTATTGTTGCCGCCTGTCAGTGCCCATCAGTACCACCTCTCAGTGCCCTTCAGTGCTGCCTATCAGAGCTCATCAGTGCGACCTCATCATTGCCCACCAGTTCCGCCTCATCAGTACCCACCAGTGGCACCTCATCCGTTCCCATCAGTGCCGCCTCATCAGTGCCTATCAGTGCAGCCTCATCAGCGCACAACAGTGAAGGAGAACATTCTTATAACATACTATGAAAATTGTTTGTTTTAAAAAAAAAAAATTGTTCCTTTAGCAAAAAATGAAATACCCAGCGGTGATTAAATATCATTAAAAAGAAAGCTCTATTTGTGTGAACAAAAAAATGTGTTGCATGACCGCCCAATTGTCATTCAAAGTGCGACAGCGCTGAAAGCTGAAAATGCCCAGTAAGCAAGTGTTTAATACATGCCATAGAATTGGTGTACCTCCCTGAGTCCATTTTTTGCCCATTTGCTTCACTTCGCCCAGGCAACTTCTCCTCCTGCCCACCTCCTTGTCCCAGCCCTAAGCACAGCATTGATGTCACGGCTAATTTTATATGACAATATCTGGATTTACAAAGGCATCTAAAGCTGGATACCCACTATATAATTATTTTTTTTCCTGTAGATTTACCAAAACCAAATATGATGAGGTCAAATTGAAACACTTTAAATTTAATGCAATCAGACAGGCCCTTGCACTACATAGTTGGAGGTAAATCTAAAGAAAAAAAAAACAAGAAAAGTTGTACAATGTGTATCCAGCTTAATACCCACAAAGTGGATTTCTATCCTTTGTGGTGATTGACAGATATACTGTATTTAAACTCAATATTCTGTTCCTGGAGTTCAGCTTGAATACATGTGAATGTAGAAACAGGCACAATCCTTTCTAGTTTGAAGGTGAAATTCCCCATCAGATTTGCTGGTAATATAAAATATCCTCCAGATATAAGAGGCTTTCCCTTGCTGGAGGAGAGATGTAAGTGGCTTGTGAAGCCTTGACTACATAATGGAAAGACCCTATACACAGAACAAAGCCTGTCCCTCCTGTCAGGGCAAGACTTTGGGTGGTGGGGGCCCCTGGGCTTGAGTCACTTTCGGGCCCTACCTTCTATAAATTGCTTTAAATAGAACAAAATGATACATACAGGGGAGGACTGACCATTCGGGCACTCGGGCCCCATACAACTAGGGGGCCCCATCAGGGTTTCCAACCTCAGTAAAACCAGGGACAGTATGTAAAAATCTGTGGTTTTAAAAAAAAAACCAAGATTATAGCTGCCCCCGCCCATCCAGTACCTTTTCAGTGTGTGTATGTGTATTCTGTGTATGAATACTGTGTGTGTATATTGTGTGTCTGTGTATGGATACTGTATGTGTGTGTGTGTGTGTGTGTGTGTGTACTGTGTGGCCCCATAGTCTATTGCCTGAGAGACCCATAATCTCCTATTGCCCAGGGCCCCATGAGATGTCAGTCCACCCCTGGATACATACACAAGCTAAGGAAGCTCCGCAGCGAGGTGGAACCTTAGCGCAGGTGCGCATGACTGGGGGGACCCTGAGCAGGGGGACAGGATAAGGAAGGGGCCGCAAATCGCGGCTGCACAGGGGGCGGGGCTTATGCCTCGAGGCAAGCTCCCTTAAAAGGTCCGGGGGGCGGAGCCATCCATTCGGGCGCCATCCACAGTGAGGCATCACACAGGCAGTTTTTCCCTCCCTCCCTCCCTGGGGAAGTGTCTGGTATGGGTGTCTGTTTTGTAACGCTCTTTGTTTTTCAGGTGGACGTTGGCGTTTGTTCAGGGTTCCTGAGAATTGGGTGGGGTTTGGTACATACATATTAGATGTGTGTACCTTAGTTGTTGGTAGGAGTTGGGGCCCGTCATGGGATGGGCACCTTCCCTATCTGGTTAGGTGGATAGTGGTATATCGTGCTGAAGAATCAAACGAAGGAGGAAGTCATGGCCTTGTGAGCTGATGGGAGCGCGGCTAGAGGTCCGAAGACTTTCTATGGGGTACAGCCGATTACCGAGCACTTTTTCTTTCCCTTTCTCAGGAACCTCGTGTCTACAACTGTTTGGGGTTAATTGTTTTTTGTTAGGTTAATTTATTGCGTAATGGTTAAAAATATATATTTAATGTTAAAAAATAAGTTTTATATTTAAAAGTTAGTTATTTTTATAAAGTTATTTAATTTTACCTTTTGGATTTTAAATAAAAGGGGCCTTTGGTGGCCATTTAATCCAGAAGGGGTTGCGTGATTTCTATGGGTGGGTTTAAGGTTTTAGGGGTGGGTTTTTGTTTTCTCCCAAGCACTAGGCATACACCAGTCATGTATTCTCCCACTTCAAAGGGAAGCAAAACAGCATAACATGAATGTATGTATGGGGATAAATAACCCAATATCACCACAAAGAGCCTGGCAAGTAAAGAACTTCCACTGTACCTGTCAGATGGAGAGGGATCATATAATTCCGCCATACGAGCCGTCATGTCTGTCCATCGGTAGCCGCCGCAGCTATAAAAAGTATAATTCGGATGCCGGAACATGCGCAGAAGAATGACCAGGCGTAATGACATCATTTTGACCGTGTAGCATAATGATGACGCATAGTCATCAATAGTAAACATAGCGTTGTCCCGAAGGACATGATGTATACTGTGCATGGACACAAAAAAGAGTGCAATGTATTGAAAGGGCAAATCCAGCATTCGGAGCCAAAGTAACATGCCGCATCCAGCAAAAGGACAGACACCGGGCATAATATTGCAAAAATAGCTTCACAAGGGTAATAATAAAAGAAAGAAAGTTTGTCCACTTGGACGGAGAACAAAAATGATCAATGTCCCTAGAACAGGTAAAAATGCTAGACCAATCGACACACTTTAAATCAGGGGTCTCAAAGTACCGGCCCGGACAGGTTATAAATGGCCCTCAGGCAGGGCGGGGGGTGCCGTGGAAGTGGGGGAGTAGATTTTCTTTACATGCAGAGTAGCGTGCATCTCCATTTGCATGTGATATCACCTGGGATGGACGAGAAGAGAGGGGGGGGGGGGGGGGCGGGTAGCTGTCGCAGCGTGAGACAGAGAAGTGAACTTATGACAGAGACGCTTCCTGTGCTACTCTGCATGTGAAGAAAATGCTGACATGTGCCCCATGTACCCTGAATGTGCCCCATGTACCCTGATTGTGCCCTGATCTGATGTGCCCCATGAACCCTCATGTGCCCCATGTACCCTGATGTGCTGTGTCCTGTGCCCTGTACCCTGATGTGCCATGTGCCCTGTCCTGATGTGCCGTGCCCTGTACCCTGATTTGGCCTGTTGTGCTGTGCTCTGATGTGCTGGGCTATGTACCCTGATGTGCTGGGCCATGTATCCTGATGTGCTGGGCCATGTACCCTGATGTGCTGTGCCCTGTACCCTAATGTGCGCTGTGCCCTGTACCCTGATGTGCGTTGTGCCCTGAACCCTGGGCTCTGTACCCTGATGTGCGCTGTGCCCTGTACCCTGATGTACGCTGTGCCCTGTACCCTGATGTGCTGGGCTCTGTGACCTGATGTGCTGTGTCCTGATGGTGAGTGGTCAGTGTGTAGTGGTCAGTGTGCAGTGTAGTGGTCAGTGTGCAGTGCAGTGGTCAGTGTGCAGTGCAGTGTAGTGGTCATCGTGTAGTGGTCAGTGTGCAGTGCAGTGGTCATTGTGCAGTGCAGTGTAGTGGTCATCGTGTAGTGTAGTGGTCATCGTGTAGTGGTCAGTTGTAGTGTGCAGTTTAGTGTGCAGTGTAGTGGTCGGTGTGCAGTGTAGTAGTCGGTGTGCAGTGTAGGGGTCAGGGTTAATAATGCATCCACTGACACCAGTGCTGGGGGTAATAATGCGTCCACTCACACAAGTGCTGGTGATAATAATGCATCCACTGACACCAGTGCTGGGGGTAATAATGCGTCCGCTCACACCAGTGCTGGGGGGTTAATAACGCGCTTGCTGACACCAGTACTGTTGTTTTTGAAGTTTGAAAGTTTGCATGCGGCCCCCCATGGGGTATGAAAACTTGTCTTGTGGCCCTCAGGTAATTTGAGTTTGAGACCCCTGGTTTAAATGAAAAATGTAATGACTGGCATATTATTGAAAAAAATTAAACGTAAATGGGCGGGGCTCATGGGTTTGAGCCCAGTCAAGCCCAATGGTAAGTCCAGCCCAGCCTCCTGTACATAACACAGTGCAGCCCATCACTCTCATATACAGGGCAGCCTGTCCCCCTGTACATAACACAGTGCAGCCTATCACTCCCATATACAGGGCAGCCTGTTCCCCCTGTACATAACACAGTGCAGCCTATCACTCCCATATACAGGGCAGCCTGTTCCCCCTGTACATAACACAGTGCAGCCTATCACTCCCATATACAGGGCAGCCTGTTCCCCCTGTACATAACACAGTGCAGCCTATCACTCCCATATACAGGGCAGCCTGTTCCCCCTGTACATAACACAGTGCAGCCTATCACTCTCATATACAGGAAAAAGCCTGTCCCCCGTACATAACACAGTGCAGCCTATCACTCCTGTATACAGGGCAGCCTGTCCCCCTGTAAATAACACAGTGCAGCTGTAGCACTACCCCTGCAGGAGCTACTGGTTAGTTTTGGGTCTACTCTCTAAACTACTCACCCCTTTCAATGTCTCAAACCCTCCCTTGGCACACCAGGCAAATACAAATATATTGTGAGTCCCAATTTAGCTAAGACCACAATATTGCACACGTAACCATTGTATGGGTAAATATCAACATGCAAGATTATTGTTACCTTTCTTGGATTGCAGTCCTCAGGAGCAAACACACCTCACACAATTTTTGTAGTAAAAACCAAGAGTAACTTTACTTGGCATAAAAGAATAAAAGAAACAACAGTTCAGAAAAAGATTACACAATACTTATACACATACAGCGGATTCTGCAAGAGCCCTTGCAGAAGTCAGTAATAAAAAAAAATACTGAAATATTATTACCATGGATTTTAAAATAACTCTTAATTGTCTATGCTCGCGAGCTCCCCTAGTGGGCAATTCATTCTAATTCAAGTGCAAATAAATTTGACCAGGCCTGGTTTAGTCAATTCCAGAGTGTTTCTTGGGGGTGAGATTAACGATGAATCGTTGGTGCACTTTCAATTTATTTGTAATCCAAATAGGTAATAGAACTAAGTCTACAGGAACAGTTATCAATCAACGCGGATGCTCACGGAACAATCCTTGTAGCAGTTCCAGTCACCTTGGCTAATGTGGCTTCTAAACGTTATGTCTCTCAGGCAAGCCAAATTGTAGTCTAGTATTCCAACAGTGAAGTACTAAAGTCACAAGGTTAGAGCAGCAATTAAAATGTGTGAGCAACTGCCCTCTCACCCGTGCAGGCCTAGTCCGCCTGCGCTCTCCACGATGAACACGTCGATCGGTGATCACTCTGCGACACACAGTCTCGGATCTCTCATTCACCACTGGTGCAGCCGACAGCTGGTGAAGGTCTCCGGCCTCTTGGAAACACACACTGGACACTCTTGGCCTTGTCCGAACCCGGATGGGTGGTCTTCCGATGAATTCAGGCCCAGGCTTCAGGCCCGGGTACTTGCCGGTGATGTTCTCCCCATTCCGCAGAGGGAGAAACGCAGGTCCCAAGAGAGCGAACCCGACTCCTCCTCGTCTTTAAGTAAACTCCCCCATCAGGCTATGCGAGGGTGTTGTGTGTTCCAGGAAGACAAGGCATTGTGGGAACTGTAGTCTATTCCTACTAATGTCTATGGAGTCTGTTTTGCCTGTTACTTCTAATCCCACAATGCATTGTTTTAAGAGAAAAAGTAAACAAAACACACATATGCAGTGCAACTGGAACTCCCAAGGGGGGGGGGGGATTTAGATATTAAAGATCACATCAAGTCTCTACAACATGACCCCCGCTACACAGCCTATCACTCCCATATACAGGGCAGCCTGTCCCCCTTGTACATAACACAGTGCAGCCTATCACTCCCATATACAGGGCAGTCTGTCCCCCCTGTAACACAGTGCAGCCTATCACTCTCATATACAGGGCAGCCTGCCCCCCCTGTACATAACACAGTGCAGCCTTTCACTCCCATATACAGGGCAGCCTGTCCCTCCTGTACATAACACAGTGCAGCCTTTCACTCCCATATACAGGGCAGCCTGTCCTTCTGTACATAACACAGTGCAGCCTATCACTCTCATATACAGGGCAGCCTGTCCTTCTGTACATAACACAGTGCAGCCTATAACTCCAATATACAGGGCAGCCTGTCCCCCCTGTGCATAACACAGAGCAGCCCATCACTCCCATATACAGGCAGGGGCGGACTGACAACTCATGGGGCCCCCGGGCAATAGAAGATTATGGGGCCCCCGGGCTTACAGATGGCCACCAAGCCAGGTGGAAGTACAGAGGCAGGGCAGCTAAAATCTTGGGATTTTCACATCAAAAGCATGTCGGTTTTGGACATATCAGGGACAGATGTAAAAAAACCACAGATTTTTACATACTGTCCCTGGTTTTACTGAGCCTGGCAACCCTGATGGGGCCCCCTAGTGGCATGGGGCCCTCGGGCAGTGCCCGAGTTCCTCAATGGTCAGTCCGCCCCTGTATACAGGGCAGCCTGTCCCCCTTGTACATAACACAGTGCAGCCTATCACTCTCATATACAGGGCAGCCTGTCCCTCCTGTACATAACACAGTGCAGCCTTTCACTCCCATATACAGGGCAGCCTGTCCTTCTGTACATAACACAGTGCAGCCTATAACTCCAATATACAGGGCAGCCTGTCCCCCCTGTACATAACACAGAGCAGCCCATCACTCCCATATACTGGGCAGCCTGTCCCCCCTGTACATAACACAGTGCAGCCTATCACTCCCATATACAGGGCAGCCTGCCCCCCCCCTGTACATAACACACTGCAGCCCATCACTCCCATATACTGGGCAGCCTGTCCCCCCTGTACATAACACAGTGCAGCCTATCACTCCCATATACAGGGCAGCCTGTCCCCCCCCCTGTACATAACACACTGCAGCCCATCACTCCCATATACAGGGCAGCCTGTCCCCCCTGTAACACAGTGCAGCCTATCACTCCCATATACAGGGCAGCCTGTCCCCCCTGTACATAACACAGTGCAGCCTATCACTCCCATATACAGGGCAGTCTGTCCCCCCTGTAACACAGTGCAGCCTATCACTCCCATATACAGGGCAGCCTGTCCCCCCTGTACATAACACACTGCAGCCCATCACTCCCATATACAGGGCAGCCTGTCCCCCCTGTACATAACACAGTGCAGCCTATCACTCTCATATACAGGGCAGCCTGCCCCCCCTGTACATAACACAGTGCAGCCTTTCACTCCCATATACAGGGCAGCCTGTCCTTCTGTACATAACACAGTGCAGCCTATCACTCCCATATACAGGGCAGCCTGTCCCCCCTGTACATAACACAGAGCAGCCCATCACTCCCATATACTGGGCAGCCTGTCCCCCCTGTACATAACACAGTGCAGCTTATCACTCCCATATACAGGGCAGCCTGTCCCCCCCCTGTACATAACACACTGCAGCCCATCACTCCCATATACAGGGCAGCCTGTCCTTCTGTACATAACACAGTGCAGCCTATAACTCCAATATACAGGGCAGCCTGTCCCCCCTGTACATAACACAGAGCAGCCCATCACTCCCATATACAGGGCAGCCTGTCCCCCCCCTGTACATAACACACTGCAGCCCATCACTCCCATATACTGGGCAGCCTGTCCCCCCTGTACATAACACAGTGCAGCCTATCACTCCCATATACAGGGCAGCCTGTCCCCCCCCCTGTACATAACACACTGCAGCCCATCACTCCCATATACAGGGCAGCCTGTCCCCCCTGTAACACAGTGCAGCCTATCACTCCCATATACAGGGCAGCCTGTCCCCCCTGTACATAACACAGTGCAGCCTATCACTCCCATATACAGGGCAGTCTGTCCCCCCTGTAACACAGTGCAGCCTATCACTCCCATATACAGGGCAGCCTGTCCCCCCTGTACATAACACACTGCAGCCCATCACTCCCATATACAGGGCAGCCTGTCCCCCCTGTACATAACACAGTGCAGCCTATCACTCTCATATACAGGGCAGCCTGCCCCCCCTGTACATAACACAGTGCAGCCTTTCACTCCCATATACAGGGCAGCCTGTCCTTCTGTACATAACACAGTGCAGCCTATAACTCCAATATACAGGGCAGCCTGTCCCCCCTGTACATAACACAGAGCAGCCCATCACTCCCATATACTGGGCAGCCTGTCCCCCCTGTACATAACACAGAGCAGCCCATCACTCCCATATACTGGGCAGCCTGTCCCCCCTGTACATAACACAGTGCAGCTTATCACTCCCATATACAGGGCAGCCTGTCCCCCCCCTGTACATAACACACTGCAGCCCATCACTCCCATATACAGGGCAGCCTGTCCTTCTGTACATAACACAGTGCAGCCTATAACTCCAATATACAGGGCAGCCTGTCCCCCCTGTACATAACACAGAGCAGCCCATCACTCCCATATACTGGGCAGCCTGTCCCCCCTGTACATAACACAGTGCAGCCTATCACTCCCATATACAGGGCAGCCTGTCCCCCCCCTGTACATAACACACTGCAGCCCATCACTCCCATATACTGGGCAGCCTGTCCCCCCTGTACATAACACAGTGCAGCCTATCACTCCCATATACAGGGCAGCCTGTCCCCCCCCCCTGTACATAACACACTGCAGCCCATCACTCCCATATACAGGGCAGCCTGTCCCCCCTGTAACACAGTGCAGCCTATCACTCCCATATACAGGGCAGCCTGTCCCCCCTGTACATAACACAGTGCAGCCTATCACTCCCATATACAGGGCAGTCTGTCCCCCCTGTAACACAGTGCAGCCTATCACTCCCATATACAGGGCAGCCTGTCCCCCCTGTACATAACACACTGCAGCCCATCACTCCCATATACAGGGCAGCCTGTCCCCCCTGTACATAACACAGTGCAGCCTATCACTCTCATATACAGGGCAGCCTGCCCCCCCTGTACATAACACAGTGCAGCCTTTCACTCCCATATACAGGGCAGCCTGTCCTTCTGTACATAACACAGTGCAGCCTATCACTCCCATATACAGGGCAGCCTGTCCCCCCTGTACATAACACAGAGCAGCCCATCACTCCCATATACTGGGCAGCCTGTCCCCCCTGTACATAACACAGTGCAGCTTATCACTCCCATATACAGGGCAGCCTGTCCCCCCCCTGTACATAACACACTGCAGCCCATCACTCCCATATACAGGGCAGCCTGTCCCCCCTGTAACACAGTGCAGCATATCACTCCCATATACAGGGCAGCCTGTCCCCCCTGTACATAACACAGTGCAGCCTATCACTCCCATATACAGGGCAGCCTGTCCCCCCTGTACATAACACAGTGCAGCCTATCACTCCCATATACAGGGCAGCCTGTCCCCCCTGTACATAACACAGTGCAGCCTTTCACTCCCATATACAGGGCAGCCTGTCCCCCCCCTGTACATAACACAGTGCAGCCTATCACTCTCATATACAGGGCAGCCTGTCCCCCCTGTACATAACACACTGCAGCCCATCACTTCCATATACAGGGCAGCCTGTCTCTCCTCTACACAGGACACCATGGGGTGTATTTACTAAAACTGGAGTGTGCAAAATCTGGCACAGCGCTGCATAGAAACCAATCATCTTCTAACTTCAGCTTGTTCAATTAGCTTTGACAATAAAACCTGGAAGCTGATTGGTTACTATGTAGAGCTGCACCAGATTTTGCACTTTCCAGTTTTAGTAAATAACCCCCAGCATGTCACTCCCATACATAGGACACAGCCAGTGTCATCCCTACTCAAAGTTGTGATGATGGGGGTCCTTATCAGGCATCAGCCTGTGTCCATCACCTTTCCTCTGCCTCCCTCCTCCCTCTGCTCCCTCTGCTCCCTCCTGCTTCCCTCCTCCTCCCCCAGCTGATAAGAAATGCTTTCTCTACAACTCTCAGAATTTGCTGAGTGATCTTGTCTTCTTTCGAAATCGCAGAGCTTCTGTACCTTGCACCCTCCCTTCCTGGCACCCAGCTATTATATGTCTTGTTTTTTCTTGCCTAACCCTCTTCAATCTCAGGGACAGCCGGAGGCAACACAAGTAAGTGTGACCCCCAATAACATGTACCCCACCACAGGACTCTACACTACCTGCTCAGCACAAGGGATGGGGATGTCATTGTCATACAACACTCAGATGTTTGTTTATTACTGAAATGTGCATATTGCAGGAGTGATCCAAGGATAAATCCATTGTGCAAACACCAAGTAATACTCATGTACCTAACAAAGGGATTGCTAGCATCTAAAGGGGGTGTACTATTGCCAGGACTGCTTTATGTCATGTATTAGCCTTTATTGTAGCAACTGTCCATAGTTTAGATTACTTGGACAAGTTGTATGCACACTTGTTGGATGTTTGTATACAACAGAATGCTGGTCATAGACAAAGACATTTATTTATTATTTTTGTTATTTATTTTGTATTATATTGCCTGAACAAACAACCAGCATGTTTTGACAACTTATGTTACCACTTATTTCGTTTAGCGCAGAAATTCTTAAATTAACTTAGTACTATACTTCTACTTATTACTAATTTTTATTACCGGTATCTATATAGCACTGACCATGTACACCCATATCTCAATTTCACACAGCTTTGAACTCTATCTATCTATATATATATATATATATATATATATATATATATATATATATATATATATATATATATGTATATATATATATATATATATATATATATATATATGTATATATGTACATACATATACACACACTATATTACCAAAAGTATTGGAACACCTGCCTTTATACGCATGTGAACTTTAACCACTTAAGGACCGAGCCTCTTTCTGAGATTTTTTGTTTACAAGTTAAAAACATTTGTTTGCTAGAAAATTACTTAGAACCCCCAAACATTATAAAAAAAAAATTCTAACACCTAAATTCTACAGGTTGCATTTTTTGAGTTACAAAGGAGGTCAAGGGCTAGAATTATTGCTCTCGCTCTACACACACACACATATATAAATGTTTGGGGGTTCAAAATAATTTGCTAGCAAAAAATAATGATTTTAACTTGAAACCAACAAGTGTCAGAAAAAGGTTTAGGCACGGATTCACGTAGGACTTACGCCGACGTATCTGGAGATACGCCGTCGTAAGTACAAATGTGCACCGTCGTATCTCTGCGCCGATTCCCCAAGCTAGATACGTCCAAAAAATAGGCTTAAGCCGCCCGACGTAACTTGCCTACGCCGACGTATCGTGGGCACATAGTTACGCTGGACGCATTCAGCGTACCCAATTTAAATATGCAAACGAGTAAGATACGCCGATTCACGAACGTACTTGCGCTCGGAGGTTGTTAAGCGATTTGCGTAAGGGTTACGTCCGGCGTAAAGTTATTCCCCATATTGGAGGCGCAACTCATGCTAAGGTATGGACCAGGGAAACGAACGCCGTAGATTTTTATGTCGTTTACGTAGTACGTGAATAGGGCTGTGCGTAGGTTACGTTCACGTCGTACGTAGTGTTTTGACGTATCTTAGGCTGTTATTTCGACGTGACTGTGAGCATGCGCACTGGGATGCGTCCAAGATACGACGTATGCACAGTGCGTTTTTTGAAGCTCAACCCATCATTTGCATGGGGTCACGCTTCATTTAAATATATCACGCCCACTTCCACCTACTTTGACTTACGTCGGCTTACGCCTACAACTATACGCTACGCCGGCACAACGTTGAGAGCATTTTCTTTGTGAATTCCATGCTTGCCTCTCGACGTTATCCCTTAGTCTTTAAGTGGTTAAACGTTTCCTCATTTACAGACCGAAGTTCATTCCTTTGATCTAAAGAACGAAATGTTACAATGTTTATAGTTAGAGGAATGTTGTGAAACTTGGCAGACTGCCTGTTTTTTTTTTTTTTTGACAGCTGTCGGCTTGAGCAGAGAATTCTAATATTGCAAGGGGAAAAAAATCGCAATCTCGATTCTCAACGATAAATCTTGCAGCTCTTATATGTATATATACAGTATATATATATATATACAGTATATATATATATATGTTATTATTTCTTAATGGCACCTGAAACGCGGTGTGATTTTGCCACGATTGTCGTGCGCCAAAATGCATGAAAATTGTGCCAAATAACACAATGCGAAACCTGCCTGGCTCAGTGCCCACGTTTGGTACCTGAGCTTCTTTGGGACGTTTTTTGGAGCGGAGGAAGGCCCATTCAAAATGAATGGTGGTACTCTACCACAAAGTCACCCCAAAAAAAAAGAAAGCTACACTGCTGCCGTGTCGCTCAGGTGTAAATACGGCCTCAAGTGTGAATAGAGCAAGTGAGTAACTTAAGTGAGTGAGTCTCATTCACTCACTCACTCACTCAAGTGTGAATAGGGGCTAAAATTGCTTGCTAGAGAGTTGTTCTTTGTATGGCCAGTTTTAGATTATCTTGCACACTTAGGGGGTTATTTACAAAAGGCAAATCCACTTTGCACTACAAGTGCAAAGTGAACTTGAACTTGCACTGAAAGTGCACTTGGAAGTACAGTTGCTGTAGATCCGAGGGGGTCATGCAAGGAAAATAAAAAACAGCATTTTAACTTGCACATGATTGGATGATAAAATCAGCAGAGCTTCCCCTCGTTTTAGATCTACCCCCCTTCCAAGTGCACTTTTAGTGCAATTTCAAGTGCAAAGTGGATTTGCCATTCGTAAATAACCCCCTTAGTGTCGCAGTTCTCATTAAAGACGTGTACAGGGCAGACCTGTGACTTTTTTAGACGTTCCTCCCCCTTCCCATTGGTGGAAATGTGTGTTCCCTGGTTTTTAAAGGACTGTTTTTGCTGCTACATCGCAGTGGATGACTTCTATGCTCTATAAAACAGTGTTCACCCTTAAACGAAACAAGATTTGGTTATACAAACTCTGAGACCATAGGATGAAGAGATGAAAAACCTGTGGGACAGGTAAGAGGGACATGGCTCCTCCCTATGGTATATAATGGTAAGGATTAGCGAGGAAAGGGATTCCTTGTGACTTTATTTTTCAGGAAAAAAATCTGGAATGATAGAAGAGGAATTGTGTTGTGCTTAGTGTTTGTGAATGGTACAGGATGCTGAGCTCCTGGCACTGGGACAAGGTAGGAAGTGTTTGCAGCTCTAGAATCACAGTGTACTTAGCTGTTAGGGCAAAGTCGTATTAGTAGCCAGTATAACAGTAACGGAAAAACAACTCCAGCGCTGCAAGAAAGGGCTGAAAGTTTAGAGTTAAATTTTAAAATGCTGTTTATAGCCCTGAGAATGATTATCAGGACATTGCTCTTCAATCCTACTCATTAATGACTAACTTCCTAGAATCCCCTTTGCTTATCATTGACTATAGGTGAAGCTGCTGGTTCAGGCTTCTTTTATCAGACAAGCAGTAAACACATTGCTCTAATGATGATGTGAAAGTGTTATCACTTTATTCCACCAGGTATTATGCGATATTAATCTCTCTTCGTTTTTGTTCAGCAGCTGAATTAATCTCCTACTGAGTATATAGCTTCTTTATATTTAAATCCTCGCCTATGCACTGCGAGGGGGCACAAGGCGGAGGAAACAGACAATGCACCCAGGCAATAGGGGAAATCAGCCCCGGATGCAGTGATTAGGGTGTGCCCAGGCACACCTGGCCCACCCCCTGTGCACACCTATGTAGCAGTTAAAATGGTAGCCATAATCACTGCCCTAGATTTCCTGTTTCAAGGTGTCTCCTTTCTCTTGCAGTATCCTATGGAGCCAGCCTTGCTTCCAAGACTAGAGTTGTGTCCCTCTACACTGTGTGCATCAATAGAAACACACAGCCGTGTAGTAGGGTTCCCCCTCATCCCTTTGAGGCCGGGTTCACACTGATACTACACGACAGTCATACAACTTTCATCCTACTTTGCTCTGCGACATCAGTCCTACATTGGTCCAACATTCATCCGACTTTCATGAACAGGATACTACTTTGATCCGACTGTGATAGGCTGACTTGTTCTTTGACCAATCAAAACAATCCCAGTGTGAGATAAATTCCTTTTACTGCTGCTGTAATCACAATGTTGGATGCCACAAGTCTGATGGTTAGGACAAGGATCCTACTTTGATCCGACTTCAATGATATTCAATGGGCTAAAGTAGGATCAAAGTAGTGCAGGAACTTTTTTCAATGTCGGACTGACTTGTGTCGGACCAGTCAAGACGGCTCTCATAGGGAAACATTGATTTTCATACGTCATGCAACATGAGCTCCCAATGTCGGAGCATTTGTCGGGCAAGTGTGAACCCGGCCTTAACCCGAACACATATGAATTACACAGGTTCTGAGGCTAATTTAATGCTGATGAGGCACCTAGTGAGTTTATTTCCACCTTAATCAGCCACAGAACCTGTGTAATTAATATGTGTTCGGTTTTAAAGGGGTGAGGTGGCAACCCTACCGTGTAGCCTAGGATGGCAAGGCAGGTCTTCTCACAGAGCTTTTGTTGAAAATGCAGCACAATTGCTGAGTGGTTAGCACTTCTTCCTGACAGCACTAAAGGGTTGTTAGTTTAAATCCCAAACATGGTGCTACCGGCCTGGGGTTTTCATGTTCTGCCTGTGTGGGTTTCCTTTGGGTTTGCTCTCACACTCCAAAGACATGCTGGTAGGTAAATTGGCCCTAGTATGTATGAATGTGAGTTAGGGACCACTATTAGATTTTTGTCTTCAGATTTTCCAAAACCACGTAGTTCAATGGCCTGCCTGAGTGCATGCAAATTGAAACTCTTAGACCCCTTTCACATTGAGGAGTTTTTTCAGGTGGTACAGTGCTAAAAATAGCGCTGCTATACTGCCTGAAAAACTCCTTCACTGCATCCTCAATGTGAAAGCCAGAGGGCTTTCACACTGAGACGATGCGCTGGCGGGAGAGAAAAAAATCTCCTGTCAGCATCATCTTTGGAGCGGTGAGAGAAGCGGCGTGTATACCTTTTCTTCACCGCTCCTTCCCATTGAAATCAATGGGAAACCGCGGCAATACCGACTGCAATGCGCCTCTATAGAGGCGCATTGCGGATGGTATTAACCCTTTATCGGTCGCTAGTGGGGGTTAATACCGCACCGCTAGTGGCCAAATCCATGGCAAATCCTACGGTATAGCGCCGCTATTTTTAGAGGCGCTATACCGCCACCGCGGCTCCTGCCCCAGTGTGAAAGGGGCCGAAAAGGTTTGACCTCATTATTTGGTTTTGGTAAATCTGAAAACAAAAATCTCCAGAAAATCTAATTGTGTGTATGGAGTCTTAGGCTCCATTCACACTAATGCGTCTTTTCTTTATGCATTTTGCACAAATGCAGGGAAAATTTTAACACGGTTTCCTATGGAACATGTTCACATCAATGCTTTTTTGTGCCTCTGCTTTTTTGGAAAGGGTCGGGGACTTTTTTTCCTGCAAAAAGCATAGGTGTGAATCGAGCCTTAGGCCCCGTACACACGAGTAAATAGATTTGTTCAAATCGGCCGGACAGACCGATTTGAACAAATCTGTCTGCTGGGATGTATTGGTTTGATCGCTGTACACACGATCAAACCAAAATCCCCACCGGCAGACAGTGCGCTGACGTGGCGGTGACGTTGACGCCGCCACGTCACCGCACCAGGAAGTAAAACACTTCCGCGCATGCGTCGAAACCATTTGACGTGTGTGCGAGCAGATATGTCTGCTGGTTAGCATACTAACCAGCAGACATGTCGGGTGGACGGGTTCCCAGCCGACAGATTTGAAAGCATGCTTTCAAATCTGTAGGCTGGCCAAATCCGTCTGTTTGCCCATACACACGATCGAAACTGTCTGCTGAAACGGTCTGGCAGACCGTTTCCAGCAGACAGATTTGATCGTGTGTACGCGGCCTAAGAGTGTAAGCTCCTGGAGGACAGGAACTGTTGTGTATGTACAATACATATGTAAAACTCTGCATAAATTGACTCTGCTATATAAGTACCTGTAATAAATAACGTAAACATGTAGAGTTTTTTAAAAAGCCTTTCTCTTTAATTAGATATTGTCCCCATTGGCCAGATCTACACTCACTTCCTGTTCTGCTGACGGCAGCCACCAGACATAGGAAGTGATGGGAAATTAAAGCTGGCCATCTCTCTCATTCAGCCCCACTGATTGAATAAGAGCAATCCATTGATTTCCCATCCACACTAAGCAGCATGGATAGAGGAAAGTCAGCTGCTGGCAATTGTATTTAGCAGCCACCGCTTCAGCAGACAGGGCAACCCTCAGTTTGAATTTCGACCAGTTTACCAAAATAGAACCTTTCTCTTTTTTTTTATTTAAATAGTTTTCATTGTTTTCCGATAATTGTCAAGACAAGTATTCTTACAAAAAAATATAAAATAAGCATTACAGATGTTTAGGTACAGTCAGTAAGTTGTATACACACAGTGCATTAAATTGCCCCAACCGCCCCTCCCTAGAGAGCAGAGCAGTGATCGATTGTTTTGGTCTGTTCAGGGTTTTTTGAGCTGAGGGTTTGATTCCTTCCACCTGCCTCTGAATTATTATTATTATTATACAGAATTTATATATCGCCAACAGTTTGCGCAGCGCTTAGAAGAACGTTTCCAGAGTATAGGGCAGGGAGATTCAAATGGTCAGTGTGAATATTTATCATGCCCAAGTCAATTCCTGGAAGGATGCATCCAGAAGATGGCTGGGAAGTTGATAAACATTTGGGAAGCATTGCCAGAGTGTTCTTTCCCTCCATTGAGGGTTCTGGTTCTCTTGGGGCTGGAGGCAGCCTTACTGAGATAGGAAAAATTGAAGTCTGGCCCTCAGTAGCTTCTGGGCTGAGAACCTGGAGAAGATTGCCAATGGATATTTGTTGTAGGATACTGTCCTGAAGTCCTGGTCTAGATAAGTAATGAAAAATTAACTACTTACCTTTCTGTAATTTTCCTTTCCTGGTGCCTATCCATGGCAGCATACGCATGGTTGGTTGATCCACCCCCGCCAACCCACAGGACCATTTTAAGTCTTTAAAAGAGAGCAATGCCCCCCCCCCCCCCCCAGCTCTCATTCTCGTAACTAGATTCAATTCAGCGATGAGAATCAGAACAAGGAGGGGAATATGCTGCCATGGATAGGCACCAGGAAAGGATAATTACGGAAAGGTAAGTATTCAATTATCCATTTTCCTGGTGCCTTCATGGCAGCATACACATGGTAGATAATTTGCTACCAGGGAGGGAATGCTAAAGAAAACTGATTTTTTTTATTGACTATTACAAAACAGAAAATTGTAAGGTCTTCCTCCCAAGATCCCGGGAGGTAAAACTAGCTGGATCTAGGCTGTAGTGAGCCATAAACGTTGAGAATGAGGACCAGCTTGCTGCTTTGCAGATTATCTCAGAGGAGACCTTTGCCAAGGCTGCCCATGAAGATGAAATCCCTCTTGTCGAGTGCGCATTCACTTCCTGAGGAACAGGAAACCCACTAGCCTGGTAAGCCCTGTGTATAATCCGCACAATCCATCCTGCAATTGTGCGCTTCAATGCTGCTTGCACCACTAGGTACTACAACTAATCTTTACAAAGGTGTAGAGTAGCAGAGATGTTGGACTTTAAGGGCCTTGCTACATCCAATTCGTGCAATTTTTGAATTCTGTACTTCTGGGAATGATGGGTGGCAAACAGCTTCTAGGACACTGTGAGTCAAGACCTTGCGGTGGACTACTAGTTGTGGGAGTGTCAAAAGAGAAATGAGTGGCAGAAGTTTCTATATGGATTGCTGCTGTGTGGTTCCAGATATACTGCCCCATCCCTGTTATCTTCAGAAGATTTGGCTAAAGAGAAGATTGGTGAGAAGCTTGTCCTCCCATTATTGCTATTGATCATTGTGGAATATCCTGTGAGCCTAAGCTCCTCTTCTGTTGAAATTCTTCAGAAATAAATGCTAAAAAGATGTCGGCTAGACCTTTACTGGTCCACGAGATAATGTTGGTGGTCCCTGGCGTTTGTGCCGCAAATCAACATAGTGGAGGATTTATACGGCTCAATGTTTCCAGTGTTGTTCTCAATGCACGCTGATAGTCAATAATGTCAGAGCTCATTGGTACACAATGCCTCCTCTGTAGTTCTGGCTCCTGTGCAATTTGGACATTTTCACTTAGGGGGGTTCTCACTTTGGTCTCCAGTGGTTTAGACATTAATGGCTGTGTGTTGAGTTACTTTGAGGGGACAGCAAATTGACACTGTTATACAAGCTGTACATTCACTACTTTACATTGTAGTAAAGTGTAATTTTTTCTGTTTTTTCATATGAAAAGATATAATAAAATATTTACAAGAATGTGAGGGGTGTACTCAGTTTTGTGAGATGTATATATATATATATAGGTATGTATATATATTTATATATTAGGGTTAGTGTTAGGGTTGCCACCTCATCCCTTTAAAACAGAACACATATGAATTACACAGGTTCTGTGGCTGATTATGGTGGTAATTAAACTCACTCGGTGCCTAATCTGCATTAGCCTGAGCCTCAGAACCTGTGTAATTCATATGTGTTCTGTTTTAAAGGGATGAGGTGGCAACCCTAGTTAGTGTCAAAGCTTTGTGAAAAACAAATTGGTGGACAAGAGACTTTCCCTTAATGGTTTGTTGTTGTATAGAATTTTAAAGGAAACCTGTACTATAAAAATATAAAGGTTGCCATGGTTTAGCTCTCAAACTGGAAAATCCAGTTGACCAGCTGACCATTGGCTTTAGTGCTGTGAGCACAGACTGGATATGGATGTCTGACTTTCTAATCTGCATGTTTCATCCAGGTGAAACAACCTGACAAGTAGTATTCTCTTAAGAAAGTCCATACCCGCAACCTCCGTATTTCTCTTAGTACAGGTCAGTATTATTATATATATATAGTTGTGTGTGATTTTTGCCAATCTCAAAATATCTAACCATTAAGAAGAGTATTTGAATAGAGCTTGAGTATGAAAAATATTTGTTTTTCATGTATAGATGAAGACTGGATCAAGTATTCCTTTGAATGCCTAAGATTAGAGAACCTTTGAATACATATTATCTGGTATAGTTTTGGTATGACACTACCCATGTGGTCTCTGAGGTCAGTAGATAAGGGCAGTAAGGATCTCTGGGAATGACAGATAAGTTTTCTAAGGATTACTTGACACTAAGTTATATAGATACAAAATATTCTTCCAATAATCCTGTTTGTCATACAACTTGTATAAGGCTGCACATACTTGCTCAAATCTTTCCTGAGTGTAGATAGATAACCTTAAAGGGGCTGTAAACCCTCAAGGTTTTTCACTTAAGGTGAAAAACCTTCTGTAGTGCAGCTGCCCCCCCAAAGCCCCCCTTTTCTTATCTGAACCTGATCGTTCCAGCGATGGTAACAAGCCCAGCAGCTCCAGCCACTGTCTCAGATACTCATTGGATAGATCGATAGCAGCAGGAGCCATTGGCTCCCACTGCTGTCAATCATATCCAGTGACACATGAGCCGGGGCGCGTGGCTGAGTCCTGCTGTCTGTGTCAATAGATGCATAAGCAAGATTCTGGAGCGTGCCTGCACAGGTGTCCCCATGGAAAGCGGCACTCGAGAAGAGGAGGAGCCAGGAGTGCCACTAAGGGAACCCAGAAGAGGGGGATCGAGGCCACTCTGTGCAAAAGCCTTGCACAGAGGAGGTGGTTAAAAAACAAACCTTTACAATCACTTTAAGAGGGGCCCGTGCTTATTACAACCTTTAAAGCAAAAAAAAACTCCAGAATAGACTGAAACATAGGGCCCATTGCTGCCTGTTAAGTAGCAAAAACATTGACGAGTTATATCAACATGGTAAGCTAAAATATGATTTATATATAGTTATGAATAATCTGAGACATGAGTGGCAAAAAGTGCATCATACATGGATGACATGGATACAAACAGTTCAAAGAGAAGAATAGAGAAGCGAAGAGCCCAGATCGTTGGGTCTGTTTGCTTGTTATGTAAATGAAGCCAACAATTCAATCAATAATCTTCCATTATTTACTGCCTAGCTGTATCAATTTGCACAGATGGCTGATTCGCAATTAACTTTTCCAGACATCTGAATGCCAAAAGTAAGCAGATCTGGCTATTCATCAAGTGGATCACTTGCATAAATCCCTATGGCAGATGACCTGTGTAGGCCCTTTTGTACAGACATCTGTTGTCTATACTTACAGACAAGGGTGAAGATGATCCTGTCTTTAAATGGCATTATTCAGAGCATTGTACTTGTTTTACAACCTCACATCTGGCTTTGTACTACCAGATTGTTTGCATGGGCTTAAAGCAAACCTGTCACAGTGTTGTAGAGCAGGCAGAAACAATGTATTAATGTCTTTTGTTATTACATTAATATTCGCTAAAAAGTGATAGTAGCTGGAAAAAAAAGAAAGCTGAGCACTGTAGATTCCTTTTATTTACTCCAAGGCCTTAATTTTTTTTTTTTTTTTGTGTCCAAAAACCGGAAGTGAGAGTAAGGCCCCTTTCACAAATATGGACTGTTTAGGTCCGCCTATCAGTTTTTAAGGCGGACCTGAATGCACGCACCTCTATGGAGCGACAGATGTCCAATTCGCTCTGATCCAAGACACTTCTCCAAACTCCTCCTGCACAACACTTGCTTGCAGACTAGGCTTGTAAATTGGAGACAATTGTCATGCAAGGACGTTATGCAAATTGTCCTGCAAGGACGTTATTCCACTGCATAGCTTGGTGTGTCATCTGCAAAGACAGAAATATTACTTTTGATCTCAGACCCAATATCATTTATAAAAATATTAAAAAGTAAGGGTCACTCCCAGCACTGAACCTTGGGGTACACCACTGATAACCTTCGACCATTTATAATAAGAATCATTAACAACTACTCTCTGAATATGGTCTTTTAGCCAGTTTTCTATTAATTTACAAACTGGAGCCTGTAGACTTTACCTTACACATTACAGTGTGGGGAACTGTGTCAAAGACAAAATACAAGTATACTACGTCCACAGCCACCCCTCTGTCCTAAGGCACTTAGGGGAATTCCAATAACCTCTCAACACAAATCATATGAACACCAGCCCAGTGCTCAGGGGGACAGACTAGCCGTTGGGATTGTGTACAACCCCGTCCAGATGTCTTTGCAGCTTAAAGCGGAGTTCCACCCAAAAATGGAACTTCCAGTTTTTGAAATCCTCCCCCCTCCAGTGTCACATTTGGCACCTTTCAGGGGGAGGAGGGAGCAGATACCTGTGTAATACAGGTATCTGCTCCCACTTCCAGGCATAGATCACCGCTGTGATCTACGCCACGTCCGGCGCATACTCTGTCCCTTCCCACTGTCTTCTGGGAGACACACAAGTCCCAGAAGACAGCAGGGACCAGTGGGATCGTGCAGCGCGACTCATGCATGCGCAGTAGGGAACCAGGAAGTGAACCTGCAAGACTTCACCTCCTGATTCGCTTACTGAAGATGGCGGCGGCAGCACCCGAGAGACGAGGAACAGATCGGCTTCGGGGGCTGACATCACAGGCACCCAGGACAGGTGAGTGTCCAAATAATAAAAAGTCAGCAGCTGCAGTATTTGTAGCTGCTGACTTTAAAAAAATAAAAAAAATCAGCTCCGCTTTAAGGGTGACAGTAAAACCACAATTTTTACTGCCCAATAGAACTGGTCCAATACAGCCGGACAGGGCTGTACACATGCCATGGCCATGATGCTTTGCTTTGCAGCCACAGCAAATATAACTCGAGGAGCAGAGTTTGATAGGCAGTACCTCGAGTCCTGTCGCACTCACCCATAAAGGGTGAGGCCAAGCCGCAACCATGTTCAATGCACTAATCGCAGGAGTGTGGCATTATAGGGTTAAATGAGGCAGTGAGGAGGCGTTCTAACTCCAATAAATTCTGCATGCCACACTTCCAAACAGAATGACTAGAAAATCAACCATAACAAGGAAAACCTGTCTAAAATAGGCATATAAATCCGAAATGACACAGTGGTTGTTTTCCTGCAAATCCAGATTGTGCTAATGGGGGGGTTTCAGCCAGAAGCTCTGGAGATGAGATTGTCAGTGGCAGTAATGGGTAAGATAATGCAACCACATCTCCTTCTTTGATGATGAGCAGATGCTTGTGCTGATATTACAGCTTCCAGAGCTGATTCAAATCATTCAATCTCAATGGCATTACCGGACAGCGGTGCCAAGCAAGAAAAACAGAAAATCACTTGATCAGTGGTAACTATTCTTTATTACCATCATTACTGTCCTTTCCATAAAAGCTGCAGTGACCATTGTATGAATACTTTGCACGATCGCTAGTACATGTTTTTTAAATTAAGCATGCATGAGAAGAAGGCAAAAGCTGATGACACACAGGCAATGCCTCCACTTTGTTAAAATGGCGTAAGGGTTGCTAAGAGGCTACCTGTTTGTCCATATGGAATCTCTACCCTGTAACTAGGGCAGCGTGATGTCACTCTTAATGCTAGTGTTCACTACTGGCTATAAAGGGAGCGATTTTATAGATCAACTCTACCAATTCCATAGTGATCCTGCCACTGGTGATTTCTCTGCTTATACGTCATCATCCTCAGAGTGACACTAAAACATGATATTCAACTATGTAACCATAACTTAGCAAAATACTTTTTGTGGCTTCCTCCAAATCTCCAAATACCTTTCTTTTGCTGCTGTGATCAGACTTCCTGTTAGAGGGTGGCTACATTCTTTCTCCATTGTTCCACTGTATGTAAAACGAAGACATCCTTTCTGGCTCATTACCGAGAAGGACCAGGAACTAGGGGGCTACGAGATTTGTGGTGTGCACAGAGAAGCGAATGTGACCCCAGCTAATGCGCACTGCTTGTTCCAAATAAACATAAGGAAAAGGAGTGGTTTGGGAGCCCACAGAGCTTCATTTGTTCTGGCCATTGGAATGAATGAATGCTCAAGCGCAACACACATCAAGCATTTTAGTGCATTCAGATGAGTTTACAAGCTACACCAAACAAAGTTCCTCTTACTTCTATGGTCGGGTTAAGGACTGATAAAAAAAAAAAAGACTTAAAGAGTAACTAAACCCACCTCATAAAAAAACTATCAATAAATGGTGTATTATACGCTGTTCATACTACTCACCCCGTCACTATGAGATTCATTTTCTGTATCCTTGTAACTGAAAGAAATCCACCCACACCATGTTATTTAAAAAAAAAAATGTTGTATTTATTTTTTATTTTGAACATGTGACCAGCAGCAGAGGACTAGAAGCTCCTCCTGCTTATGTTTCCCTACAGACAGGATAGGAGTGAGCTGGGTCATGTGACAGCTGTATATCGATTAGAAAAAAAGGTACTTTTTGTCAATTAAAATGCAGTGCCATCATACACATAGTGCCAGTGTGTTGTCATTTTCTGCTCCCCGTCACAGAATGGTCCGGAAGTGCTGGGCGGCCAACTGCGCATGCGCGATGCGTTCCAAAGCATTTACGACAGTGCACACCATCAAAGCCGTCGTTCGGCATCCAGGCTCTTTCCTTAACAGCCCCGTGGATTGGAGGATGTTAAAAAAAGAGCCAGGAGGCCAACCGACTGGCCACTTTCCCCTAAGTCCACGTCGCTCTGAATGACGGCTTCGCTGGTGTGCAGTGTCGTAAAGCCATTGGAACGCATCGCAGATGCGTTTGGAACGCATCGCGCATGCGCAGTTGGCCGACGCAGCACTTCCGGAGCACTCTGTGATGGGGGAGCCGAATATGACACGTCACCGGATCACACAGGGGCAACCTGACTTACAGATTACTGCAAGGCAAGGCGATTTGGAGGCGACTTCAGCGTGATTTTGAGCAACTTACAACGCAACTTGAAGTTGCCTCCAGGACAGGCGACTTTGGCTGTGGCCAATAACAGAATAATCAGCTCTGTGGGATGGAGGGGTTTGCCTGGGTAAACTATTTTCTTTTCCTGTAAAGTTGCTTCAGTTAAGATGGAGATCCGACTTTAGAGGCGACTTCCATTGAAATCTATGGGTACAAGTTTTCTAGAAGTCGCCTTGAAGTAGTACAGGAAGCTTTTCTGAAGTCGGAGCAACTTCAGTAGTGTACATTAAGACAGCTCCCATTCACTTCAATGTAATTTCTTATGTCCAGTAACTTGGGGCAACTTGAAGTCTGACAAGTCAGATCCCAAGTCGCTGTAGTATGAACTGGCACATACAGTAATAGAAGAGATAATGTAAATTAAACAGTGTGTGTTCAGTATTACTTTAAAGTAAAAAGTTACTTCATGTGAAAAGGCCACTTATATGTTTTTGAATGTCTGTAAGCTCCTATATGTACATAAACTGGAAAATGTAACATCTCTATCTATCAATGAATGCTAATAAAATTCCAAAATTCTTTTACATAAACCAGCATGTAATTTATCCTCAGATTTCTAAAATTCCCTCACATAATCCAGCATGTATGTTATCTTAAGTGGCCTTTTAAATAGAAATGTTTCATTTTCCATTGGATTGGCTGTGATTACAGTTCAGTATACTTGGCTACTTCTGTACCATACATTGTGCATTTAGAGATAATATTGTTTAGCCAGCACCGAAGAGGTAAAATTCCTCTCTTGTTCGAATTTATTGTGCATGGCTGCTCCACTAACCCTGTGACCTCTCGCTTTCTCCTAGCTGGACATGCTGCTGTGCTGCTGACTCTTTCATTCCACCATGGGTATCTCCGGTAAATACATACCTGCCTCCACAGAGGAGCCAGCTCCTAATGGCAAAAATGAATCTCCAACGGACACTAACTCTCAGGAATCCATGAAACTCAAGAAGGAAATTTCCCTGCTGAATGGGGTTTGTCTGATTGTGGGCAACATGATCGGCTCTGGGATCTTTGTGTCACCCAAGGGTGTCCTTATTTATAGTGCTTCTTATGGTCTTTCATTAGTCATCTGGGCGGTTGGAGGAGTTTTTTCAATATTCGGTGCTTTATGTTATGCTGAACTAGGTACAACAATTACCAAATCAGGAGCAAGCTATGCCTATATTCTGGAGGCCTTTGGTGGCTTCATAGCCTTCATCAGACTGTGGACATCCCTCCTCATTATTGAGCCTACTAGTCAAGCTGTCATTGCCATCACCTTTTCCAACTACATGGTGCAGCCCATCTTCCCATCCTGTCAATCGCCGTACTCTGCTAATAGGCTCCTCGCAGCAGTGTGCATTGGTAAGCCTAGTAGATAAGAAAACAAAACATGAATTTTGATTGGTTTAACCAAAAACTTTACTTTTTAGGGTTGCTTATTTTGTAACGAAAAGATCTTCTGGTAATCCCTTATCCCTCCCTTGCTGTATAAATTAGTCTTGCGGTGTCTATTTATAAATGTTCTCACATAACTTCCACCTAAGATTTATATATGTATCCAATGGGATCCAAGTGGAACATGTGTAAAGTTGGGTAAATCATTTATAATATTTAAAAAATAATTTATGTCATTTGATTTGCTAGTAAATTATTAGAGATGACATCCATTTAAAGTGGAACGTCATTTTCCCAATCAACATTGATTATTTTTAATCCTCATGCTGCTAGTATTAGTAAATAAATAGGAAAGTTTATTATATTTACTTGTTTAAGGCTGAGTTCACACTAGTGCGAATTGGATGCGGTATTTCACAGCATCCAATTTGCATGGCAGGAGATTTTGAACGGCTCTCTATGAAGCCGGTTCACATATCTCCATTGCAGCGCAGAAACAGAGTTCACAGGAGTCCTGTGCATCTTTTGGCTCCATTTAAGGGCCGGATTTGGGCAAATTGGGCCTTAATTCGACTTCAGTTGGTGGTGCACAGATGCAGTTAAGATCCGCTTTACGAGTGCTTCACATTGCCAGCGCCCGGGAGCGTCGGAGGTAATGCATCACTATTTTTAGCAGCATGAACTTCATAAAAAAAAACTAACAGTTTTGGGTTGAGGCCTTTAAATAAGAACATGTTTTCTGGTACACAGATGTGTATTCAGTTTATCACAATGTTTTTTTTTTCTTTTTGCATCAACTACCTTACAGCATTCTATGTTTTAGTGTTAGAAGAATTATTTATATTTCTCTCAGTTAGTCCCCTTTCACACTTATATGACTTGTCTCACAATTTTGGACTGCAAAATCGTTCGACAAGTCATTCTCCATTATTTTCAATGACTATCATTCATACTGGCACGATTTTAAGTAGTGCCGACTTTAAAGTAGTCCTTGCACTACTTTGGTCCCTTTCACACTTGTATGACTTCTAAGTAGCGCAATTTTACAGCGATTTTGCCGCGATTCGCGGTTGCGATTTTGCCGCGATTCGCGGTCGCGATTTTGCCGCGATTCGCGGTCGCGATTTTACCGCGATTTTGCCGCAATTCGCGGCCGCGATTTCAATGAATGCCTGTGTAAGTGGAATCAAAATCGGACCAAAGTAGTGCAGGAACTACTTTGAAGTAGGCACTACTTAAAGTCGTGCCAGTATGAATGGTGTTCATTGAAAATCATGGAGAATGACTTGTCATACGATTTTGCAGTACAAAATCGTGAGACAAGTCGTGAAAGGGGCCACACAGGCATTCATTGAAATCGTGGCCGTACAAGTGTGAAAGGGGGCTTAGGTAACCACTGACACTACTGAGCTTTATAGTTATTTGTAAGGGGGAGATTCTTTCCAATGGGCACAAACATAAGGGGCATTTTCCCCAATGCCTATCATGCTAATTTACCATGAGCTGTAGATCTATAGTCTGAAAAGTTTTTTCAAGGCTGAGAAAGGCTGCAGTAGATCTGTACTGCCAGAAACAGCATGACGTCCTACAGCCTGTACTTGTAAAAACAAATGTCAGTTTCAAAATTTTTATACTAACAGGTTTATTTGTCAACACAACTGACAGTGATGTTTGATTATTATTATCATTATACAGTATTTAAATAGTGCCAACAGTTTGCACAGCGCATTTCATCATTAAGGAAGACAGTACAGTTACTATAGAATTCAATACAAGAGGGCAAAGAGGGCCCGTCTCCTGAGAGCTTACAATCTAAAAAGAAGGTGCAAGTTGAACAAAAGGTAATAACTGTGAGGGAAGAGCCGATAAGAGAAATAAAAGATTCAGTTGTTAGCTGAAGGTAGGTTAGGCTTCTCTGAAGAGATTTTTAAGGATCGCCTAAAAGTGGACAGAGTAGGAGATAGCCAGACAGAATGGGGTAGGGAGTTCAAGAGGTTAGGACAGGCTGTGGAAGAGTCCTGGAAAGGACGATGGAAGGAGGAGACAATAGAGCTAGAGTGAGTAGAATTTAGAATTGCATTCATTAGGCAATCGGAAGCCAATGGAGGAATTGGCAGAGAGGGGTGGCTGACACTTAGCGGTTCGTAAAGTCAGGGAGTCTAGCAGCAGCATTCATGATGGACTGAAGGGGGAAAGCCTGTGTAGAGGTAGACCTATGGGGAGACAGTTGCAATAGTCAAGGCGGCGATAACAAGGGAGTGAAAACAATTCTTGATTTATGTAAGTTGGGATCACATGGGAGCACTTAAAGTGGTTCTAATCCTTCTTTTAGAAAAAAAAAACAAGTCATTCTCACCTGCTATGTACAATGGTTTTTGCACAGAGCTGCCCTGAAACCTCTTTTTTTGGGGTCCCGCTGCCAGCTCCTCCTTTTTGGCAAGTGCCCCCAAAGCAAGCTGCTTCCTATGGGGGTACTCCTGTGGGCTCAATCCTTAGCCGCACTGCCTGCATCCATAGACATAGCCAGCACGGCACGACCCCTGCCCCAGCTCCCTCGTCACAGGATTTGATTCGATTGACAGATGGCTACCGCTGTTGCCTTTCTGTCCTCTAAGGTTGGAGAGAGTGGATAGAGCTGTTGGTCTCAGACACAGCGCTTAATCAAGATCGAGCTTAGGTAAGGTTGGGGGGGAACCTGGTCACAGAAGTTTTTTTACCTTAAAGGGGTTGTAAAGTGTCATAGATTTTCACCTTAATGCATATTCATGCATTAAGGCGAAAAACCTTCTGTTTTTCAACTGCCCCCCTAGACCCCTCCTCTTTGTTACCTTGACCCGATCGTTCCAGCGATAAGCATCCAGCCGCTGTCTCGGGTCCTCATTCGATAGATTGACAGCAGCAGGAGCCATTGGCTCCCTCTGCTGTCAATTAAATCCAGTGACACTGGAGCCGGGGCCAAGTCCGGCTGTCTGTGTCAATTAACGCAGCAGCGGGACTAGGGAGTGGGCCGCACGGTCCCCTTATCGAAAGCGGCTCTCCATAGGGGCAGAAGAAGAGGAGGAGCCAGGAGCGCCTCTGGCACACCCTAGAAAAGGAGGATCAAAACACTTGCACAGAGCAGGTAAGTATGACATGTTTGGGAGCTTTTGTCATTGCTCCCAGGACGAGTTATCGCCTTATTTCCTAAAATGGAAGTGACGTAGCTGTAGCTCTCTCCTGTACTGAGCTATACTGTGTACGGTATTTATCACCTGGGCTTTGCTCACCATAACAATGGGGTGGTAACTTTTGATTACAACGCCGCCCATTGTTATGGCAACCCGGAAGCTGACGTCCCTGCCCGACGGAACGAACGGTAAATGCTGATGCAACACGGAAATTAGTTCTTGTGGGCTTCACATGCCTTCAAACAAAATGGAAACGGTGGTACTGGGAGAATATAATTTTGAATTCCATACGAAAGCGGAAAGCAGAGGTCTAAAAACAGCTAAAAAGTGAGTACTGTTTAAGTGTGACATTAACCAATTAATGACTGCAAAAAAAAAACGGATGGCCGTAGGAGATCCGCTTTAAGCCTCTAGGGATCTCCACACTACTTTAATGCAGGTTTGAATCAAGTAACTAATTGCTAACTTTATGGAGCAGAGTAGATCTACATTTAATCTTATTGCTAGAGCACACAGCTTACAAAGCACATTGAGTGCATCCAAATCTGGCCAGATGATTGTATTTGTCAGGTTGGCAGAGTGTGTCATGCTCCCCGCAGGTCATGTGTTTGATCATGTGAGTGAGCCATACAGAAGTGAAACTACATGTGCACACGGATGTGGTGGTTTGATGCAGGGAAATAGGGATTCTTTCTTTATTGCTCTCATAGTGTTTTGCTCGTACAGCTTATTCCTGTTCTATTTAGTATTCTTCCCTTACTTCTGTTTTCCTGTCTGTCTCATGTTCTTCCCTTATTATTGTCTTTTGACGGATTGTTACGGTCAGGATGTGGGTGGAAAGTCGTGCACAAGGAAGTGCTAAAGGATCTTCTGCTGACAGCAGCAGCACAGTCTCATGACCATTGCGTACAATACATACCTCAGACAGTGCTGTCACTGCCAGATCACAGGCCACAAAAATAAATTTTAAGCAGGAGCAGCAGTACAGTTTCTACACAGAGCAGGACTCAAGGTCTTAACTCAGCTAATGTCCATGAAAGCTGGCTAACAATAAACACATTCACACCCATTACAGTAGAAATTTGGATTTTAGAAGCTGAAGAGTAAGGCTCACACTGGACTTAAAAAAACATCTGTTCTCTCAGGCCTCGTACACACGACCGTTTTCCTCGGCAAAATCCATCAAGAAAAATGCTGGCAGAGAAAAACGGCCGTGTGTATGTTTTTCACTGAGAAAACTGTCGTGGATCTCGACGAGAAAAAAAGAGAACATGTTCTCTTTTTTCTTGTCGGGAGTCTCAATTTCCTCGTCGTGTTTCTCGTTGGGCTGGTTTACGACGAGAAACACGTTCGTGTGTATGCTTAGAAACCCGCGCATGCTCAGAATAAAGTATGAGACGGGAGCGCACCTTCGGTAAAAGTAGCGTTCGTAATGGAGATAGCACATTCGTCATGCTGTAACAGACTGAAAAGCGCGAATCGTCTCTGACCAAACTTTTACTAACACGCGGTAACACAAGATTAGCAAAAGCAGCCAATGGAATGGAAGATCCCCTTTATAGTGCCGTCGTACGTGTTGTACATCACCGTGTTTGAGAACAACAAGATTTTGTCTTGACAGTGTGTATTCAAAGAAAGAATGACAAGATTCACGACAAGCCTGTCAGGAAACTCGTCGAGGAAAACAACGTTTCTTTTACAACGAGATTCTCAGTCGTGTGTACGAGGCCTAAGGAGTGAAAAATGCTTATATAGATCATTTTTTGTACAAAGTCTAGATAAATTCAGAAGAGGCTCCATGCACACTGGAATAAAAAACGTTGCTTCTACAGGAGTTTTGTGTTCTGCCTGTAGAAGCAACTCTATGTTATCCTATGTGTCCATGCACATTTGGAAGTTAACAGGCATATTTTAAGAACAACCTTTAGAGGCAAAAAAAAAAAACCTTCTCATTCGTGTTTCTAATTGGAGCTCACTGGAATAAAAAACGTAAAACTCTCCTAAACACGTCTAAACTTTTTTAAGCCCAGTGTGCATGTAGCCTTAACATTGATCTCAAAATATGCCTGTAATGGTCCTAATGTGCATGGACACATACAAGGCTGCTGCTAGAAATCACGGGCCCCCCCTATAGCCTACCTGGTGGGGCCCCCACCAATGTATCAAAACAAGATTTTCACTAAAATACACAAAAATCATTATTAGCGGACACAAACATAATAGAGAACCTGTGTGAATTATCGATGCAGGGGAAAGGAATTACAGGAACGATGCCCCATGTCTGTGTTTCTCTGTGTGCAGCTGAAAGCCAGCGGGAGGGAGAGATACCGACTTTCAGCAGATGCAGAGAGCCGCAGAGGGCATCTTTCTGTAATTGCACCTCTGCCCAGCCATACCAATTCCTCCTCCTGTGTGCCCAGGTCCCCTACAGGAGGACTGGTGCCCCCCCCCCCCCTATCAGCGGCCCTGGACACATACACATAGGAGAACATTGAGATGCTTCTAAAGGCATAACACTCAACTATTGTAGAAGCAACTTTTTTAAAGCCAGTGTGCATGAAGCCCAAGAGAAGAGAAGCTGTAATGCCCTGTACACACGATCAGGCTTTTGCCCGACCAAACTCACATCGGAATTTCCAACGGAACTCCATCGGAGGAAAAGAGAACATGTTCTCTATGTAAACTCCGATGGAATTCCTCTGAAAACTCAGTTGGGCATACACACAGTCGGAATTTCCGATGGAAAAACTCAGTCTGACTATTTTAATCGAAAATTCCGATCGTGTGTGTACGAGCCATTAGGCCGCGTACACACGACCAAATAAATCCGATCAAATCGGTCTGACAGACCGATTTGATCGGATTTGTCTGCTGGGATGTATTGGTTTGATCATGTACACACGATCAAACCAAAATCCCCGCCGGCAGACAGCGCAGTGACGTGGCGGTGACGTTGACGCCGCCACGTCACCGTCACCAGGAAGTAAAACATTTCCGTGCATGCGTCGAATCCATTCGACGCATGCGCAGGCAGATATGTCTGCTGGTTAGTGTACTAACCAGCAGACATGTCGGATGGCACAGGTTCCCAGCAGACAGATTTTAAAGCATGCTTTAAAATCTGTCTGCTGGAAAAACCCGTCTGTCCGCCCGTACACACGATCGAATTTGTCTGCTGAAACGGTCCGTCGGACCATTTCCAGCAGACAGATTCGATCGTGTGTACGCGGCCTCAGAGTTTGTGTTATTCTATTTGATCAACCTCATACCGTTATCTGCAAAAATAGTAACCAGAGCAATGTTCACCTTCGTAGACATATTTTTCTGCAGACAATTGATTTCTTGTTCAGTAGGTGGTGGCTTATAGGTTGATATATTTTTATTAATATTATTATCATCATAAAACATATGGGGGTACATAATAAAAGAAAGGGACGGGGATATCAGGTAACAATTGTCTTGTATAAAAGGTATCGCTAATGCCACAGTTTACAATGAACAAAATCATTTGAACATCTTATAAATTGCTACATCATGAAAAGCAAAACATTGAAGGGGGTCCGTGAGTCCTCTATTCATGGGTAAAAAGAGAGAAGAAAAAAATATAAAAGGAAGGAGGGGGAGAGAGCGAGAGAATAGGAAATAAAAGAGAAGGAATTAATAGGTTAGTGCAGTGATGGCGAACTGTGGCTCCCAAGATGTTTTGGAACTACATTTCCCATGATGCTCAACTACACTGCAGAGTGGATGAGCATCATGGGAAATGTAGTTCCAAAACATCTTGGGTGCCAAGGTTCGCCATCACTTGGTTAGTGGGTTGGTTGACACGGTGTAGTCTGTAGAAGTCATATGACTACCATAGGCCTTCTCTTGGAGAGAAAAGAAATTATAAAAAGGGGCAGAAAGTGGGTAAAGAGGCAGGTAAAGCCAGTTATTTGTAACCTGCATTCAGGCCAACCATCTGCTCTAGACTAAATAGAGAATCTAGGTGGTGGCTTATAGGCATAATACTTTATCTATGGATGTGGAATAACCGTTGTGTAGTCCAGACACCTACAGCTAGATTGGAGAACTATTGGCATGCCTGAGAGTAGTAAACATCCCATTTACAGTTCATTCTTTGGGAGTTCAGTGAACAGCTGGGTTGGATATTTTTCAGTCTATTACCAATTATTCCCAGATACCACAAGTGTCTTTCTAACTCCCTGCTACTCTCCTCCATAATAACAAGTAATTTCCAATGAAAGAGTGTGCATATTAATAGAACAAGCATTATACATTGATAACAGTCATACGACTGAATACTCATCCAATGTGTGTGGATAGCTTTTACATACAGTATACTTACCTAGGTTAAAGACACATGCCCCTCGCTTCAAGCATCAAGAAAAAATATATATGTATATGTACCCTATCTATCTATCTATCTATCTATCTATCTATCTATCTATCTATCTATCTATCTATCTATCTATCTATCTATCTATCTATCTATCTATCTATCTACCCTTCTGTCTTTCCAGATTTTATATTTGTGATCTGTATTATGTTTAATATTGGTAACTTTTGTTATAGCAGCTATTCTTAAAGGGGAGTTCCACCCACAATTTCACTTTTTAAATATAAATACCCCTGTAATACACAAGCTTAATGTTTTCTAGTAAAGTTAGTCTGTAAAATAAGGGACGTTTTGTTAGGTTGTTACAGCATTTAGAGTTTATAATCTAGAAATAGACCGTGGCCATCTAAAGTGTGGGCATCATGAAGCCAGACTGTATGACTTCCTGGATTTCAGTTTTGCATATCTCGCACATGCTCAGTGCTGCACAAGCAATGTAATAGGTTTCAGTCAGGTTTGCAAGGACTACTGGGAAACCCTTGCAAATAGCCTTGTGACTTAATAGCCTAGGCTAATAAGGAGGAGGAAGTAATGAAGGACTACAAAATAAAGGTATTTATGAGATTAGGGCATGCAGCACAGACAAACATAACAAAATGGGTGGAACTCCACTTTAACTAACGTTCCTTGAGATGTTGAAAGGGGTTCCTGTAGCTGATTGATCTCTGATCTCTGATAGGTGTCTGCATAGTTCCTAAACCAAAACTCTTGGCATATCATATTTTTTTTTTTTAGCTGGCTGCAAGAGTGGCATTCTGATCACCACTAAAAGAGACACATTTTCCCCATTGATTACTAGTGTAATATGCATTTATGGGTTCCTTTGGGGTAATAAGGTTGAGAAAGGTTGGGTTATATTATTATTAGTATTATACAGAATTTATGTAGTACCAACAGTTATAGCTTTATTTGCCATATATTATGAATAAAGTATATTCAAAGGCAAAAATGTATTTTTATTTTGGTTGAGTAGATAAAGCAGACCTTGCAGTAAACTGCAAGGTCTGCTTATAATGTCTGTACCTCCTCCCCCTGTCACTAGTTCAATGTATGTAAAAAGGTACATTGTAAAGAAAAAGTTCGATTTTTACTTACTTTTACTTAACTATGTTACATAGTTACATAGTTATTCAGGTTGAAAAAAGACCATTCAGTTCAGCCAGACATAAAATATATATATATCATACAATCCCATATACCAAATTATATACCCACAGTTGATCCAGAGGAAGGCGAAAAAACCACAGCAGAGCATGCTCCAATTTGCTACAGCAGGGGAAAAAATTCCATCCTGATCCCCAAAGAGGCAATTGGATTTTCCCTGGATCAACTTTACCTATGAATGTTAGTACCCAGTTATATTGGTCCAGATCCACAGACACCAGCCGCCCGCGCGGCAAGTCCCATATACGCCACGCCGCTTTAAGTCACAGCGGCGTATTGCTAATCCTCAATGAAATGCCGCTGTAACTTACGGCGGCGTAGCGTAAATGGGCCGGCGTTCGCGGGTTTAATTCAAATTTACTAGGGGGGCGTGTTTTATTATAATTATGAATGACCCGACGCAAACACCGCTTTTTTTACACTGCGCATGTGCCGGCCGTGGACGTACCCTAATGCACATGCATGAAATCACGTCGCAAATAGTCAATGAAAACGACGTGTACGTAATATACGCAATTCCCTATTCGCAAAACAGGTTACGCAAACGACGTGAACGACGGAAAAAATCGACGCTGGGCCGACGTCCATACTTAACATTGGCTGCGCCACCATATAGCAGGGGTAACATTACACCATACATACGCTTACGCAAACGACGTAAACACACTGCGGCGGGTGTACGTACGTTTGTGGATCACCGTATCTACCTCATTTGCATATCTTACGCGGACGCGCCCCTAGCGTCCAGCGTAAATATGCATCTAAGATATGACCGTGTAAGAAACTTACGCCAGTCGTATCTTAGCGTAAGGCCGGCGTATCTTGTTTTCTGGATAGAAAACAAAGACACGCCGGCAGGAAATTTGAATTACGTCGGTGTATTTGTAGCTACACCGGCGTAATTCTCTGTGGATCTGGCCCAATGTGTCCATTTAGGAAAGAATCCAGGCCTACCTTTAGGCAATCTACTGAGCTGGCCAGAACCACCTCTGCAGGCAGTCTTTTCCACATTTTCACAGCTCTTACTGTGAAGAAACCTTTCTGTATTTGGAGATGAAATCTCTTTTCCTCTAGACGTAAAGAATTCCCCTGTGTCCTTTGTGTTGACCGTAAAGTGAATAACTCAACACCAAGTTCACTATATGGACTCCTTATGTATTTGTACGTGTTGATCTTCTTATTTTTCCTCATAACTGAGCTCCTCCATGCCTCATATCAGTTTGATTGCCCTTCTCTGTACTTTCTTCAGTTCCCCAATATCCTTTTTGAGAACTGGAGCCCAAAACTGAATCTTTCCTCATAGCTGAGCTCCTCCATGCCTCATATCAGTTTGGTTGCCCTTCTCTGCACTTTCTTCAGTTCCCCAATATCCTTTTTGAGAACTGGGGCCCAAAACTGAATCTTTCCTCATAGCTGAGCTCCTCCATGCCTCATATCAGTTTGGTTGCCCTTCTCTGCACTTTCTCCAGTTCCCCAATATCCTTTTTGAGAACTGGAGCCCAAAACTGAATCTTTCCTCATAGCTGAGCTCCTCCATGCCTCATATCAGTTTGGTTGCCCTTCTCTGCACTTTCTTCAGTTCCCCAATATCCTTTCTGAGAACTGGGGCCCAAAACTGAACTACATATTCCAGATGAGGTTTTACTAATGATTTGAACAGGTATAAGATCTATATAAGTATAAATCTGATGTTTTCATTTTACAGGTACATTTTGCTAATTCAATTGGCGGGGGGGGGGGGGGGGGGGGTCACCGGACATTATAAGTGGAACTTGCATAATAAGGGTTTAGAGCCCCAGTCTGATTTTTTTTTTTTGGTCTACAATCTTGCTGGGTAGATTTAAACTCTTTAGTTGTCCTAGTGACTATCACCAACTAGGCAGAAAATGATGGGAAACCCAAAATGCTGCTGTAACTAAACAATAATAGGGATGGGGGGGGGGTCCTCCAATGAGGTACCTGACCCAGTAACACCTGTCTATAAGAGAATTTTTCCCCCACATTAAAAAACATGGAGCTGTCGCTGTTTGCTGACCTGTCGGAAGAGATCCCCAGACATCTTTGAACATTTATATTTTTCATCTTTCTAGCAGCTAAATATCCTGCATTATGACAGCTGGTCAAATTTGACCAGCTGTTGCAGATATAAACAAGCTAGGTTTGAGAGAGTGTGGAACCCCTGGATTGCATATCTCCAAGCTCCGTAGACACTGGGCCACCTTGCGAGTGGAGGCCCCGGGCTAAGGGGACTTACTCTACTCTGATCTTCTTCTACTACCTTTCTCTTTTGGTTTCGCCCTATTTTTTCATTTATTGTTTCCCTGTTTTTGGGTTTGTTTTACCATATTGATACATTTTGAGGTAGGATGCTGAGGGGGGACTGTACAGCTTCCCCAATTGTAATATTTTCTTGGGATCAAGACCCCTTGGGTTGAGGTATTAGGATCCATTCTAGAAGCTAATGTTATGCTGATGTTATACTTCACCATGTTCTGGAAATATGTGTGACTGACAACTTGCTGTAATGTCATTTGATAATTATCCCTATTTGTTTTTTTTTTTCTATGCCTAGTTCTTGATACCTATGGGCTTATAGCCTTAGTATGTAACGGTTACCACCGCTTACAGCCGCGTACACACAATCAAATCTATCTGCTGGAAACGGTCGGCTCGACCGTCCCAGCAGACAGATTCGACCGTGTGTACGGGCGAGCCGACGGATTTGGCCACCCGACAGATTTCAAAGCATGCTTTGAAATCTGTCGGCTGGGAACTCGTCCGCCCGACATGTCTGCTGGTTAGTACGCTAACCAGCAGACATGTCTTCTCGCACACGCGCCGAATGGTTTTGACGCATGCGCGGAAGTGTTTTACTTCCTGGTGCAGTGACGTGGCAGCGTCAACGTCACCGCCACGTCACCGCGCCATCTGGCGGCGGGGATTTTGGTTTGATCGTGTGTACACGATCAAACCAATATGTCCCCAGCAGACAGATTTGTTCAAATCGGTCGGCCCGACGGATTTGAACAAATCTGTCTGCTCGTGTGTACGCGGCCTTAGAGAAATGGTCATGATAACAAGTAGACCCGGATTGCTAGGCCTGAAACTTCTTGTAGTAGCTACTCTGTACAGCCGGTCAGGGCCTCTGATCACTTTGGTAAATGCATCCTTGTTTTGACGATTACCTGATAATGTTCAAATATACGTTTTTATATTGTGCTTAACAATTTAATAAAAAATAATTAAAAAGGAAAAAACATGGAGATGTAATCTTCCCCTACTGTATAGAAAACTGAAATAAAATTGTCTTTAGATAGACATCAAGTATTTTTTATTATTTGATATTAACAAATAGTAGAAATGGTAGAATATCCGTGCAGGAATGATCATGTAATACTAATTATGTTAAAAATATTAATTGCTTTTTTTACCTTATTCTGCATTGTGTAAGACTTGTGAAAGTTGATTATCTGTTCTGTTGCATTCTTCTACAGTAAATTGTTTTCTTGTACCTTCTAGCGCTTCTCACCTTTGTGAACTGTGCCTATGTAAAATGGGGCACCCGTGTCCAAGATGTTTTCACTTATGCCAAAGTCTTGGCTCTGATTGCAGTCATCATCGCAGGAATTGTAAAGCTGGCTCAAGGTGAGGTACTGGAGGAAACAGAGGAAGAGTTATTGCAGAAAACAAACTATGTTATGTCTGGGAGGAATACAATGCTTGGGAAATTCACAATTTATAAAATATTTTTCAAGAATCAAGATCAGACAAAATGAACCTTATTTTGATAATATAAAGCATCGTTTTTTCTAATCAAGAACCCTGTTGGTGCTTCAGTGTGAACCACAGGGTGGTTCTTTTTACAACTCCACTATTTTGCTGTAAAGTAAACCTTTTCTAAATGTAATATGAGGATGACCATTGCTGCGCTCCTTCTGTAGCCCCGTACACACGGCCGAGGTTCTCGGCAGAAACCAGCGAGAACCTCGCTGGGAGCCTTATTCTGCCGAGAACCTCGGCCGTGTGTACGGATTCGGCGAGCCCCGCCCATCGGGAAACCCGTCAAGCAAATAGAGAGCAGTTTCTCTATTTGCTCGACGGCCCGTCGGGATGAATGGCTGGTCCGCCTTTCCCGACGGGCTGGTCGCCGAATCTGACGGACGGCCGAGAACCTCGACGGGCGGAACGATGTGTTCCGCCCATCGAGGTTCTCTGCCGTGTGTATGGGGCCTGAAAGTGTTAGTTACCTGGCTGTTATGATGAACATCTGCCTACAATTTATTCCGAGCCATTGTCCTGGAACAAGTGCGCAAATCAGAAAAGTCAGATTAAAGCAAAAAGTCTTCACCACAGTTCTCAAAACTACTCAATACATTGAATTAAAAGGGTCAACATGACAGCCAAGAAAGTAGAACAGAAGTGAGCAATGGCAGCCTCCATGCTTCTCCCAGGTAAGGTTTCCTTTAAGCCAAATGATTCAGTTATAACTTGGTATATTGGGATGATTATAAAGAAATTGATAGTTATTTGGTCTGCGGTAAAGTGGAGGTTAAAGTATTACAGGAATCCACATTTCATTTGTGGTGGAAAACACATCTGAGAGACAGTCCCTACACATTGCTTACAACGGTCCCTCATCTGTCCCTCATGCAGCCTCAAGTGTCCCTCTATTTGGTCTTATGTGTACAACTCTGTGTGAAATTTCCTATTTTACAACCAAAAGTGTTATGCTGCACTAAAAGTTCTATCCAACCTCTATATAACTGCACATGTTATCTTGGGTGAAAATATTGATATGTTTTTCCTGAACTTTCACGTTTCGTCTGTCGTGAATATGCCTGTTGATACTTTTGATACATACATTTGGTCACATGGAGTTTTCTATGTTTAAAAATGTTACATAACAAATCAATAAACATAACATTTAATAAAAATAAAAAAAGTCAAGCACCTTGATATTATTATATGAGGGTCCATTTTACGCGGAAGGTCTGATCAGATTTTACCTGTGGATCTAATTGGAAGCTCAATGTTAGTCTATGGGCAGGCGGATGTAAATAGACGTGCATCTTGTTTACATCCAATTACCTCCAACTCTGTTTAAGGCTCCATTCACACTTGTGGGACTTGAACACTAAAATCGCATTACAAGTTTCACCCCATGTTTTTTAATGACAACCATTCAAATATGTGTGACTGACAGTCACAGCCATTTTAAAAAAAGGTTCCTGCACTACTTTGGCCCAACTTACATGTGACTTCAGTGCCATAGACTGCAATATCAGCCCTCAAAAAATGCATGAAAGTCAAACCTGTACGTTATATGTGCGACAGTTGTGCAACAGTTATCATTGGTCAAAGCCGAAATCTCATTCAAGTCACACCCATCCAAAATTGCACTCCAAAGTCATTGGACTTTGGAGTCGTACAAGTGTTAAAAAAGTTTTTTGTTCTTTTCTGATTTTTGGACCTAAATGTGACATTAGTGGTAAAAAGATGTACATGGACCCATTTCTGTGTACAAGCGCCTGTCCATAGACCTAACATGGGTCTGGATTCAGGCTGAAGGAAAGTGTCTTTAATTTATTTTTGCAAACTTTAAAAATAGATCTACCAAGGTCTGCATTAATGTAAATGTGTACTGTGGGAATTCAGCTTAAAGTAGTGGGTTCACTTAGCCTACTGTCTCTACTACTATTAGTTTTCACAATTTCCTCTACTCATCAGAGTCCTGTAAAGTGCTTAGTACATATGGGTAAAGAAGAACCTTGACTTTCACCTTCTTCATGATAAGCAGGGTGCTAGGTGGCCAATTGTAAGGTTCTAGTCAGTGGCGGCTGGTGTTTTTTTTTCTTTTTGGTGGGGTGGCAAGCAACCTCTCCAGTCGGCGGTCAGGTCACATGCACCCCCCAGTCAGTCGGTCATCAAGCATGGCACTTACCCCATCTAGGTTTGCGTATGGGTTGTGGACTTTCTATGTTCTCTCCTCACAGCAGCTCCTCCTCCTAGGCTTTTAATAGGATCGCCTGTCCTTTCAGCCAATCGGTTGATGGGTCTCAAGACTCGCTTCCTGATTGGCCAGGAGGAGGATCAGTGTTGCGTTAGTGAATATTCATTTGCTTTTGTCACATGACTGTGACACCCGGAGCCCATCCTTTTTTGAAGCCTATTAAAGTCTCTGGCTTTAATCACATGCGTCAAACACCCCCCCCCCCATTGGAATCCATGGTCCGGCACCCTGCATGTAGATCAGGAGGCTGAGCGCATGGATGGGGGGTCGGCGTCTGTGTGCCCCTAATGGATGGGCTGCCGCTAGTTCTAGTGCTGACACGTCAGGCTGGAGGAAAGTACTTTGCCAAAGGGCCGTACGTTATATTTAGTAATTGTAATGCTTCAGCAAGCTGTCAGAAATTGAAGACATGCAACAGGAGATGATCGGAGATGGCAAAGTTGCTACAAGAGTTGTTCAGGACACTCTTTATGAGACTGTAAGAGACTGGAGACACATTACATGAAACTCCCATTATAGTTTCATTTACAAATCAACATTTCCACATCTGTAGGCAATGTGAACGAAATAGATCCAACCATTAACAATTAGAAGCCACTCTAAAAATATTTTTATTTTACTGGCTTAAAGAAGAACTAGAGGCAAAAAGTAAATTTTTTCCATGTTGGATAGAGCAAGGGAGGATTATAACACCTATCAGACTTTAGTTCTCACCGTCTGTGTCATATTGCCGAGATTTCGCTTCACTTCTTGTTTCATAGCCAAACAGGAAGTGAGGGGAAATCCCTGCAAACTAAGGGAATTTCTAGGAGACATGCAGGTCACCAGAACTAGTGTCCCCAATAGAAGATTTTCTGCTATTACTTTTCTGGGGACAACCCAACATTTTTGATTTTCTTTTACTTTTAATGATAATAATAAACAGGACCAATAGTAAGGGTGAATATCCTTAACTGGGACACAAACAGCAATACAAACTGACAGCTGTTCTAATCCCTCTCTACCTCATCCAAAAATAAAAAAGTTTTGCCTTTTATTTATACTTTAAATATGCATCAAAACAGACCACTGTATGCCTGGACCCACAGGGCTGAGCAGGAAGAGTCAAATGGTCAGAAGCAGCCCCTAGGCTATAGGTTGGGCATTAGGGTTGTAGAGGCTTAAGCCCCGTACACACGACCGGTTCTCCCAACAGGAAAACTGCCAGGAGAGCATTTGGCTGGGAATCCCGGCCGTATGTATGCTCCCTAGCAATTTTCCTGACAGGAAAACTGCCGGGAAAATTAGAGAACCTGCTCTATATTTTCCCGTCGGGATTCCCGGCAGTGTTTCCTGCCGAGAAAACCGGTCGTCTGTATGCATACCTGTCCATAGTAAACTCGCGCATGCTCGATAAGACTTCAACGCATTCGCGGTAGCATACAAGTTTAGTGTGGGGTGTAGCAAGATGGTGGCGACGGCATCGAATGTGACGCCGGCTCGTCGTAGTCAATGACATTACCGCGTTCTTGCCAATCAAAAGTTTTTTTGAATGGCCGTCTGTATGCATGGCTTTGCAAGGCAAGCTTGCTAGGAATCCCGTCAGGAAAACCAAAGTTTTTTTTTTTTTCCTGACGGGATTCCCAGCCGTGTGTACAGGGCTTGAGCTATGGTGTTGAACTATTACAGTGCTGGTTTTTAAAAGGTAATATCTGGTGCTCACACACAGAAGCGTTTCATTCGGTGTATGCATGTAAATATCTTTTACTCAGTCCTCTGTGTCGTTGTTTCATATGTAACTTTTACTGTCTTTGGATTGTCAGGTCATACTCAGAACTTTGATGATGCCTTTGCTGGTTCCTCCCATGATGTTGGGCATATTGCTCTTGCTCTGTATTCAGCCCTCTTCTCTTACTCAGGGTGGGACACACTTAACTTTGTCACGGAAGAAATAAAGAACCCAGAGAGGTAAGATTATTATCTGGACAGTGGTGGAGCCCAGCATGAAGGGATATGAATGAGGAACTAGCCTACAACCTACAGGAAGGAAAAAACAGGATGTAATGACAACATGCTTACTGTAGATGAACAGCAGTTAGTTCAGTAGTTGGTGTGACTTTCCTACTGAATATTCATATTTAATGGTATTTTTAAATGCAATTTATACAATTTTGCATTTTAAATCCATGCATCTAATAGTACAATTGTCCAGTCTTGACTAGATCTAAAAAAATAGATGATCTAGTAAAGATTGGCCAACAGTTGGGTAATGCAAGGGTGCAAAGGGCCAGTATGATTGGTTATAACATAAATGGATTGTTTACGAGCCATTTTAATGGTTTCTATACACTGGTTGAATATCACAGCAGGTTCGCAGTTCATATATAGGCAAAAACAGAACATAATAAACACAGAATCATATTCGGCAAGCAATAGGAGGCCCTACACAAAAACATAAAGGCATGAGCTGTGACAAAAGATGAGCTGCTCTCAGTATGATTAACTGTTAACTGGAAATTGCTAACCTATGATATAGGTGCAAAGCTGTGTAGTGTGACCAAGAGAGCCTGTGTAGATCCCAAGCTGCTATGTAACCCCAGGTGCCTGCCTGTTTGCGGCAAAAGGAGCATGTGAAAGAAAAGAGAAGCTGGTGGCACTTCCAAGAATAATAGCACTTTCTTTATTTTAAATCCATAAGAACAACAATATGACATACATGGTACATACTGGTTAGCAGACGCATTTCACACGCCTGTACTTAATCATTGCAATGATTAAGCACAGGAGTATGTACCAGCACAAGGTATGTACCATAATGTAACGTGTGTGTCAGATCTTTGTTCTTATGTATTTGAAATAAAGAAAGTGCTTTTATTCCTGGAAGTGCCGCCAACCTCTCATTCCTTTTAGGATATAGATGCCTAAGGCCGCGTACACACGATCGAATCTATCTGCTGAAACCGGTCCGACGGACCGTTTCAGCAGACAAATTCGATCGTGTGTACGGGCGAACAGACAGGTTTTTCCAGCAGACAAATTTTAAGCATGCTTTTAAATCTGTCTGCTGAAACCTGTCCGTCCGACATGTCCGCTGGTTAGTACGCCTAACCAGCGGAAAAAAATCTCCCGCATGCGCCAAATGGATTTGACGCATGCGTGGAAGTATTTTACTTCCTGGAGTGGTGACATGGCAGCGTCAACGTCACCGCCACGTCACCGCGCTGTCTGTCGGCGGGGATTTTGGTTTGATCATGTGTACACGGATCAAACCAAAATCTCCCAGGAGATATGTCCGATGAAAACAGTCTGTCGGACCGATTCATCGGACATATCTCCTCATGTGTATGCGGCCTTAAAGTGGATGTCACAATGTAGAGTATAATGCCGCGTACACACGATCACTTTTTGTGATGAAAAAAAACTACGTTTTCAAAAACGTCATTTAAAATCACTGTGTGTGGGCAAAACATTGTTTTATGTCTTCAAAAAAACGACCAAAAAAAAATTCGAACATGCTTGAATTTTTTGTGTCGTTGTTCAAAACGTCGTTTTTTGTGTCATAAAAAGTGATGGTGTGTGGGCAAAACGATGTTGAAAACGACGTTTTTAAACCTGCGCATGCTCAGAGGCAAGTTATGAGACGGACCTTCAATGGAACAGAGTGCCGTCGAACGTGGTGTATGTCACCACGCTTTGCTAGAGCATTTTGGAAAAACGATGGTGTGTATGCAACGTCGTTTTGGAAAATGAAGTTTGAAAATTGTCGTTTTGTTTCATCACATAAAACATCATTTTTTTTCATCACAAAAAGTGATTGTGTGTACGCGGCATAAGATTTCCTATCATCTGTGCCCAGTCTTGCCACACAGAGTTAATCCAGATCTGAGTAATCCTCTTTCAATGTTCAGTAAAATGAACAGCCTTCCAGATAAAAACCTGCCTAAATAAAAAGTCAGTTTTCTCTCTTCTTGCTTTGAGTGACAGGTTATTTACATATCTAGCTTGGACATGTTTATCATAACATGAGGTATAAAAAGTGAGAAATCCACCCCTCCCCCACATAACACATCCTGGTAATATACAATGAACTTTGGATCACCTCATGTTATGATAAACAAAACATAACATATAGTAAACATGTCCAAGTTAGATATGTAAATAACCTCTCACTCAAAGCAAAAACAGAGAAACGGACTTTATAATTTGGCAAGTTTGTATCTGGAATTCTGTTAATTTGCACTGAACATTACAAGAGGATCACTCAGAGCTGGATTAACTCTGTGCGGCAAGACTGGGCACAGATGATAGGAAATCTTATACTCTACATTGTGACATCCACTTTAACATTATCAGCTGCACTGAATGGAGTCATACACTAAGTAGTTAAAAACTCTAAAGGCATAGTATATTTTTACATAGTTTCATTAGGCCAGCTTGGACCAATGTAACTACGCATATACAATACCTGGCTGATGCCCATGGAAGCTGTGATTCACTACTGCTACTACTAATGCTACTCCAGTGATCTTCACTCACTTTCGGGTCCCTTGGCGAACGGCTAACCTAAGGCATTGTGAACACAGGAGATCGGCTGCACAGCATGGGTGCCATTCAGAGAATGTTTTGCATTCTCTGAATGTATACAAGCATTCCCTGATTGGACAGGGAAACAATTCTAAAACCAAAGTTTTTATTACAAAGTTAAAATGACATATATACTGTCCATATTGTATTTTGCTAAGATTCAATAAAACAAAACATAATAAAACTGACAACGTATACAATTACATGGAAGTGTGCACTCTTTATTGGAATTGTATACATTGTCAGTTCTATTATGTTTTGTTTGTTTATAAAAACATTATATGTATTTGTAACATCTGCTTTTTTGAGATAGGTCATACTCTTCTGATCCTGAGTGAAAGTCCTGAGGAAGCATTTACGTGAAACGTGTTGACCTCTCTGGATTGTTGAATCTTGGAAACATACAATATGATTTAAAATGTCATGTTCAAGAGTTGTGACCATGTATTGGGGACCACTCCCTAGATATTTCAAAGTTATGGACAGTATACAGTATATGTTATTTTAATTATGTGCTAAAAACTTGAATTTCAGTAGTTCTTGTTGCAATCCCTGGTACCAGTAAAATCTGTTAAATTTGTATTTATTTTTTTATATGTCAAATCCTTAACAGGGTTTTAAAAGCAGAAGTTGATGCCCCCTAACACTAACCTGAGATCCACCTCTGTCCAGCGATGTCCACCAGTGTCTTAGCCTTTCAAGATTCTCCTTCCTGATTAGCTGAGACACAGGAGTGGCGCCATTGGCTCCCGCTGCTGTCAATCAATGTCAGCTAGCCAATCAGAGGAGAGAGGGGGCAGGGCTGGGTCAGGGCTCTGTGTCTGAATGAACACAGGGAGCTGTAAGGGAGCTGTGGTGGCTCAACGTGATTGGCACTGCGCTGACAAGCCATTCACCTCTGCAGCCAAGGGTTCGGATCCCAGTCTCGGCTACATGTGAATTGAGTTTGGTGGTCTCAGCCCGGCTCCCGGTGGGTGTGCTATGCAAGGTACGCCTGTGCTCAGTACACCCACCCCCCCTCCACAAAAACCACCACACTTGCACGCACACGAAATTGGTTTAAAACACACGCACTTTGGCCATGCGGTCTCCTAAAATAAAGAGAGGCGAAGGACCTACGGGGCTGGCTGGGTGGGCTAGGCCCCCTCACTCCCTCATAGGGGGAGTCCCTCTGCCCCATTGGGGTCCCGTTGGGCCCCAGTTGGGCTCCCAAGTGGAGCAGGTAGGGCGGGGTGAGTGGGAGGCCCCCCCTCACACCCGCCATTGCCACCAGGGGCATGGAGAAGGATGGCGATTGCCTCCGGGGGGAGGGTCTGCCTACTCCCAACTCCTGCAGTCCGGCTCCTCTCTCTCGAGTTCACGCACAAAAATACACTTTAAAAAAAAAAAAAACACAGGGAGCTGTGACTCAGCTTGTGTGTCCTCATAGCAAGCTAATTGCTGTGGGGGCACTAAACAGGAGGGAGGGGCCAGGAGCACAGAAAAGGGACCCGAGAAGAGGCGGATCCGAGCTGCTCTGTGCAAATCCACTGCAACAGAGCAAGTAAGTATAACATGTGTATTATTTTTATAGAAACTTTACAATCACTTTAATAGTAGGATGTGGTACGCAGCAGCGCGGCTATTTTCTTTGCATTACCTGATTGAACGAGGTGGAGAGGTGGGGCGGTGACATCTCACCATTCACCTAGTCCAAACAGTAGGGTCTACTATAGCGATTTCCAGCTTTCAGAGGCATTGGCCAGGTATGGCATATACACATTTACATTGGTCCAAGATGCATAATGTATAATATAGCAATGCCTGTAATTATCATTTAAATTACACTAGCATGAGACCTCAGGTACCAGGACATAAAATTTGTTTCATAGGCCAGTAGGTAAAAAGTGAGAAACAAGAAATAATCTTTACTACCTTTTTATTCTTCTTTTATGTACTCTGCAGAAATTTACCCTTGGCTATTGGGATCTCTATGCCAATTGTCACTGTGATTTACCTGCTGACCAATGTGGCCTATTACACCGTGCTGGACATGCACTCCATTCTGGGAAGTGATGCTGTGGCAGTGGTAATTGCAATTTACATGGTTACTTCTGACAATGTTAGCCTTTAATCTATGTTTCCGTGGTTTTGATTGAATTTAGAAATTTGTGTTTCATATTGTCTTCAGGTAGAATGGGTATTGTTGGCTAAGCAGTAACTTTTATTTTTACCTAATAAACAAGAGCACAATGGTATGGGAGGTGTCTAGAATTTCAACATTCAACTTCAAAAGTATACCCAAAGCTTCCACCGAAAAAATCATATTATATTGCATCTCACTAGTCCTTAGATGTAGTGGCTGCATTTGTTTTCTTTTTCAGGCTAAGAACATTTTTAACATGTACAACAGATATAAGTTATTCTTGCCAGAGATGCAGTGTCCTTGTCACTTCATGTGAGCTGAAAAAAACAGCAAAAACTATCTCATCTTTCTTTTGTAAAATAGTAATCCTATTATCACGTAATGGAGATAAACGAAGAAAAGGATGTTTGAAGCCCAACCTGTGTGACAACATAGCCTTCCATAGATTTCATGGAGTTAGTGATGTCACCGTATGACAGGGGTCTCAAACTGGCGGCCCTCCAGCTGTGGCAAAACTACAAGTCCCATGAGGCATTGCAAGGCTGACAGTTGGGCCCTGTACACACGATGAAAACGGACTGAAGTTCAGTTTCATCAATTCACAGAACTCCTTCTGTTTCACGCCAGTCGCAAGAGTCAACTGGCAACTACTCGGACACCCCCGCCCATTCTGGGCCAGATCATCCCCCCTAGCTCCAAAGTCAAAAGTCTCTGAGTCATCTTTGACACCTACATGACAATGGACACACAAATAGGGTCAGTAGTCAGCGGATCTCACCATCTGCTGCGCCTACTACGCAGACTCACTCCTTTTATCCCCAAAGAAGACATAGCAGTTGTGGTGGGAACAATTGTGAACTCCAGACTGGACTATGCAAATGCCCTTTACCTCGGACTCCCTAAGTACCAAATCGCTCGTCTGCAAGTCGTTCAGAATACGGCCGCCAGACTTGTGACTGGGGAAAAAACCCTGGGAATCAATCTCACCTTCACTGAGATCCCTTCATTGGTTGCCAGTAAAAGGCAGAATTGCTTTTAAAACACTCTGTCTGACTCATAAGTGCATCCATGGGAAGGCTCCGCAATATCTATGCGAAAAGATAGAAGCCCACAATCCCAATCGCATTCTGCGATCCACCGACCAAAATCTGGTCAAGATACCCAAAGCCAGTTACAAGTCCAAAGGAGAAAGAAGGTTTGCATTCCAAGGTCCCAGACTATGGAACGCTTAACCAACCAGCATTCGATTGGAGGAAAACCACCTGACCTTTAGAAGAAAGATTAAAACTCTGCTCTTTTGATGACCAGAAAGACAGAAACAACGAGCGCCCAGAGGCGATTCAGTTTGCATGTGCCGCGCTATATACGTTTTTCATTCATTCATTCATTCATTCACAGATTGATAGTCTGATGGTCTGATGTGCGTACACACCATCAGTTCAAAAACCGATTGTGTCAGAACGCGGTGACGTAAAACACAACGACGTGCAGAAAAAAATGAAGTTCAATGCTTCCAAGCATGCGTCGACTTGATTCTGAGCATGCGCGGGTTTTGAACCAATGCTTTTGTGTACTAACCATCGGTTTTGACCGATCGGTAGGCGTCCATCAGTCTGATTTTTTTTTTTTTTCAAAATCTTTATTTATTCACAACAGGAAACATATCCACATCGATCACAACATTGTAAGAATAAGAAAAGGAGAGAAAAGGTATTGACATCTACAGGAAAATACACTTCATATAAACACACATATGTGTGGCAAGTCTATTCACAGTGTTTGGTGAGCAATCTGGCCTTCCAAGCCAAGGTGTCAGCTCTTATGAGCGATAGGTAGGTGGTCTCGCACCGACCTCATCGAGCTCATCCTGTGTTTGGTTCGGTGTGTATTATCGGCCAACCTCCGTCCAAAGATGTATCGTGTGACACGGACCTGCGGACATGATCCCATTTTCCGTTACCGAAGGAGAAGTAAAAGAAAAGGGTGGAAAGTGATAGAGAGAGAGAGTTCTCAAGTCTGATACGGGATGTAAGAGGGGGGTAGTCACCTCGAGGGGTTTTCCCGGGAGGTGGCTCAAGAATCAGCGGGGGGGAGGGGGGGTGGGGGGTCGCGCAAGCTTGGACCGGGTCAGTTAACATGTCCATCAGCTAGTCTCCAGTCGGTAGATCCAGTCTCTGTGTTAGGGGGGGGGGGGGGAATTCTGTCTGTGGGCTCAGGTAGGGTTCCTAAGTGCTTGTCCCTCGTCAGAGTAGGTAAAGGTAGCCCATAATTGCCAGGTCTGTGTATAGGTTTCCTGTCTGTCTGTGTTAGTAAGAATCAGGTCTTCCAGTCTGCCAATGTCGTCCACCTTCCGTAGCCACATCGCTACTGTCGGTGGGTCTGGCGACTTCCAGCAAATGGGGATGCAGGCCTTGGCCGCATCTAGGAGGTGTCGAATGATCGATTTTTTATATATGCGCATGGGGACGTCATTAGCATGCAACAGGAAGTACGCCGGGTCGTCCGGGACCTGTCTGTCCGTAAAGTTTTGTATGATCCTCCTCACCTCTGTCCAGAAGGGTTTCAATTTCGGACATGACCAGAAAATATGGAGCATTGTCCCCGTTTCACTCTGACAGCGCCAACAGACCTCTGGTGTCGTCCTGAACAGTTTGTGCAAGAGAGCTGGGGTGCGGTACCAACGGGTCAGGATTTTGTAGTTCGTCTCTTGGGCTTTCGTACAGATTGAGGATTTATGTGTGAATGTTAGAATTTGTTGTTTTTGTTTATGGGAAAATGTACAATTTAGTTCACGTTCCCACTTGGCGATGCAGGGGATTTGGTAATTCTCCTTTGGTGTGATCAGTGTGGTATATAGAATGGACAGCGCGTGTGGCAGAACTTCTGTGCCCGTGCATAGCTCCTCTAAAGGTGAGAGAGCTGGGCTTCCCGCTGGGGGTGGTGGTAGTGTGTGTAGGAAGTGGCTCAATTGGTTGGCTTTCAGGAAGTCCAAATGGTATCTGCCTTCTTTGTCTAATAGTTCGGTGAGTGTACGCCAACGTCCCGCCGTACTAAAGTGGGAGGCTTGGAAGGTGCCAGAGTCCTTCAGTGCTCGAAACACTGCATCCCGTAGGCCTGGTTCAAACTGTGGGTTGCCTATTATAGGGCGCAGGGGCGACTGTTCTGGTGGGGAGCCTGTTTGATTTAGAAGCCTAGTGCATATTTTGATAGTGGTGCCTATTAATGGATGGGACCTAATGGGTTGGGGGAGAGTCTTCAAGCACCATGGGGTTCTCTGCAGCGGAATCTCGCTCTGAGCTTGTTCTAAACGTGGCCATAATTTCGTACCCCCGTGTCGGCACCAATCAATGAGACGGTTCAAATGAGCAGCTTGGTAGTATACACGCACGTTAGGCATGGCCAGGCCACCGAAGCGCTTAGGTAGTGAAAGGACCGATCTTTGTATTCTGGGGTGTTTCCCTGCCCAGAGAAAACGCTTAAACATAGTCTGTATTTGTCTAAAGTAGTCTGCGGGTATATGTATGGGGATAGCCTGGAGAAGGTATATTTCAACTTGGGTAAGATGGACATTTTAAGTATGCTGCATCTACCGAACCATGAATGGAGACCAGTGGTCCAGCGGTCCAGCAGTTTCTGAACTGCCTTCAGCAGTGGTGGAAAGTTCAGTTTGTACAGTTGGGAGAGTGACTGGGGTATACGGGTACCTAGGTAATTTAGGGCTGTGTCTGTCCACTGTAAACCCAGGCTTCCTCGAAGCCGTCTCAGGGTTGCATCAGGTATCCCCACCCCCATCGCCACTGACTTGCTCATGTTAATTTTTAAGTTGGATATCCGTCCGTAGGACTCAAATTCCCTCAGCAGACCAGGGAGGGAAGTTTCAGGATCTGTCAGTGAGAACAGGAGGTCGTCAGCATATGCGGAGACCTTATATTCTCCGTCCCCCAGCCTAACCCCTGATATGTCTGAATTAAGGCGGATCCGACGCAGAAAGGGTTCGAGGGTCAGTGCGAATAGGAGGGGTGATAGGGGGCACCCCTGGCGAGTCCCATTAGTAATTGGAAAGGTTTCTGACAGTACCCCGTTAGGTTTGACCCTGGCGGTTGGATCCGCATATGTTGCCGAGATCCAGTTGGTCACTTTGGGTCCTAGTCCGATATGTCTAAGCGTGTCGAACAGATATCGCCAGCTGACTCTGTCGAACGCTTTTTCGGCGTCCGTGCTCACAAAGACACATGGCGTCTTCTTAGCAGACACCGTGTGTAGTAGATTCAGTACTTTGGTGGTATTGTCCCTAGCCTCCCTGGTAGGGACAAATCCCACTTGGTCTAGGTGGATAAGGCTCGGGAGGTGACACTGGATTCTAGTGGCTATAATTTTGGTGAGGAGTTTCAAGTCCACATTGAGCAGTGAAATAGGGCGGTAGCTACCGCATTGGCTTGGGTCTTTCCCTTCTTTAGGGATGACAGCTATATGGGCCTGTAGTGTAGATGTGTGTAATTTCGATCCTGCCCCTAGATTGTTAAACAAACGTAACAGGTGGGGGCCCAGGGATGGGAGAAGGGTTCTGTAGTATGTAACGGTTAACCCGTCTGGGCCTGGGGCTTTGCCTGGTTTAGTAGCTCCCAGGGCTGATTGGAGTTCTAGCATGGTAATAGGGCTGTCTAGGAGGGCTGCGTCGTCTGGGGACAGGGATGGCATACCCGAGGAGGTTAAATAGTCACGCGTAACGTCTGTGTCCTGGTCTGGTGTCGTGGGAGGTAGGTTATATAGTGCGTGGTAGAAGTTCCTAAACTCCCCTGATATCGATTGTGGGATCGATATCTTTTGTCCGGTTCTGGAGACAATATGGGGGATATAGGATGCGACATGTTGCGCGCGTAGGGATCTAGCTAACATTTTACCACATTTATCCCCAGACTCGTACACCTTACTCCTGCAGACTTGGGCGGATGCTTTGGCCTTATGCATAAGTACTTCAGTGATTCGTCGTCGCGTGGTGTCTAGGTCAGTGGTTAACTGTCGCGTCGGAGCTTGTTTATGTTGCATCTCCAGGGAATGTAGCTTGGACAATAAAGACGTCAGTTGCTCCAGTCTCTGTTTTTTCCGTCTGGCCCCATGTTTAATGAGGACCCCGCGTATGACCGCCTTATGGGCCTCCCAAATCACCCCGGGGGTACTATCTGGTGTATTGTTGGTGTCAAAATAGCTTTCTAGTTCTTTTACAACGTCTGCTAAGACTTCTGGTTCCTGTAGGAGTGATTCATTTAGTCTCCAGGGGTGGTTCCTCTCAGTTCCGGTCCCTGTCAGGGCGTATACTAACGTGATCGGGGCGTGGTCTGACCAGGTTATCGACCCGATCTTAACGTCTTTGACTGCTATTAGGTGTCTGTGTTGGACTAGGAAATAGTCAATTCGGGAGTATACTTGGTGAGGTCTGGAAAAGAAGGTGAAGTCCTTCTCGCCGGGGTGGAACAAGCGCCATGCATCAACCAATTGGGTCGCATGGAGTGTTGCTTGAATACGGCCACGTTTTTTCCCGTTCATCGAGGACACTCCAGAAGAAGTGTCCTCCACTGGCGATAGGGGGACGTTAAGGTCACCACCCACTATTAACTGTCCGGAGGTGAATTGAGCTAGGCGTTCTAGGTGTCTCGCCAGGAAGGTATCCTGGTGGTCATTGGGAGCATAAAAGTTCGCCAGGGTGATACCTGTAGCTCCAATTCGGCCTTTCACAAATAGGAATCGGCCTGTGGTGTCTTTCTGCATGGCGTCTAACACCCATGGTACCCGGGCTGCAATCAATATTGAGACTCCCCTGGACTTCGCCTCCGAGTAGGAGGAGTGGTATACTGTGGGGTAGTATCTATTCTTAAGGATTGGGAGCTTGTCTTCCCTGAAGTGTGTCTCTTGTAGCAAGACAATGTCTGCTCTTTGAGCGCGCACATCATGGAGTAGCATCCTCCGTTTCTCAGGGGTGTTCAGCCCCTTGGCATTTAGTGAGACAATGGTCAGTTCGTCCATACTTGCGAGCTGGAGATCGGGGGAGGGGAGGGGGACTAGAAGGGAGGTAGTGGCAGCGGAAGCCCTAGCGGCCTCAGGTGGGCTCAGGGAAGGAGGGAGGGGGGAAAGAGTTAGTTAGGAAGCCGACACTAGTGCGTGTGGCGAAGAGAGATACTAAAGTAGCGTGATTCGCTTAAAACGCTCACCAGACCTAGTCTGGAGTACGAGCGCAGGCCTATGTGGGTAGGTGGATGGACAGAGCCGGTGGTGTGAGCTCCCGGCTCCCTCCAGCCCCCCCAGACCATTAAAGGTAGTAGTGCACGTCAGTAGTAGTAATGCAATCCATGTCTGTGAGCAGTTAATGTAAGGCAGTTTTACCAATCAAAACAAGTAGTGCCTGGAGAACATCAGATACAGGTGATATCAAACATCTTGCAAACATTAACATGAAAGGATCCATTATAAGAAAGTGCAATTTGCAGCCAGTTTGATTTAGCCACCAACATTTAACAAGGCACAAAGTGTGTGAGGTATAACAGTCCCAGGTTCCCCGTCTTGCAATAACGTCAGAGAGCCAGTAGTTCCCCCCCCCCCCCCCCCGCCCAGCATGAGAGCAATCTAACAACCATTCCCTCATGACGTCTTGCACAGACAGAGGGAGGGGATAGGTATAACAAGTACACATAAACTAGAAAAGGAGAAAAAATAAAAAAACCTCAAAAATGTAAAGTACTCAAGAACGTAGTGTGTCTCTCATGGTGTCACAGGGCTGCTCTCCACCTCCCTCCCCCTCCCCATCCACCCCCCCCCCCGGCAGCAACAGAGCTCTCCCTGGCGGGTATCCCTCACATTTGAGTTATGGGTGTCAGCTCTCAGGTGGGGGATCAAAAAAGTCTAGGAAGGCTCATAGAGACCAGATCATCTTCCTCCATCAGGGAGTTTCATGTTGAACATCTGTTCCATGTGGGGAGTAAAGCCTGTGCACCGGGGGGATGTTCAGGTATCCGTGGCTTGTTCGGGGTACGCTCTAACAGCGCGGGGGTCCAAAAATTGCTTGAGTGGTCATTGTCAGACTCGACCAGTGGTCAGTGTGGGCTCGCTCCGTGGCCGGCGGGGTCTGACTATTAGGAGAGGGGCACGCAAGGTCCCAGTTCTAACGGGCAGAAAGGGATGGCACCATAGCAGGGGTGGGGGGAATGGACAGCGTGAGCCCGATCGCAGGTTCTAGCATAAGGTGGTCTCAATACAGCTGGCTCAGGATATGGGGAGAACTGATGGCTCAAGCAGGGGGCAACAGTGGGGCCTGGGAATTGCGGCCTACGGCCTACTCACGGTGTCCATCTCCAGAGAGAACTCTGCGCCTCCTCCGTCCACGACCCTGTTGGCGGATCCCCGCTCCCGGTCTCTGCGCCGCTGGGCCCGATCTTCCAGTCGCGCGGGGTTGTAGCTGCAGCCAGTCGGGGATAGGGATCTGCTCTGTGCCCAGAAAGTGGAAGAGGGCCGGGAGGTCCGCTGGTGACTGTACTGTAAAAGCTGCTCCATCTTTTTTGAAGGTCACCGCGAGGGGGTAGCCCCATCTGTAGGTAAAACCCTGTTGACGCGCCAGCTCCAGAGCGGGTTTCAACATTGCCCGACGGCGCAGTGTCGCTCTAGATAGGTCCGGTAGGATTTTGACCGTAGAGCCCTGTAGCAGGATCTCACCTCTCTCCCACGCTCCTCGGATAATCCTCTCCTTCTGCGCGTAGCGCAGCAGGCGGCACACTACATCGCGGGGTCTGTCTGGGTCGTCGGATCTTGGGCCTAGTGCGCGGTGTGCGCGGTGTGCGCGGTCTACCTCTACGATTTCCTCCGGGGCACCCAGCATGTCGCGGAACAGCTCCAGTAGCGTGTCTTCCAGTGTTTCAGAGTCCACCGACTCCGGGATCCCACGTAGCCGCAAATTATTGCGGCGGCTCCTATCCTCGACCTCTTCTAGGTGTAGCTGGAGCATAATGGCTGCATCTCTGTGGTGGTCCCTGTCCCGTTCCAGGCCGGATACCCTCTGCTCGAGTGTCGCCAGCGAGTTTTCACCCGAGGACACTCTGTCTGACAGCGTGGAGACCTCCGCCTTGACCTCCTGAAAGTCTCGACGGTGAGTCTCCTCTAATTTAAGTATAAGTGTCTCTATGTCGGATCTGGTGGGTAGGGCCTGTAGTAGAGTCCGGAATTCTTGTTCCGCCGACAGGCCACCGGGGACCGGGGCAGGGGACGACATGTCCAGTTCTTGGGACACGGGTGGTCTCGGTGTGTAGGGATGGGTCGTCGGTTCGTCAGGCGATGAGGACCAGAGGTCCTGATCCAAGTTATCTGCCGCGTCGCCTCGTGGGCTGCCTCGTGGTGCCGTCGCTATAGCTCCAGGGGAGAGCGACGACAAAGAGCCAAAATAGCGGTGTAAATCGCCTGCCTTGGTACCGGAGCGGGTGATGCGGGATGTAGGTTTGGTCCTGCACTTTTTGGCGGATTGCATGCCTAAATTTTCAGCAGTTTGGTCGGTGAAGGGGAGGACAAAGCCGGGAGCTCAAAGTTTCTGCTTCCTCACTCAGCCATGTCCAGGCCACGCCCCATCAGTCTGATTTTAAAGCAAGTTTTAAAACTTTGGACTGAAAGACAAAAGACTGATGGGCCATAGACAAGGTCGGTTTGGACCGATGAAACTGAACTTCAGTTCATTTTCATCAGTTTGGACTGATCGTGTGTACAGGGCCTAACATGCATGACTCCTACAGGCAGAGGCATGATGGGACTTGAGACCCCTGCCCTATGAAAAGAAATTATGTTACTGGCAGAAAATTAAAAAAGAAAAAAAATGCCTGAAAAAAATTAAAAATAAAACAGATTCAGCCACTACATCTAAGAACTGTTAAGCAGCAATATATAACATTTTTGTTTGTAGGTTTGGATATAATTTCAAGTCCACATACAGAGAGGGAACACATATAGGGCCAGATTCAGAAAGAATGGCCTAAGTTTCAGCGGGCGTAGCGTATCTCATATACACTACGCCGCCGTAACTTAGAGAGGCAGGTACCGTATTCAGAAAGAACTTGCGCCCTAAGTTACAGCGGCGTAGTGTAAATGGGCCGGCGTATGCGCGTGTAATTGAAAGTAGGCTTATAGTGGGCGTGTTGTATTACAATGAGCCGTGACCCCCATGCAAATGAGGGTCCGAATGAACGGTGCATGCGCCGTCCATGGACGTATACCAGTGCGCATTCTCCAAAATCACGTCGACTAGAGATACGTCGAACACTGCCTACGACGTGAACGTAACTTACGCACAGCCCTATTCGCGTACGACTTACGCAAACGACGTACAATTCGACACTGTTCCGACGTCTATACTTAACATTGCCTGCGCCTCATATAGCAGGGGTAACTTTACGCCGGTCGAACGCCTTGCGTAAACGACGTATATCACTACGCCGGGCGCAACTACGTTCGTGAATCGGCGTATCTACCTAATTTGCATATTTTTTATGGGGACGCCTGAATGCGTCCAGCGTAACTATGCGCCCACGACACGCCGGCGTAGGTAAGTTACGTCGGACGGCTGAAGCCATGTTTTTAGGCGTATCTTGCTTTCTGAATTGGCGTAAAGATGCGACGGCGCACATTTGAAATTACGGCGGAGTATCAGGAGATACACCGGTGTACATTCTTTCTAAATCTGGCCCATACTGTATATTATGTTTACTGTTTACTCTGCCAAATAATTTTTTTTCACCCTTTTTTGAGCCTCTGGCTCTAGTCAAAAAATCCCCTATGAATACCATGCACCTCTTATGTAGATTAGAGGGCCTGACACATGGATAGAGGGGAGCAGCGCCCCTGCGCCTGGCATTATGGACCATCACTGCTCAAGAACCAGGAAAAAGTGTGTTACCTGCCTTTCTAAGCAGTGTGGCAAATATACAGTGGGTACAGAAAGTATTCAGACCCCCTTAAATTTTTCACTCTTTGTTATACTGCAGCCATTTGATAAAATCATTTAAGTACATTTTTTCCTCATTAATGTGCACCCAGCACCCCATATTGACAGAAAAACACAGAATTGTTGAAATTTTAGCAGATTAAAAAAAAAAAGAAAAACTGAAATATCACATGGTCCTAAGTATTCAGACCCTTTGCTGTGACACCCATATATTTAACTTAGGTGCTGTCCATTTCTTCTGCTCATCCTTGAGATGGTTCTACACCTTCATTTGAGTCCAGCTGTGTTTGATTATACTGTTTGGACTTGATTAGGAAAGCCACACACCCATCTATATAAGAACTTACAGCTCACAGTGCATGTCAAAGCAAATGAGAATCATGAGGTCAAAAGAAACTACCTGATAAGCTCAGAGACAGAATTGTGGCAAGGCACAGATCTGGCCAAGGTTAGGAAAAAAAATTCTGCTGCACTTAAGGTTCCTAAAAGCACACTGGCCTCCATAATCCTTAAATGGAAGACGTTTGGGACGACCAGAACCCTTCCTTGAGCTGGCCGTCCAGCCAAACTGAGCTATCAGGGGAGAAGAGCATTGGTGAGAGAGGTTAAGAAGAACCCAAAGATCACTGTGGCTGAGCTCCAGAGATGCAGTCGGGAGATGGGAGAAAGTTGTAGAAAGTCAACCATTACTTCAGCCCTCCACCAGTCTGGGCTGAATGGAGTTTGCTAAAAAAAAAAACACCTGAAGGACTCCATGATGGTGAGAAATAAGATTCTCTGGTCTGATGAGACCAAGATAGAACTTTTGGCCTTAATTCTAAGCGGTATGTGTGGAGAAAACCAGGCACTGCTCATCCCCTGTCCAATACAATCCCAACAGTGAAGCATGGTGGTGGCAGCATCATGTTGTGAAGGTGTTTTTCAGCTGCAGGGACAGGACAAGGGAAAGATTAATGCAGCCAAGTACAGGGATATCCTGGATGAAAACCTTCTCCAGAGTGCTCAGGACCTCAGACTTGGCCAAAGGTTTACCTTCCAACAAGACAATGACCCTAAGCACACATCTAAAATAACAAAGGAGTGGCTTCACAACAACTCCGTGACTGTTCTTGAATGGCCCAGCCAGAGCCCTGACTTAAATCCAATTGAGCACCTCTAGAGAGACCTAAAATGGCTGTCCACCAACATTTACCATCCAACCTGACAGAACTGGAGAGGATCTGCAAGGAGGAATGGCAGAGGATCCCCAAATCCAGGAGTGAAAAACTTGTTGCATCTTTCCCAAAAAGACTCATGGTTGTATTAGATCAAAAGGGGGCTTCTACTAAATACAGAGCAAAGGGTCTAAATACTGAGGACTGTGTGATATTTCAGTTTTTCTTCTTTAATAAATCTGCAAAAATGTCAACAATTCTGTGTTTTTCTGTCAATATGGGGCGCTGTGTGTAAGAACTTAAATGATTTTAGCAAATGGCTGCAATATAACAAAGAGTGAAAAATTTAAGGGGATCTGAATACTTTCCGTACCCACTGTATGTAACTCACAAGAATAGCTACATAATATTAAAAATATATATTTCAGCTGTGTGTTTAACAGTTTTGCTGACATTTTGCTAAAAAGTGTAAAGGGGAAAAAAAGGAGATACAAACTTTAAAAAGCAAAATTCATGAATTTTGTTATTAAAAGAAAACAGCAACATATAAAAGGAGGAATGTGAGTTTTCTACAGTTTTGTCAGTAAAATAGGTTCTCTGTCTTCACATCATTCAGTCAATGTGGTCCTGGATCCCTCTTTTCCCAGACATTCGCTGATCAGATATTTGGAATCTTTAACTGGACGATCCCACTTGCCGTGGCTCTGTCATGCTTCGGGGGTCTGAACGCTTCTATTCTTGCTGCTTCCAGGTAACAGAATTCGTTACTAACCTGTCTCTGTAACTACTACACAAAAACAAGTTTTTTTTATTTTGATGCTTCTGTTGTCATCTATTTGTCATGCTCATTACTTTTACCTGAAAACACACCTTACAGGTCAAACCAAACATTAGTTACAGGTGTAGACATTCCGTGTAAATTACAACGTAGTTGCCTGCACCCAAATAGTATTGTGGAACCATCAATCTAGCCCAAGGCCTTGTTTACACTATCAGCGGTGACCTGCGTTTTTCTGTACTGGATAAACACAGATCATCGCTAGGGCACCCAGAAAACAACAGTTTATGTGTCCCATTTACACTGCAATACTGGTGTGATGTGTGATGTAATAAGCTGCAGCAGGGCCGCCATCAGGGGGGTACAGGCAGTACACCTGTGAGGCCTCGTACACACGATCGGACATATCCGATGAAAACGGTCCGCGGACCATTTCCATCGGATATGTCCGATCTGGAGTTTGATCCGATGGCGTGTACACACCATCGGATCAAATTCCCCGCCGGCGGACGGCGCGGTGACGTGTCGGTGACGCGGCGGTATCGTTGACGCCGCCACGTCACGCACCAGGAAGTAAATACTTCCGCGCGCATGCGTCGGATCCATTCACAGGATACGACGCATGTGTGGGAGGATATGTCCGCTGGTTTACCGTACTAACCAGCGGACATATCCGACGGACAGGTTTGTAGCGGACAAATCTGTCCACTAGCCCATACACACGAGCGGAGATGTCTGCTGAAACGGTTCATCGGACCGTTTTCAGCGGACATATCCCCTCGTGTGTATGAGGCCTAAGGGGCCCAGAGGTCCCCAGGGGCCCAGATGGCAAGCCCCCTTTTTTTATATATATATATTTTATTAAAGTGCCCAGAGGTCCCCAGGGCCCCATGTGGCAACCCCCCCTTTTTTTATAAATGTTTATTTTTTATATATATATATATTTTTTTAATTAAAGGGCCCAGAGGTCCTCAGGGCCCGGATGGCAACCCCCTTTATATATATATATATATATATATATATATATATATATATATATTAAAGGGCCTGGAGGTCCCCAGGGCCCCATATGCCAACCCCCCTTTTTTTTTATAAATGTTTATTTTTTTGTATATATTTTTTTTTCAATTAAAGGGCCCAGAGGTCCTCTTTGCCCCCGGATGGCAACCCCCCTTTTTATATAATTTTTATTTATTTATATATATAATATATATATATACAAATATTTTTTTTCTTTTTTTTATATATATATATATATTTTTTTTTTTTTGTTAAAGGGCCCAGAGATCCCCAGGGGCCTGGAAGGTCCCCAGATGGCAACCCCCTTATATATATATATATATATATATATATATATATTAAAGGGCCCCTTTTTTTTATAAATGTTTATTTTTATATATATATTTTTTTTTCAATTAAAGGGCCCAGAGGTCCTCTTTGCCCCCGGATGGCAACCCCCCTTTTTTATTTATTTTTTATAAAAAAAAAAAGATTTTTTTTTATCTATTCTTTAATTTATTTTTTTTATTAAAGGGCCCAGAGGTTTCTTTTTTTTCTTTTTATTAAAAGGCCAAGAGGTCCCCAGGGCCCCAGATGTCAACCCACCCTTTTTATATATATATTTATATATTTTTGCAAAAGCCCCCCTCCCCTCCCCCGATTCTCAATCAATTAGCATTTCAATTTCAGTGACATTAAATAAAGTTAGGATAAAAAGAAAACATGCTGCGTGATGCGCAGACACCTCATTGCCCTTGCCAGAGCTATGTGAGCTAGTACGAACCTAAATAACAAGAGAATAAATAACACTGACCAAAGATTTTACACCGCAGCACCCATACTAATGCAGGTAGGTGTAAATGTGCCCATAGAGTTTCCCTTTGTCTTTCATACTAAACTGCATTGCATAAACATGAGCCAGGCATAAAAGAAAGAATAGGATTTCTACTTGACATGCATTTCCATTCAGCAGAGTGCAAGTGTTTTACTGAATCAAAGCAAACACGTGTAAATAGGCCATGAGAAAAGAATAGAATGTAGGTGAAAATGTAACCAGTGAATCTTCACAAATAAGAAATAATTGGTCCGAGGGCTGGTTCACACTAGATGCAGTCCAGTGCATTTTTATTCTGCATCAAAAACACATGGACAGTGTTGAACCACTTAATGACCTCAAACCCCCCCCCCCCCAAATGACCAGGCCATTTTTATGCGATACGGCACTGCGTCACTTTAAATGACAATTGCGCGACGACGTACCCAAACAAAATAAATTGCGCTATAAACAAAAAAAAAAACTTTTGGGAAAAAAACAAACAATATTTTTTACTTTTTTTCTAAAAATATATCCCCAAAAAATCTAAAAAACACATTTCTTCATCAGTTTAGGCCAATATGTACTCTGCTACATATTTTTGGTAAAAAGTGTATATTGATTGATTTGCTCAAAAGTTATAGCATCTACAAAATAGGAGATGGATTTATGGCATTATTATTATTATTTTACTAGTAATGGCGGCGACCAGCGATTTTTTTTAGCGGAAGTTTGGACACCTAACTGACATTTTCGACCCTTTTTTGGAAACCAGTGACATTATTACAGTAATCAGTGCTTAAAATATGCACTGTTATTTTACTAATGACACTGGCAGGGAACGGGTTAACACTAGGGATGCTCAAGGGGTTAAATGTGTTCCCTCAGTGTGTTTACAAACTGTATGGGAGACTGTGTGACTGGGGAAATACACAAATCCATCTTCCTGCATAGCAGAAACACAGGATCTGTATGATCTCCCCTGTCAGAACGGAGATTTGCCTTGTTTTTACCGGCAGATCCCCGTTCTGTCACTGCGGGGGAATGATCGCCGGTGGCTGTCAGACATCGAGTCCACCCCACCCGCTCATTGGCTCCCCCGCTGGCCAGTGGGCGCACACCATTTTTAATGGGAACCAGCCACCTTGCTGCAGTACAACTGTGCAGTGCATTCCAGGCAGTACAGTAACTAAAAGTAGAATTTACTGATTTTTTCTGTATAAAAGCATCTGGAACGTGGAAAAGCGCATCAAAACCACACAGGTATCCATCAAAAATGCATGTCCTTAACCCCTTGGCACCAGCTGCATGAAAATACCTGTATGTGGCCTCTCTGGGTGGACCTTGGCCAAAAGAGATCGCTCATGGTGCACGCTCCCAGCACAGTTACGGCTCACTGCATGTAAATGGGAGCTTTCTGATCCTGTGATCGCCATGCCAATCATGATGGGTGGTCACATAATCTTAAACCCCACCCTGCCTCCCAGTAGACGCCGGTGTGATTAGGTTAATTGAGATAAAGAAAAAAAAGGGGGGGGGGCACCTTAACACAATAATACCGCCCAAAATGCATCAACTGTGCATGCAAAAATACATCCAGAACACAGACATTGTGGTGTGAACCAGCCCCGAATGATGCTGCAGAGAAAGTGTCTGCCTTCTATGTGAGTGAGAGAAACACAAATAAATCATGTGCTTGTATTTGCCAGTGAAATATTTCAAATCAATGTAGGGTGTATTTGACATTTTGCTGAAATACTTTTCCAAGAAGACAGATGATATGCCCTGGGCAAAGTGGTTGTAAACATAACAACTCCTTATTTTCGCTATTTCAGTCTAGTAAATATACGATTGAAAGCATTTGGTTATTACTGTTTAATAAGTGCAAAAAGTACCTGATGACCTTATCAAAAATTCAGTGCCATCTTGTGTCTTGTACAAGCTGTAAAGTAACCTCAAGCATTGTGGCCAGTTCATCTTTGTAGACTACAGAACACCTGCAGGTGAAGATGTCCTGCAAGGACAGTCAGGGCCTTGCAGCCCATAAGGCCAAAGGAATTGGCTACCTCAGGCAGCACTCGTGAGGGCACAAAGAAGGGCAGCACCAACGCCAGGTACCCAGTTCATACTGGACGCTCCATTAGTGCATGTTCAGCCTCTGGCAATACAACGGGTGGTGGGTGCTGTATTCCTTTCTCCTGCAGATACGAATAGAAGTAACAGTGCACCTTTCAGTTATATAGTTCAGCTGTTTGCACTGTTTATTATTTCACTGCTATTTTACTTTTAGGTTCTACATTTACCCCTATATCTGTTAGGAATTTGCAAATATTGATTCTCTGTAAGTCGCCTTTCTACCTGTTAGTACAGACTTAGATGGTTATTACAATACAATACAGTGTCATTGGTTGTTATGGTGCAGACAGCATCCTAAACCATAACAACCAACAATACTGTGCAGCCCTGCCACCTGCATGCTAGCAACCAATGACACTGTGCAACCTGGGCCACTAGCATCTTAGCAACCAATGACACTGTGCAACCTGGGCCACTAGCATCTTAGCAACTAATGACACTGTGCAGCCTGAGCCACCAGCATCCTAGCAACCAATGACACTGTGCAGCCTAGGCCACCGGCATCCTAGCAACTAATGACACTGTGCAGCCTAGGCCACAAGCATCCTAGCAACCAATGACACTGTGCAGCCTGGGCCACTAGAATCCTAGCAACCAATGACACCGTGCAGCCTAGGCCACCAGCATCCTAGCAACTAATGACACTGTGCAGCCTGGGCCACCAGCATCCTAGCAACCAATGACACTGTGCAGCCCGGGCCACCAGCATCCTAGCAACCAATGCCACTGTGTGTTTCAGGCTGCCAGCATCCTAGCAACCAGTGCTGTTGTATATCAAAAAATTGCAGCATACACCCCCAGTATGTCCCTGACGGGGGTGGAAGGTGTCCTGTTGTCTCAACACACTTGTCTCATGCTTGTAGGGTGATAATGCTGCTTCTCCATAGATATAGTGCAGTGAATGAACGTTGTCACACTAGGACAGGAAGTATGCTACTAGCTAAATCACCAGGTAAAAAAACAGAAAAAAAATAAAATAATGCAGCACCTCATTTAAACTGCCAATATGTAAGTTTTTTTTTTAAATATAGCTACACATTATTGTGTCTTATGTTTCAGGCTCTTTTTTGTGGGATCCCGAGAAGGACACCTTCCTGACGCTCTCAGTATGATCCACGTGGAGCGATTCACGCCCATCCCCGCCTTGCTGTTTAATGTAGGCGCTCTCTACGCAATTTCATCTTGTGATCACTGTGATAACTCAGACAGGACTATACCAGTTTTGAAATCAACAGCAACCTCAGCATAGGCGTTAAACCAATGGTTTGGGAAAGTGCTGATTAATGAATAATATATTTTGAAAGAGTCGATAAAAAAAGGAAGCTGTGATGTATATGGAACTGTCAGCTGGAGGAAGTGTGACTGGCCATTTGCTGTCACAAAGCTAAATGGGAAGGCGTGTAACATAGGGTGACCAGACATCCCCAGTTTCAGGGGACAGTCCCCGGATTGAGGACTCTGTCCCCGGACCAGGTCTGTCCCCGGTTTTGTCCCCAGATTGGATTTGAATAGGGGTTGGGGCAATTTCAAAGACAGGCAGTGCAGAATAAAAATAAAAATAAATCTGGAACCCCCCCCGCTCCGCCACTCCTACTAGCTTAGGGGGTTGTATTTTTTTCCATGATCTGTTCCCCTTGCTGATGATCATTAGTGTTGCTCACGAATATTCGAATTGCGAATATTCGCTACGAATATTGCATATTCGAGTATTCGCGAATATCGCGAATATCGCGGCGAATATTCGCTATTTCGAATATTCGAATGTTTTAATTTTTTTTTTGGAACAGATCACATCCTAGAGATCCCCATCGACGTCTAAAAGCATTGCTGGTATGATTAGAGACCTTGGGCCGAGTAGCTGCAGCGCTCATTTTATATTGCCGAAAAATCGCAATGCGATTATTCGGCAAATAGCGATATCGCGCGATTATTTTATATTGTAATATATCACGAATATTCTGAGCCAATCAGAGTACTCCATTCCGCATTTCTCGAAATTTCGAAATTATTTTGTATTGTAATATATCACGAATATTCTGAGCCAATCAGAGTGCTCCATTCCGCATTTCTCGAATATTCGCAATTATTGTGTATTGTAATATATCACGAATATTCTGAGCCAATCAGAGTGCTCCTTCCGCATTTGCCGAATATTCGCAATTATTGTGTATTGTAATATATCACGAATATTCTGAGCCAATCAGAGTGCTCCATTCCGCATTTCTCGAATATTCGCAATTATTGTGTATTGTAATATATCACGAATATTCTGAGCCAATCAGAGTGCTCCATTCCGCATTTCTCGAATATTCGCAATTATTGTGTATTGTAATATATCACGAATATTCTGAGCCAATCAGAGTGCTCCATTCCGCATTTCTCGAATATTCGCAATTATTGTGTATTGTAATATATCACGAATATTCTGAGCCAATCAGAGTGCTCCTTCCGCATTTGCCGAATATTCGCAATTATTGTGTATTGTAATATATCACGAATATTCTGAGCCAATCAGAGTGCTCCTTCCGCATTTATCGAATATTCGCAATTATTTTATATTGTAATATATCACGAATATTCTGTGCCAATCAGAGTGCTCCATTCCGCATTTCTCGAATATTCGCAATTCGCATGCGCAATTCGCAATCGCAATTCGCATTCGCGATAGCGAAAATTCGCAATCATTTCATTTCGAAAATATATCACGAATATTCGTATTTAGCGAATATCTGTCGAATATTCGACTATATATTCGAGATATATCGCGAATACGAATATGGCATATTCTGCTCAACACTAATGATCATGTGCTGGTCGGAGTGGAGGGAATATTTCTTCAGTTTCGGCGGGTGCATGTCCATTCAGCTTCGCTCGCATGTTCTTCTGCCTTGGCCCAAGTCCCAGCCAGCCACCTGCCTGCTTATCTCCTTGCCTTCCCTGGTGGAGTGATCTTCCTCCACTCCCCACCCAGTAGTAGCCGGGGCCTGGAGAGTAAGACTTGACAGGCTGCGAGGTGGGCGGCGGCGACGGGCAGAGAGTCGCTGATTGCCGCCATCTCTAGTAAAAAAAAATATGTCCCCGGATTTCATTTTAAAAATCTGGTCACCTTAGTGTAACACGAAAGGCACCCATATAGAATCGATACAACAGCTGGATGGTTATTGGATTCAGTCAGCTCTGGGACTCAGGAAGTCCAAACTTTATAAAAATGGAAATGGTGCTAAAACAACCACAATGACTACCTAGAAAAGTTAGTTTTTTCATGTATGTTGGTCATTTTTATGGCCTTACAGCAGTAGATTTAGAAAAGATGATTCTGTTCAGCAAGTCTTGCATTTCACACACCTGCCACATTGTCCAGTCAGGAAGATGACTTGACTGTTTCTGGGTCATCTTCCTTCTCCTTGGACAGTGGTGATGATATAGATTCAGAGCCCAATGAGCAGGCAGAGGCTAAGAGGGGACACTTCATGCTTCAAAGCTCAAATAGGCCATGTACTGTAGGTGTCTGCTGAGTGCTGATTGACTATGCAGTGTGAATGCAGCCTTATGCCTCATACACACGACCGGTTTTCCAGTCGGCAAAACTGCCATGACAGCTTTTGGCCGGGAATGTGTATGCTCCATCGCAGTTTTCTAGACCGGAAAACCGCCGGCAATCCCGGTGGGAAAAATTAGAACATGTTTTATTTTTTCACGCCGTTTTTTAACCTGGCAGTTTTCCTATGGGAAACACTGCGATGGAGCATACACAGGGCCGGGGTTCCCGACCCGGCCGTGTGTAGGGGAAAAAAGCTACCGAGTAGGTTCTTGATTTTCTCCTCGGTTTTCTCTTGGTGTCTTTAAAACTTGTCAGAAGTGATTCATGCTGATAGCAGAGACAGAAATTACACTCAATGCTTTTAATTGAGACAACTACACACTATAAAAGGATAGGCTTTCTTCATATTTCAAGGTTTACAAGTGTTCCTTGTGCTAGTGGCTGCTCTCTTTTGAAAGCAGTACATATAATATGGGTATATATGTATGGGGCTCCCATCCCTACAGCTACCCCCACAGCTTTTATATCTCAGTGGTGCGGGGGTTAATGTGAGCCACTAGACCTGTCACTGGAACTTATTGAAAGTGCCAACTTTGCCCACCCTTTCTGCCCTCTCCTTTGGTCATAAGAGCAGTACTTGCAATGAAAAGCACTCTATGAATGGAGGAGGCAGGGCCGATCCGCCCTATAGGCTCACTATGCAAGCCGCTTAGGGCCCGCAAAGCTGCAGAGGGCCCCCTAAATTACTAGAGGCCCCGTCTGGTGAGAAGTAATTTTTGGCCCCTTTCAGCAACTCGCTGGCTGCATGTGAGAAGAGGTAAGAAGTCAGCACCCCCCCACTTCTCACTTTAATGTAAGATGTCATTTTCGGCAGCAACCCCCACCCATGCACTTCTTAACTTAAATGTCAGGATCGGCACTGCTGTATGTGATGTGGGCCCCAGGCAGAGCATTGTGTACTCATACTGTGGTACTAGACCTGACTCCTGCTGAGGCAATAGTAAAATTTGGGGGCCACAGGTCACCCTATCACCACTCTAGGTCTGTCCCTCTTATGTGGATCGGGCGCTATCCAAGGGGATTGGTGAAGAGTTATGGGTGATGGCATCACAGGTCAGATAGAGGGCCCCTTAGCAGAATTTTGCTTAGGGCCCCAGGGAGGTCAGGATCGGCCCTGGAGGAGGTGTACCTTTCACTTTTCTGCTCCCTCTACATTAATTTTCATTGTAAGAAGCAATAGTTCAGCTTTTATTTAATGAGGAAACAGAATGAGCGGGCATGGTCAACAGTTTTGACGAGCACCTGTGATAGGTCCAGTGGCTTTTATTAAATCATGCAGCACCAAAGATCACAGTTGCAGGGGTATGGGGGTGCAGAGGAATAAAGATTTCACCAAACCTAGAAGCCCCCAGCATAAGGAACATTTCTCATTCAATGTAAGTGCCATCCTTGTGAGTTAAAAAAAATATCTAAACTTAAACTTTAAAGATATGTTATGTTAAAGCGGATCTCCACCCTAAAGTGAAGATCCGCTGATCGGAACCCTCCCCCCCTCCGGTGTCACATTTGACACCTTTCAGGGGGGAGGGGGGTGCAGATACCTGTCTAAAGACAGGTATCCGCACCCACTTCCGGCCCGCAGTCTCGGGCAAAAGACGGGCTTTTCCCGTTGCGTGCTGGGAACTCTCAGCTCCCAGCACACAGCGGGAGCCAATCGCGGGCGCAGCGCAACTCGCGCATGCGCCGTAGGGAACCGGGCAGTGAAGCCGGAGCGCTTCACTTCCTGGTTCCCTCGCCGTGGATGGAGGGGGGAGCAGCAGGGTGACGAGCGATCGCTCATCCTCTGCTGCGGACGCCGCTGGACTCCAGGACAGGTAAGTGTCCTAATATTAAAAGTCAGCAGCTGCAGTATTTGTTGCTGCTGGCTTTTAATATTTATTTATGGTGAACCATCCGCTTTAAGAACACTAAAAATTGCTGATAGGTACTGTATAAAGTAAAGGGAATCAGACATGCCTTCAAATGCATATAGCAGCTTCCATTATCTTTTACATTGCACAAATACTGATCTGATTGGGCAGAGCTTTGTCATTATACTAATAGGCCAATAGGAATGTGTGAAGGTGATGCTTAGCAGAAAATACTGACACCACCAGGAAGTGTCAGAGCTTTGCCTGATCAGACCAATCTAGCATTATGGAAAAGCAAAGGACACTGAAATCTGCTGCACGCGTGTTCAGACATCTTTGAGTACCTACACACAGCTCATATCTGTCAGCAGCTTTCATTATTCTTAAAGTGATAGAGTCTATTTAATAAAGATGCAACTGCTAAGCAAAAAACAAATTGTTTGACTGCTCATGCTAACCACGGTCTGTCTACAGGGTGCAATGGCTCTGGTGTACCTGTGTGTTGAGGACATCTTCCAGCTCATCAATTATTACAGCTTTAGCTATTGGTTGTTTGTGGGTCTCTCTATCGCTGGACAACTGTATTTGCGCTGGAAGGAGCCGGACAGGCCTCGACCACTCAAGGTTATTATTTTACATTAATTTTGTTTTGTCTCTTTGGTGTCTTTCCTTGCTTCTTGCATTTTTACTGTTTGACACCTTTTTGTGATTTGGTTGTCCTGATGTTAAATTAATATTAAACCCTCAATATTTTTTTTAGCTTACCACATTGAGTACAATAAAATAAACATTCCCCAGTGAACTAATTGTTCAAATTCTTACCCAAGTACTTGACAAGATTTGGCAATGGACATTGCAGTATACAGCCAATCTGTTAGCTTTGAGAAGGGAGGGGGAGGAGGCAAGAGGAGCAGGGGAGTGATTTGCCATCCTAGGCTATGGGACTGTGGGTTTCTATTGATGCATACAGTGTAGAGAGATACAACTCTAGTCCCTGCATGCAAGGTTGGCTCCATAGGATGCTGCAAGAGAAAGGAGCCAACCTGAAACAAACCTAGGGAAGTAATCGTAATACCAGCTTAAACAGGAACATAGGCAAGGGTTAAAATATAAAGACGTTGCATTAAATTAGCTGCTGAATGTGCTTTAAAAGCTGAACGTTTAAAATCCCTTTAAAAGAGAAGTTCAGGAATTGAAAAAACAATTTTCTCACCTAAGTGAATGCTGCATCTGTCCCTGGCCACCTCCAAGACCGAGAACTGAACATTTAAAGACCACTGATCACTCAATTCTCTTTTTCAGTGAGCAGAGAGCCGGTAACTGTCAGTCACCAGCTCTCTTTTCTGCTCCTCCAGCACTCACTGGAGTGCGAGCTTGTGGAGCGGCTCTCTGAGAGGTTGAGCCAGCTGCTGATCCAGGCATCTGAATGGATCCCGACATTAAATTCAGTATAGATCCGGAGCTTGGACCGGCTGAGTGACGTCAGCCGACAGCAGACTTTAATCCGCTGACAGCTAAAAGGGGTCACAGGAGTGCAGAATGAAGTGTACTCCTGTTAGCCACAGGAGATGTAGAGCCAAAATAGCTTTGACCCTAGTTCTCTTTTAACCTGTTATAAGTGATTGCTTTAAAAAAAACTAAAACAGTGGAACTTATGTAAAAAATTTGGGGGGAACTAAAAATAAGGATAGTTACCTTTTGTCAGATAACTACGTTTTCACCTTTTATTATTTTTCTGCACCCCCACATCCTAGGTGGGGGTCATACACCTTTTCTGTGGGTCCCGGGCCCACACTTTCGTCCTTCTCACCTAGGGTTAACTCTAAAAACCATTGATCCTAGTCTTAACTATCTGCCTTAGACAATAGCTTACAATATCATATTTGTTTGTTTTTCCCTTTTAGCTCAGTCTGATATTTCCAGTGATATTTTGCCTTTGCACTGTGTTCCTGGTTGCCGTGCCGCTGTATAGTGACCTTATCAACTCTCTGATCGGAATAGCCATAGCTCTCTCTGGAGTTCCAGTCTATTTCCTAATTGTACGGGTCCCCGAACACAAGAAACCAAACTGCCTAAGGCGGGTAGCAGGTATGAACATTGTGTATTTCCTTAAATTACCTTAGAAAGAAAAACACAATTCAGTGCACTAACAGTCTTTTTTGTGTTTGGTTTGTCTCTTTTCCTGTAGCCGCTGTCACTCGCTATACCCAAATTTTGTGCTTCTCTGTCATCACTGAGATGGATTTGGAGGAAGAAGAAAAACTGGACCCAAAATCCGAATGAGAGACACAGCCAATAACTTGGATCTGCTTTGACTTTTGGAATACTCCTCGCCGCATAATTTATTTCTTAGTGGATGGACAGATTTTTTTATGGCTTTAGCATTAGGGTGGCTGCAGGGCAGTGCTCTGGCTAGAAGCTGGCTTAATGATTCTCTCTGGCAGGGGAAGTGTTAATAATTGTCTCACATTTACAAATGCCTTTCCCTAACTTGGGATGTTAATTCCATAGATGCTTGAGGGGGCAGCGGTCATGGGTGGCGTGATGCAATGCTGGCCCTTGCATGTACAGTTTTAAATCTGGGAAAGTACAGCTGTCCTATTCAGGTCAATCAGGCAAACAGAGACTCCCATGATCATGGTGTGCCTTACATGACTGAGCGATTTGGCACTGTCTGGAAAAATATAACTGGCGTTCGCTGTGCCTCTTTACAGAACTGATACAATTTTAATAAAACTTGGAAGACCAAAATGACAATGCAGTCATGATGTGTAGAAAATGTACTTTTGGTGAACAAACACACACTGACATTTATTAATCAGACAAGATTACTTTATTGTTAAGTTTCTAGTGTGAGCAACACCCCGTGTAACGCAAACGCCATTTGGTAATTCAGCTATACTTAGAATCATCACACCCAAGCAGTGCCTGAGAAAATAGGATGGCCTGATATAATGGTTAAATTAAACCTGTCATAACAGAAACAATGTTAAAATCTACAACTAAATATGTTAGTTCACGATCCACCTAGTCAGATCATTACCTTTAACTGATACTGATATTATTATTATACAGGATTTATATAGCGCCAACAATTTACGCAGCGCTTTGCAGGCCCAGACTGGCCATAGGGCATACCGGGCATTGGAATGCCCTATGGCGCGGACTGCCTATAGGGCATACTGGCGGCCCATGGAGGATCGTGGCGGCCCGCGGGCCGCATGTCACGTCTCCCCTCAGTGTAACATGCAGGGGGTCCAGAACTGTTAGGGGGGTGTCTGTGTAACAAACTGTGGGGGGCTGTGTAATGTAAAGGGGTCCAGAGGTGCGGTGCTATGTAATGTAAAGGGGTCCAGAGGTGCGGGGCTATGTAATATAAAGGGCAGGGTGCTGTGTAATGTAAAGGGGTCCAGAGGAGCAGGGTGCTGTGTAATGTAAAAGGGTCCAGAGCTGCAAGGTGCTGTGTAATGTAAAGGGGTCCAGAGGTGCAGGGTGCTGTGTAATGTAAAGAGGTCCAGAGGTGCAGGGTGCTGTGTAATGTAAAGGAGTCCAGAGGTGCAGGGTGCTGTGTAATGTAAAGGGGCCCAGAGGTGCGGTGCTATGCAATGTAAAGGGGTCCAGGGTGCTGTGTAATGTAAAGGCCCGGGCTGCTTAGTCTAAAATGCCTGGGCCTATTTTAAATGTCCGGGCCTGGTGCTTTGCAATGTAGAGGGGGGACAGTACAATTACAATACAGTTAAATACAAAAAAATAGGAGGGCCTTGGTCATGGAGCTTACAATCTAAAGGGACGGGGAGGTGGTACAAAAGGTAATATCTGCAGGGGATGATACAGGTGACTCGGTAGAGTTCTTAGGTGGAGGTGGGGTAGGCTTCCTTGAGTTTTCAGGGATAGGGGCTGTCTGGACATACTGGGGCATGGAGTTTCAGAGTATGAGAGAGGCTCTGGAGAAGTACTTGAGGTGAGGATGGGATGAGGTACAAAGAGAGCTAGAGAGCAGAAGGTCTTGGGAGGAGTGGAGAGGACTATTTGGGTGATATCTGCAGATGAGGTTGGTGATGTATCATGTAGCTGGAGGCAATGTTGTGGATGGCTTAGTATGTTGTGATTAATATTTAGAATTTTATACAATGGGGAAGGGGAAGCCAGTGAAGGGATTGTCAGAGAGGAGCAGCAGTCATGGATCAGTTAGTAAGGTGTATTAGTCTAGCAGCTGCATTTATAATAGACTGAAGGGGGAATAGCCTGCCCAAAGGTAGGCCAGTAAGGAGAGAGTTGCAGTAGTCAAGGTGGGAAATAACCAAAATAAGTTGTTTTGTGGTGGCTTTAGTCAGGGAGGGGCGAATTCTGGAAATGTTGTGGAAATAAAGGTGTAGATTTAGCCAGTGCTTGTATGTGTGGGCTGTAGGAGAGGTCAGAGTCTAAGATCACACCAAGCACCTTGGTGTGTGTGTGTGTGTGGAGGTCCAATGGTTGTGCCGTTGATCTCAATGATAAAGTCACAGGAAGGATATCGGGGAGGATAAAATATTACAAGCTCAGAAAGATTGAGTTTGAGGAAGTGGAGGCGATCAGTTGAGGAGTCCAGAGATAGATCTGGGTGTTGTCAGCATAGAGGTGTTATTAGAAGCCATTGGAGATTATCAACTGACCCAGGGAAGAGGTAAAGAATAGGAGGGGCCCAAGGACGGAGCCTTGGGGTATCCCAACAGAAAGAGGAAGAGAAGCGGAGGAGATTGTGCTGTATGTGACACTGAAAGTGTGCTAAAATTGTTGGAGAACAGGAAAGTGCAGAATCACAGAGGCCAATGGAGTGGAGTTTAGTGAGGAGGAGTGGGTGATGTTGAAGGCAGCAGAAAGGTCCAAGAGTATGAGAATTAGGCAGTTACTAGGTCATTGGTGAGTTTTAGTAGGGCAGTTTCAGTGGAATGTTGTGGGTCAGAGGTGCTCAACCTTTTGAAGAGCGAGGGCCACTTAAGCAACTTGGTAACCAGTCACGTGTTACAATGAACAGAGCACACGGATGACATGTCCAAGTCCACTCTGCATATGCAGAGCTGACTCAGACACAACCGCTCTACTCTATGGGCCCTCCGATCCAAACTACCCAGATGGAAGGGGACGGATTCCCCCTTTTTTGTAGCGGATCGGATTGGAGGTAGGTGGGTGTAATTGGTCACACGTCCATTTACATCTGTGGTCCAACGGAGGGTCTGATTAAGTCGGACCAATCGTTTTAAAAGCAGCCTAAGACTGCCTTCACACTGACGTGCTGTGGTTTACCCACACCGAGGGTGCAGCGCAGTGCACCTGTGGCTTAGCTGCACTTTGCCATAGACTTCTATTCTATCCTGCAGGGGTGGTGCACTTTCTGAAGTGCACCAAACCCCAGGTAATACCAGAAGTCTATGGCTCAGTGCAGGTAACCTGCAGGTGTTCGGCGCTGTACCTACGGATCTGTTTGAAAGCAGCCAAGTAACCACTTCAGAACAGATATGCCCATATATACACTTTGATTTTAGTAATAAGCCTACCTTTAATAACAGTCTTCTATTCAGGTATCGTCAGCTGTTGCTGTCCCAGGCAGAGAGCATTTGGTATCACCCTGCCTGTGACAGGAGTGCGGCTGTGCTCATTCACCCACAATCTGGGCTTGCCAACCCGCCATCCCAGAGCAGGAGGTTGTGGGCCACTGATTGGGCACCCCTGTTGCAGGTGGAAGCTGGACTGTAGGAGATTCGAAAAGGTTGTTGTCAGTGAGGTAGGAACTCAGTTGTGAACAAGGCGAGGCAAACTGGAGAAGGGAGGTTTTTAACCACTTAATACCCGGACCAATATGCTGCCAAATGACCCAAAGGGGTTTTTGCGATTCGGCACTGCGTCGCTTTAACAGACAATTGCGCGGTCGTGCGACGTGGCTCCCAAACAAAATTTGCGTCTTTTTCTTCCCACAAATAGAGCTTTCTTTTGGTGGTATTTGATCGCCTCTGCGATTTTTTTTTTTGCGCTATTTACAAAAATAGAGCGACATTTTTGAAAAAATAAAAATATTTTTTACTTTTTGTTATAAGAAAAATCAATAAACTAAATTTTAGTCATACATTTAGGCCAACATTTATTTAGCCACATGTCTTTAGTAAAAAAAAAAAATCGCAATAAAAAAAAAATTTGCTACCTAGCGGAAACAGCGACACTAATACAGCGATCAGAAAAATGATCGCTTAGTGATGCTGGCAATAGGGAGTGAAAGGGTTAACTAGGGCAGTGATCAGGGGGTTAAAACTTTATTAGGGGGGGTACGGGGGCTACCCTGTACCTAACACTAACTGACTGTCACACTGACACTAAATACAGTAATCATACATGTATGATTACTGCATTCAGTGACACTGTGACAGGGGGAGGTGGGGGGGGGCGATCGCGGGGGTTAAATGTGTTTATGTGTCTGTGTGTAAGTGTACTGTTGGTGCAGGACTTACTTGTGTTGTGATCTCTCCTCAGCGGTGGTTGAAAAAAACGCCGAGGGAGAGATCAGATCGCTTCCTCCTTCCTGTGTTTACACAGGAGGAGGAAGTGACAGTGACAGGGCGGGCGGGCGCATTGGCTGGGAGCGATCCGGAGGGGGACGGATATGGTCGGCATCAATACATAATGCGTGGCATTTAAACAAGGCTCAATTGGTACTAAGGGGCCCAAAGTGTGCCAAGAAAATATCCTCCACACCACTACACCACCACCACCTTGAACTGTTGATACAAGGCAGAATAGATCAATGAATAGATCAATGCTTTTGTGTTTTTTATGCCAAATTCTGACCCTACTATCTGAATGTCGCAGCTGAAATTGATACTCATCAGACCAGGCAACGTTTTGCCAATCTTTTATTGTCCAATTTTGGTGAGGCTGTGTGAATTGTAGCCTTGGTTTCCTGTTCTTAGCTGACAGGAGTGGCACCTGGTGTGGTCTTCTGTTGCTGTAGCTCATCTGCTTCAAGGTTTGATGTGTTGTGCCTTCAGAGATGGTATTCTGCATACCTTGGTTGTAACCAGTGGTAATTTAAGTTAGTGTTGCCTTGCTATCATCTCAAATCAGTCTGCCCATTCTCCTCTGACCTCAACATCAACAAGTCATTTTCGTCCACACAACTGTCGCTCACTGGATATTATATTTTTTTTGTAGGTCTGGTTGTTAAAGACAGAAGCCTGAAAAAAACACACGCACATGCCTTTTTCATGTGCTCCTATTGAGATCTCTGGGCTTCAAAAATGCACTACACTGCACCAAAAGCAGGACCTTTTCAAAAATGGCACTGCACCATGTTGCATTGATGTAAATGGGCACCTTACAGTATAATGTGATTTCCATTGTCACAGACAAAGAAATTGCACTAGTGTGAAGAGGGTCCAAAGCTGGGTATACACGATATGAATATCATCCGGCTCAGCAGGAACCGGCCTATGTGTACAGCTGCCTGTCCGACAGAAGCCGAACCAGCATATGACAGGCAGCCACTTAGTGCTTGTAGCCAATCCCCCTGTCAGAATACAAAGGCACACTGGGGAAGATTGCAGCGCCAACATCACTTGTGTTGGTGCGGCGATCTGTCAGCTTTTTTTCTCGTTCACCCCTCTGGGTTGAATGAAAATAGCTGTGAGTGTGTACCCAGATAAAGTGCTTCAACCAATGAGGGAGCGACGCTGATTAGAGAAGTTCTGATTCAAAAGAGGTTGGTGGTAGAGAAGGATCTGTAGTGTTTTGGCCAGTGAGGGAGAAATGCTCATTGAGGAAATTGTCAGTTGCACCTCTGTGATCTTGCCACTGATGAGGCATCACCAGCAGCAGAATTGCCACTCTGACATCTTCCTAAAGAAACACAGACCTACTCTATCTACACCAACACACACATTGCAAGCTGACGCAGGTAAAAATCATATCAATACATTTTCCCCTCACTTCCTGTCCTAATCAACCTGTCATGCCCTGATACAAAGGGTGTTGCATTAACAGGAAATAGAGGGAAATAGCAGTGAAGACTCAGATAACAACCTGCAGAGAGGTTCCCCCCTCTACCTGTATTGAAGAGACAGTCCATCACTTCCTGTCCCAATGACTGCTGTACAAGAAATAAGGAACCATTTTCCCAGCGGTGATAAAACTGACAGAGGTTCATCTTCCAAAACTAGAACAACTAACAAGAAACAGTAAGGCCGCGTACACACGATAGGTTAGCCAGAGGACAACGGTCTGATGGACCATTTTCATCAATCAAAACCGATCGTGTGTGGGCCCCATCGGTTATTTAACCTTCGGTTTAAAAAAAAGCCAACTTGCTTTAAAATTTAACCGATGGACGCCTAACGATAGGTAAAAAACGATCGTTAGTAGGCACGACCATCGGTTAAAAATCCACGCATGCTCAGAATCAAGTCGACGCATGCTTGGAAGCATTGAACTTAATTTATTTTAGCACGTCGTGTTTTACGTCACCGCGTTCTAACACAATCGTTTTTTAACCGATGGTGTGTAGGCATTAGACCATCAGTCAGCTTCATCAGTTAACCGATGACAACGGATGGACTGATCGTGTGTACGAGGCTTAAGGGTCTTTTTTACATGGGCATCCAGTTTTTGGTAAAAAAAAAAAATGATCAAAAACGGATACGAATATACATTTTTACATCCGTTTTCATGTCTACTGACATCCGGTTTACAAAATTTTTTTTTTTTTTTAAAGTGACAAAACTGAACGCCCATGTTTTTGGATGAAATTTTTTTTTTATGTCAGCAGATTGGATGTAAGCGGATGTCCGTTCCGTTTTTTAAACGGAAGAAAAATAGTGTTTTCTTCTCTCTCAAAAAACTGAACTTAACGAAGGCGGATGTCAGCAGATGATTATCCGCTAACATCTGCTACCCCAGAGACATACATGTATACGGACATATGGAACGCCCGCGTGAAAGGACCCTAAAAAGAAATAGTAGTACACAGAGTTATACAGTACTGAAAAATAATTCCATGTGTTCAGCTCATTGGGTAGCATTAGATTTTGTTTACTGAAAAGGTAGCAGTAACCATACAGACATAGGGGCTGATTTACTAATGAATCTGCGCTGCGCCGGTACATGCCTTAATTAGTGCGCTGGATGAATCCCTAATTAGGCGCATGAACCGGCGGCAGCAGCAGCGCGATGTGATTGATAACTAAAGCCGCCGCCGAACTCCCTGTATAAGTCTATGGGGGAAATCTTAATAGTGAATTTTAAAGGCTAATCTGCAAGTTTTGTCCTAAAAAGTGTTTGGGGACCTCAGTCCTGCCCCAGGGGACATGTACCAATGCTTTTTTTATTTTTTAAAACGGCCGTTTTTTTCGGGAGCAGTGATTTTAATAATGCTAAAAGTGCAATAATAAAAGTGTAATTTTCCTTTAAATTTCGTACTATGGGGGTCTCTAATGTCAGCATGTGAAAAAGCGCATGTTTCCCGTGGTTAGAACTGTCTCTGCACAAAATGTCATTTTTCAAAGGAAAAAAAGCCATTTAAAACTGACTCGCGGCTATAATGAATTGTCGGCTCCCGGCAATTGCAGGAGAATTCATTCATTAAAAAAAGGAAAAAAAAAAGCGTGGGGGTCCCCCTAAATTCAATAACCAGACCCTTTAGGTCTGGTATGGATATTAAGGGGAACCCCGCCGTCAATTTAAAAAAAAAATGACGTGGGGTTCCCCCCAAATATCCATAACCAGACCCTTCGGGTCTGGTGTGGAATTTAAGGGGAACTCCACTCCAAATTAAAAAAAAAATGGCGTGGAGTCCCCCCTAAAATCCACACCAGACCCCTTATCCGAGCACGTTGACCTGGCCGGCCGCAGAAAAGAGGGGGGGACAGAGCGCGGCCCCCCCCCTCTCCTGAACCGCACCAGGCCACATGCCCTCAACATTGGGAGGGTGTTTTGGGGTGCCCCCCAAAACACCTTGTCCCCATGTTGATGAGGACAAGGGTCTCTTCCCCACAACCCTTGCCCGGTGGTTGTGGGGGTCTGCGGGCAGGAGGCTTATCGAAATCTGGAAGACCCCTTTAACAAAGGGGCCCCCCAGATCCCGGCCCCCCCCCTGTGTGAAATGGTAATGGGGTACCTTGTACCTCTACCATTTCACGAGAAAAAAAATGTAAAGGGTTAAAAAAGACAAGAGCCGGTTTTTGACAAGTCCTTTATTATCTTCTTTCTTCTTTCCTTCGGGTTTCTTCTTCCTCCTCCTTCTTCTTCCTCTGCTTCTGTCTTGGGTCTTCTATTCCCGCATCTTGCCCGGCGTGTTCTTCCATCTTCTGTTCCTCCCGCTGTCCTTCTCGTCCGCATCTTCTTCTCCTTCTTCTTCTTCGCCGGAGGCGCCGCTTCCAATTGAAATCCCCGCTGTCTGCCGGACCACGCCCCCCCCTCTGACGCCACGGGCAAGCTCTTAGGAGTGTGCTGCAAGTGCGTCCGAGGGGGGCGTGGTCACATGTCAGAGGGCGGGCAATTCAATTTGAAGCTCGTGCGCGGCTTTTTCTTTGCCAGAGTCGCCGCTTCCAATTGAATTGCCCGCTTTCTGGAACATGTGACCACGCCCCCCTCTGACGCACTGGCACCACACGGGGACTTTCCTAAGAGCTTGCCCGTGGCGTCAGAGGGGGGGGCGTGGTCCGGCAGACAGCGGGGATTTCAATTGGAAGCGGCCGCTCCGGCGAAGAAGAAGAAGAAGGAGAAGATGCGGACGAGAAGGACAGCGGAAGAAGATGGAAGAACACGCCGGGCAAGATGCGGGAATAGAAGACCCAAGACAGAAGCAGAGGAAGAAGAAGGAGGAGGAAGAAGAAACCCGAAGGAAAGAAGAAAGAAGATAATAAAGGACTTGTCAAAAACCGGCTCTTGTCGTTTTTAACCCTTTACATTTTTTTTACTCGTGAAATGGTAGAGGTACAAGGTACCCCATTACCATTTCACACAGGGGGGGGGCCGGGATCTGGGGGGCCCCTTTGTTAAAGGGGTCTTCCAGATTTCGATAAGCCTTCCGCCCGCAGACCCCCACAACCACCGGGCAAGGGTTGTGGGGAAGAGACCCTTGTCCTCATCAACATGGGGACAAGGTGTTTTGGGGGGCACCCCAAAACACCCTCCCAATGTTGAGGGCATGTGGCCTGGTGCGGTTCAGGAGAGGGGGGGGCCGCGCTCTGTCCCCCCCTCTTTTCTGCGGCCGGCCAGGTCAACGTGCTCGGATAAGGGGTCTGGTGTGGATTTTAGGGGGGACTCCACGCCATTTTTTTTTTTAATTTGGAGTGGAGTTCCCCTTAAATTCCACACCAGACCCGAAGGGTCTGGTTATGGATATTTGGGGGGAACCCCACGTCATTTTTTTAATAAATTGACGGCGGGGTTCCCCTTAATATCCATATCAGACCTAAAGGGTCTGGTTATTGAATTTGGGGGGACCCCCACGCTTTATTTTTTCGTTTTTTTATGAATGAATTCTCCTGCAATTTCCAAGAGCTGACAATTCATTATTGCCGCGAGTCAGTTTTAAATGGCTTTTTTTTTTTTTTTTTTTTTTTCAGAATGTCATTTTGTGCAAAGACATATTTCTAACCGCAGGAAAAGTGCGCTTTATTCACCTGCTGACATTCCCCCCCCCCCATGGTACGAAATTTAAAATAATTATTCAAATGACGTGGGGGTCCCCCCAAATTCAATAACCAGACCCTTTAGGTCTGGTATGGATATTAAGGGGAACCCCGCCGTCAATTTTAAAAAAAAATGACGTGGGGTTCCCCCCAAATATCCATAACCAGACCCTTCGGGTCTGGTGTGGAATTTAAGGGGAACTCCACCCCAAATTAAAAAAAAAATGGCGTGGAGTCCCCCCTAAAATCCACACCAGACCCCTTATCCGAGCACGTTGACCTGGCCGGCCGCAGAAAAGAGGGGGGGACAGAGCGCGGCCCCCCCCCTCTCCTGAACCGCACCAGGCCACATGCCCTCAACATTGGGAGGGTGTTTTGGGGTGCCCCCCAAAACACCTTGTCCCCATGTTGATGAGGACAAGGGTCTCTTCCCCACAACCCTTGCCCGGTGGTTGTGGGGGTCTGCGGGCGGAAGGCTTATCGAAATCTGGAAGACCCCTTTAACAAAGGGGCCCCCCAGATCCCGGCCCCCCCCCTGTGTGAAATGGTAATGGGGTACCTTGTACCTCTACCATTTCACGAGTAAAAAAATGTAAAGGGTTAAAAAAGACAAGAGCCGGTTTTTGACAAGTCCTTTATTATCTTCTTTCTTCTTTCCTTCGGGTTTCTTCTTCCTCCTCCTTCTTCTTCCTCTGCTTCTGTCTTGGGTCTTCTATTCCCGCATCTTGCCCGGCGTGTTCTTCCATCTTCTGTTCCGCTGTCCTTCTCGTCCGCATCTTCTCCTTCTTCTTCTTCGCCGGAGCGGCCGCTTCCAATTGAAATCCCCGCTGTCTGCCGGACCACGCCCCCCCCTCTGACGCCACGGGCAAGCTCTTAGGAAAGTCCCCGTGTGGTGCCAGTGCGTCAGAGGGGGGCGTGGTCACATGTTCCAGAAAGCGGGCAATTCAATTGGAAGCGGCGACTCTGGCAAAGAAAAAGCCGCGCACGAGCTTCAAATTGAATTGGCCGCCCTCTGACATGTGACCACGCCCCCCTCTGACGCACTTGCAGCACACTCCTAAGAGCTTGCCCGTGGCGTCAGAGGGGGGGGCGTGGTCCGGCAGACAGCGGGGATTTCAATTGGAAGCGGCCGCTCCGGCGAAGAAGAAGAAGAAGGAGAAGATGCGGACGAGAAGGACAGCGGGAGAAGATGGAAGAACACGCCGGGCAAGATGCGGGAATAGAAGACCCAAGACAGAAGCAGAGGAAGAAGAAGGAGGAGGAGGAAGAAGAAACCCGAAGGAAAGAAGAAAGAAGATAATAAAGGACTTGTCAAAAACCGGCTCTTGTCGTTTTTAACCCTTTACATTTTTTTTCTCGTGAAATGGTAGAGGTACAAGGTACCCCATTACCATTTCACACAGGGGGGGGGCCGGGATCTGGGGGGCCCCTTTGTTAAAGGGGTCTTCCAGATTTCGATAAGCCTCCTGCCCGCAGACCCCCACAACCACCGGGCAAGGGTTGTGGGGAAGAGACCCTTGTCCTCATCAACATGGGGACAAGGTGTTTTGGGGGGCACCCCAAAACACCCTCCCAATGTTGAGGGCATGTGGCCTGGTGCGGTTCAGGAGAGGGGGGGGGCCGCGCTCTGTCCCCCCCTCTTTTCTGCGGCCGGCCAGGTCAACGTGCTCGGATAAGGGGTCTGGTGTGGATTTTAGGGGGGACTCCACGCCATTTTTTTTTTTAGTTGGAGTGGAGTTCCCCTTAAATTCCACACCAGACCTGAAGGGTCTGGTTATGGATATTTGGGGGGAACCCCACGTCATTTTTTTTAAAAATTGATGGCGGGGTTCCCCTTAATATCCATACCAGACCTAAAGGGTCTGGTTATTGAATTTGGGGGGACCCCCACGCTTTTTTTTTGGTGTTTTTAATGAATGAATTCTCCTGCAAATTCCAGGAGCTGACAATTCATTATAGCCGCGAGTCAGTTTTAAATGGCTTTTTTCCTTCAGAATGTCATTTTTCACATGCTGACATTACACCCAGGGCCGCCATCAGGGGGGTACAGGCAGTACACCTGCAGGGCCGCCATTAGGGGGGTACAGGCATTACACCGCCCGGGGGTCCCCAGGGGCCCCCAGGGGCCCGGATGGGAACCACCCTAAAACAAAAAAAACTATTTTTTTTTTTTTTTTTTTTTTAAGGGCTCCGAAGGTCCCCAGGGGCCCGGAGGCCACTAAGGGCCCCAGATGGCAAGCCCTTTTTTTTAAATAAAATATATATATTTAAAAAAAAATATATATTTTTTAAATATATTTGTTTATTTTTTTTTTAAGGAAAGGGCCCAGAGGTCCCCAGGGCCCTGGAAGGCTACCCCCTTGTTTTTTTAACTTTTTTTCGATAAATGTTATATTTAAAAAATATATATATATGTATTTTCTCTCTTTTGTATTTTTATTTGATAAAGAGCACAGAGGTCCCCAGGGCCCCGGATGGCTACCCCCCTTTTTTATATATATTTTTCTTTATTTCTTATTTCTGTCAAAATTTTTGTAAAGGGCCCCCCCGCTCCTCAATTTGCGGCACCACCCCCCCCCCCCGCTTCTCAATTTCATACGGCAGCACCCCCCCCCGGTTCTCTGCTCCAGGGGGCCCATGCCTGAAGCTGTGTAAGGGGCCCCAAAATTCATGATGGCGGCCCTGTACACCTGTAAGGGGCCCGGGGGTCCGGAGGTGCCCAGATGCCTGGAGGCCCCCCAGTGCCCCAGATGGTAACCCCCCTCTTTTTTTTTTTGTATATATATTTGTTAGTTGGTTTTTGTAGGATTTTTTATTAAAGGGCCAATTTTTGGAATTTAATATTTTTTTGCAGTCTGGAGGTCCCCAGGGCCCCGGGTGGCAACCCCCCAAATTTTTTGTTATTAAAGGGCCAATGTTTTGGTTTAGGGGTCTGGAGGTCCCCAGTGGCCTGGTCCCCAGTGGCCCGGAGATCCCCAGGGCTCCAGATGACAACCCCCCACCTTTACAAAAAAAAAAAAAAAAAAAACATATGATATATTTTTTGGTTATTTTTTAAACATATATATATATAATATAATTTTGAAAGCTCCCAGAGGGCCCCAGATGACAACCTTTTTGCTTCTAAAAATGTTATAAACATTTTCCCCAGGTTTGTTACTTTTTACTTTAATTTCTTTTTTAAAGTGTATTTTGTGCGTGAAGTCGAGAGAGAGGAGCTGGACTTGCAATCGCCATCCTTCTCCATGGCCCCGGTGGGGTGTGAGGGGGGCCTCCCACTCACCCCACCTGCTACACTTGGGAGCCCGATGGGACAGAGGGACTCCCCCTATGAGGGAGTGTAGCCCACCCAGCCAGCCCTGTAGGTCCTTCGCCTCCCTTTATTTTAGGAGACCTCATGGCCAAAGTGTGTGCAAGTGTGGTGTTTTTTTTGGGGGGGGGGGGGGGGGGGTGGGCATACTAAGCACAGGCGTACCTTGCATAGCACACCCACCGGGAGCCGGGCTGACACCACCAAACTCAATTCATATGTAGCCGAGACCGGGATCCGAACCCTTGGCTGCAGAGGTGAACGGCTTGTCAGCGCAGTGCCATTCACGTTGAGCCACCACAGCTCCCACCCAATGTTATTTTTTTTTTAGATTTTTGGTAGTTATTTTTTATTAAAGGGCCCAGAGCTCCCAAGGCAACCCCCTTTTTTATTATTTTATATATGTAGATATTGTAATTTATTTTTCATTAAAGAGCCCAGAAGTTTCTTTTTATTAAAGGGCCCAGTGGTCCCCAGGGCCCCCGGATGGCTACCACCCTTTTTAATATATATTTTTCTATATGTATTTTTTAGTAAAGGAACCCCCCGCTTATCAAATTGCGGCAGCCCCCCCCCCCTTCTTAATATCAGGCGGCACCCCCCCCCCCTATTCTCTGCTCCAGGGGCCCATGCCTGAAGCTGTGTAAGGGGCCCCATAATTCCTGATGGCGCCCCTAATTGCCTCCCCCCCCCCCCCCATGGTACGAAATTTCAAGGAATTTTTCACTTTTATTGGTGCACTTTAACCACTTCCATACCGCGCCTATTCTGGCACTTCTCTCCTTCATGTAACAATTATATTTTCTTCCTTGAAACTTACTCAGGACCCCCAAACATTATATATATTTTATTAACAAACACCCTAGGGAATAAAGTGGCGGCCATTTTTTCGGACACATTTCCAACAGTATTTGTGCCAAAAATGTTCTAACGTTTTTTTTTTTTTTGGCTTTCCAAAAAAAAACCTGTTTCATGAATGACAAAATAAGAAAGCAGTAAAGCTAGGCCAATTTTTAGGGATAAGGTAAAAGATGATGTTACACCGAGTAAATAGATACCTAACTTGTCACGCTTTCATATTGCGCACACTCATGGAATGGCGCTAAACTTCGTTATTAAAAATCTCCATAGGCAACGCTTGACTTTTTTTCTCAGGTTACCACTTTTGAGTTACAGAGGAGGTCTAGTGCTAACATTATTGCTCTCGCTCTAACGCACGCTATGATACCTCACATGTGGGGTTTGAAGGATGTTTACATATGTGTGGTGGGACTTGCATGCGTGTTCGCTTCTGAGTGCGAGCTACTAGGGACAGGAGCATTTAAATTCCTTTGTTATTTTATTTTTTTACTTAATATTTTATTTTTTGCACTTGTTTGTCCCTTTGTTTGTATTATTTTTCACTTTTCTTCCTATTACAAGGAATGTAAACATCCCTTGTAATAGGACTAGTGTGTGACAGGTCCTCTTTATAGAGAAAGGCGGGGTCAATTAGACCCCACATCTGTCCTCCAGGCTGGAAAGCATGAAATTGGAAAAAAAAAAACATCTCATGCTTTCAGCTGCAATCATGTTCGTTCAGCACAGTAGCGTAGTGTGTAGCATGTTCACCTAGCAGCAAAAGGGTTGCTGGTTCGAATCCCGCCCGTGACACTATCTGCCTGGAGTTTGCATGTTCTCCCTGTGCGGGTTTCCTCCCACAATCTAAAAACATGCTGTAAATTGGATCCTGTCTAAATAAGCCCTAATGTGCAGTAGGAGATTTAGGTTTTGTGCTTCCCTAGGCCTGACCAAATTTTGGCACCCCCCTAATAGAAAAATGACCCACCCTTCCTGTCAAGGCCACACCCTGTTTTTTTATGACCCACCCAGGAATTTTCAGGGGACACACACAAGTTCTGTGGGGGGGGACTTGGGGGGGCCCTTAATTTGCCTACTTTTTCGATCACTTCCTGTTTGGCTATGGGGCAGGAAGTGAAGGCCAATCTCCCCAAACGGACAGGGATAATACAAAATAAACTGACAGAGCTTCTAACCCCCCCCCCACCAACTCTATCCAAAATGAAAGAAATCCAAAAAATAAAAGTGATGATTATTGTTCCAGTTTAACCCCAAATTTCAGATCATTTTATTGAGAGGCTTAAGAAAATATAACCATGCCAATAGGCCACGATCCAGCGTTGCTAATATGTATGAATGTGTGTTAGGGACCCCCACAAACACCACCCAATGTTAAATCAACTATTTTCATGTTTGTTTTGGGGATGCCTGCACCCCTGATAGGGTAAAGACACCTCACAAATGTTGTCACTTTCTACTTAATTCATTCACTTCCTGCCACACAGCCAAACAGGAAGTGAGGGAAACACCTGAGTAATGTTTTGTTGGGGACACACAGATCAATATAAATAGTTTCCCATTTTGGAAATGGCATTTTGCTGTGTACACCCCAAATTAGTAGGAATCTTGGACTTTGGGGTCCATTTACTAAAGGCAAATCCACTTTGCACTACAAGTGGACAAGCAAGGAAGAAAACTCAAAACTTGGCGGGATTGGAAGTAAAAACCATCAGTGCTTCCCTTCTGATTTTCATTGCCTACGCTTCTACTGCAGAGCGGCTTTGCCTTTACTAAACCCCAAAGTAACTAATCATTTGGGGTGTACACTGCAGTGCAATTTGCTTAATGGTGACACTAGTTAGATTGACCTGTGCCCCGAAGAAAAGACCATTGGTAGGGTTTTAACCTCACTTCCTGTTCAGCTGTGTGACAGGAAGTGAAGCCAATTTTAGGAAAAGGGACACAAAGCCCAACCTAAAAACACTAGCAGGGGTTCTAACACTCAATTGGCTTCCCTCAAACAACCCACAATTAGAATAGGATTGTCTTGTGCTAGTTTCAAGCACAGCGCTGTAAATCAGCACTTCAAGCCTGTCCACCAATACACCACCCCCCCCCCCCAACAGGCCATGTTTGCAGCTTTTCCTACATCTTGCACATGTGCTTTAAAAAGTCAGTCTGGACATCAGTTCTAGGAAACAATACTTACCGCTTTGTCCTTCCTTTTCTGGTGACTAAACATTTCATGCATACACACCAGGAAAGATCTTAGAGACAAATCACACTTGATGGTTTAGGCCCAAACTATTTCAGCTGCAGCGGTTGAAATCCATAGCATGAAAAAAATATCACAAAACAAACTTCAAAATTTGAAAGTAATTTTATTGGTCCACAAAACAAGGAAAGCAAAAAAAAAATTACAAATAAACACACCAAAAATATATACAAACACCTAAAAACAAAAAAGACCAACGTTTATTTCACAGTCATTGGAAAATAAATCATGCTTTTGAAATAACAGGATAGACCCACAGGATTAAAACATTAGTCATTAACATCTTGAGAAACATTTAGCAAAATTATGTAGCAGAGAAAACATCAAAAAATACAAAACTTGCTCCAAAACATCTCTGTTTCACTCCGCCATTACTTCCAGCCAGCAAATCTGCCCCCTCTGAGGGGCAGCTGACACGTGCAGTATCCACGCTTTTTATAACATGTGTGCTAATGAACCAATTGGAAACACATGAAGAAATGTCAGCCTCTAGTTTGTGTGCACTTGGAACTGCTTACACCTGTTAAGGATGTCCTTAAATTACTAAGCCAAAAAAAGAGCTTTCTGAGCATGCTCAGAAAGATGCAAGTCATTTTCAGGATGAAACTTCCAACTTCTTTTTCTAACTGTTCGAGCATGCCCAGTTCACTCGAAATGCAGTACCAGAATCAAATCTGCAATGGCGGATGAAAGCATTAGAGGTGTTAAATTTTTTTTTGGTCCCCATGAAGTGATGCTTTACAAGCTGAACGGGAGGTCTTATAGAATTTTTACGTAACAAACCTAAATAGTAATAATTTAAACGCCCCTGTCCCTAGTAGCTCGCAGTCAGAAGGGAACAAGCAGCATTTTTATTGTTTCCGGTTACCAGTTTAGATTTACAGATGAGGTCTAGTGCTATAAATATTCCTCTTGCTGTTACGCACGCTATGATACCTCACATGTGTGGTTTGAAGAATGTTTCCATATATGGGGGCGGGCCTTAAATGTGTAAGCCCCGCCCACATATTGAACCCCCGTTCAAACCCCACATGTGAGGTATCATAGCGTACGTTAGAGCGAGAGCAATACTTTTAGCACTAGACTCCTCTGTAAATCTAAACTGGTAACCTGAAACACATAAAAAAGCGTTGCCTATGGGTATTTTCAAGTACTGAAGTTTGGCGCCATTCCATGAGTGTGTGCAATATTAAAGTGTAACATGTTGGGTATCTATTTACTCGGTGTAACATCATCTTTCACATTATGGCCATAAATTGGGCTAACTTTAGTGTATTCTTAATTTGTAACCACTTGAGCCCCAGAGCATATTACTGGTCACTGACGGGGCCATTTTTTGCATTTCAACACTGCGTCATTTTGACTGACAATTGCGTGGTTGTGCGACGTGGCCCCCAAAAAAATTGGGCGTCCTCATCCCCCCCCCCCCCCCCCCCTAAAAATTCAATTTTTTTTTTTTGTTGGTGGTATTTGATCACCTCTGCGTTTTTTCTTATTTTTGCTTGACCCAAAAATATAGCGACAATTTGGTAACTAAAAAAACATCTTTTTTACGGTTTGCTATAATAAATCTCCCCCAAAATATATTCAAAAAATGTTTGCCCTCAGTTTAGGCCGATAAGTATTCTTGGACATCTTTTTGGTTGCAAAAAATCACAATAAGCGTTTGATTGGTTTGGGCAAAAGTTCTAAGTAGGGGTTGGTCTTATGGGTTTTTTTGGAATAATTTTTTGTTTTACTAGTAATGGTGGCTATCATTTGTTTTTTCTGTCTAATGCGACATTGTGGCGGACACATTTTTGTGAGATTTGGCATTTTTGTAGCGAGCAATGGTATATCAATGCATTGCTTACTATAAAAATGACACTGGCAGGGAAGGGGTTAACACTAGGGGCGCGGAAGGGGTTGAATATGTTACCTGGGTGTGTTCTAACTGTAAAGGGGGTGGGACTGTGTAGGGGAAATGACAGATCGCTGTTCATACATTGTAGGGACAGACGAGCAGGCATTCCCCCCCCCCCCCTGACAGGACCGGGATAAAGGGGAACTCCACCCCAAATTATAAAAAAAAACGGCGTGGGGGTCCCCCTTCTGGTGCACAACAGGCTCTTAGATTTGATCTGGAACATAAGGGGTTAAACCCACGCCAAAAAACGGCGTGGGGTTCCCCCTCAGATCCAGACCAAACCCTTCTCCCAGGCACGCAGTCTGGCCGGACAGGAATGGGGGTGGGGACGAGCGAGCGCCCCCCCCCCTCCTGAGCCGTACCAGACCACATGCCCTCGACATGGGGGAGTGTGTGCTGTGGGGGAGGGGGGCACTGCCCCCCCACCCCAAAGCACTCTTGTCCCCATGTCGAAAGGGACAAGAGCCTCTTCCCGACAACCCTGGCCGTTGGTTGTCGGGGTATGCGGGCGGGGGGCTTATCAGAATCTGAGAGCCCCCTATATTAAGGGGGCCCCCAGATTCTGGCCCCCCACCCTATGTGAATGAGTATGGGGTACATCGTACCCCTACCCATTCACCGGGTGGAAAAGTGTAAACAAAAAAAAACACACAGAAAAAAATAATTTATTAGTCAGCTCCGGGGGTCTTCTGCCGGGACCCCCCACCACCAGCCCATTGGGCCCCGGGCTTCGCCGTCTTCTGCCGGGGGGGGACACCCACCGATGATCTCCGCCATGTCCAGCCAGGCCCCCACCCCAAAATAAGCTCTTTCAGATCCGGGGGGGGCCGGCCGAAAGAAGCAGAGAACAACGGGGGCGGAGCCCCTCGGTCTTCCAGACGTTTTCTGCCGGGGGGGCTCCAGCCCCGCACCGGTCTTCGCCGCCGCCTTCCGCCGGGGGGGTACACCTACCCCCCCCCCGGTCTTCGCCGCCGCCTTCCGCCGGGGAGAGAGACCCCCACCGATGCTCTCCGCCATGGTCGGCCAGGCCCCCTACCCCAAACAAAGCTCTTTTACATCCGGGGGGGGGCGGCGGGAATGGCGGAGAACAACGGGGGCGTCGCCACTCCTCGGTCTTCTAGCCGTCTTCTGCCGGGGGGGGGAAACACCCACCCATGCTCTCCGCCATGCTCGACTGTGCCCCCACCCCAAAATGAAGCTCTTTTACATCCGGGGGGGGCCGGCCGAAAACAGCGGAGAACAACGGGGGTGTCGCCCCACCTCGGGCTCCTCCGCTTCTGCCTGGCTCCGCACGAGGCCAGGGCTTCTTTCGCCGTCTTCCGCCGGAGGGCGCCACTCTCCGGGCTTCTCGACGTTGTCTTCCGCCGCGGGGGTACACCTACCCCCCCCCCGGTCTTCGCCGCCGCCTTCCGCCGGGGAGAGAGACCCCCACCGATGCTCTCCGCCATGTTCGGCCAGGCCCCCTACCCCAAACAAAGCTCTTTTACATCCGGGGGGGGCCGGCGGGAATGGCGGAGAACAACGGGGGCGTCGCCACTCCTCGGTCTTCTAGCCGTCTTCTGCCGGGGGGGGGAAACACCCACCCATGCTCTCCGCCATGCTCGACTGTGCCCCCACCCCAAAATGAAGCTCTTTTACATCCGGGGGGGGCCGGCCGAAAACAGCGGAGAACAACGGGGGTGTCGCCCCACCTCGGGCTCCTCCGCTTCTGCCTGGCTCCTCCCGAGGCCAGGGCTTCTTTTGCCGTCTTCCGCCGGAGGGCGCCACTCTCCGGGCTTCTCGACGTTGTCTTCCGCCGCGGGGGCCAGGCCTTCTTCTTTGCCGCCCCCTTCGATTTTTTCGGCCTGGACGGGGGTCGCACATCCCATCCAGGACTTGGACGTGGCGGGCTTCTCGTCGCCGTTTTCTGCCGCTGCCCCCTTCACCACGAAGCTCCGTGCTTGTTTGATGAGGGCAGCGGGCTTCCGTCGTCTTCTCCGGGGCGAGGGTCGTACATCCCACCCCGGATTTCGTCGCCGTCTTCTGCCGCTGCCCCCTTCACCACGAAGCTCCGTGCTTGTTTGATGAGGGCAGCGGGCTTCCGTCGCAGTCTTCCGCCGCGGGGTGACACTCGCGGGCTTCTTCTTCCATTCGATGTTGACACGGCGAGGTCCGGCGCTGAAATGCCTTCTGAGCGGCGGGCAAGGACTTATATTGGCATTGGGCGTGGGCGTGGTTATGCCAACATGTGACCTTAACCCATGTGACAGTGATGTGACGTGACATCACTGTCACATGGGTTAAGGTCACATGTTGGCATAACCACGCCCACGCCCAATGCCAATATAAGTCCTTGCCCGCCGCTCAGAAGGCATTTCAGCGCCGGACCTCGCCGTGTCAACATCGAATGGAAGAAGAAGCCCGCGAGTGTCACCCCGCGGCGGAAGACTGCGACGGAAGCCCGCTGCCCTCATCAAACAAGCACGGAGCTTCGTGGTGAAGGGGGCAGCGGCAGAAGACGGCGACGAAATCCGGGGTGGGATGTACGACCCTCGCCCCGGAGAAGACGACGGAAGCCCGCTGCCCTCATCAAACAAGCACGGAGCTTCGTGGTGAAGGGGGCAGCGGCAGAAGACGGCGACGAGAAGCCCGCCACGTCCAAGTCCTGGATGGGATGTGCGACCCCCGTCCAGGCCGAAAAAATCGAAGGGGGCGGCAAAGAAGAAGGCCTGGCCCCCGCGGCGGAAGACAACGTCGAGAAGCCCGGAGAGTGGCGCCCTCCGGCGGAAGACGGCAAAAGAAGGCCTGGCCCCCAGTAGGAGCCAGGCAGAAGCCGGCGAGGAAATCCGGGGTGGGATGTACGACCCTCGCCCCGGAGAAGACGACGGAAGCCCGCTGCCCTCATCAAACAAGCACGGAGCTTCGTGGTGAAGGGGGCAGCGGCAGAAGACAGCGACGAGAAGCCCGCCACGTCCAAGTCCTGGATGGGATGTGCGACCCCCGTCCAGGCCGAAAAATTCGAAGGGGGCGGCGGCAGAAGACCCTCAAAGTTCAAACCACCTTCACCAGGTGAATGGGTAGGGGTACGATGTACCCCATACTCATTCACATAGGGTGGGGGCCCGAAATCTGGGGGCCACATTATTAAACGGGGCTCCCAGATTCTGATTGGCTCCCGCCCGCATACCCCGACAACCAATGGCTAGGGTTGTCGGGAAGAGGCTCTTGTCCCGATCGACATGGGGACAAGAGTGCTTTGGGGTGGGGGGGCAGCGCCCCCCTCCCCCAAAGCACACACTCCCCCATGTCGAGGGCATGTGGTCTGGTACGGCTCAGGAGGGGGGGGGCCGCTCGCTCGTCCCCACCCCCATTCCTGTCCGGCCAGACTGCATGCCTGGGATGAGGGCTTGGTACGGATCTGGGGGGGAACCCCACGCCGATTTTGGCGTGGGTTAACCCCTCACGTTCCGGACCAAGCCGGAGAGCCTATTGTACCCCTGGGGGGAAGCCGCGCCGGTTTCACATTTGAAATTTGGCGCGGAGTTCCCCTTCAGTGTCAGCGCAGCCCGAGAACAGCTCGGAGCTTGCCGTACGCCGCTCCAGGCAGTGCAAACACTGCTACGCCGCCTGGTATTTACCAAGGATTTCCCGGCGTTCTGAAGAGGCGCGCGGTGAGCTCCGATTTTTCCCTCTGCGCATGCCCAGTATGCAAGTGAACCTTCCGAGGTTCTAGCGTACTTTGCAAGCGCCCGGGGATCGGGTCCCAAAAGTCACTTTCCCTTTCAAATCGGCCCGCCACACAAGTTGAAACACATGTCACTACACTTCCCCTGCATCACCCCCCTCCCTCCCCTCATAAACTCCCGCCCGAATCCCCGATGTTTACATAACTAAATGCCGCACGCCAGCTCTGTACTGGCGTGCTGTGCGCCCTCTTCTGGGCGCATTAGGCACTTTAGTAAATGAGGAAACACGCTGCACTAGCAGCGTGTTTCTTTGGTAAATGTCAAAAACAGGTTTACTCCTGCTTGTGCACCATGAGTCTTGGCGCACAGGCTTGGTAAATCAGCCCCATAGTGTAAAAGTACTATACTATAAAATTATGCTTAGTATGTAGGCATATGCTTAGTAAGTATGCACAGTCATTTAGATCAATTGTTTTCAAACATTCAACATGTTTTAAATTTCAAAATGATAGTCTTGATGTGTTTTAAAACACATTCACACCATAATTAAAAAATAATAATAAAAATAAATACACTGCTCAAAAAAAAATAAAGGAACACTTTGAAAACACATCAGATCTCAATGGGGAAAAATATCATGCTGGATATACTGATATGGACTGTATAATGTGTTAGGAATGAAAAGATGCCACATTGTTTGATGGAAATGAAAATTATCAGAGGCGGCTCTTTAATTAGGCAAACTAGGTGGTCGCCTAAGGCCTCGCACTCACAGGGGCCTCATGGCCGCCTAACTTAGCTACCGCTGCTGTGCTCAGGCAGTATTAAGAGCCCTGACTCAGGAGAGGGGCCGCCAGCTTTCCTAACAACCAGTGAATAGCGGTGACGCCACCTCTTGTGACGTCAATGACCCAGCATGCCCTCAGTCAATGATGTCACAAGGGGGTGGGTTTACCAGGTGACATCACCCCACCCCTTAGTTATTAAAAAGCAGGATCTGGGGGCTGTTTTGTTAAGTGGGGCTTCCTGATTCCGATAAGCCCCCTGCCTGCATACACCCACAACTACCGGCCAGGGTTGTGGGGAAGAGGCTCTTGTTCTTGAATTATTTTCCCATCATGGGTGTGAGTCAGGCCCCATGTCAAGTTTTGCCTAAGGCCTCACAAAGTCTAGAGCCGCCTCTGAAAATACTCATCTTTTGTGACCGTTTTCACTTGTTTTGCATTTGGCTAGGGTCAGTGTCCCTACTGGTAGCACGAGGCGATACCTGGACCCTATAGAGGTTGTACAGCAAGTCCAACTCCTCCAGGATGGCACAGTCTCAAGAGTATGGAGGAGATTCCAGGAGACAGGCAGTTACTCTAGGAGAGCTGGACAGTGCCATTGAAGGTCCTTAACCCATCAGCAGGACCGATATCTGCTCCTTTGCAAGGAGCAACAAAATAAGCACTGCCAGAGCCCTACAAAATGACCTCCAGCAGGCCACTGGTGTGAATGTCTAAGACCAAACAATCAAAAACAGACTGCAGTATGGTGGGCTGAGGGCCCGAAGTCCTCTCTGGTGCAGTGGGTCTTGGGTTCCTCCTGGTGCAAGACAATGCCTGGCCTCATGCGGAAGATGAAGGAATTGGTATAATTGAATGGTCCCCACACCCGCCTAACCTAAATCCAATAGAACACCTCTGGGACATTGGGTTTCAGTCCATCCGACGCTACCAGGTTGCAACTCAGTCTGTTCAGGAGCTCATTGATGCCCTAGTCCAGATCTGGGAGAAAACATCCCAGGACACCATCCGTTGTCTCATTAGGAGCATGCTGCAGCACACAGAAGAGGCTCTCCATAGGACCTCCATTTTTGTCCATATGCCAGATGCTAAGAACCTGGCCCTATCCACTATTCTCTGGGCAGATACTTTCTCCTGACCAGCGTATGCACCAGACGTGTACTAATATTTCTATCTGTGGCTAATAAGGCTTACTACACCCAACGGACACCCTCTCTCTCTGCTTACCAGCAGACTGTTTGGTTTTATTTATTTTTTCCTGCTGTCTTATGATGACATTTTTAAATCCAGTTGGCTATCTGGGTTAGATCTATATAGACAGCCAGACTGTTGGTATCCAGGCTCGTATTCATTGTTTAATACCACCGATATACCAACATGCTCCTGAAAAAGCATTTTCATGTGAAACATGTCGAGCAGAACAAGAATTAAAATCTTTCATATTGGACCCATGTTCAAGACCATACACTTCATATACACTTCTATCTGTTTACTGGTTATGTATTTTCTCATCAATCGAGTATACTTGCATTATTATAATTTCCTGGAAGTGTTATTGTAGTACTTGTTGGGCCCATATGCTGATGGATATTGTATTATGATTTATGAATCTTTTATATAAATTTCTACAATAAATATCTATAGATTTTTACAATTTATTACCCGTGTGCCGCCTAAAGTCCATCTTTCTAGTCTAAATTTCCATTAAATGTACTGTGTCTTTTTTATGAGGCACTTTCTAATCACATTTTGAGGTACTGAAAATTTTGTGGATCACGTAGGGGCCGATTTATGGCCAAAACACTACTTTAAAAACATCACATGAACAAAACAAAGAATGTGCAATAAATGAGAACTCCAGGAAATATCTCTGGAAAGGACAGTGGGTGATAAGTGTAAAGTGTTGAATACACTTACCTCCATGCTGTCCTGTTTTAGAAACTGTTCTCTCAAAACCAGGACCAACATGCAGTGATTCTGTGCTCACTACAGTATTACAACATTCACTTTCTAATGAGGGCAAAGTACATATAGAACTTTGTCTCATCTTGCTGGGTAACCTTTAACGATAGCTGCGTAATCAGACAGGGCTTCCCCTTGGCTAATGGCCACCCAACAGCTAGCAAGATGGCTGCTTTGCTAGTAGGCATCTGTCTCTGGCTCCCAACAACTGCAGAGGCAAGCAAGGGCACAAGGAATGCAGAGGGACAGGAGGCATGTCAGCATCACCTCTACCTGCTTTCTTCTTGCTGATGCTTTCCTGGGGCAAGTGTTGAGAGGTAGAGACATGGGGTCACTGGCAAAGCAGCCCTCTCCTTGTGAGTGCCAAGGGTGGACGCCCTGTCTGACATCACTGCTAGCATTACAGGGCACCTAGAAAGATGGGACAAAGAACTACATCAGGAACTGGATGCTCCAAAGAAAAAAAGTGATACTTTCTTGCAATTAGTTACTGAAAATGGCAACCTCATAGACTTTGACAACTTATTCCATATATGAAATAGCAGAGAAAGAAAGACTGTATGGACTAGTGGCAGCTGGTGCTAAAACATTTTTGGGGGGCACAAAACATCTAGATCTAGATCCACACTCACCACAGACACGGCTCCCCACCGCGGCTTCCATGTTAACAGGGTCTTCTTTCTGGGTTCCAAATCTTTAGCCTCCTGATTGGCGGGGACTGGAAGCCGGAAACCTAAAATGACGCGATGGCAAATATTGATTTGCTAAAATCAAAAGTGGGAGGGTTCGGGTCGAAGTGCTCTGAGCCCCAAGGACAACCTTAAACAAGCCAATTAGAACCTCAGGCTCTAACCACATGCCTTTTAAAAATTGATGGACCTAATAGACACCAAGTAGTCGGCACCCCTTACAGTGCACACACATAGAATGATTTATTTGTAAATAAATAATATGACTAACATTTTTTAACTTTAAGGTGTCCTGCGCCTCTTATGGACAGGCTGGCACTGGTATGGACCAGAAGCAATGGGCTAGCAGTGTTGCTGCAATTCGGTGCTAATTATCAGACAGCCATATCTGAGAGAGCACAACATAGACATAAGTGTAATGAACATTTTAGACTCACCTGCCAAAGTCCTTTGCAAACTATACCCAGAATAGTTTCCTTTAATATCATAGCAATGAACTAGGACAACATTTTCTACAAAGTGACTGACAAAATCTATTAAAACAACAAGCAGTGTATTAGTATTATGGTAAGCTTCTTTGACCTTAGCAGTGGCATACTTAATGAGAAAATAATTGTGAGATAAGATTAGAACCATTACTTTTTGAACCAATTTCTTGAGACATTGTTGGACATGTTAAGGCTTGTACTGTTTATCTTTTGTGTTGAATGGACAATGTCTGGCAATAACAGAGTGTACCAAAGGTTGAGAACCAGGCAAACAATACAACTCTTAAAGGGTCACTAAAGTCAGGTATTTAAAAAAAAAAAAATAACAAACATGTGATACTTACCTCCACTGTGCAGTTCGTTTTGCACAGAGTGGCCCGGAAAGCTGTCTTCTGGTGTCCCTCGGCGGCTGTCTGGGCTCCTCCTCGCAAAAGCTTTCCTTCTTCATGCAGGGCGCTCGCATGGAGGAAAGCTTTTGCGAGCGCGCCCGTGATACAGCGGCGGCCATAGCCGCCCCGACTGTATCACTCGGCTCCGCCCCCCAGCGCGCCGCGTCATCCACCCTGATTGACAGCAGCGCTAGCCAATGGCTGCGCTGCTATCAATCGCCAGCCTAGCCAATCAACGGCCAGGCTGGGAACCGAAGAGGATGACGTGGACGCGCCCGGGAGATTCGAACGGTCAGGTAAGTACAACGGGGGCTCGGGGGGGGGGCGGTGCTGCTAGATGTTTTTTTACCTTCATGCATAGGATGCATGAAGGTAAAAAAACTTGTACCTTTAGAACCCCTTTAATTATTGTGTAACAGCAGCCATTAAAGTGCTGCTAATCGAACAAACAATGCTCTTGGTGAAATAAATATGTTTGGTCAAAGGCAGCAATCCTCACGTAACCTTCCAATCGATTCTTCATTTACTGTGTAGCACTACCCCCGAAGGAGCTGCTGGTTTGTTTTGGGTGGCACGTTACCTTGTGGCTCTTCCGCCGTCCTAGGGGTGTATGGTGCATATAGCAGTAATGGAATGTCCACGACAGGTGTCCTTTTCTGTGCTCTTTATTACCCAGCCGGTAATTTAATTTGAAAACATTAAAACTTGTGATAAAGAGTAGAGGTGAAGTAAAAGAAGAAGTAGCAGACTCAAGCGCAACAATAGGGAAACAGTCCTGCTCCCAACAATGCTTTGTATTCTCCGCCACTCTAGCCAGAGTGGGTATAGCATACCTGGACAGGCCCACTCTCACTGATCTGGCAGCCAGGGTATTGCTCGAACTTGAAGGAAAAGTCTCTGCCACAGACCCTCCTGAAATGGACTCAGGGAAAAGCCTCTGCCACAGGCCCTCTCTTTGTTTGTGATTAAGGAGATGATCCTCCTTGATAGAATTGCGTCTGGATCTCCTTCAGATAGTTTTCAGGTACCGACTGACAGGTGACCAGCCTCTCAGTGTCCGGCTACCTTGATCCCCAGTGGTTTGTCGAGATCTTATTAGATCGCCAGCCTCTCATTGGCGCTCCTCAGATGGACTCCCCACCGAACAGCTACCTCGCTTGGGATCTTCAGGATTGGGAACCAGTCGACTACTGGGCTCCCTGCCACAGCTCAAATATTTCGGACCAACATGGTCCCGGTAACAGGAACACCACGTGGCACGTGCACCCCTGGCCTGGAAGGCCATTACACCGGAGCACCGTGATGCGCAGTCACCCTAAAGGTGGGTGCCGCACTCCGAAAAAGGACCCAGAATAATGGCGTCTGCCCCATAAATACCCTTCCCCAGCATGCACAGTGAGGCTGAACCCTCCTAATAGGCTGCTGGGGAAGAGCACCCAAACCTCAACTCCACTGCTGCCACCCATCGCCCTGGGGTAGGAACTACACCCCAGTAACAATAGACAGCCCACAGCACAGCCAAGCTGAGACAGAGACCAGTTTCGAACAGAATAATTGGATCAGAGTCAGTTAGCATGCTGATCCCTCTCTGAATTTAACTAGCATCGGTACTTTTTAAGTAACCAGGCGCTACACACTCACCCCCCCTGAATTGACACTGCCCTCAGTGTCCCAACAAGAAGGTGTTTAATCCTGAATGCCTGACCTGAATCTGCTTTTACAGAACAGAGGAGAGATAGAAAAATAGAAAGATATAACAATATAAAACATTCTTTATACAATCTTTACAGTAACATATTCCTGACTATTTATCATGCCCCATTCTCCGACAGTTTTGATAGAAGATCACTAACCTGTAAAATTTAAAAATGGAAGAACATATGCAAATATACATTAATATCTATCCTACCCTATACTCCGACAGTTTTGATAGATGATCAACAACCTGTAAAATATAAAAATGGAAGAACATATGCAAATATACATTAATATCTATTTAAGGTCACTAAGGGTAGAATTGAAGCTGCACCTTCCCCAGTAAAGGCGAAACCTCCCAGAGAGACACATCTAAAAAAAAACAAAGTGCTGAGAATTTCTCAAACTGCAAGGCTTAGGAGAAGTATATATACAAGTTAGTCTCTCTGCAGTGGTAGAAGTTGCAGAACACTGCCCCTAGTGGTCAGTGCGCTGGTACTACCAACATAAGCCGGTGAGACCCTAATCTTACTAACTCATCACAATGTTCCTTTCCCCCGAAGTTCTTCACATTATGGCCAAAAAAAATGTGGATCCGGAGGGAAAAGAAAAAAATTAAAACATAACTGAAAAGAAGCGATCATTCCCGTCCATGACTTCTTCAGAAAGCAGCAAACAAAAGTGACACTGTAGGCATTGGGCCTACTTGTAGAATCTGGGATCTGGCAAAGCAATCACATCACCTTGAGCATTTCTTGTGGTGATCGAATAAACTTGATCCACTTTTCCAGGACTCTTCAGAACCACTCTATCGTTGTAGATGTACTGACCAGGGCTCCATTCCTTTAAGCAATCTTCAAACCGGTGACCTAGATTGACAAAGGTATAGTCTGTGTCACGAGCCGCACCCGGGACATTCAGATATTCCCAGATTGCATCCATGCACCATTCCTCTCTCATTTCCTCAATTTGTGCCATGAGAGCTGGAGGCACGTAGGGGAAATCCCACCCGTAGTCCTGGCTGGGTCCTCAATCTGGAGAAATCTTCCTTGCAGCCTAAAAAAAGGCTAGAGTACTTGGGCATGATTATAGACACGTCCCTAAACAAGGTATTACTTCCCAAGCCAAAGGCAAAAGCCATAGGAGACTTGGTCCGAGTGGTAAAGGCGAAAAGAAGGCCTTCCATCCGTCTATGCATGAGATTATTGGGAAAAATGGTAGCCTCATTCCAGGCTGTCCCTTATGCCCAGTTTCACTCAAGACTAGGGTTGAGCGAACTCGAACTGTAAAGTTCGGGTTCATACCGGACTTTTGGATTTTTGGTACCCGGACCCGAACAATTTACTGTAAGTTCGGGTTTGGTGTTCGGCAATGTAATGGTGCGCTGCAGAGCAGCCAATCAACATTAGTTTAACTCGTGTGACCTAGAAGCCATCACAGCCATGCCTACTAATGCCATGGCTGTGATTGGCCAGTGCAGCATGTGACCCAGCCTCTATATAAGCTAGAGGCACATAGCACGTCACTCTGCTTTAGATAGGGTAGGGAAAGGCTGGCGCTGCTGCTGCTTTGAGGGAGAGAATTAGATAGGAATCAGACTCAGTCCTGCTTCAGAAATCAAATTACTCAACGATCTACATAGCACAGCTAGTCACTCTGCTTTAGATACTTTAGGGAAAGGTTCCTGGTGTTGGTTTTAGGGAGAGAAATAGATAGCAGTCAGTCCTGCTTCAGAAATCAAATTACACCAGTACTGCATATGTTACTGTGAGATATACTCTTTAGATACTGTTCTTCTATTGTGCTATTCAAAAAACATCCATTTAGGGCAAAAAATATATATTTTTGCAGTGTTTCCACCATATCTGTATGTCCCCATATGTGGACCTGTTGGCTTCCAGGTTCAATGCAAAGCTGGACAGCTTTGCGTCAAGAACAAGAGATCCCTGTGCTCAAGCGTCAGATGCCTTGACAATCTCAAGGGATCAGTATTCCCTGATTTATGCATTCCCTTCAGTTCCACTTATCCCACTATTTCTTCAGAGAGTCAAGAGGGAAGGAATCTGGAAGGCATATGTTTCCTGGTGTGAACCCAGAAAGTGGCATCCTAGGAAGTTTGCCATAATAGGATTCTTGCCTTTCTTCAGTTGGGCTTAAATATGAAGTTGGCCTTGAGCCTTTTTTTTCAGATCCGCAGTCTGCGGAGGAAGAGAGTCTACACTCTAGATGTTGTAAGAGCGGTAAAGGTTTATCTGCAAGCTACGGCTCAGATAAGGAAGACTGATTGGGCCAGATTCAGGATGGAGAGCGGATCTTTGTGGTGGCGTAAAGTATGTGATTTACGTTTCGCCGCTGCAACTTTACACGCAAGTGCTTTATTCACAAAGCACTTGCCTGTAAAGTTGCGACGGCGTAGCGTAAATGGCCCGGCGTAATTCAAATTCGGCGGTTAGGGGGCGTCTGCTATTTAAATTAAGCACGCTCCCGCGCCGAACGTACTGCGCATGCGTCGTCCATTGAGGTATCCCAGTGCGCATGCTCCAAATTATGACGGTGTTTTCGACGTGAACGTAATTTACGTGAATCCCTATTCACAGACGAGTTACGCAAACCACGTAAAAAATTTCAAATTCGATGCGGTCACGACATCCATACATAACATAGGATGCGCCTGCTTTTTGGTGCTTTATCTTTATGCCGGGAAACCTCTTACGGAAACGGCGTAAAGTCACTGCGTCGGGCGGGCGTACGTTCGTAAATTGGCGTATCTCAGATCTGTAAGGCTGCTAACTTGGTCTTCGTTCCATGCATTTACTAAATTCTACCAGGTAGATGTGAGAGGTTACGAGGATGCCACCTTCGGGCGTCGTGTGCTGCAGGCAGCAGTATAGTTCCTCTGGCTCGATGGAGGTCTTATTTTGATCTGTGTCTCCCTCCCTTGCTTTGGGACATCCCATTAAAAGGGTTGTAAAGGCTCGTCTTTTATTTTCTAAATAGGTTCCTTTAAAGGGTCACTAAAGTCAGGGATTTTTTAAAAAAAAAATAACAAACATGTGATACTTACCTCCACTGTGCAGTTCGTTTTGCACAGAGTGGCCCGGAATCCTGTCTTCTGGGGTCCCTCGGCGGCTGTCTGGGCTCCTCCTCGCAAAAGCTTTCCTTCTTCATGCGAGGGCGCTCGCATGGAGGAAAGCTTTTGCGAGCGCGCTCCCGTGATACAGCGGCGGCCATAGCCGCCGACTGTATCACTCGGCTCCGCCCCCCAGCGCGCCGCGTCATCCGCCCTGATTGACAGCAGCGCTAGCCAATGGCTGCGCTGCTATCAATCCGCCCAGCCTAGCCAATCAACGGCCAGGCTGGGAACCGAAGAGGACGACGTGGACACGCCTGGGAGATTCGAACGGTCAGGTAAGTACAACGGGGGCTCGGGGGGGGCCGGTGCTGCTAGATGTTTTTTTACCTTCATGCATAGGATGCATGAAGGTAAAAAAACTTGTACCTTTAGAACCCCTTTAAGCTAGTGCATTGTTGGTTCACTTACCTTTTCCTTCCATTTCCCTCCTAAATGTTTTTTTTTCTTTGTTTGAATTTCTCACTTCCTGCTTTCCTCAGTAAGCTTTCCACCATCATCCAAGCGGAGGAAAGTCATTTAGAACACCTTACTGAGGAGGAACAGGAAGTGAGAAATTCAGACAAAGGAAACAAAGAAAAAAAACATTTAGAAGGGAAATTGAAGGAAAAGGTTAGTGAACCAACAATGCACTAGCTTAAAGTAACCTATTTAGAAAATAAAAAACAAACCTTTACAACTCCTTTAAGTAATTAAGGCTCTGTGTCCCGTGATGTATGATCAATAAAATCATGCTCAGTTTAGGCCGATATGTATTCTTCTACATATTTTTGGTAAAAAAAAAAACAACGCAATAAGCGTTTGATTGCTTTGCACAAAATGTATTGCGTTTACAAAATAGGGGATAGTTTTATTACATTTTTATTAATAATTTATATGTTTACTACTGACGATGGCGATTAGCGTTTTTTTTGTGACTGCTACATTATGGCGGACACATCGGACACTTTTCACACATTTTTGGGACCATTGTCATTTTCACAGCGAAAAGTGCTATAAAAATGCACCGATTACTGTGAAAACGACACTGGCAGTGAAGGGGTTAACCGGGAGGGGGCGCTGTAGGGGTTAAGTGTGTTCTAAGGGAGTGTTCTTACTGTGGGGGGGGGGGGGGGGTGTGTGGCTGTGCGTGTGACATCACTGATCGTCGTTCCCTAACACAGGAAACAGAGGATCACTGACAGCCACATTAGGAAGAATGGGGATGGTTTGTTTACACTCACCTCTCCCCGTTTTTCCGCTCTGTGACCCGATCGTAGGACACCGCCGGCGATCGGGTCCGCATGTCCGGTGGGCGTGATCACGGAGGACAGGACTGAGTCACAAGCGAGCTGCCGGCAGCGAGCTCGCAACCCACGGCTGGGCATCTTAAAGGGGACATACGTGCACGTCCATGTGCCCAGCTGTGCCATTCTGCCGGCCTAAATAGTCTTGTTTTACTTTTTGCTGTAATAAATATCCCCAAAAATATATAAAAAACTATTTTTTTCCTCAGTTTAGGCCGATACGTATTCTTCTACATATTTTTCGTAAAAAAAAAAAACGCAATAAGCGTTTATTGATTGGTTTGCGCATTTACAAAATAGGTTATATTTTTATGGCATTTTTATTAATATATTTTTTTTTTACTAGTAATGGCAGCGATCAGCGATTTTTATCAGTACTGCGACATTATGGCGGACACTTTTGACACATTTTTGAGACCATTGGCATTTTTATAGCTATAAAAATGCATTGATTACTATAAAAATGCCACTGGCAGGTAAGGGGTTAACACTAGAGGGCAATGAAGGGGTTAATTATATTCCCTGGGTGTTTTCTAACTGAAGGGGGGGTGGGACTGACTTGGGGAAATGACTGATCGCTGTTCATACATTTTAATGACTGATCGCTGTTCATACATTTTATGAACAGACAATCAGGCATTTCTCCCCCTGACAGGACCGGGAGCTGTGTGTTTACACACACAGCTCCCGGTTCTCGCTCTAATGAGCAATCGCTGCTCGACGAGATGACGTAGATCTACGTGATCTCGCCTAGCAGAGCCGACCTGCCACCGTAAAACTGGCGGCTGGTCGGCAAGCGGTTAAGAAGCATGGGCGGAAGTGATGTTTTGATGTTGCTTCTGCTCTGCTATGCTATGGAGACGGGTGGGGGCCATCTTGCCCTCACCGAGGAAAAAAAATTTTTTTATATATTTTTTGGGGATATTTATTATAGCAAAAAGTAAAAAATATTGCATTTTTTTCAAAATAGTCGCTCTATTTTTGTTTATAGCGCAAAAAATAAAAACCGCAGAGGTGATCAACTAACACCAAAAGGAAGCTCTATATGTGGGAAACAAAGGACGCCAATTTTGTTTGGGAGCCATGTCGCACGACCGCGCAATTGTCAGTTAAAGCGACGCAGTGCCAAATCGCAAAAATTGCCCTGGTCATTGGGCAGCAATATGGTCCGGGGGTTAAGTGGTTAAATAGTCCCTAAAACATATTAATAGCTCCCCAATCATTCCAGAAATCATTGCAAACACTTGCCTTATATCCTCCATCTCATGTTGTTGGCCGTATCCATCATATGTGTGGGCATGTGAAGCCCAGTTCCTTTTTCCTTCCTGTTTTTTAGGGAGAGGTGCATGCTGGGCGATTTTTAGGCACAGTAATGCCCAGAGACTCCTGGCAAAGTGTCATCATTTCCCAGGAGGCAATGGGTCTTAGGACAGGAAGTTGAACCACCTAGGACCAGGAATTTGGCAGATTACGAAATCTGCCTAGTAACAGCCAGATAGAGTAAAACATTTTATTTATTTTTTTACATTAAAGACAAGCTGTTAATAGAAGGTTAATATTTAGGGTGCAACTCCACTTTAAGCTGGCTGTACACTGGAATTTCGTTAGAAAATACTAATTTTAAGAAAGTTTCTTCGATTTCATAATCAGTGTGGTAAAATCAACAGTGATGAGAAAATTCGAAGGAGCAGGATTAAAAAAAATCTCAAACTAACTTATACCAGTAATTGTGGATTTCATCTTAGTAAAATTCTATTATTGCAAAATTAAATGTTAAAAGCAAACAATATTTTATGTTTAGTATTTTGCCTGTAGAAGCAGTTACAGGCAGCTAGAGGCATGTTTTAAAGGGAAACCCCACTTTTAGCATACACAATTGCAACACAAGTCATATTGTAATTAAATGTTATTAAAAATGACCTTTCCTTTACAATCTGCAGCTCCGTCATGAAAATACAATGCATTATGCATTATGGCAACCTGAAGGTGTTCTGTACACATAACAGCCCCCAGATATGCAATTTCCTGCTTGTGTGATTGGCTCACTGATTTTCCCAGACGTCTACACTAAGATACAAGTCAGATTTAAGGCATCCTCTGAAACAAAAATTCAGTTTTTGGTGATATACTCCTAATAGAAAATCACACCTAAAGGGATGCAGGTCCAGCAGCTTTCTCATTAGAGCCCTGCAGGTGCACAGCTGGTTAATAAATTATGAAACCACTGCCATTAGACGCACTTAGCAAAAGGGAAAAGCGGCACAAACAGTGAATTCTTCAGAATAACAAAATGTAGGAATCTTCAACAAAGTTGGTTAAAATCCCTGCAATGTATACAGATGAGTGAAAAGTGTAGCGCTAGTAAGGGGGTCACTTGCAAGGTGTCCCTATGTGATATGAGAGATAAGTAATCAAACCATGCCAGTCAGAAAATAATTTTTCTCCTTTTTTGGGGATGTGAAAACATTCACACTCAGAAATGAAAATGTATTAACCTTGGGATGGTCCCTATGTATGTCCTTGAGACTATTGGATATTCAAAACAATCGGTCCGGGCAGACAATGGGAAAACAATCAATAAGGTAAGTGACAAAATCAGTGATATGTGACTTCCTATAGGTAAATAACAAAAATATGAGCCAACAAATAACACAAAAATATATCAATCATGTGACTTGTGAAAAAAGTCCTGCGACAAGAGAGTGTCTAATGGCAGATTTTCTTTCTTTTCTGCTTTTTTTGTTTATTTTGCATTTAGCTCATATAAGTACACCTCTTAGCTCTCTAACTATTTCAGATATCATATTCTGATTTGGTTCCCGGTCGGACGCGTTATAGATCCTGAAATAGTACGATCATCTGTGGACCCGGTGGAGCGCATGTCTATCTAGGGTGGAACGCAGCTCTCCGGAACTCTTCCGCACCATGTGATGCCCGTCCAGTCAGCTGGATGCGTTGTGGACCGCAGGGTGGAGCGCACCGTGGCACATGGGAATGACGTTACGCGTCGCTTAGGAGGCGTCCACCCTTTTGAAGGCTGGACCAATGGTGTGTAATTTGTAGCACACGTCCAAGTGTAACGTTTTGCGCACCGCCGCGCACACCAATGACGTCACACGTCACGCTGATCGTACACACAGGCATAGTCCCCCTATTGGTGGATAAACTATCAGCCTGGGTCACGCAATGGCGTTTTTCGCCTCGCCACTTCCGGCAATTGGAACGCAATAAGGCGACGGAGATAGATCCTGACACGCACGCCAGTGTAGATGGATTGAGAGGTACAGGTGGTCTCATTGGGGCAGAATCACTTTATATAAATGCAGGTGAGTGGTGAGTCTGTACTATACACCCCAGTTGAAGTCTCTTTCAGACGAAACCGGTCGGGTTGCAGATTCTATGCCAATCTCCACTGCATTTTTGAAACACTCTTGTCCTTCCATCAAGGGGGAGAATTGCTGCTTTTGTCCATTTTTTAAATTTATTTACTTGTTATGCTTCTACACGTGTGTGGTTTTTTAAAATCTTTTTGTCTGATCCCTATCACATTGTGTGTGACTTTGGACTGTTTTTAATTAAAACTCAACTTTTTTACGCTATGAGGAGCCCTTGTTCCTTTTTTTTTCTTCTTTTTTATTTGTCCTTTTTGCATTTGAGAGTTACTGCTGTGCACTACCCTAGTGTGAAATTCCAATCTGTGGACACAGATACATCCTGGGAAACCACTCATACCTAGGACCACAAGCCTGGTGTTATCCGGATTAGACAATCGGTAAATGAAAGCTCTTAAGACCACCCGCCATATGGTGAGATGAGGGTCCACCTTATCCGGTAAGGTTACCCATCTATATTTGTGCAAAGTGTGGAGAGTACTGCTTGAACTATATACTGCATCCAAGTTGATCTTGAAGGAAGACGTATGTGTCACCCCCATTAGATGCTGGGATTAAAATCCTTACACGTTCAGCGACCCCACATTACCCACAGTGGACTCTTTGTGCCATTAGACACTCTCTTGTCGCAGGACTTTTTTCACAAGTCACATGATTGATATATTTTTGTGTTATTTGTTGGCTCATATTTTTGTTATTTACCTATAGGAAGTCACATATCACTGATTTTGTCACTTACCTTATTGATTGTTTTCCCATTGTCTGCCCGGACCGATTGTTTTGAATATCCAATAGTCTCAAGGACATACATAGGGACCATCCCAAGGTTAATACATTTTCATTTCTGAGTGTGAATGTTTTCACATCCCCAAAAAAGGAGAAAAATTATTTTCTGACTGGCATGGTTTGATTACTTATCTCTCATATCACATGGGGACACCTTGCAAGTGACCCCCTTACTAGCGCTACACTTTTCACTCATTTTTCTCCACAAATTATCCAATTTTGTTGTGTTGGCGGCTTGTTTTTTACCTTTTGGTATATTTGGGTTAGCGCAATATATCACTATATTTATAATGTATACAGATCACCCAGAGGGGAATGTTTTTTTTCTTAAGCAAAAGTGGAATTACACTTTAAGCTCAGCGAGGCTTTCTGTTGCTTTCAGGGAGAAAGAACTGGCATTTTCTTTTAAGCCCAGTGTGCATGGACCATAAAACCAAAGGTCTGATTTTGCTTTAAAGGGGATGTAAAGGTAAAATAAAATCCTAAATAGCTTCCTTTACCTTAGTGCAGTCCTCCTTCACTTAGTTCATCCTTCCATTTTGTTTTTAAATGTCCTTATTTCTTCTGAGAAATCCTCACTCCCTCTTCTTTTGTCTGTAACTCACCACAGTAATGCAAGGCTTTCTCCCTGGTGTGGAGTGTCATGCTCGCCCCCCTCCCCTGGAACACAGGAGAGTCAGGACACTCTCTATGTAGCAGATAGAGAAAGGAGCTGCGAGTTAGTGGGTGTCCTGACACCCCTGTAGTCCAAGGGAGGGGGCGAGCACGACACTCCACACCAGGGAGAAAGCCTTGCTCTTACTGTGTGGAGTTACAGACAGAACAGGAAGTGAGGATTTCTCAGAAGAAATAAGGACATTTAAAAGCAAAATGGAAGGATGAGGTAAGTGGAGGACTGCACTAAGGTAAAAGAAAACTATTTAGGAAAAACAGTTTTTACCTTTACAACCCATTTAATCAAAATAAAAGTGAGTCTTAAGCAAATGGTTAGAAAAAATAAATTGATCATAGAGATAATCTAACATATTTACATATATCCAAGGTCAATATAAGAATCTAGACCAGGGGTCTCCAAACTTTCTAAACAAAGGGCCGGTTTATTGTCCCTCAGACTTTTGGGGGGCCGGACTGTGGCTATTGAGAATAAACAAAGGTCCCAATGTCATTGGGGAGAAACACAATGCTCCATTTTTGGTGTCATTGTGCCTCATTATTGGTGTCATTGGGAGGAATTGTGCCTCGTTATTGGTGTCATTGGGAGGAATTGTGCCTTGTTATTGGTGTCATTGGGAGGAATTGTGCCTCATTGTTGGTGTCATTGGGAGGAATTGTGCCTCGTTATTGGTGTCATTGGGAGGAATTGTGCCCTATCGCTGGTGTCATTGGGAGGAATTTTGGCTCATTATTGATGTCATTGGGAGGAATTGTGTCCCTTGACTGGGGACACAAATGAATAAAATAGTGCCCCAAGGGCCAGATAAAAGCAAACAGAGGGCCGCAGTTTGGAGACCACTGATCTAGACTAATAACCCTTTATTTTAACAATATGGGAGGAGCTTATTTATGAAAACAGTGGTAGAAGAGCACCTACAGGCAACAGGTGAAACCATTTAATGGGGTACTAATATTAATGAAAATGGAAGAGCATTTTATTTATTTTTCAGCCAGGTAAACCGTGTATCATCCTCCATTGACACGGTGCAAAGAACAGGAAACAGCCTCTAGTATGCTTCTATCTGTACTGTGGTTTCGTTCATTACCTTTGAAAAGACATGCAGTAAGTGGCAAAATATACCAAGTGATAAAGAGAAAATGTATGACAGCAAAACTGTAGGGCAGTAAACATGCTGAAAGTATTCAGGTCAAACTGGTAGAGGTGCAGTAAATATCTTTAGCATGATGCATTCATAGCAGAGCAGCAATCAGCTGTGCTTCTATCTTGTTTCCCTCTCAGTTCATAGCAATTTGCCCTGAGCTTTAGGAGCATTATCTGAAGGAGTGTCTGCTGATATCATCTCACCGTACAAAGTACATGCACGCTAAAAGCATATCCCCTATCAGCATTGTCATTTCTTTTATTACAAACATGTTTTTACAAAGGCAGAAAAAGACCTATTAATGATTTCGCTGTTATATACATTGCATTCCTAAAGTATTCAGACCCCCTTCGCTGTCAATGTTACAGACGGACCTGAACGGGCACTCCGTGCACCTCTAGGAAGCCACAGATGTCAGTGGTGACATTCCCGCCGACATCCGACTCGCCAAAGTGTGACGGAGGAAATCCCTACTTTTCCATCAGTCTAGCGCAGGGATCTCCAAACTACGGCCCTCCAGCTGCTGTGGAACTACACTTCCCATGAGGCATTGTAAAACTCTGACATTCGTAGACATGACTAGGCATGATGGGAATTGTAGTTCCTGAACACCTGGAGGGCCGTAGTTTGGATACTCCTGGTCTAGCGGATCGGATGACAAAGGACTCTACGGTCCGTTGCCATCCGATTCCCCATAGGGGTCAGCGGCGCTCTGACAGGTCAGTCCCTGCACAGTGTGCAGAGACCGACCTGTCATCTGCCTGCTCAGCGGGGATTGACGGAGCGATCTCCCCTGAGCTAAAGCGGAGCCCGCACACAGACAGCCCCGTGTGAAAGGGCCCTTACTCAGTACTTTGTTGAAGCACCTTTGGCAGCAATTACAGCCTCGAGTCTTTTGGGGTATGACACAACAAGCTTTGCACACCTGGGTTTGGGAATTTTCTGTCATTCTTCTTTGCAAATCCTCTCAAACTCAGTCAGGCTGGATGGGGACTGTAGATGGACAGCCATTTTTAGGTTTCTCTAGAGATGTTCAATAGGGTTCAAGTCAGGGCTCCAGCTGGGGGCGCTCTAGGACATTCACAGAGTTGTCCCTAAGCCACTCCTGTGTTGTACTGCTTAGAAACATTGTCATGTTGGAAGATGCCCAATCTGAGGCCCTCCTGAGCACTGTGAAACAGGTTTTCATTGAGGATAGCTCTGTACTTTGTTCCATTCAGCTTTCTCTCAGCCCTGAGCAGTCTCCCCAGTCCCTGCTGCTGAAACTCTCCCCCACAGAATGATGCTGTCACCACGTTTCACTGTTGGGATGGTATTAGGCAGGTGATGAGCGATGCCTTGCTTTCTTTGGACATAACATTTAGAATTAAGGCCAAAAAGTTCAATCTTGGTCTCACCAGACAAGAGAATCATGTTCTTTACAGTCCTTCAGGAGCTTTTTTTGCAAACTCCATTGGGCTTTCATGTGGTTTGTACTGAGAGGGCCATAAAGCCCAGATCGGTGGGGGGCCGCAGTGATGGTTGTCCCTCTGGAACTTTGTCCCATCTCCATACAGGATCTCTAAAGCACAGTCTGAGTGACTATCAGCTTTTTGGTCACCTCTCTTACCGAGGCCTTTCTCCCCTCCCCCTGGGCTCAGTTTGGCCAGGTGACCAGCTCTTGGAAGAGTCCTGGTTGTGCCAAACTTCTTCCATTTGAGAATTATGGAGGCCCCACTGTGCTCCTGGGAACTTTCAGTGCAACAAAAAAAAATTATTTTTTAGCCTTCCTCAGATTTCTGCCTTGCAATAATCCTGCCTCTGCGCTCTGTAGGCAGTTCCTTTGACCTCATGGCTTTTGCTCTGATACAGTACGCATTATTAGCAGTGATGCCTTTAACACTGCAATTCACACAGGTTTACTAAAATTGGACAATAGAAAATTGGAAAAACGTTGCCAGGTCTGACAAGTCTTGATTTCAGCTGCGCCATTCAGGTAATAGGGTCAGAATAAACATGAAAGCATCACACATCCTGCCTTGCATCAAAGGTTCAGGCTGGTTGTGTAATGGTGTGGGGGATAATTCATCTCAAACTGGATTCCGTCTACATGACACTGTACTTCAATGGCCTCCACAGTCACCAGATCTCAATCCAATAGAGCGATTGGGAGATTTGCATCACGGATGTGCAGCCGAAAAATCTGCAGCAACTGCATGATGCCATCATGTCAATATGGACCAAAATCTCTGAGGAATGTTTCCAACTCCTTGCTGAATCTATGCCATGAAGAATTAAAGAGTTCAACCCAAAAAAAATAAAAAATTGCTTCTGGTCCCTTAACCACTTAAGGACCGCCTCCTGCAGATTTACGTCGGCAGAATGGCACGGCTGGGCACATCAACGTATATATACGTTGGTTTTAGTACCCAGCCGTGGGTCGCGGGCGCGCGCCCGCGACCCGGTCCGAAGCTCCGGGATTCGCGGACCCGATCGCCGCTGCAGTGCGGCGATCCGTCCCTGGAGCGGAAGAACGGGGAGAGCCGTGTGTACACACGGCTTCCCCGTGCTTCTCTGTGGCGGAGCCGAGCATCGATCGCGTCATCCCTGTAATAGGGGGACGCGATCGATGACGTCACACCTACAGCCAACACCCCCTACAGTAGTAAACACACATTAGGGCACACATTCCCTACAGCGCCACCTGTGGTTAACTCCCAAACTGCAACTGTCATTTCCACAGTAAACAATGCAATTTTAAATGCATATTTTTGCTGGTGTGGAAAATGACAATTGTCCCAAAAATGTGTAAAAAATTGTCCGAAGTCCGCCATATTGTCGCAGTCATGGGTAGTCACGAAAAAAAGCTGTCTGATCGCCGCTATTATAGTAGTTAAAAAAAAAAAAAATTAATAAAAATGCAATAAAACTATCCCTTATTTTGTAAACGCTATACATTTTGCGAAAACCAACCGATATAAACGCTTATTGCGATTTTTTTTACCAAAAATATGTAGAAGAATACGTATCGGCCTAAACTGAGGAAAAAAAATGTTTTTTTATATATTTTTGGGGGATATTTATTATAGCAAAAAGTAAAAAATATTGCATTTTTTTTAAAATTGTCGCTCTATTTTTGTTTATAGCGCAAAAAATAAAAACCGCAGAGGTGATCAAATACCACCAAAAGAAAGCTCTATTTGTGGGAAAAAAAGGACGCAAATTTTGTTTGGGAGCCGCGTCGCACGACCGCGCAATTGTCTGTTAAAGCGACGCAGTGCCGAATCGCAAAAACCCCTTGGGTCATTTGCCAGCGTATTGGTCCGGGTCTTAAGTGGTTAAAGCAGATTACACAGCACTTGTGCTATGTAATCTGTCCCCCTCTAAACTAAAAAACAAAACTAACCACTTAAGACCCGGACCAATACACTGGTAAATGACCCAAGGTGTTTTTTGCGATTCGGCACTGCGTCGCTTTAACAGACAATTGCGCGGTCGTGCGACGTGGCTCCCAAACAAAATTTGCATCCCTTTCTTCCCACAAATAGAGCTTTCTTTTGGTGGTATTTGATCACTCTCTGCGATTTTTATGATTTTTTGCGTTACTATACAAAATATAGAGACGAAGAAAAAAAAAAAAAACCATTTATTTTTTACTTTTTGTTAAAAAAGATATCAAACTAAATTTTAGTCAAACATTTAGGCCAAAATGTATTTAGCCACATGTCTTTAGTAAAAAAAAATAAAAAAAAATAAAACAAAAAATCGCAATAAAAAAAAAAATAGCTACCTAGCGGGGAACGCGACACTAATTACAGCGATCAGAAAAAATGATCGCTTTAGTGACGCTGGCAATAGGGAGTGAAAGAGTTTAACTAGGGCGGTGATCAGGGGGTTAAAACTTTATTAGGGGGGGTGGGGGGGCTATCCTGAACCTAACACTAACTGATTTTACACTGCCTGTCACACTGACACTAAATGCAGTGATTAGATCACTGCATTCAGTGACACTGTGACAGGGGGGGGGTGGGGGGGGGGCAAGATCCAAGGGGGTTAAGTGTGCCTATGTGTGTGTAGTGTTGGTGCAGGACTTACTGTGAGGTGTTTCTCCCATCGCAGCGGTTGGGAAATACCGCTGCGATGGGAGGAGATGACATCACTTCCCCCTTCCTGTGTTTACACAGGAGGAGGAAGTGACAGAACCTGGATGCAGCGCGCGCATTGGCTGGGAGCGATCTGATCGGGGGCGGGGGGGGAGGCGGGTTAAACGCCGACATCCGCTCCGTCGTCCCGGATCGCTCCCGGAGCCAGGGGGACCCCCGCACGCCACGGAGGGGGTCCCGATGGGACCCCCGAACCGCACTTAGGCGGGGACGTAAATTTACGCCCTTGTGCCTGTACGTGCCATTCTGTGGCCGTATATGTGCGTGCGGGGGTCCTTAAGTGGCTAAACCTACCACTTCTTGAATGGCCTAGCTAATCAGACCAAGGGCAACTCCACCCTGATCAGTGTTCAAAGTGCCTCCCTCTACGATAGACTGCTGTCCCCTCTGCTATCCTCCCTTATTCCTGCTCGTCAGTGCCTCTCTGTCTCTGGGCCGCCCCTTCCGCTATTGTTTTAATAATATACATTCCGTCACTGCCAGCCTCTCTATTAGAGGCGGGCATATCATACTATGTGTTATTTAAAAACAAGCGCTGTAAATACTGTACATCAACGGTCTTCAGGCCAGTCACGTGACTGCTTTCCAGCTCCGATGGGTGTCTCCTGCGGAGCAGACGAGCAGTCACGTGAGCTCCCTCTGATGTCAGAGGAGGATCAGGGCCCCTCTCACAGAAGACATCAGAGCTGGAAAGCGGCAGCGAGTGAGGAGACTGGCCTGAAGACAGCTGATATACAGTAATTACAGCACTCGTTTTTAAATAAATCACACACATTGTGCTATGCCAGCCTCTAATAGGAGGGCTGGCAGACTTGGATAAATACCCAAATACTTTAAGGCAGTTCTGAAGGAAAAATAGGGTCCAACCTGGTACTAGCAAGGTGTACTTATTAAAGTGCCTGTTGACTGTATATCAAATTTACATTTAATTTCTTGGTTACTTCCTGGTTTCCAGTTCTAGAAAAATGTTGTCATGTGTCCTAGGAGTCTTCAGGAGGGGGGAGGAAGGGTTTTCTCAACCAAACACACCCTCCTGCACGCATGCCTGAGCTAAGGGCAGAAGGGTTCCAGGAAGTAAATACTACATGAATCGTCGGCCCTTACTCAAGATGGCCACAGCCAGAAACGCTAAATAAATCACGGGAAACATGGACAGCTGGGCGAGTTTTTGGTTTGTGATGCAAGGCTGAATTCAATCTGCTGACTGGTTGTTAAGGGTGAGTGATAACTATTATGTAGTCCTTACCTCCCACCACTGTGTTCTTGGTAGGCCACATTTAGCATTCTGCAGAGGACGCTTCGGGGTGGGATGGTCACACACACCCCCAAATCCACATGTACATTCAAATGTGCAGAAATAGCCAGAAGGTAAAAAAAAAAAAAAAAAGATGATTTTATTTTGTCACATGATAAGAGCTGTGGTATTTTAAACAGAACGTCTTTGCAGTTTGTAGTGTTTGTGAAAGTGGTAGTATAGAAAAACCACACCACACTACCTCTCTTTTTGAATGATTTGGCCATAGAGACTGGTACCAGCCTGAATATGCTTCAGGCCACATATCCTTTACTACTGGTTTGAAAAAACAAACCAAAAAAAACACACACACACACAAAACAAAAAAGGTAGAATAATCTTCTTTAGAGCCAAGAACTAGATTTAGCACACTGTTTCCAAGTATCATCATTTAAATAAATACAATGTGTACCAAAAGATAATCCACCTCTCTTCCTGGTCATTTCATCCCAATTAAGCTTTTTGGTGAGTATTCTAATGGATGAGGTTATTGAAGATTGATCAGTTCATGAGCTGGAAAGCGATTTAGTTTCTATCCAATTGTGTCCTCCCAAGGTTTGTCTTTTGGTTTCTTTGGGGAATCTGGTGATTTCTCTCTCTGTTGCAATGGATTCTGGGAAAATGTCTGTCTTAATGGACCTGTAAAATAAGCAGAAGCACTTTTGACTAACACATGAAAATGTCATGAAACGGCACGGAAGGGGGGGGGGAGAAAGAAGAAGGAGAAGAAAGGAAGGGGAGGGGGGGGAGGAGGGGGGGGGGGAGGGGGGGGGGGGGAGAAAGAAACGGGCACGGAAGGGGGGGGGGGGGGGGGGGGGGGGAAGGAAACGGCACGGAAGGGTGGGGGAAGGAGGGGGTGGGAGAAGGGGGGGGGGAAACGGCACGGATAGGGGGGGGGGGGGAGGGGAGAGAGAGAAACGGCACGGAACGGGGAGGGGGGGGGGGGGAGAAGAAAGAGGGGAAGAAAACGGCACGGAAGGGGGGGGGGGGAGGAGAGAAATGGCACGGAAGGGTGGGGGGGGGGAGAGCGGCAGGAAGGGTGGGGGGAGACAAGGGCACGGAAGGGGGGGGGGGGAAGAGAAAGAAACGGCAACGGAAGGGGGGGGGGGGGGGGGGGGAGAGAAAGAAACGGCACGGAAGGGGGGGGGGGTGGGAGGAAGGGGGGAGGGGAAAACGGCACGGTAGGGGGGGGGGGGGGGGGAGAGAAAGGAAGAAACGGCACGGAAGGGGGTGGGGGAGAAAAGGCACGGAAGGGGGGGGGGGGAGAAGAAACGGCACGGAAGGGGGGGTGGGGGGGGAGGAGGGGGGGGGGGAGGGGTAAGGAGGCGGGGAAGGGGGGGGGAGGAGAGGAGACGGCACGGAAGGAGGGGGGGAGGAAGAAACGGCACGGGAAGGGGGGGGAGAAACGGCACGGAAGGGGGGGAGAGGGGGAGGGGGAAGAGAGACGGCACGGAAGGGGGGAAGGGGGGGGGAAGGGGGGAGACGGCACGGGGGAAAAAAAGGAAGGGGGGGGGAGAGATTGAAGAAGAAGAGGGGGGACGATAACAGAGGAGGGGGGAGGGGGGAAGAAGAAGAAACGGAAAGGGGGGGGAGGGAGAGAACAGGGAAGAGGGAGTAAAACGGCACGGAAAAAGGGGGTGAGGGGGGGGACAGGGGAAAGAAAGGAAAGAATAGAAGAGGAGAAACGCACGGAAGGGGTGGGGGTAGGGGGTGGGGGGGATGGGGAAGAGAGAGACGGCACGGTAAAGGGGGTCGGGGGGGAGAAACGGCAACGGAAGGGGGGGGGGGAGAGCAACGGCACGG